>OY971416.1:13750000-14375000 GCA_963853865.1 Helleia helle | reverse complement strand
ATAAGAAAAGTTTACATGCAAATAGAAGCTAGGTATATCCTACCTTGCTGACTGTTTTTTCGCGTCGTTTTCTTCTCCTTCATCCATGGATATTCTGGAACATTTAGGCCACCTCCAGGCGACGGCAAATCAGGAGCATAGCCGGGGGGCGTATGCTGTGGACTCAGTTCACCACCACCGAGTTGAGGTAGGGCCGTCATGAACTCCGCCATCGACGGCTGGCTGTTGATGAAACCGGTTTCTGTACATGTTTCCAGCATCGAGTGAGGAGCGCCTGTAGCCGTTACCGCTGCCAGCCAGAAGCCGTTACCGCCATGTTCCATGCGTGGGTGCTCCTGTCCCGGCGCCGGGCCAATTGGTGGCGTGTTCCTCGACTTCACCGCAAATTCCTCCTCCATATCATCGCGGACCCCCATACCAATTCTTGCGGGCTGCTTACCCCTGACGGGAAAATCTTCGCATTTTATTTTACGCACCAATGGGTTACTGTCGAGCGGCAGCGCGGCGGTGTTGCATATCTCTTGCATCGCTGCCGATATCCTATCACGAGACGATCATTCACGTGAGCATTCAGTGTCGACTGTTCGTTAGCATTTTGATTTACATGATTCACTTTCATTCATATGCTTCAAAGGAGATGTGGATTTTGAACAGACTTTATCCTGGAACATGGCGGCATCTGTAATAAGGAATAAAAGTGTTGATTTTTTTACCAATACCAATCTCACTCATTCTTTTAATAGTGCTTTTCGATTGTATCGTGGCTTATAAAGATATTTACATTTCCCATCGGTAATGATCACAAAAATGTCCGATTAAATTCTTAAACACGAGTTTCAATAAATAAAAGCAGTACAATATTTGATGACGAATATTCATTAAATTTAGTAATCAAATTCTTTGTTCGTCTAGTTTTATTAAATCGTAGTCATTTGTAAAGATGTTACAATAAACCCTCCTAATCGGCCCACGTTACACCAAATAGAGTGGTGCCAAATTAATTGTACCAGAGGAGGCTGTCTCGTGGTTATTTCTCAATTATTCGCGGACGTTCGACATTACCGCGGTTTTGTGTCGAATAATTTAAGCCACGCCGTGATGAGCGCTCGAATAATGAACGTACAAAATTGTTTATTGTAATTTAGCCGCCATTTTGGAGTATATAACACGTAATGGCGGCTCAACAATAAAGTTATTAAAATTGTCACCACACCATTGAATAAAAAACGACGGAATTACGAGTTCATTGTTGGGACATAGAGGAAATATAAAACAGTTTAATATCAAATTGTGTACTGAAAAATTAAAATTTAATCTGTATTGAAGTTTGTTTTTGTTTCAACAGAAATATATAGAAAAACCAAAGCGTTTCTATATATTTCTGTTGATTGGAATGGATATTCAGCATAAATGTCATTCTACTATCAATAGTCAGACGTTTCGGTGTTTGTACTAGATAGTACTAGAGACATATTATAATAATTATATACAGGCAATTGCTTAACCGATACATTATATATTATTGCGGATTTATATAATTATACGTATGTTATATCCTTCAGAATCTGTACTTCCTTTGTCCTTAATATGTTTTAGTAAGACTAAAGCAAGCGATCTTCTTTAGTTTGCTGAAGTTAATGTGAAGTGAATCTTACAGTTAAATAGAAAAGATCAGATATTCTGTTCTACATTTTATGTATACATTGAGATACTATAATAAGTCTACACCTATAAAATATGTGCATGCATGCAAAAATACCTCTTTCTTTCCTATAGTAAGATAATATTCCTTAATCGTCACAGTACACAACCTAGTAAATATTTTATCAATAACATTTTTAAAACGCGTGAAAATACAGGTATAAGATACGTAGTTCTCACTAACATTTCCAAATTTTCCGATGTGTCCCGCAACCCTTACACGTTGTATTGGGTAATGTTCCCGAAATTTGTACCAACGGATGCTTTCGCCATTGAATGTCAATTAAAATTCAAACCACGTACGAAATACGATTTTTTCCGGTGGAATTTGCGGCGCGCCTGGGAGGTATGGCGTGATCGCGCCTTTTTTTTGTTTTATTTTATTTTCCAAAGTGGAACGGCTGGCGGTTAAACCTATTTTAATGTGTATGGGTTGTTGGGCGCCGAATTAAAATTCTTTGTGCGTTTTCCGTATGTGAATGGACAATGAAATGTAATTTCCTTTGAAAGCATTAAGGATTTCATGTTCGCATGTCTTTCTTCAACTCGCTAAGGCGTGTAGTGTTGTTTTAAAACAAAACATCAAATATGTTTTGTTAATAGGGAATAAATACTTAATAATCAGACGATTAGCTGATATAGAGTGAGATTGCGGATTTGATTTTCCATGCAGGATCAAATCATTTGAAACGTAAAAAACCGGCCAAGTGCTAGTCGGACTCGCGCACAAAGGGTTCAGTACCATTACATAATATACAACATTAGACACTTTAACAAAAAATAAGGTTTATGTTTATGGAATTAAATGTTTTTTAAATATTTGAGTTGATTGCATAAAAGGTAAATTGCGGTTTACGATTTATGACGTATAAAAAAAAACTACTTACTAGATCTTGTTCAAACCAATTTTCGGTGGAAGTTTGCATAGAGTGTACATTACATATACATGTACATTCATCATATTTTTTTTTAGTTTTATCATTCTCTTATTTTAGAAGTTACAGGGGGGGAGGTACACACATTTTTCCACTTTGGAAGTGTCTCTCGCGCAAAGTATTCAGTTTAGAATAAAATAGTATTAGAAACCTCAATATCATTTTTGAGGACCTATCCATAGATACCCCACACAGATGGGTTTGATGAAAAAAAAATTTTGAGTTTTAGTTCTAAGTATGGGGACCCCCAAAATGTATTGTTTTTTTTTCTACTTTTATGCCAAAATCTTAATGCGGTTCACAGAATACATCTACTTACCAAGTTTCTACAGTATAGCTCTTATAGTTTCGGAAGAAAGTGGCTGTGACAGACAGACAGACAGACGGACAGAAAGACAGACATGACGAATCTATAAGGGTTCCGTTTTTTGCCATTTGACTACGGAACCCTAAAAAGCTACATAATAATGACAAATTGAATACAGGCAAATACGTTATTGAAAAAAGGACGTAAGTATAAAGTATTATAATGAAACAATTTTTTGCGGGAGTCCTCCCGTGACCATGGTTGCTGTAAAGTATCCGAAACGTCGGGCTTGTAAAAATCTTAATAAACCGCGATAAAATCCGCAAAAAATTGTTTCATTATAATGAGTGAAGTTCGCGCAAACATTAGAAAACAATAAGTATAAAGTATTGCGTAACGGAGGTTTATTTGTGTCAAGATTGTCAGGTTGCATTGAACGTACATCAATCGTTTCGAAGGTCAAGTGTTCACTGGTTACGCAATATTTTTTTTACAAAGATTATACAAATTGGATACTGTCTATTGTTATTAAAACCTTTATTTCGGAGGTTATTTTTATTTTATAGAACAACTTCTATGATCTAAGGTAAAATCTCCCCTCCTCACCATGGTTCAGGTTTTGACGTGGCGGTAGGGCTCAGTAGTCTAGGGTGAGTCGCTGCACCTTGTGCGAAGCTAATTGAGCCGAGGGGGCTCTTTTTACCCCTCTTATAAGGAGAGGGGACAAAAGAGCAGGGGCAAGGGGCGAGGATGGGAATCTCACCCCATTGTCTTGTCCCGACGTTGGGAGGGGTTGTTCTGTGGTGCGGGACAACCCCTCTGTGGAGGTGGCGTCGGTCCTCTGAGGGACTGACTAGCCGTCGAGGTGCCCTGTTTGTTCATTAGATCCGTGCTACATCACCAAAGACGGCATAGATGGCACTCACCCGGTTTTAGTGGGTAGAGCTGCGTCCACTTACCCCACAAAGAGCCCCCTCGGCTCAATTAACTTCGCCCAAGGTGCTGGGCTCACCCTAGGCTACTGAGCCCCACCGCCACGACAAGGCTTGAACCATGGTGGGGATAGGTAGTTACCTATGTTAGTTAGCTTGTAAAAATCTTAATAAACCGCGATAAAATCCGTAAAAAATTGTTTCATTATAATATGTTAGTTATCGTTAATCAATGTTGTTAAGATGATCTGTTCTATAACTTCTTGCACGTTTCAAATATAGCAATATATAATATTCGTCACGTTTTCGTAATGGTTGTGATAATTTAAATTTTGTCAAGACAGGCATCCTTTCCCTCTGCGCTCGTGGGGAGTTTATGCCGCGTATCTCGGATACCTCTCAAGGGGAGCCGATTTAAAAACGCATAAAACGGAGAACAGCCCACTTATGAATTTGTTTATGGCGCTATTTTGAGAATACGACGTGTCACTCAAACGCTCGCGGCTTATTTTATTTTTGTAATTTAATTTTGCAAAATCTTTATTGACGGTTGGAAGGGGTGATTTTCTTAAGTGATACTTGGCTATGACTGAAACATTATTTGGTTGTTTGTCATATATTTTTAAGCGGCTACAAAAAAGGAAGTTCTAAGTTCCCCTGTATGTATTTATTTTTATTAAAAATTTCAGTTTTAAGAATTTAATTTTTAAGTGAGTATTTAAAATATCAGCATGTTTTATGTCCTACATATCATAAAAAATATTTTTTAAATATCCTAATAAAAAAAATTAAAATACTCATCAAAACACATTTCAAACATGTTGTGTTTGCAACTAAAAGGACCAACAAATTTATATTCGAAGGCTTTAAAAGGACAAAGTAAATAAGTACATCTGCGTGTCAGGAGCGGTCGAACAAACTAGTGGTTAGGGCCCAATTTGCCGGCCATAACGATTTCCTCTTCGGGGAATAGAATGGCGTGCGTCCGGCTGCCGCCCACTGCATTGCATATGCTTATATATTATGTACTGTTTGACTGTATTTAATGAATTTGGAGAATTTATTCCAATTAAAAAAATGTTTTCTTATACGCGCATTATAATGAGCTTTTACATATTTTATCGCGGTTTATTTTGATTTTTACATGACCGACTTTTCGGATACTTTACAGCAACCATGAACATTTTATTTTGATGAATTTATTTCGATGGTGCTATCCTTACCATTATCTCCAACTCGCCGGGTTTTAGAGGGTCGAGTTGCGTCCATTTTACAACCTTTCGGGCGCAGCGAGTTCCACATACCCGCCTGAGAAGACCCACTTGACCTCGGAATACTTCAGAGCATTTCCTGGCGTAAAAAAAAAACTAGGTATTCCAAGGCCCAGCTGCGCTCGGCGCAGCGGGTCATCGCGGTAAGAGTGATGCGGGGGTACCATACGGTATCTTGGGCAGTCACTGCCGTGGCCGGTGACCCCCCGTGGGAGCTCCTGCCGGAGGTTTATGCCGAGACGCACTCCTATGTCTCGAATAGGAGGTCTCTCGGTTAGAGCCTTATGCTGGACGGGATCCTGTGGGTTCACCGACTAGGGCAAGAGACGTTAATGCGGAGGTGGGGGGTGGATCTGGCGCGGCAGCCGTATGGCAAAAGCCTTACGATTGCTCTGCGTCCGGTCCTCGAGCGGTGGATGCGTCGTAAGCGCAAATCCCTCACCATCCGTCTGACATAAGTGCTCACCGGGCATGGTGGTTTGGGTGATTACCTGTGCCGGACGGCCCACAGAGAGCTGTTGACAGTGTGTCACGATTGTAGCGCGGCGGTGGACTCGGCCCAGCTCACCCTCGAGGTGTGCCCGTGATGGGCGGCGCTGCATCGCGATCTGACATCATTCATCGAAAGGGGACTCGTCTGTGCCGAGCGTCAACACCGCGATGCTCCGTGACGACGAGTCCTGGAAGGCGATGGTCTCATTCTGCGAGGCAGTAATGTCCCAGAAGGAAGCCAACGAGCGGGTGAGAGAGGAGGCACAAGGTTATTATGAATTGTTATTGGGTAAGTAAAGGGTGCAAACAAACTAGTCGGAGTAATGAACCCGGAAAATACAATTCTTATTGATCGTATCCTCGTCACAGTATTTACTGTGGTATCATTGTCTAAAGTTAGTAAGGTCCAAGATTTATTAACTTTGTAAATAATATTCGATAATACCTGGAAATTATTAGATAAGTAATTATTAATAATGTTTACATTTTCTTATTACTTCGATCATGAATTTATGATGTTTTATTATAGAGTAAAATTCACAAAATTTAGTTTATTGATGAGAATTAGTTTCATATGTATGAAAATTAAATATTACGGTAAACACTAATTCCCAGGACTTGTAGGTGTACATGTCCGTTTGACATCCGTTAGCTTATTGCATTGTTAAGTCATACAATTTCTCAGAACAACTATTAGGGTTCATGCATACAGGACGGTCAAGCTACCGAACACCGACGCGGTCGTAATGCCTGCAGTGTGAACATGCGTATGTCATAATACAAGGAACGCCGATTTTGTATATTATTTGAATAGTCAAACTGGCAGACGTGTTATGGCTATTTTTTGTTCGGGTTAGAGCTACCACTCGTACCCATTGCTGCTACTCATGTGTAGCCAGATTCGACAGCGTAACCACCAAATGTGCAGATGAGCCTAATGGATACGTTAAAACTGCCTTGAGACCGACAACGAATTTTATCAGAAGATAATGAGAGTAGAAAATATTTACCAGTTTCCCTCCTTAATCAAAGCGGCAGACAGTATGAGGTTGTCATTGTCACCCGTAAACATAGAATAGTTTATTTGGGACTAGCGTCAGCAAATTATTTTCACGCTATTTTTCTGAGACGTTCGACGATTACTCTCATTGTCAGTAATTGTTTGTCATTCCTTTATTTCCAAAGCATAGTAAACCTGTGTCGGAAGATGTAAGGAGGATGGCGGTACCATTTTTTTGTCCCCTCTTCTTATAAGAGAGCCATCTTGTCTCAATTCGCTTCGCCCAAGGTGTTGTGCTCACCCTAGGCTACTGAGCCCCACAGTCACGACAAGGCCTGAACCATAGTGGGGGGATGGCGGTGCCTTAGCAGACGGTCACGTGGTACAAGAGTATTGCACACAGGTTAAACCTAACAATGCTAAAAGCTTCAACGCTTAATCCCCTTGGATTCTTAGGAGTGGCATTCCTTAGGGTTTGTGAGTGAGTGTTCGCACGTCTATAGTTGTAATGGTCAAGTTGTCAAATTTCAGCGACCGCGACATGGCATAATACTCTGTGAACAAATTTAAAGTCCTGACACAAAACAAGGGACGCATAATATTATCGTGATTGCAAAACGCTTGTAAACGCTTTACGTATGTACGATCCCTTAGAGCAATATACCAGAAGAATAATTGAACGTCGCGGAATCCAGTTGAAATAATCAGTGGCGACGTGTTGTCATTGTCCATTACTGGTGTAATACCTACCTTATGTGTTGACAGCTTATGTAATGCACGCAATCATAAACGCATGCTTAGGTCAGGCGTCAACTATTGATGAGTTATGAACATTTTGAACACGCTAAATTATTATATCAAGAATGCTAAAAACTGTTATTAGGACGTCATTTATTTGTGTATTTATAGCCTGTTATAAGTGAACTAGTTCATCATCATCGTTATAACTAGTTTTCCTCTATTGCTGAAAATAAACCTTTTCAATGAACATCAGCATCGATTCGCTGCTAGTATCCATTACCTGAAGATCGTCATAATACTAATTAAAGTACATAGTTGTGCTAGTGATAGCTTGTGATTACTCCTCGTTTATTTCCCATAGAAGAATGACTCTTTTTGACGTGATAAAGTCTTTATAAATCTATGAACGCCGGCTGCACGTACGAAAAAACATGACTCATTGTCACGTTCCGCCTGAGCCGAGCGTGCAAGCGATAGTGCGGACCAAGCGATAGAGAGGCACGATCGGCCTAAGCGTTCGGCTTGTGACATTGACGCATCATGACGTTATCACGTAAAACTATCGTCTGACTTTATAGACAACAGGTAGGTTTTTTGTTTCCCGAGTCGTCCGTATTACTGTTAATTTAATGATTGAGTTGTCCAAAGGACATGTAGGTTATGATTTAGGGTTTGGGTCTGGAGTGAGAAAAGGAGCTAAATAACGCGCTAATTTCCCGGATGCCTAACAGATTTTTTAAAATGTATTTTTTGACTTGATAGCCCGAGCTCCTGCTAGGACTCAGGAAGGCTATATTTTATACTTTAAATTATACTTTTTTTTATTAATGGGGAAAGAGTAACTGCAGGGAACAGCTTGAAATCTACAGTGGTACAGTAATATAATAAATATAAACCTTTACAATTAATGCATATATTTTTCAGCAAACAACAAGGAATCTAGTTAGTAGTTTCTGATATTGGCAAATCCGCGGGGAAGGTAAAATTTAAGAAGATGAAAATAAGTAATAATATATGTTGTGAGTATTAGGCATACCTGAAAAGTTAACTAGAAGCAGTAAAGTATGTATGTATATAGTATACATACTATTATGATATTTCGTATCGTTTTTCACATTTTTTTTATCGGAACATTAGCCATATCAATTTCAATCCAATCATTTCTTGAAATGATTCCATACGACAGATTTTTATGGTTATCGTTTATTGACTTGTTACACACAATTTGGTAGCAGATGTGACGTCTATATACAGATAATATTTCAAAAATATATGGAAATTTGAAAACGAAATATAGCTTTATCTAGTACATGATTGTTGCAAATCATTCGTGTTTTATAAAATACGGGTATCATAAGATGTTTAAGAAAGGAGATACATTTATAAAAACTACGACCATAGAGTTATCTTCGACTTTGCGCATGGCCTTAATAATACTGAACAATAACTTACAACAAAAACTTTATATTATAGTGTTCTGATTTGAGATGCAAACCAATCATTAAGTTTTTGTATGTAAATACATGTTGTATGTTATAACGTCAATACATATATTTTTTTGGCAATTAAAGGTGTTATATAATCGTGTCACTGCTTTATGGAGTAAACAAAGAAGTACCTATCTACATAGAGGATATGAGACAAGCTATTATAATTTATCAACACAAATAAATACACCTAAAACGATGAATGTTAGAATTTTTTGTTTGTCTGTATTTTTGTGCGAGTTAATCTCAGAACAATTTTTATTTGAATTTGCTCATAAATAAAAAAGTTATATAAAGATTTTTTATGTTAGTTGGATAGGCAAACGAGCACATGACGGTAGGTGGTCGACGTCGCCCATGAACATAAACAATTGAACCTAAGACGAGCCCAGACATTACATTAATGTGTTGACCTGAGACAGAAGGTTATAAGTCGGTGTCAGTAATTACACTACCTGTCATGACCCTCTCTCTGAAACACAGCAAAGCTGTTTCATGGGAGAAAAAAGCAAGGTGGTACCCATGCAGCCGGGAGCGCGGCACAGCGCAACTCTCTCGCACCGGTAAAGATAAAGAATCACGTTTCATAATATCACAAATCCTATAGAATTTTGTTGGTTACAATTTTTGGACTTTTTTTTCTTTTACGCCGGGAAATGCTCTCTAGGCGGGTATGTGGGATTCGCTGGGCCTGAAAGGTGGACGCAACTCTACCCACTAAAACCCGGCAAGTGCCACCAATGCCGCCTTTGGTGAGGTGCCACCTCCACAGAGGGGTTGTCCCGCACCACAGAACAACCCCTCCCAACGTCGGGATGGTGCAATGGGGTGAGCTTCCCATTCTCGCCCCTTGCCCCCCCTGCTCTTTTGTTCCCTCTTCTTATAAAAAGAAGAACTTTGTACTCCACAAAGAGCAGCTCCCTCGGCTCAATTAGCTTTGCCCAAGGTGCTGGGCTCACCTTAGGCTACTAAGACCACCGCCATAACAAGGCTTGAACCATGGTGGGGCTACAATTTTACGCCTAATCCGCTGATCGCAATTGGATAACGGCGATAACATTATGATATAAGAAATGATGAATATCAAATAATCAAAAGATCAACAAACATACAACTTTTATGAATATTATCAATAGTATTCTCTTACAAACCCATTGGTTAATACTGAAATAGACCTGAATTTAAATGCAATTACCTAATACGAATAATCCATCCACACTATTTTAGTTTGATATGAGACTGTAGACTTGGAGTAATCAATTCTAGTCTAGTCTGACTTATTTCTTTCAAAATAGACTGCTACGTGATTGAAGATTACACTCGATCTACTAAAAAAAAATACGCAGTCCTTCATATTCGCGTTTTGTTTCTCAAGCAAATTTTCACAAAACGTACAAGACTCATATTTAACAAAAATACTATACACATATTGATTTCTTCGCGAATTTCACTCAACAAATTCTTATGGATTTTTTTACCGTTTACTAAGATCTTTACGCATTCCCCTTCCGTGACTATTGTCGCTGTAAAGTATCGTAAACAGGCATGTAAAAACCTTAATAAACCACGACAAAATCCGTAAAAAGCTGTTTCATTATACCAACTATATACACTAAGGATTTCGGAAAACATCACTTAATTTAACTCTGTCTTTTGTTAATTCCTTTGTTTATTCAGACAAACGTACATTGTCTCACACAAATACTACAATTTACCCAAGAAAATTGCTATTAAGGTGTACGAAGAAAGGTTATAGTTATCTGTTGATTAAATGTTTTGATCTGCCGCGGTAGAAACTCCATTAGAAATTATCTCGAAGTCATCGTTGCAACTTGTATTTATGCATTACAATTAACTTTCTAATCTATGTTTTGCTATGCGCAAAAACTGGCAATGTTATTATAATTTATCACATAAATAAGGGAAAACGCGAATCCCTATAGCTTCTTATATAATATTAATCGTAAGCTGTTTAATCATAACATAGGAATACGGTACTTATACTTGGCCGCGGCTACGAAATCTGCTAAAGGCAAAAAATTTCTTCTCGCCGTACAGATACATATCTTGCAAACTTTAGTGGGAAGTAGTCTCTATAGTCACTTGACTGTTGAGGTCTTGCGTATTCAAGATGGTTTCGTATTGAGGGTTGCTGACTTCAGGATACTGTGTTTTACATTAGGTTTAATACAACAAGGTTTATAGATTTAATAACCCTCTGTGGAGGTGGCGTTGGTCGCTTGGGGGACTGACTAGCCGTCGAGGTGCCCGGTTTGCTCATTAGATCCGGGGCACTCACCAAAGGCGTCACTGGTGGCACTCGCCGGGTTTTAGTGGGAAGAACTGCGTCCACACACTGGGAAGACCAACTCCCCCGCAAGATGCCTCAGAGCATTTTCCGGCGTTAAAGAAAAAAAAAGATTTTATACAATAATGTAGAGCTACACTCGTGATTAGATAAATTATAACATGACTAAGTTACTATTCAATTTACTTTTAGATATATAGTCTCACACAGCACTAAGACCGTCTTTTTTTATTCTTTTACGCCGGGAAATGCTTTGAGGCATCTCGCCGGGGAGTGGGTCTCCCCAGGCGGGTATTTGGGACTCGCTGCGCCCGAAAGGTTGTAAGGAGGACCCAGCTCTACCCACGAAAACCCGGCGAGTGCCTCCATTCTCCTGTCTCCTTTGGTGAGATGCCCCGGATCTATCGAGCAAACAGAGCACCTCGATGGCTAGTCAGTCCCTCAAGGGACCGACGCCACCTACACAGAGGGGTTATCCCGCACCACAGAACAACCCCTTCCAACACCGGGACAGTACAATGGGGTAAAGTTTGTATCCTCGCCCCTTGTACCCCTTGCTTTTTTGTCCCCTCTTCTTATAAGAGGGGTACAAAGAGCAGCTTCCTCAGCTCAATTTGCTTAGCCCAATGTCAGCGGCTTACTCTAGGCTTGAGCCCCATCGCCACGACAAGGCTTGAACCATGGTGGGGACTAAGATAGGTCTTACTTTATGCACAACCTACTTGATTGTGGTTAGTATATATAAACGAACTTAGGCATCATGCGTCAACTAAGATACAGATTGAAAATACATCATTAGACATGTAACGGTGACTACTGTACCAGTAATACAACTGATGTGGTTGTATTACCGTTATTGTGTATATTTGTATAGTAATAAATTTAATAAGTGTATACATGTGACAAATGTACTCCAGGCGGAAGGTACGTGCCGTGATGTGAGTCGTAACGTCTGGGGAGTTGTGATTCGTGATGGATCGCCGAGGGGCTGGGTACCCCGTGTCGGTCTACATGTTGGTGTTTGTAATATTTTATTAATACGGGAATTATGGAAAAATAATATCATGGAATAAAACCGTAGATACAATGAAGAGAGGAGAGTTAAGATATGAATGAGTAGTCAAAGATTTGCAGAAAACTAGAGAATTTTAGACAGTATTTTACTACTTAATCTAGTGCATAGTATGTTTGTAGCAAATTTTTATAACATTATTACTAGCCACCTGACAACTAGTTAATTATCCAACAATCACACCACGTTAACCTAGCCCCGTGGCAAGTTCGTAAGAAGTACTTGCGTTACGGTACAATACGGTACTAAGAATAGAAATAAATTTAAGAAATATATATTAATACATATCCAGACACGGTGCAGACATCTATATTCATGATACAAATTATCTGCACTCCGCGGGATTCAAACCAGCGACTGCTGCATGAAGAGGTAGCCAGACCAGTAGGTCAGCCTGCCTGACCATTCGGCAAGCCGGGCAAAATTTATGTAATATTCTGCTTCGTTTTCCCAAAGTTTTTTTTATGTCATAGGAGGCAACCTAGCAGTCGGAGCCATGCTACCGACTATCGGAGCCATGCTACCGACGCTCATAGACATCTGTACAACCAGGTAATGAGTTTGACTGCACTATTGCACTAACTGTACTGATTATAATTATGTTATTTTTATTTTCATTGGAATTGTATGAGAGTAATATCTCAGAATGAATGCAAGTAGCCGGAGATTAAAAGTTATTTGATAGAGAAGCAGAATAATAGGGAAAAATTATTCACGTCACAATTATATTGATAGGTGCCGAACTCTTCTTAAGTACCTACCATGGTACCCCATGGGTAACCAAGTAACCTATGATTTAAAGTTAGAGAACGAGAAATTTTTTATCAGAATTATGGGAGTAATGGGAAAAAATGTCTAGAATTAAGAATTTGCAGGATGGTCGTAGAACCCCACCATGGTTAAAGCCTTTTCGTGGCGGTGGGGCTCAGTAGCTTAGGGTGAGCCCAGCACCTTGGGCGAAGCTAATTGAGCCGAGGGGGCTCTTTGTACCCCTCTTATAAAAAGAGAGGACAAAAGAGCAGGGGGCAAGGGGCGAGGATGGGAACCTCACCCCATTGTACTGTCCCGACGTTGGGAGGGGTTGTTCTGTGGTGCGGGACAACCCCTCTGTGGAGGTGGCGTCGGTCCCTTGCGGGACTGACTAGCCGTCGAGGTGCCCTGTTTGTTTACTAGATCCGGGGCACATCACTAAAGGCGGCATTGCTGGCACTCGCCGGGTTTTAGTGGGTACAGCTGCGTCCACTTACCAGCTGTCGGTCGCAGCGAGTCCCTCATACCCGCATGGGGAGAAATACTCCCCCGCGGGATGCCTCAGAGCATTTCCCGGCGTTAAAGAAAAAAAAGGATGGAAAAAAACTTGCGAAAGCAAAAATCGTTTTTTTTTTCTGCTTTTTACGGCTTTAAAAATAGGTACATTGAAAGATGAAAAGTTGGGTATGTTGGGAGTTGAGATTTACGCCTCCAGTTTTTAAGAAACAGAACCAGGAGTTCAGAGAGTCAATGCTTCTACTTTATAATATTAACCTTAGTATCGTAAGTATTTTCTCAGTCTAACTAACCGATCAGCTCATACTCTCTTTAACGGCTCTATTAATGACCTGGAATCTATATTCTTAGCTATATTCAGGTATACAAATTTTTTAATGGTTATTTTTATAGTCTTTGATCATAATATTCTCAGTTCATAAGACATAACTCCTATATAGAACAAATTAGGTATTTTTTGTTATGAACTCAAATCTCAACCTATTATTGTTACTAAAAATACTCTCTGATAGAAGGTTAAGCTTATGATCTATATCAGACGGATGGGGTAGCCGGTACCATCGCAATCATATTTTTAAATATTCTATTAACGTATTAAAATCATTTTTGGTACATACCTATAGAACAATCAGAGAAATATCTTACCATTTTCCCTAGTTCAGTCAACCAATCACAATTTCACGAAGAAACGAGACATTACAATATTTACCTCAACGTAAAAAATTACCTTAGCCTTTGGGTATTACTTTAGGTATATACATACGCTTTGCCACAAGCTATATTATGTAAACTAAGGATCAATATGAAGCATGTTGCTAGTATGAATTAAATACTTTCAAATATGAATCTTTAATTAACAAGACTTACCTACATACAGATATGCATACTATGCTAGTTACCTACGGTTATCCTATGTTAAACGCCAGTCTAATACATGGTGGTGTGAGTTTCATACGTCCGTTACATGGTATGTGCGGATGGGCGTGTCCGCTTCAGCCTGAAACCGCCCAGCGACGGAAGGCGGGACCGTGTCGGTAATACATAGCCTGGTTTAAATATTGTAAAATTGATTGAAGACATGTAAGATATTGTTATATTGCTTTTAATAATATTTGTATTTTATTATGTTAAGAATTAACCTTTCTATTCTCCTCTTAATTTTTTCATTATTTTTAATAATGATTTTTCTGTATTTTATATGAAATTCAATATGGTTTATTTATTGACCTTGATATTAGATTATAATCAATAATAGATCGATCATCTAAGCGTTCATTGAGGGAGGCCTATGTTTAGAAGTGGATTGATAGAGCCCGATGAGGACGATAATGCTCATGATGATGAATAAATAATGATTATTTTACTTCACGTTGTCTATTTAAAAGATTTACGTTGCCGACAACGCGTTTAACACTACTTATATTGAACATTGTATTATTTAATTTCGTATTTGTATAATATTTATTGTATTCTAATGTTTACGCGAATTTCACTCATTATAATGAAACATTTTTTACGGATTTTATCGCGGTTTATTAAGATTTATTTATTATTATTAAGATTGTATAATATTTGATAGACTCCAAAGATATAAAATGTTTGTCTATCTACGCTACGACTATAAAACAGTTTAAATTGATTCTAGTTAAAGAACTTATGATCATAGATATATTCGTAAATCTATTATCTAAGTATAAGATGAAACGGTAAGATAAGGATAATAATTATACCAGATTTTTAAAAATTCCAGAAGAAACAGGATTACAGGTAAGCGTTGTCCTCAAAATCACCTTAATCTTCAATCAATTAAAATTACCATCTTAAAATAGTCTAAATAAATTAAATATCTGGTTAATCATAGAATACCCTTCTATTTCGAAAAAAAAATACGTTTCTGATTAATACTTCTTTTAGAAATTGCCAATTACAATTAGTTTTTTCCTTATAAATACAAATAGGATGGTATTTATGAGGGTAATTTTATTTTTTAGTGTAACAACCTTAAAGACGTAAATCAGGTAAAAGATTATTGAAATGTTGAACTATTGATAAGAATAGATAAAAGCTAAACGAATGTAAATGCTTCCTGGTTGTATTATCAAGTGAGAAATTGTTACCGGTTGAGTAAACCTTAAGGTACATTTACATAAATGTTTTTTAAAGATTTATTGGTGATTGTTGACTCAGTCGTATTGTTTAATTTTAACATACTACTTGATATTTCTTTTCGGAACTTTCGTTCCGGAGTTCGATATTTCGACATTATTTTTATAACCCGTTTCTTTTTTCTTTTTTTTAGATAGTCCTTAATGAAGAAAACAATGTTAATTTAAATCTCATTTCTACATGGGTCATTTGTTGGTAATTTATTAAAGTTTTGTTGCATCTAGACGTTTTTTTAGAAGTCTTATCATTCGCTTACTGTCCTAAATATGTACTTTGTAAACTGCGATAAAATCCGTGTCGTTTTATTATAATGAGTGAAATTCGCATTAATATTAATAAACAATATATCACAAAGTATAGATTGTTCATCTATACATAATTGATGTATATTTTAGGAATGTTTTTGGTAATATTATGAAAAAACATTAGCTTTCAGCAATTATGAGTGCGCGCAATAACACAAAGACACATCCACAAAATAATTTTCATCAGACCTTCTAGTGTTAGAATGTCATCAGTCGTCAATCATAATATGACAATAACATTTTAACAACAACATGACATATAGTATGTTATATTTGTTGATTTTTAATTGTTACAATATAATGCCAAAGTAAGTTTGTGTTTCTTGGCGTTAATTGAGTGAGGCCAGTCTAGCAGTAGACGGTTACAGATTGATTATGATGATGAAACTCCTAATAAAATAATTTGTAGAGAACAACGCCACAGGCAACAGCTAGTAATAAATAATTAAAATGTCCATGTTCACATGTATGTGCCTCCATACGATTCTACATAGGTATTAGACGTAAGCTCGTTTCGTATGTATATCTTTAAACACTTGTATGTTAAACACTTTCTAGATTTTATCTAGAATCAGATCACATTTTCATCAATCATTTCATCACTAGCAACCTGTTTAAATCCACTGCTGAACGCCAAATCATTAACCCATACTTCAGATCAATGAAAAAATCTAGCTTAACCCCTAAAAAATATGCTCTCTTTAATTTTGGTAATTTTTTATTTGCAGATTCTCAAACGTCAAAAATAGATATATTGATTTATCTATCTCACTTTTTCTTCAGGTGAAGGATTTATTCAAATACTAGCAGCGCCCCACGGTTTCACCCGCGTACTTCCCATTCCCATGGGAGTACAGGGACAAATTTTATCCTATATGTTATTCTGAAGCCTATTATTATAAAGTTTCATTAAAATCTATTCAGTAGTTTTTGCGTGAAAGAGCGACAAACTCCATCCATACAAACTTTCGCGTTTATAATATTAGCAGGATGCCTAAATATTTCTCACCGGAATAAGAATATAATATAATAACATTACGCTTGTAGGTCGTAATTTTGTGATCAATCTGTCAAACACATATCTATAAAAAAGTGGCTGTGACATACGGACGGACAGACAGACAGACAGACAGACATGACGAATCTATAAGGGTTCCGTTTTTGCCATTTGGCTACGGAACTCAAAAAATTAGGTATAGAGACATGTTTGTTATATTTTTCGCTTTATACTCTCTAATAAAGTAATGCACCTGTATTTTGCTAGAGGGGGCGTTGGTGCATTTATAGGCTATAAGGGGACTTAGTAGATAGGTACTATAAAAAAAAAAAAAAAATCATAGCCCAATTAAGTTACCTACCTATGATAATTTGATAAAAATCTAGGTATTTACTTAATATAATATAACGCTTCATATATAGGTATACCCAGTAAAGTCATGTCATAAAATAACTCGCTATTTAATAACGTATGAAGAAAATATAAAAAATATATATATTTGAATAAGTATTTGAAATATATAAAACTTACGTAAAAAATCACTTTCGTACAAAACACGGACAGTCAGCAAAACACATAAGTCGTTAACTCACAACACTTCACTTCACTTTGTTTATCAAAATCACCGTCTTACGAGAACACCTAGCACGGAGCGGGAGAGTCAGCAAAAAATTCATCAATAGATACTTGTTATCAGCTTCTGTCGCTATGTCAGCGTGGTGTGGCGACTGTCAACTGTCTGCTAAACGAATCGTCACTGCCCGATTGCCGCCATGCCCATTTCTACACAACCTCCCCGAAACAAAACGACCAAAGAGGTTCTATATTGCTACACCATTTTCCAATTTAATACATTGTTATAAAAGCTACAATTCTCTATTGGTTAGGGGGCGTTTATTTCTGTCACGATTATCATTTATTTTACAAAATATATTTTTTGTCCCCTTCGAATCTTGTATTGAAATATATTTTAGTTTTAATACTAGAATTATATCTGGATTTATAAGTTTTAAATATCAAAATTTACTTCATAGATGTTCGGTATTCAAAAATATATTGACCGTGGAGCTGTCCGTTAGAAAGGGAACTACGTTCGTCCATATCTCTGTCTCGCTTCCTCTCATAATATTCGTTTGTTCACGTCATGCCATTGGGCCAATGGCGTTTACGGGGCAACCCACCTTATGAAATATAAACTATCGTGGAATATTGTGCTCTACCACCTGCGAATAAAGCTTAACTCTTTAGCATATAATTTCATTTTACCGGCGTTTGTCACGCAAGAGTTCTAATTTTAAATGAAGTGTAGGCGGAGCGTTTGTTGGCGCTTCTATATTGAAAAACAAAATGTCTTTAAAGTGAACCTGTTTTCAGAAAGTTAAGCCTTTTATGTACGGCGGATTTAAGTTTAGCCTCGGTAGCCGGCAGGGACATACTACCTTTTGTTAGTTACGAATCATTGAAATAAAGTAAAAAAGTTTTGTAACCGGCTCGTCGGTATTTTCCATCTCTTGTTTTATTTTGTTTAGAACACGGGACATTGCATGAGAAATGCAATGACACAATATGCTGGAGGAAATAATTTATGATATTGATTCTGTTGCATAAGTTATTTAAATCAATACCTAAAGGTTTCTATGATTCGTTTTGCTTTGGTCAAGCGGCTGCTTTTTATTGAAACGGTATCCCACTTTGACTTAGGTATATCGTAGAATTTATAACAAAAACTACGATTTTGCTCTGGCATACAACTTTCTCAGAAGTAGACATGTTTACCGTTAGGAGTATCTTTACTTCGTGGAATCTTATTGCAATATTATATTGTTTAGGTATGATATAAGATAAATATAATAGTCCAATGCTGCAAGTTTCCATAGTTTGAAAATATTAGGTATTATATTACAAATAGTAGGTATTTATTACATAAATATGTTTTTATATTATAGGTAAAACCTACTCTGTTTTAAAATCGCATGGAAATCATTTAATTTTAAGATAGGTAATATTTTTTTAGTTTTATAATTTGACTCGTGTTTTACAAATTCTATTGTTTCCACTCAAAAAACTTTTATAATATTTTGGCAAAATAATGTCAATATAAATACCATCATCATCATCGTCATTTTTTGCAGCGATTTAAAGATTACTTTCATATCCTAATAGATAAATGATTTTTACATATATGATAAGACTTATTCTATTGATTATATTTTTTTTGGAAGTCAAGTCAACTTTAAAAGCTTGTTTAAGTGGCTTGACCATGAAGACCATGGTCAATAACTAGGATTCTGAGATACATTACTATGTCATTAGTTTGTTAATGGTTAGGTATGCATATATTTTGTGCGAGGATTCTAAAATCTAAACGATCATTTACTTGTTGCTATGCAAGGGAAGGAGGAAGGAAAACATGCATATCTTATGGTTCTATACAAATACAATTTTTTTAATTTTTTTATATAAAAAATTGTCCATAATATTTTGTCATACCTACCACAAATTTTGATTTTATTCAATATCCACCCATTATAATATCCTTCAAAATATAGTATTAAAATGTATTGATCCTGTAATTGTGTACGGGAGTGAAGTCATTAGGGCTGGCAGTCAAGGCCTGTAGGTCGGCGCGGTGGGTCCTCTTAATTACACCCACCATTGAAGACAATTTTTACGACTATCGCTTGTAAGGCGGATCGTAACAATTGTATGGAACTTCAATCTGTAATTAGGATGAGTTGTATATAGTGACGGCCGGTGGATTAGTGGGAGTGGGAACCATATGGGAGTTCTAGAGTGGATACCACAATCGGGAAGACAAAGGAGAGACTGCCCGCTAACTTGATGTGATGATAGTAAAACTAAGCTTGGTGGTAAAAGCTACTTACTAAACATACCCGTGTCTAGGTTCAGTGGATTTTAGTGGACACTACATTGACAATATCCTCCAAAACCAGTGACATCAGTTCACTGGTTTTGGAGTGAACACGATCTCGAAACAACACTAACCTTCTTGACGCAAAAATGTCACCCCACTGCATTCTTTGTTTTTGCAGCTTTGGGTCGTGTCAGTTTGCCTTTGGGTTACTTGACACTCCAGTATGTACTTCACTTCCTTCGCCAAGAGCCACCTAAAGTTTTTTTTAACTTAATGTTTGCTTTACGAATATATTTCCTAGGTTTCCATTCAATGGAAGGAACCTATCTATATGAAACTTAACTCCGAAAGTTATTTGATGACTGCTCAAGATTTCCAACTATTTTGTAATGTGTAATGAGTAATGAGTACCTAATGAGTGACAGTTTTCTTTAAGTAGAC
The DNA here is from genome assembly GCA_963853865.1 of Helleia helle. Classification (NCBI taxonomy): domain Eukaryota; kingdom Metazoa; phylum Arthropoda; class Insecta; order Lepidoptera; family Lycaenidae; genus Helleia; species Helleia helle. Next base: position 14,354,704 of record OY971416.1, on the reverse strand, counting down.
ATGTACATATATCATTTTGTATTTAGAGTTAATGATTGACTTAGGTATTTTTAACAGTAATTTTTTGACTTCCACTCTGTTATAAACCTGTAAAAAGATAAACTTCATGTTCTAAGTGAGACATAGAGGGAACAATTATTAGTATCATTTTTTTGTTTTAAGCTACGCTGTTATTCTTGTTATTGTTTCTGTACCGTTCTCTAAATATATAAATAAATATGTTACTTATATCTAGACCGTAAGTATTATAAATTATTGTAAGACCGTTTCAAACTTCCAAGCAATGCAATTAAATAATTTGCCTATTTATTAAAATCATAAATACTTAAATGAGCATCAACTTATTTAAGTATTCCGCCTGGTCGTCAGTTGTGATCAGACATTCAGACCTCGTCCTGGTCATTAGAGCTTTTTACTATTTAGCATAAGTGAAATAAAATAAGTATTCATGTCATATTATATAAACTAGCAGCGCCCGGCGGTTTCACCCGCGTACTTGCTATTCCCGTGGGAGTACAGGGATAAATTATAGCCTATATGTTATTCTGATGTATAAGCTATGTTATTGTAAAGTTTCATTAAAATCCATTCAGTAGTTTTTGCGTGAAAGAGTAACAAACATACATCCATGCATCCATTCATTCTTACAAACTTTCGCGTTTATAATATTAGTAGGATAGGATGACTATCTGTTGCCCGTAGCTTTATGCAAGGCTAAGACCAGGTTACTATTTTACTATCATAAATAATAATAATAATATACCTTATTTGCACACGTTAATTTTTATTAACGTATTTTAGACTAATATGTTACCAAAACATTAAGCATTAGGCAAGGAATAGATACAAATAGGCGGCCTTATTAAGCGATATCTACCAGGCAACCAGCGGGGAGAGCTAACTTGGACTCAACCTTTAAAAACAATTTAGAAGTTCCCATTTCATGTTCCATGTTCATATACCTATAGAACTCAGTAATAGGTGTTTATGAATGTATCACTACAAACTGAATTATGTGAACATAGTGTAGATATAGAGCTCGCCATTATATCAGATTTGATAAACGACAAGTCCTTGCAAAAGGACACCGATTGCTACCAAGGGTGATCAGTAAGGCTACTGAAATAAAAATAAACTTGATTTCGCTAAAGAAGATGGTTAGCTCTTACCACCTGCTTGGGATTTATTTATAAAAATAATAAAAGAAAATAAATATAACTCGGACTGATTAAATTACTATTAAAGAATCTTAGGATAATTTTGAATTATAAGCATTGTGACGTTTGGACGTCTGACCTGCTGACACCTCAGTTTTCTCGTCACCATGGTTGCTGTAAAGGATCCATGGCGTCGAGGACGCAAAGAACTGAATAAACCACGATAAAATCCATAAAAAGTTATTTATAAAAAGTTATATATTATATATTAAGCCAACCATTTGACACAAAATAAAACAGTGTAATCTATGTCTTTCTGTCTCATGATAAGTGACGTGACGCGACGACCACCACAAACGCCCAATCCCATTTTTTTTGATGAAAGAAATAAACCAATGTCACTCGAGACAACGCTTCAGGCTTGTCTATTCAGGAGTCCATAACACTTTTGGAGAGCCAAACCATTTGCGGGTGTTATAATATCCGATATGTAATCTGGTGGAAAACTAATGCTTACACTTGTCAGCTGCAATTTGTGCACATAAAAACATTAATTAGCTTTAGAAAAAACTACAACACATTCATTTATCAAGCACCGCACTATTAATATCAAACATATAACCTGCATTTTTTTCACTTGCCACATTTTCATTAAAAAAACCCTAGAGGGGTGTTTTTCCATTGGTTTTATTAAACCAATCATTTACTTCAACCACGCGAAGTGAAGGTTAAACATATTTAATTGATTGTAGCAGTAAATAATAAATGGGTTTAGAAAATATAAAAATAACCTAGTGATTGAACTACCATTGTAAAATATATCACGTAAATTTAGAGAAAAGTAATGCTTCCAGTGAATCGTAGCTCCTGTCTCAAATTAATACGATGATTTGTGGACAACAAAATTATCGTTGATTTGTTGGCTTATCCAATTGTCAATTCGAAATTTCTTTTATTTGAATTAGAAGGTGGGTGAGCCCACCATCGATCGAGCATCGAGCTGTCGATCCTGGTCCCACAGCTCTTGCACAGAAGTGGCAGTATCATATACTTTGGGTGTGCACTCTTTTGCAAAATGTACGAACGTTGATGTCCGACAACATCGATAGCAAATCGAAAATGTACTGTCCCGACGTTGGGAGGGGTTGTTCTGTGGTGCGGGACAACCCCGTGGCACTCGCCGGGTTTTAGTGGGTAGAGCTGCGTCCACTTACCAGCTTTCGGGCGCAGCGAGTCCCACATATGCGTGGGGAGACCCACTCCCCACGCGTCAGAGCATTTCCCGGCGTTAAAGAAAAAAACATGCTATCTCCTGGACGACATGAATTTAAAGAATATATAGTACTGATATGAGGACGGTATCCGTACGGTGGCCGGACCTAGTTGGACGTAAGTGGTGAGAAATGGGCTGTCTTTGCATTCACCTTAAGAAGTCATTGTCCTACACTTTGATTGATTTCACCAAAAAAGGTCTTCCAAAATTTCCTTTAAACAAACTCTAAGAGAAGCTCTCTCACCGTCAATCAGAAGCAAAGATCGCTCTACGAATACTACTTACACAACTATTTTTAAAACACAAACCAAATGAACGTACCATAGACGGAATTCCAAACCACCCAAACGTTCAGCAATTGCTGACACATGAAATGTTTAAAATAAAAGAATTCCACGAACATGGCGCATGTCAGTGATAAGGTATAATTTGGGCTCACATTACGGCATATGTCCCAAAGGGTTGGGCCTCATTAGTGTCAGATGTGTCGCCTGACAGCGGGCCGGCCATGTATAGCTTTTTATTGTGTCATAATAATGATATAGCTTCTTTAATAGCCATTGAACATACGCTGACGGAGTGATAGATATGATGTGTCAATGCTTTAATATCGGTGGGAGGGATTAGTGCGACTGCATGTACAAACATCTTGGCTCAGTGATGTAACTGTATTTCGTAAGCTATTAGTAAAATTATTGACACCAGAAGCATAACAGGCAAATCATGGTCGAATTAGCTGAGGCGGCTTGTGTTTATGGGTGACGACGACTCCTTGGTAATTAGTATGACAGGTTGTCTGTAGGAAGTTGCTATCTTGTTGGTTTCTTCCCTGAAACAGCTATACTGTGAAAGGCTACAGGCTATGTAATTACTGGCACCGAGACTTACCTGTGAGTGGCCTGGGCTAGTTTCAGGTTAACTTGTTCATCTTCACGGGCGATGCTGACTACTTACCATCATTTGGCTTATCTGCGCATTTGGCTATCGAATTAACATTAAAAAAGTAATACCTACATAAACGTTTGGCCTCGTTTAGGTTCCATACCTTATCGCGGCCAAAATGTGTACCTAGAACATATAGCGTTGGCCGACTTCCAAGACCTCGTACATGGAATGACGGTCGTGAGTGATAGTTAGATACATGTAGCATTACAATATCTAGGCGTTCTATGAAGAGTACGCGCAGTAGTAAATATGTATAATGTATGTCCTTCGAGAATGTCTTTTTTATAGGAGAGAAGCGAGCGGAAACTCATTCCATCGGAGGGTTTGAAGGTGCGTTGTCTCTGGCTTTTTTTTATGTTAGTTGGATAGGCAAACTGGCAAACGTGCCACCTGATGGAAAGTGGCCAACGTCACTCACCCGGAACGATCCCAGGCAACTTATCTATGTGTTGCCTTTCCTGAGACATAAGATGTTAAGTCTCGGTGCCAGTAATTACACTGCCTGTCTTGCCCTTCTCTCCGAAACACAGCAAGGCTGTTTCACGGGAGAAACAAGCAAGATGGTGGTACCCATGCAGCCGGGAGCGCGGCACAGCGCTTCTGTTCCACCGGTAAAATTCGGGCTTCAGTTTGTCTTTGGAATTTTATATAAGCCAGAGAGCAAACTAGCAGACGTGAAGCCGTTATCGATTTTTCGTTTCCATTGAAGTGGTCGAAGCTTCCAACGTTTAAATTAACATTCACACAAAAGTAAGCCAACAGGGGTTATGGTTTTAGTAGTCTATTTATGTCTGAATTTACATACCTATGTTGTAACGTAGGTCTTCGTTATTTGGCTATCTTTGCGTTATTACACCCAATGCACAAAGTTGATACAATTATCATCATCATCATCATCTTCCTGCTGCGACCACTGCTGAACGTATTCAATGAATGCCAAGACGGCCGATCCCTTGCCACATGCATCCAACACGGACCTGCCGCACGGTGATTGTCTTTCGAAGTATGTCTATTTGGTATTAAATCTTAATATACCTATTATAAAACAACTTTTTTCATATCAATATTTGCTTTTAAAGTGATAGTATTACTATGTTATAATAACTGCTGAACTAAACTGATAATCAAATTCATTATCATATTTGACAGGGATTATAATATTATCCCGAAAGAGGTCTTATATACAGAAAAGACTTATAATGATTTTTTTGATACACTTCTATTTCTAAACAGATGCTTATAATACCCACACAGATAAACCCACGAACTACAGCTAACTTACATTTCGTGAAAGTAATATTTCGTCAATAGCTATAGCGTTGTAAAGATCTGCTATTTGTAGTTTAACGGATTGTTGTAAACGGTACATTTGTTCAATTACAATACCGTTTGATATTTCCCGGGGACGGATGGCTGGTCTAATTAGGCGGTTTCCTGTAGATTTGCTCCCACCTGTCGGTACCTGAGGCTGACGTACCTATCGCCTTCAAATTAATTACACCGATTGATTAATTCTCGGTTTTGGCGAGAAAATTATTTTGTAGACGTTACGGCTGTGCGAAATAATTAATTTGAGAACACCTTGTATTATCGTGTTTCAACCAAATGTGTATTTATTTTTTGATTGTGCTTACATGTATTTTAATATTGTATTCTATATTTTTAACCGACTTCAAAAAAAAAAGGAGGTTCTCAATTAGTCTGTATGTCTTTTTTTTTGTATGTATGTGACACGATATCTCCGCCGTTTTTTTTTTGTTTGAAAGCTGGTGTTTCCAATTTGGTCCCATATTAATTTTATTAAGATCTGACGAGCCGTTTTTTAGTTATTCCCAATAATGCCTATTTGGTTGGTTTTGTTTACCTTGATGATATGATTATTTTATTACGTGCCGATGTAACAATTGTATAGGATGCTTTGGCAAAGTTTGTACATTACTAGAAGATTAAGTTGATTATATGTTGTAAGCTGCACAAACATTAAAGAAACTGTTATTTTATTACTTTTTAGTTTAGTATTTTTGAAGTCGGTTTTAATTTTTTGTAAAATGTTTTTTTATATCTAAAGTTCCGCATTTTATAATAAAAGTGGTTAAAATGAAAAGAATAATGAATCAACATCGTCAGTCTTTATCTGTATATTATTAAATCAACCTACTGATGTCGAGCCAAAATACGAATAGCAGCTCAATTTCGAACTTTACTGTCCTCTGACTCTACCACAGACCACTACATATTTTTACTTGGCTTAGTTTTGTTCACATTTTGTTATATAATTAAGCTATTAAAAAAGGATGTTTATGGTAAACACAAACAGGTATCAGGGAGCTTAATATAAAAAAAAAATATCACGGTTTTCAGATTCTTTATTTACAATATCGGTGAAATCTCGATTCTCATAAATTAATTTTAACTTACATATTAAAATTAATTTAATGAATTTTTAAAATGTAGGTATTTACTCCATAAGTGTCGGTGATACTAATTCGCAAAAAACATGCGTGACTAGATTTATAAGAAGCCCGGGCAATACGTATAAGCTAAGGAAGAGTGAAAGAAGTTAAAAAAAATATCACGGTTTTCAGATTCTTTACTTTTTAGTTTCGTATTTTTGAAGTCAATTTAAATTTTTTGTAAAATGTTTTTATTTCTAAATTTTTAGTGATTCCGAAATTCGTCGTCTTGGCGTTCATTGAAGGAGGCATGTTCAGCAGTGGATGGATAAAGGATGATGATGATGATGATGATGGTGATGGTGATGATGACGATGATTACGATGACCGCGACATACTATGGTGTGCTACCAAAGCATCCTATACAATTGTGACATCGACACGTAATAAAATGATCATATCATCAAGGTAAACAAAACCAACCAAATAGGCATTATTGGAAATAACTAAAAAACGGCTTGTCAGATCTTAATAAAATTAATATGGGACCAAATTGGAAACACCAGCTTTCAAACAAAAAAATAACCATCGAAATCCATTCAAAAACGGCGGAGATCGTGTCACATACATACAAAAAAAAAAAACATACAGACGAATTGAGAACCTCCTTTTTTTGAAGTCGGTTAAAAATAGACAAAAACCTTTGCAGAAATCGCATGAAAACTTCAACTTGTACGGTCGTATCGTTTTTGTTTTACTATCATGGCAGCGCCCACCACATCAAACTCTTATCCCAAATGCGTTGTTTGGTGCCATCTATTATAAATTCTTGTAAAAATTAATGAAGTATTCTTGTTACCCATCCACATTATGCATCTTGCCCGGGATTCCCCTATATGTTCAATATACTTATCGTTTTCATCATCCTCATTACCTTCATCATCAGACGCCTATTATTGTCACCAATATATCAGATTGTCGTTTTATAGTCGGGGTATTAATACTTCATAATTACCAGTACACCTCAACAAAGCTTCCACATCGCATCAGATGATCATGTTAATAATAATATGTCTTGCGTTCTTGTGAATGTTTCAACACAAAACAACAACATGCCTTTTGCCTAATAAGATCAAGCTATCTTTAAAATTCTCCAAGCCACATAAGACTTTCGTATTATCACTGGATGCACTTCTCACCTTATTTCGAGGAAGAAACTAATGCCAAGTACTGAATAAATCTTATGTGATGTACCCATACCGTATATCCACTAAACTGAAATATCAATGACAGTGAAATAATCATATTTACATATAAACACCCGCTCGGTTCAGTGCACTCCCGATGCGTTTTTTTCCCGAGTCGCCGGCGGTTCACCCGCTTATTTGCCATCATTAATCATTATTTTGGATGCACTGGATACGCTACACATTTTGAGAAAATAACCCTTTTTTGTATTTCAAGTAATACGGTCGGTTCGCAAACGTATCATCGGTTGCTGGTTTTAAATTACATTTTAAAGATTTCTCATTTATCTTTGCGAACTGGTTTGATTGTTAAACGTATAAAAACTTTGTAGATTGATTATATATTCAAATTGAGAAAGAATTCGGTGTATTATTAGTTTATTTTATTTCTGCACGAATACCTGCAGGATATTTAAGGCTAACTAATATTTTATTAATTGTCAAGGTAGTGGGGTGATTTTGTTTTTGTATTAGAGAGTATATTTTATTTGGTATGATGATGATGATAGTAACAAAAAAACAGGTCTTACCATGTTCATCTTGTCTTTAGAATAATAAATTTTGCCTTTCAAGATTTACCAAAAAGTTACAAAAAGTAGTACCAAGTTTACCCTTATTGTTTTAGTATGAAAATATTATATTGTTTCATGCAGATAGGTTAAAGTTTGGCAATATAGAATACTAATTCTATATAGACACTAGTACTGTATAGTAGCGGCTATGACGGTATATGCTTTTAGAAAGGTAGCAGGCATTCGTGGTAATTTCAAACAAACACAAGTCTTTAAAACTGCTTAGAAAATTGTGAAAGATTTAAAAAAAAAATAGTTAACAAAAAAGAAGCTAGACGCCAAATAATTGTGAAAAGTACAAATCTTTATGCTAGCAGTAGTATCAGCAAAAAAATCCATATCCAAATATCGTCTACCTTCAATCGAATCTAAAGCAAGTGTGCATATAAAATATGCGTAGAAGTTGATACGTAGAAGTCGCCATATATATCTTGGCAGAAACTTCAGTAGCATATTCGCAGGGTTAAGCGGATCGCGGGTGGGGTACGGTGACAGATGCGCTGCATTGCCGCCGCGCCAACTCCAGCCACTTTACAGGGACGGATTTGGACACATTGGAAAATAACTATTTTTTAGTTTATGCGTTTCATATAACTACTTGAACTTTGGGAAAAGAAAGTCAAAAAAGAATAAATAAAAAACTATGTGAATCGTTGAATATGTAAAAATCTAAATAAACTGCGATATAATCCATTAATGCATTATAATAATATTATATTTTTTATAATATTATTATAATTATATTATAATATTATTGGGAATAGGGCGTTCCTCTCAGGCATTTCAGGATAAAAACATGTAAAATTTGTTATAAAATATTTGAAAAGATTCCTCTGAGTTTGTTTCGCCGGTTTTTCTCAGTACATTTGCCTAGGAACCGGTGGTAGACTCAATTGACGTTCAAAAAGATACGCTGTTGGTACTATGTTAAATAAAAAAATTGATTTTGATTTTTGATTTTGATTTATAGTGGATGATTGCTGTAGAGGGTTTCGAAAATACTAAAGGTCGTCAATAGATAGAAATGTTAAAATACTTTTTTTCTTGATCTTCATTTGAGACCTACGATATTTCCGAACCGATACGACTTAGAAAATATTTCCTTCAAGAAAAGAACATACTAATTAATGTCGCTGATCACTTACCACCAGGTGAACCGACTGTCCGTTCGTCTCCTCTACTATGAAATACTCTCAATGGGACAAGAATAACATCGCGTTTTGACGCAATAGTGTCACAGTAATATTATAACAAAATTTTCATTTGATGTGAAACATCCATTGACTTAACAGGAAAATTAACTATATGAGTTGATGTGACGGTAAACGTCATTTGTGTGTTATATTTCTTTATTATTCTATAGTGCCACAAACTTTTCTTGGCCGGTAAGAGGGTCGCTGTCATGGATATTAGTATTACTAGTAAATAAAAATTAACCATTATATGGGGAAAAATTTGAAGTGATGCAGGCTATTCAATAAGTAATTTATTGAAGTGTCTTAATAAAACAATGTATACTGATATCTATAAAATACAGTTCTAGGAAAATAAATGTGACATAAACTTAGGAACAATACTGATATGATAGGTTTTGTTACCTGTTCTATTAATATAATATCTTTTAAGATACCTAGCAATCAGAACCTTTAATAATTAAAACTTTGCCATTGTAATGAATAATGCAAGAAATAAAAATAAATACATTTTACGCACCAAGAAAGAAAATAAACACAAACATTACAAAACAGTACAAATAACGGGCTTATTGCTAAGAGCATTATTAATAAATCACTTTAAGCACTCTACACGTGTTTTGCCTCTATATTTTGATACAATAATTATGATCAAACAAAACAATATCTGAAGAATCACACTCTAGAGGACGAACTCCATCAATTATTTGATTTCCCGAATAGTCAAAATGTTCATCTTCAGAATCACTGCTTTCGCTTTCACTATTGCTGGCCAAACGAATAATGAACGGTTCATCTAAAAACGCATATTTTTCTCTGTTTGTTGTGTTGTTGTTTTTTTCATTCCACAACAGATATTCTGTCGAAGGCTTCTGCAATCAACTGAGGCATTTCAGTACTTGATTTCCGAAGGTTCTTCTCTGCTACATTCCGTTTCATTGAACTCCAGATCATTTCTATTGCATTAAGATCGCAATGATATGGTGGCAATCTTAACACCGTGTCCACTATCTTTCATCAATTTATCAATTTCGTATTCTGGTGCCGGTTTGTGTCTTTTAATTAGTTCATAAAGCTTAGGTTTTGTATAGCTTTCGTGGAATTCCACGTTCTTTTCAGTTAGCCATTGTTACATGGCTAACTACATTGCAATTGCAAATCATTGCAATGCGGTTGCAGTTGCATTGCAATGATCCAAATTTGGAAGCAACTTTTCAGCGACTCATTTTTTAAAATTTGTGTTGTTCATTTCATCATGATAATCACTGCTTTTTGTGTTTGATTTGAAAACGAGTAAAGCATTCTTGACAAAAGCTGCTTCTCCTCCTGCATTGACGATTATATTATATCTCTTTCCTTTAGAAACTGGGTTCAGAACACGATCATCCTCATTACTTTGCCAACATTGTCCAGCTGTGTGCGAAGTGTGAATATATGTTTCGTCCAAAAAAACTACAGGTATCTTTTTGTCACTAAGTTCGTTTTCCTGAATTTTTTGTAAATATGTTGCCCTCCATGCGGATATATCATTACGTTCAGTAAGAACTATTAGATTGGGTCTTCTTGTATCAAAATCCTAGTTTATGTAATATTTTCAGTAGAGTCTCTCGGCTCCCCTTAAAATTAATTTCTTCTCGAAGAACATTAATTAACTTCGGTAAAGTGGGAATTTCTTTTTTAACTGAGTAAAATTCGTGAACTTTCCTTCTTATGATACCGAGATCAAAGTTGTCGACTTCTATCTTTCCTGTTGTTCTTTTTCTTCTTTTCCCCGGAGTAAAAAATTTTGTCCCTGTTTCATCGGCCCGTTTCTTTTCATTTACCATTCGTCGCACTGACCTTTCACTAACGCCTGTAATCAAAAAGTAAAAAAATAAGTTTCCGTTTCATTAATACGTAGGTAAATTCATCCCCATCTATTCTGGTAACACTAACCTGTAGCGGCAGCAACTCGTTCATATACTTTTTGTAATGGTATAATTGGCGCTTGGTTGCGTTGTTCTTCATACATGAAAGAAAGAACGCGTAAAACAATGCTTCTGCCATCGCTTTTCAATACTCCAGGCATGTTTGATGTTCATAAAAACCCCAAAACACAAAACTCCGCAAGTTGTATTTGAGAGCTAACTGACAATGTCAGTCTGACATTTCAAAATGCCGATGGTAGTACCAATTTCGGCCGCCGGCCAAGAAAAGTATGTGGCACTGTACCTTTCGTTATTGATTTGAGTGATTATGAATACTAATATTAAGATAGATAATTTTATTTTCCTATTATTATTTTTTAGGGATATCCAATCACATACAGCCTGGCAAAAAAGAGTATGGAAAAAATGAGGGCGCCACTTTCACTTAGGTCTCATCATAATATGGAAAATCAGAAGATAATTTAATCAAATCGTTAAAAATAAATGTGAAACACTAAGCTTTACTCAAAATCTAGCATTTGTCGGCCAAGTATTATCAACATCATAGGTTTCCATTTAGTAAAATATTTAGTTCCACCTGTCACCACGTCATACTCTTTTTTGCCAAGCTGTACTGTACACGGATATATCATTATGGTTTTAAATTGGCATTTGTTTAAGACACACGTGCTGTTTTGGTTTAATAAATGGTTCTGTTTATTGGGTTTCTATATCTTATATCGTTTCTATGTATTATATGTATTATATTTGAATCATAACATAGTATAAAATAAGTCGCTTCCCTGTCTGTCTGTCCCTATATATGCTTAGATCTTTAAAACAACGCAAGGATCAAAATAATGTACTACACCGGACTTTTTTGTACACCTTAAAAGGTCTACAAAAAAGTCCGCGGTAGTATATGTCTATCTCTTAGGGATAGCCCACAATAACCATTTTTATACTTTACGAGAAATAATGGCTTATTTTCGATTTTAAGCAATACAGCATTAATCCTTATCCAATTAAGTACCTTAAATACATAATAAAGGTCAACATGGCCCACTGAGAAGAACTGACGAAACAATCTCGGTGGAACTAATCTTTTCAAATAATATGTATTCTATAACAATTATTACATCTTATCCTGAAATGCCTGGAAGGAACGTCCTATTCCCAAGGTGTGGTATCTTCCATGAAATCTTTTATCCTTTGCCACACAAACGCAAGGAGCGTAATAACTTTTTGAATTTTTTAATGAATAGCTTTTGAACGATTTCTAGGATCCTATTGTAAAAGCGAATACAGTAGCTTTTAAAAAAATTGCTTACTTTTGTGAGTCTAATCACGGGGACATCTAGCCTGTGTTTATTGCGTATATCCCTACTATGAATATCACTTTTCTTACAAAATTCAGTTATGTTTTTTCGGACATATTTCAAGAGTAAACTCTAAAGAAAACATGTTTTTTATTGTCTAATGACAAAAAAGCTGTGAACGTTGTATATAAAAGCATTCTATAGAATATTTAGTATCAGTATTGCACCCGTGCGAAGCCGGGGCGGGTCGCTAGTAGAATATAAAAATACTATTTACATAAAAAAGTATTTAATTGGCAAACATTTTTTATATTCTTACTATACTCTTGAGTCTTGCGTATGATCGGGTTGCTGACTTGAGGATGCTACATTATGTTTTAGATACTGATACAGAGATAAAATAGATATATTTGGTACTTGTATGTCAAAATTATCCAAAAAGATAATTTTCATTAATTGAATAATTTTGAGAAATCCAAAATAACCGATGAAAGTGCGGCCCTGTGCTAAAAAGCGAGGGAGGACCGATGACAAAATACAAATTTTATTTTATTAAATTCAAAAAAAGCCTCCAATGATTGATAGGAGCTCGCCCCGTCTCCATAACTGCATAACTCTTGCTACTCAATAAAACGGATCATTGATTTACGTGCCACTCCAAACGTAACGCGTATTGTTTTTATGTAGCTCCATGTATTTTCAATACAATAGTTGTTTTCTAGTGACTCATCATAGGCGACCCTTATATGTCTGCTGGACAAGAAAATTATAAATCAGGCGAGGAGGGTGTTGGGCCATAGTTTATCTGTGTTGACTCAATACGCGGTGGTGAACTTCGAACGCCCAAAGACTTTTAATTTCATAAAGTTTCCTCACGATTTCCTTCATCGGTGAGCAAGCCATGTTGACATGCACAGTGGTGCACGGGCTGGGCCTATCGTCGCTTATATTGCTTCTAGTGTACACAAATTAAGAGTGCAGGTGGAATACCGGTGGACAGGCTGTGTGGCGCGCACTCGCTATGGTAGCTTATTATAATAAAATGTGTGTTTTTATTTCGGTAGCCACGAGTACTATATTAGTAGAGATGAAGTATTTTATGTCATGGCTTATGAAGAGGCTCCCAGATGAGATGGTATCCTCAGTTGCTAGTTCCCAGTTGAGTGAAAATTACTTAATTTACTTTATCATGATCAGTTAGCAGATGTCTCTCCTCTTGAGCTGGACGCAAGACTTCTATTAGGACTTTGAGTTTGAATCGAAGAATAATTTAAATTTACTATAGATACTGATCGAGCATTTTCCCACCAAATTATGTATTATGCAATTGCTCATATAATATAATATGATTTTTTTGCCAAATATAAAAAACAACATTTAAACATTAAAATACATTATTATAAGCCGTTTTCGACGTACTTACGTATAAAACAATGAATAAAACGATCAGTAATTGTAATGAGTTACAGCAGCAATAAAGCGGTGATGAAGGGCGGAAAGGTTTAATGTGGGCGCGCTGACCGCGCAAGATATATCAGAGGCAAGGTCTGCGACTTGTTTACAAGAACACGACATAATGGGCCCTATAAAATATTGTTTTACTTCACCTACACCCGCTTCGCAAAATATTAGAATAAATTATATTGTAACTTATTATACGTTTTCTATTGTTTCCTGAGATTCCTGAGAGACAAACTATATAATATATACCTAGCTATATTACGTGATAGAAATGATGAACACCGACACCCACAGACACATGTAACACGTTCCGAAATATTGGGAGGTCAATAATAAATATATATCCTTTTGAAACGAATGTTTGTCATATTGCTACTGAAATTTTATTTGGTAGCAACAAAACAGAAATACATATATAGATTTTCACTATTATGGAAAAGTGTATTTAAGGCTTAAATGTTTTTGAAACAATGAATTTTGGGCAAACATTAGAAAGTATAAGCGTCAATTTTATTTCTAACTTCTGGGCACGGGTTTCATTGGAATCAGAGTGCAGTTTTTTCGTGTGTGAGTTCAGGTACAGCTTTATTATCCCACCGTGGTTCAAGCCAGCAAATTGAGCCGAGGGAGCTGCTCTTAGTACCCCTCTTATAAAAGGGGACAAAAGAGCGGTGAAAGCATGTAAAAGTGCGGGACAACCTCTCTATGGAGGTGGCGTCGGCCCCTTTAGGGACTGACTAGCCGTCAGTGTGCATTGTTTGCTCAACAGATCTGGGGCATATCACCAAAGGCGGCATTGGTGGCACTCGCCGGGTTTTAGTGGGTAGAGCTGCGTCCAACTTACCACATACCCGCCAGGGGAGTCCCACTCCCCCGCGGGATGTCTCAGAGCATTTCCCGGCGTAAAAAAAATGTACAGATTTATTTCGTAATATGCACTGACCCAACTCGGATTCGTACTTCATTACATACACTCTCAAATACTAACCCATTAAGGCTTTCTTCACGATGTTTCTTTTTACCATTTAAAGACAAGCGATAGTTATTTTAAAAGAGTACAAAGTGGAAGAGATCCGTATAGGTCGGTACGCCACGGGGCAGTGTCCGTATTCCGCTAGGGATGCTTTACACAGTTAATTTAAAATTCTCATTCGTATAAATAAGGAGGGTAGCGTTTGCGTTTTATGGCTTACAACGTGCGAATGCATTGTTTGTGACGCTCCTTTGCGGCGGAGGACGTATTTTAATATCGTTAATTAGGTGTTACGAGCTTTTAGGAGCATTTGCTACTTGTTTAAGTGTTTCAGTAAGATCAGCAACAAACTACGGTTTTATATGTCAAATTTTTTGACTATGAATTTGGGTATTTTTTATAGATGGAATAAATAAACACATTTTTAACCGACTTAAAAAAAGAGGAGGTTCTCAATTCGTCTGTATGTTTTTTTTAACCGACTTAAAAAATGAGGAGGTTCTCAATTCGTCTGTATGTTTTTTTTGTATGTATGGGACACGATTACTCCGCCGTTTGTGCATGGATTTCGATGGTTATTCGTAATCATCATCACCATCATCATCATCATCATCCTTTATCCGTCCACTGCTGAACATGCCTCCTTTAATGAACGCCAAGACGACGAATTTCGGAATCACTAAAAATTAAGAAATAAAAACATTTTACAAAAAATTAAAATCGACTTCAAAAATACTAAACTAAAACGTAATAAAATAACAGTTTCTTTAATTTTTGTTTTTACAACTTATAATCAACTTAATATTCTACTAATGTACAAACTTTGCGTTTACCACGTCATTATAGTTACTTTTGGAGTCGGTGTCGTATTTGTTGCTGTATACTACCTACCTACCTGCCTTGGCTGACACAGACTCCACTGCGCTGTGCCGCGCTCCCGGCTGCATGGGCACCACCATCTTGCTTGTTTCTCCTGACAGACAACTTTGCTGTATTTCGCCGCCGCCATTTGGCGCCGAGACTTAAGATCTTATGTTTATCTTATGTTTTTTTACGCCGGGAAATGTTCTGAGGCATCCCGCTTGGGGAGGGGTCTCCCCAGGGTGGTATGTGGGACTCGCTGCGCCCGAAAGATGGTAATTGGACGCAGCTCTACCCACTAAAACCCGGCGAGGCCTTGGTGAGGTGCCCCGGATCTGTTAAGCTGACAGGGCACCTCGACGGCTAGTCAGTCCTGCAAGGGATCGACGCCACCTCTACAGAGGGGTTGTCCCGCACAACAGAACAACCCCTCCCAACGTCGGGACAGTACTCACCCCTTGCCCCCTGCTCTTTTATCCCTTCTTCTTATAAGAGGAGTACAAAGAGCCCCCTCGGCTCAATTAGCTTCGCCCAAGGTGCTGTGCTCACCCTAGGCTACTGAGCCCCACCGCCACGCCAAGGCCTGAACCATTGTGGGGATAAATGGGTTGCATGGGCTAGTTTCAGGTTAACTATAAACTAGTTGTTCATGGGTGACGTCAGCAGGTGGTGACGTCTGCCAGTTTAACTATCCAACTTACAAAAAAAAACCTTTCTATATCTTTATTCTACGTTCGAATTCAATTGACACATTATTTTCTTTACCATTAAATAAAAAAATAAATAAAAAAAAAATCTTCTTGGTTAAGATATCTTACAATTGACTTCATAATATCATCACAGATATCATCAAGTGGTGTGTTTTACAATGGAATAAACGAAGGCACCTCAACAAACAAAGGTGGAGCACCGAAACGCGAGCAAAACTTTCTTACTAATTAATTTAATCCCTTTAGCCCTATCCCATTAGCCTAATTGAACTGCGGTGTACATGTCAATTCTTTGGTAATAAAGCCCACACGATGTTTGACTTTACATTTATGAGAAAAAGGTACAATTTTGTAGGAAGTCTAGTTCATATTGAGGGGTATAAGTACTTGTAACGTTTTGCATAAGTGTTAAGAAGTGCTTTCCTTTTGAAAAAAATAAATAAAAAAGGTACTAATGTTGTTTTACAATTATGTATTAAATTTATGATGATTGTTAATAAACGTCACATAAGAAGACTTATTTGTCTGGACGTAAAATCCAAGTAAGGTAATACTAATGAAGGCTTTAGTTCGAATACGCTTTTTTTTTAATGGGCGGAGACTACGACGTCGCGGGGACTGTTTAGTAGCGTCCGGTCAGTCCCCCCTTACAAGGAGTAGTCTGGCCTTCGCCGGGGCCAGTCTGTCGCTGAGTTAATCCTGTTGAATGCAGATCCGGGACCATCAAAATGCGACTGAAGGCGCTCGCAGTGGTTTTAGTTTACGGGTAGGGCACTCCCAGGTGCGAGTCCCACAAATCATAGATCGTGGAAATGCTTTTTACGCATGTAGCCAGACATGCGTAAAAAGTATTTCCCTGCGATAACAAACACAGAAAGGAATGGGCTAGGAGGTTATATGTGTCCCCACCATGGTTCAGGCCTTGACGTGACGGTGGGGCTCAGTAGCTCAGTAGGGTGAGCCCAGCAACTGGGGCGAAGCTAATTGAGTCGAGGGGGCTCTTTGTACCCCTCTTATAAGAAGAGGGGACTAAAGAGCAGGGGGCAAGGGGTGAGGACGGGAACCTCACCCCATTGTACTGTCCCGACGTTGGGAGGGGTTGTTCTGTGGTGCGGGACAGCCTCTCTGTGGAGGTGGCGTCGGTCCCTTGGGGTACTGACTAGATTTGCTCATTAGATCCGGGGCACCTCACCAAAGGCGGATTTCGTGGCAATCGCCGGGTTTTAGTGGGTAGAGCTACGTTAATTTACCAGCTTTCGGGTGGAGCGAGTCCCACATACCTGCGTAGGGAGACCCCCCGGGATGCCTCAGAGCATTTCCCGGCGTAAAAGAAAAAAAAAGGTTATATTTAGTTTGAAAATCTTTAATTGTGTGTGATCATGAGTGAGAGAATTAATAAAAATAGGTTTTATCACAAAAAAATGTGAAGAAACGGGCCTCACAGATATGTAAAGTGACAAATAAAATATATAAAACCTACATCGTTTAAAAAAGGCCTTTCTGAATCTTTTCCATAAGTTGTTCTTCATTAGTAAATAGTAATGACATTATTGTAAAACTTTGTTTCTTTAGTACAGTCCGTACCCAATTATTTGGTGAAACTTTAAATGTCTATATAATTGAAACAAGAAAGTAAATTGATGACAAGCCTAAGTAGACAATATTTACTAATACAACACCAACATACAACTTGTGTGTTTGTTTGTTGATGAAGAAACTTGATAATGTCTTTATTTGTTGATTAAGACAACGTTAGACTGTATACGGAAATATTTTTTATTTTTTAAATTTATGTTTCTTAAGGCATTTAGCCTTAAGCTTGCATTTTTTTAAAGTTATTTGGATAGGTAAACTGGCAGATGAGTCCCCCAAGATGCCAACCAGTATCACCCATGGACATAAATGAGTTCATCTAAGTCATTCATGCGTTGACTATACTGAGATGTAAGATAGAACGTCTTGGTTATTACACTAACTGTCCTGTTCTTGTTTTCGAAACATGGCAAAGCCGAAACGACCAAAAAGAATATGGAGTAAGCAGGATGGTGGTATCCGTGTTAACGGGATTGTAGCACAAGCGCATCCCTTTCACCGGCACTTAAAATCAACACAAATGTTATTTCATCAAATAAGAACACTGATCAAAATTAGGATCCAAATAGTAAGGGATTCATCATCATCGTCATCAACCCTCATATGTCCCACTGTTTGACACGGGTCTTCTCCTTGAAGTCAGGCGAGGGTGTTGGGCCATAGTTCGCTATGCGCTGGAACAATGTGGGTTGGTGAACTTCACATACCTTCGAAGATATTTTATTTTATAAGGCATGCAGGTTTCCTCACGATGTTTCCTTCATCAGCGAGCAAGTGATGATCTTATGTTCATGTGCATCGAAAAATTTAGAGTAACCCATTTCTAGGCACCACAGGGGTCGGGATCGAACCGGGACTTTTCACTCAAGAGCCCGTGCCCACTACAGTTACTGACTAGAGCATCGTTGCTCACTCCTTAGTTGCAAGTTTGAATTTGGTTCTTTGTTCTAATATTAAATTTACTAAGTTCTTTGTAGTTACTTATAACAGATGAAAAAATAACAATAATTTTACGTCCTATTATGAATTAGTGTTATTTTATTTGAAGCACTGAACCCTGAAAATATTGAGTGATAAACCAGAAGCAATTTTCAATATTTGTTGAATGTCCTTTGTTTAAAAGCAATTCAAAGTGAACGATTAACGATATGGCCTTTTCCCGTAAACATACTATTTCATATTTGATTACCCGGCTCATGCACGCCATGATTCATATTCCACAATGCTACCAATAATAAAAATTGTTTAACAAATTACTTTTTAGCCTTATAAATAGTCTTTATTGAATGTACATAATATGGAATATCTATATATGTACATTCAATGAAGACTAGATTTTTTTTATGTGTCTCCAACACTATTTTGGCAAAGCTGCTAGTTAGAAATCATGATGATTAAAGGGAAACAAGGGGGTCGCATCCGTCGAAAGAATCAGTTTCGATTATTATTATAAGTTCTCTCTCTCGCGAGTGGGATAGTGAAAATACGGTTATTTTTTAGTGTCTGAACTATATTAATGAATCGATTCATATCTCATTCGTAAAAATCGGATAGATAACGATAAATTCTTTACCGTTGTCGTGTAAAAATTATAAACGGAACAATAATAGTAATATTTCAGAAATTCCTTTGTTTTAATGTGATTGTTATAGCCGTAGCATAACGAACTTCCGTGAAATAGGGTAAAACTAATTCCTCCGCGGCAGGCCATGTGTCCGCCCCGGGTTTGATTCCCGTGGGGTCGCCAGTGGACCTAATGTCATGCCTATTATTCTACGATATATCTTTCGAGTGTATATTTTACCAAAAAATAAAGGTACTTTTGAAATAGTATTTTAATATTCTAGTTTGTGCAATTAATTCGTAATCTTAGTTGCTAAGCCCGTTCATGCTTATATTATAATAAGTCAGCAATGCGTCTCTAATAAGAAAAAAAAAACATAATTAAAACAAAATATTAAAATTTAAATGAGTGGAAGTGAATTTCTAATGTTTTGGCGAATTTAAGGACATGCCAAAGGACAGTCCTTGCATGATCGTTATTGCTGAAAAATTACAGTGTAAAGTAATCGTAACATGGGAATGTAAAAGATTACATAAGCGGCAATAAAAATTCGTAAAATTATTCTATATATAAGTGGAAATAAAGTCCACGAGTAATTCAGGTTCCAAAAAAAAGTGAAGTGATGATCTATTGATCACAAGATGGGGTCACGATCAAATTAAAATATACATGGACAGGAACTGTAGGCCGTATTGAAGTTGATTGTAAGAGATATATCCAGCAGGGGACGGAATAATATTGATAATCACTATAGATAAATAATCTAAACTTAAATGTTTCAGTTTTTTATGTTAGTTGGATTGGCAAACAGGCAGACGTGCCACTGCCAAATGGTAAGTGGTCTTCATCGCCCATGAACTAAAAATAGTTTACCTGGAACTAACCCAGACAACATTTATGTCCCCACCGTGGTTCAGGCCTTGTCGTGGCGGTGGGACTCAGTAGTCTAGGGTGAGCCCAGCACCTTGGGCGAAGTGAATTGAGCCGAGGGGGCTCTTTGTACCCCTCTTATAAGAAGAGGGGACAAAAGAGCAGGGGGCAAGGGATGAGGACGGGAACCTCACCCCATTGTACTATCCCGTACTGTTAGGAGGTGGCGTCGGTCCCCTGAGGGACTGACTAGCCGTCGAGGTGCCCTGTTTGTTTAACAGATCTGGGCCACCTCAACAAAGGTGGCATTGGTGGCACTTGTCGGGTTTTAGTAGGCAAAGCTGCGTCCACTTACCAGCTTTCGGGCGCAGCGAGTCCTACATACCCGCCTGAGGAGACCCACTCCACGCGGGATGCCTCAGAGCATTTCTCGGTGTTAATGAATAAAAAGGCAACTAATTTATGTGTTGCCTTTCCTGGGACATAAGATGGTGCCAGTACATACACTGCCTTCCGTGCCCTTCTCTTTGAAGCATAGCAAAGCTCTTTCACAGGAGTAAAAAGCAGGATTGTGCTACCCATGTAGCCGGGAGCGCAGCACAGCGCACCCTCCCACAAGCTGTGGTTATTGCTATTATTGGACACTTTAAATCCTGGTTTCCAAAAAATATATAAATAGTAAGTAACTAAATCCAAGTGTTCTGTGTAAAAAATATAAAAATTACAAACCGTATAAGGCTTTAACAATTCTGTAACATCTATGGCCCCACCGAAGCTATGCATCACATTCTGAAGGCACTAGACAATCTTATAAAGTACACTGACTATCACACGTCTGACCCTACACGGACCGGCCATCCTTTATTCAAATAAACCTTATTTTTATGGAAAACCTGCCCTTTCCGCATCAATATCAATTTCCGAGCGATTGTTGTAGAAAAAGGGATGACCCTTAAGGGAACGACGGTATTATATGTTATTTAGTAACTTTATTAGGGAATCTCTTAGGAAAAATCCTTATTTCTCCGAAGATTGATAAATAGGGAGTGTAATATGTGAGGAGCTTCCGAAAAGGGTTTGTATAAAGATATTAAATCTTTGTTACAATATTCATTTAATTTTGCGTTAATATCATTTATAGCTTTTTGCGAGTTCTAATGAATACTAAATATAACCTAAATCTTAACCTTGTGAAACTCTTAGTTTTTCTTTCTCGTAAGATAAAGGCTTGGTTTTAGATCCTTGACTATGTTTGTTTGGTATTAGCGTCACAATTGCGCAATAATAATTCGGCTATCTATACTAAGACTATAAAGCTAAAGAGTTTGTTTGTTTGAACGTGCTAATCTCAGGAACTACTGCTCCGATTTGAAAAAATCTTTCAGTCTTAGATAGCCCATTTATCGAGGAAGGCTATATAACATCACGCTGTGACTAACAGTAGTTAAGTTGAGTAAGTTTACGCGGGCGAAGCTGCGGGCAACAGCTAGTATATCATAATCCTACTAATATTATAAACGCGAAAGTTCGTAATTCGTATGTTGAATGGATTTCAATGAATCTTCACAATAACCTAGCTTATTATACATCACCAACACACAAGTTATAATTGTCTTTAAGATACGACGAATACAATAATTTAACACCATACATGATTATTCCACCATTTCCTTCAAGTCTGTTGAAATATGTATTTTATTTGGTAAATAATCTGTTATTTACCGGTTCACGGTAAATAACAGATTATTTACCGTGAACCGGTGTTACTGGAAACTGGATGTACTATTCTTAGCCTCGGCAGATAATTTTATATTTATGTAGCCAATAAATAAGCGGAGAACTTAATCATAGTTTTAGATTGTTACTTTAAATATAATCCACTCCACGATATATGGGAGTAATGTTCTAATTACAAGTCTCTTTTTGTCATTGGGATCTGTTATTAAGCGATAACTTTTTTTTATTAGTGTAACGGTTTTAACGTCAAGATTTGTTTTAATATTAGAAAGTTGAAGAGGAAACTTAAACGTACATTATAGAGGTAGAGATTGAAGATTATTAGAAGTTACAATTGTCCATGAATAAAGACAGGTAGTTTTTGAAGATTATAAGAGGTAGTGTCATGTTGCTTTATAGCCGAATTGGGCCGGCACGACCGGGGTGGTACCTCTCGCTCACATAACATAGGCGTTAAGTGACAGCTATGCTGTCGCGTTTCGTGTGGTTTGAGAGTTTCCGGTGGCCCATTGGGGGGGATAGCGAAAAGGAGGGCAATGCATTTGTATAACTTTTGGTTGTGCGGATGTCTATGGGCGTCGGTAGTCACCATAAGGCTTCGACTACTCGGTTGCCTCCTCATGACATAAAAAAAGTTAAGAGAAGTAAAGAGGAATACTAGTCTAAGAGATCGGAGAGACAAAACAAGTTGACAATCATCTGTTGTTGGTGGGTTGCATGTGTATAAACTATAAGCGGTAAATAAGACGCTTTGTCCCAGTATAATAAATCTTTCATACATAATGTTCTGACCAATGAGAGCCGATATAAAAAAATACTCAACGTTGTGATTATGAACGATTACCGCGTCACAGGCTTCGGTCTCCACTTAATATAATGAGGCTCGCTGAATCCTGGACCAAAATCGATGCTATTATACGTCTGGTACCATTTATAATCAGTGCATTACGTCGGCCCGTCGTGCCGCCTCCGGCCTCCGGTAATCGGTCAATTATCTATAATTTTCAACAATCAGTCTTTACGTGGCCGGCTAGATTCCTAGTTGGTTATCGATCTTACTTGTAAATGAGTACTTACTTGTTAAAAGGTAAATGTGCTAACGTTTATATTATTGATGTAGGGTGTCTATGGATGTCGCTTATCACTTACCACTAGGTGAAACGAATAGCCGTTAGCCCCCTCTTCTATAAAAATAAAATAAATATCATATTATTCATTTATTGTTGATTGTATTCGATTTAAAAGTTTCATGAAATATGTAAAAAAGATATGTTTTTGAAAACATGAAATCGAATTTTAGAAACTAAATGTATTGTCATAGTTTCTTCATCATATTTACTCATAAATTTTAAACAGGAGTATCTAAGGCATATCCAATGACAGTATAGACAAAATGATTAGTTATAATACACTTTATACTAAAAATTATATTTAGAATAAAGTGCTCCTATCACAATTGTGTTAGAGTATGATTTATTACATCTTTTGGTGTATATTGTAAGCTCGTTGAAGTGACAGTGTGTGACACAATCAGGAGAACGGATGGGAGATGGGCCTACAAGATTCAAGAGTGGAGGCCTGGTTTAGGTAGACGAAGTTTTGGTCGGCCATTTAGCAGGTGGGAAGACGATCTCCGTACGGTGGCCCGTCCGTGTTGGCGTTCATTGAAGGATGCAGCAGTGGAGGGATAGGGGCTGATGATAATGATGATGATTAGTCTATAAATCATTATATTCCGGGGCAGGAGATAGTGGTATATACACAGACAGTAAAGCAATATCTGCAGACATATATACAGATTAATATATTTATATTTATATATAGAGGCTGATGATGATGATGATGATACATATTTATTGCTTAGTTTCGAGGTCGGAACTCGAATAATATTGACTAGACAAAGATACACTGCACAAATAATATGTTGAATAAAAAATTCATCAGCTGCTGCAGCTACGAATAACGAATTTAATATTATTTATAACAAAAACAGGTTGATATTGTACAAGCTGCGGTTCGGGCCCGCCCCCATTGCTTGCAACGTACCTATAGTTTTTTTCTTTTTAAATTCAACCTTAATAAACTTTTTCCTATTGGCCGCCACCAAATTATAGCTTTCTAAATAAATTTATAGCAGGTGCAACGAACTAAATAATTTATTGATAGGAATCGATATTCGTGATTGGACGTTCGGGATCGAATACATATAGTCTGTATATAGAAATTGGTAGAGAAAACGTAAAAAATATCGATTCGATTAAGATTTGTTTTTTGATGAGTACAGGTTGTACGATTTAAAATCCGATTATTTACAATTCGTTACTTAAGCGTGGCTTAGTAAGTGTTATTCCTTCTATTATCTAGCTAATTAGTTTACGTAAATTTTAAGGGTATATAGGTATAAATATTTACTTCAATTTCAAATAGTGTAGCGGACCTAGATAGCCTCATGAGTAAGTTACAAAAATAGTTATAAAAATTAGCATACTGTTAAATATCCTGTTTTAAACAGTATTATTAGAAAAAGATTTTCCAGTAAACTATGATGTAAATATAAAACGTACTATTATATATGGGGTAAATGGTGTCGTGTACAAACTTATTTATACTGGCTAGAATTTCGGTGGTTCCCGAACGCGATCTCGCGTGACCGGTGGGCGGGTGCATTACAATTAAAATATTGTTCGGTGCTCGCTGGTTCCAGGCTACACCTTCAAATCTAAGGTCAAAATCAATTTGTCTTACCTCGTAGAAAGTTTGGGCTTAGGAGGTCATCTCTTAATCTAACAAATATATTATATAGGTACAGCAACGTCGTAATTAACTTTTTTTGTTATTGGTCAACGTCACCTATGAACGATTTCACCCTTTTTTTTTCTTTAACGCCGGGAAATGCTCTGTGGCATCCCGCTGGGGAGTGGGTCTCCCCAGGCGGGCATGTGGTACTCGCTGCACCCGAAAGCTGCTAAGTAGACGCAGCTATACCCACTAAAACCCGGCGAGTGCCACCAATGCCGCCTTTGGTGAGGTGCCCCGAAAGCTAACAGGGCACCTCAACGGCTAGTCAGTCTCTCAGGGGACCGACACCACCTCCACAGAGGTGTTGTCCCGCACCACAGAACAACCCCTGCCAACGTCGGGACAGTACAATGGGGTGAGGTTCCCGTCCTCACCCATTGCCCCCGGGTCTTTTGTCCCCTCTTCTTATAAGAGGGGTACAAAGACCCCCCTCGGCTCAATTAGCTTCGCCCAAGGTGCTGGGCACACCTGAGGCTACTGAGCCCCACCGCCACGTCAAGGCCTGAACCAAGGCGGGGAAACGATTTCACCCTGTAGTAACGGGAACTACTACTAACTACGCCCGGGAAACTCATTCGTGTGTCACCTATCCTGAGTTAAGTCTCGGTGCCAGTAATTACACTGTGTCTTAGCTTAGCAGCAAAGCTGTTTCGCGGTAAAAATTAGTAAGCTAGTGGTACTCTTGCATAGTTTATGTTCATGGGCGACGTCAACCACTTACTATCAGGTGGCAAGTTTGCCAGTTTTCCTATCCAAGTAACATAAAAAAACTTCAGGCTGCATACGTACTATGTTGTTTTTTGGAATAGACATTGTATGAAGGAGTTATTTGAGTCTGGCATTGTATTCTCATTTCTATTGATTGACGATCGTCATTGACGGACGTCAGCTAATGTTTACAGTCAGGTATTTGCTTATAATCATCAAAAGAATCACCAAACTTCGTTTCCACTCTACGGTGCCGGGACCAGCTTGATAGATCTGCCTCATATCTATGAGGTTCCCATCTGGGAGTAGTCTCAGAACCCCATAACTTCACTATTTCTTTCACAGTCATTACTTCTTTCACTTCACTTCATATGGCGTCTGGGCACTAACTTAAAATAATTCTAGTTTCGATAATAATTCTAGTTAGATACATAATTTTTGAGGAAGGAGAGCAAAACTTTAAAAATCCATTTTATCAGGTTTGTTTATGTGGAGAATCAGGGGAAAAAATGTATATTTGATACTTACAGAATAACGTGTGAATGTACTGAGTTACATATTGTATAGGTACTATCCAAATTAAGTTAAGAGCTGAAGAAAAATTGTTGGATCCGATTACTCGTGGGAGCTCTTACAGCGCAGGAAAGGCTTAAAAATCAGGAGTTAAAAAATCGCGCAATAATGGCTGAATACTCCGAGCTTAGTAGAGCCATCTAAGCCAGTTGTTGCCATGACAGGAACAACTTCATTCAGAGCATCTGTAGCGAAATTGAGAGACAAGAACAAGTTACAAGCTGCAGATCTTTTCAAGAAAGTAAGAGTCCTTTACAAGCAGTCAAAGGCTAAATCGTGGGGCATAGAAGTTGCTGATGGCACTGTAATACACTACTGTGAGTTGTGTCTCGGACTGGTCTCTCTTTTAGCTGGAACTAGAATCTATGATTCTTCGTTCCGAAATAGCTACTACTCTACAGCTCTCAAGAAGAAGAAGTAGGCGCCAGGAAGCGACCAAATAACAGCTGAGGTGATTAGAGCTATGAGCGACTTGGGAGTGACGATACTATACTATATCTGCTCACAAATCTGGTGAAAAGGTAATTGGCCGCAAGACTGGACGGAATCTGCAATTCTTCTGCTGCACAAAAAGGGGTCAACTAAGAGCTGTGACAATTATCGAACCTTATCCCTCATCTAACGTGCCAGTAAAATATTGCTCCATATTTTCAACTCCGAATTCCGCAGGAGCAAGCGGGTTTAGTGAGGGGCAAAGGCACGCGGGAGCAGATTTTCAATGTCAGGCAGCTCATTGAGAAGGCATGTACGAGTTTAATACGCCAGTGATAATGTGTTTCGTCGACTACAGCTAAGATTTCGACTTTGTCAACTAGGGTTGCTTATGGAAGGTCCTACAAGAACTTTTAGTACCAAATCATCTTATTGCCCTAGTCCACACTTTGTATGGCTTAAGCCAGGGAGTTGTAAGAGTAAAAACAATTTCAAAATCCTTTAAATTTTTTCAAGGAATATGCCAAGGATGCATTTTACCGCTCATTCTCTTCAACGCTTACGGAGAATATCAGAGTTTGTGGCGTAAAAATCACCAACCTGCACTACGCTGATGTCACTACTCTTTTTGCAGCAAATGAGTCAGAGACACTCTCAAGGCGAATGGAGCGAATCAGCGAGGAGATGGGACTTTACATAAACAGGTCTAAAACTTAGGTCATGGTAGTAGACAGGTCTGGGAAGTTGGAACTTAAACAGAAACGGTAGACAACTTTGTTTAACTGGGTTCCAATATCAGTGACGACAGTTCATGCGAAAAGGAAGTGCGCAGGAGAATAAGCATGTTAAGACCGCCATGACGTGTCAACTTCCAAAAATCTGGAGAGATCGAAATAATTCCATACAAACTATAACCAGACTTGTACGGACTCTGATCTTTTTCTGGTTCTTTTCGATCTTTTTGTACGGCGCTGAGACTTGGGCTTTAAAAGCTGCAGATCGCAAACGCATTGACAATTTTGAGATGTGGTGCTGGAGAAAGATGCTCCGTATCCCTTGGACAGCATTCCGAAACTATCGTCTCTATTTTGCGAGAACTTAATATCACCTCCCGGGTGTCATCAGAGTGCCTTTTTTATAGAAGAGGGGGGCAAACGGACGGTCGGTTCATCTGATGGTAAGTGAAAAGCGACATCCACCGACACCTGCGACACCCGAGGATTAGCAGGTGCGTTGCCTCATCAAAAACTGTGATACTTTAAAAAAATTCATAATGGGGAATCCATTATGAATTTTTTTTAAGTATAATATTTAACAAATTATGAAAGAGGTATTTTAAACATAAAAAAAACACCTCAAGGAAGGCTGATTTTTTTAAGTTTTTGACCAACTGCTTACTACATATTATTTGCCTAAAGCAACGTCGATACCTTATTCTATGTCCAAGTTTGATTTTTTTAAGGCCGATATTTTTTTTTATGTAATCAGGGGGCAAACGAGCAGTCGGAGCTTCACGGCGCCGACGCCCATACACATCCACACAACCCAAGCCACGCAGATGCGTCGCCCTCCTTTTTCCCTATCCCAATGGGCCACCGGAAACTCACAAACCGCACGAAACGCAGTGTTATGTGAGCAATGCAGCATGGCACTACCTCTTACTTCCACAAAAAAAAATGAAGCAACAGTAACAGTTCTATTAGTAATGCCACAAACGCATATCAAAATTATAATTAACAGCCATAATATACCACGTACGTTTTTACAACAATTTTAATTTCAAAGCGCCCGCCGATCCAAGTTACTTAATTTCAAAACAAATTAATGACATTAGTACACGTCACACGGACATTCGTGACAAAATATTGACACATCGTTGTGTAGAGCGGGAAATAAAAACACGAATTAAATGGAATATAATAAAATGAAAACGTGAACTGTCAAGCAACGCATTTATCTAGCGAGCGGCTCTAACGCGGTTAATAGAGCGTAGGAAAACTTTTGGGGTTCCTTCACACCTTATGAGTACTACTTAAACCTCAAAGTTTTTTTAAACGCTGTATAATCAGACTAAAAATCGAGAACTAGGATATAAAATTTCACAGCAGCAATTTGTTGAAGTGGATTGTTAGATTGTTACACGTCACAATAATACTTATTACTGGAGGCACGTAACTTTCCAAGGTTTTGGCGTGGTGGGGGAAGTTCGCGTATCGTAATTATTCTCAAGTAAAATCTATGCACGAACTTAGTTATACCTGATCTTTATTTTAAACATCACTTGATGCCTAAGTTTACATACTGATATTATAGATGCCCACTAAATATTTCCGAATAAATTCTATTCCATTCCAACATAAGTTCTAATAAAATGAAGATAATATTTCATTTGTAGCGGAACATTTAATTTGTTTTAGTATTTGAGTAGTTACTATTTATATGAAATAAAATAGTAGTTCATAATAATTTCAGCTATAAAATCAAGTTTAGACACCGTTAAAACTCTTTGCTTAACGACATGAGTTTAGTTATGGACGTTTATTTTATAAGAGAATAGTCTAAGTAGGTACCACCAAATACTTACGGAACCAATCTTTGTACGACTAAACTAATTTTTTCTTACAAATGTACTATAAAAAATTTCGCAATAAATCTTTACTAGTGTTTCTTTGGATGTAAAAAAATATTATGTTATGAATTTTGCGGCAAAATAAATTATAATATGCATTTTAGCATAGAAAATGATTTAGCCATATTATATACAATTATTCTAGTATTTAAAAAAAATATTTTTCCTGACGCTGTGCTTCTATTACATAATATGTAAAAATTAAACTTTAAATTATTTTTGACAGATAACGAATTAATTTGAACTTTTAAAAACAGAACGAACCATAGATTCCATCTATCTTAAAAATGGACATGCCTATTAGAATGACCACGTCCGCGTCGCTTGGTGAAGGGCGATGACGTATGGTCGTCATCAATACGCGTCCCGGCCGCACATTAGAGAGGGTTAACTCCTCATAATGAGGCCGCGCTTAATAGAATTAAACGCTTCATAGACAATATATTGATAAGTGTGTATCTTCTACTTGTCGTGTTTGGGTATTGCAGTTGGACCTGCTTCGTTTTCCTTTTTTGACGTGACAACGTCTTATAATTCGATGGAGCCGGCTGCACGAACGAAAAAAGATGACGCATGCGGCGTTACCTCGCTGTGAGGCGTTCCATTTTCTTATGACGTTGTCACGTTCGACTATCTTCAGTAAACCGACTTTACAGACAACCGATTTTTTTTTGTTTTTGGCGTGACACCGTCTTATAATTCGATGGAGCCGGCTGCAAGAACGAAAAAACATGACATATGCGGCGTTACCTCGCTGTGAGGCGTTCCATTGTCTTATGACGTTGTCACGTTCAACTATCGTCAGTATACCGACTTTACAGACAACCGATTTTTTTTATAGAAAAAGGGCAAACGGGCATTGTTTCACCTGATGTTAAGTGATAAGTGACATCCATCGATACCCGCTACATCATAAGCAGGTGCGTTGCCGGCCTACCAAATATTGAGTATGATCTTTTCTTGAAGGTTCCTAAGTCGTACCGGTTCGGAAATACCGTAGGTGGCATACATACGTGGCTGGTTTCATATAGTGCTCGAGCGAGGCAGGAAATGCCGTAAAAATCGAGTTCAGTTTACCTTCGACCTATGCATCGTAACGAAGTTTAGGACTGTGAGGTGTAAAGCAATTTAGGTTTCACTGTATAATCGATAACCGATAACGATTTATAGTTAGATCGATAAATCCAACACCGTATCATTTATCTTACTGACTTGATCGAAATAAGTGTCTTTGCTGTGTTAAAATAAGTGTTGTTTAAATAAGTGTTCATAAAACCATGAACTGTGAAAAACTGACCTCTTCATAACGGTAGAGCTGTGCATCGAGTATTAGATAAAAAAGTCACTGTATCTATTTGTCTCTACTACGTGATAGTCATCATCTTAATTATCAGGTGTAAGCGCCTTCTGCAATGTCTGCAAAGGCCTCTCTCAAAGAACGTCATGACGGCGTGTCATGTACACCTCTACTTGCATAATGTACGGTGTAAATCTTTCAGATCAAGGTATGACAAATATCAAGTTACTAGCGGCCACGACAGACGTTGTCCTGTACAAAACATTTTACACTGGGCTTAATTGAGAATCATTTAAGTTAATATACGCAAGCAAACAAATACTTATATATCAGACTCTTTTCTTTAACGCCGGGAAATGCTCTGAGGCATTCCGCGGAGAGTGGGTCTCCCCACGCGGGTATGTGGGACTCGCTGCGCCGATAGTTGGTAAGTGGACGCAGCTCTACCCTCTAGAACCCGGCGAGTGCCAGCAATGCCGGTTTAGTGAGGTGCCCTAGATCTATCTCCACAGGGGGTTATCCCGCACCACAGAATAACCCCTCCCAACGTCAGGACAGTACAATGGGGTGAGGTTCCCGTCCTCGCGCCTTGCCCCCTGTTCTTTTGTCCCCTCTTCTTATAAGAGGGGTACGAAGAGCCCCCTCGGCTCAATTAGCTTCGCCCAAGGTGTTGGGCACACCTTAGGCTACTGAGTCCCACGCCACGTCAAGGCCACGTCAAGGCCTGAACCATGGTGGGGTTGCTAAGCAACTGACCCAAATGCTATTAACTTGAATAATTAACTAAATTTGGAAAATAATTGCGGGCTGAATTGTGAGTCTAAACCATTCTCGAATCCACTTGAACACACAAAAAATCATCATAATCCGTCCCTTCGTTTAGGAGGAGTTCAGTCACATACACACTCACAGAAGAATTATATATATAAAGATGTGCCTCTTAGCATCTTTTTGTATCTTACATTTTAAAGCAAAAATGTCAAGACTAGAATTTCAAAGATAAAATATGAACTACGGAAGTGTTTTCTTATACATTCGGCGGTTTACATTCCTCGCGGCAATTTTCCAGCTCCAGTGGGTATTGTTCGTGACCTGTAGCATGCTATGTGGTCAGGTGGGGCGAAGTGGAGCGAGGTAGGGCGACGTAAGGCGAGTCGGGGCGAGGTGGGACGAGGTGGGGCGGACGCGTTCTCACGCCTCTGAGGTCACTCCGCCTTTGTAGCGCCGCGCAACATTAGTAACAGAATATTGTATATCATAATTATTTAATCGATTATGTAATAGATTAGATTACTCCAAATTTGTACGACGATTGTATTACGATACATGTACTTATATCTATTAATGTTAAGTTGGTTTAAATATCCCATGGACAAAATAGATCCCTTGTAATTACATACCACTCATGAAATTTTTTATTTCGGATATATTGCTTTTTTATTCTTCATCCCATAGAGCCATCTCAAAGTGAATAGTTCACTAAAAAGAACTACAGTGTTTTAGAAAAAATATATTTTTTAGATTTGGGCGCTTAGAACTACTGCTGAGCGTCATCACTGTGATGCTCAGTGACGACGAGTCCTGGACGGTGATGGTCTCCTTCTGCAAGGCAGTAATGTCCCAGAAGGAGGCCGACGAGCGGTTGAAGTGAACTTGTCTGTTGTCTGTATACCCGGAATCCTCAAAAAGCGACTAAGTAGTAGTTTTAGTTAGGGTGGGCACTCCCAGTTGCGAGTCCCACATTGGGTCAGGACCTACCCGAAGATCCTGGCTGCATTCATAGGATTTCCTTGCGATATCAAAAAAAAAACTTATTCTACTACGGGATAGTGGCTACCACTCCCAGTTTACAAATAAAAATACATTAAAAATACTACGCTTTTCCAAACACTGTCAATACTCCTCGTGCAACCCTTAACAGAGATATAAATGTTTGACAGTTTTCAAATACATTTTTTCGCATATTGTCCCTAACATTGAGCATATCCCACCAGCTATATTGCTTAAGGTTTCCTTTGTGAGGTGTGGGATGGAAAAGAGGAGCCATCACAAAGCCGGCGTTATCCCACTTGAGCGCGCCTTTGTGCGCCGCTCTACGAAACAGATAAAGTTAATGCGCACGCCGCAGAACAACGATGTGAGAGAATAGACGCAAATCTTATGTGTAATCCATATATATAAAAATCAATGCCACATTTCGTTGTAATTTTATAACTCAAGAACGGGCTCACAAATCCCAACCAAATGTTTAGGATTTGTTCGGACTATTTAGTAGATGGTTTATGTGAAGTTTGCACAAAATCGGTCGAGCGGTTCTTCATTTATGACATTTTTTTAATTCAATAAATGGCGGATCATATTGTTAATGGAGATTTTGCTGTCAAATTGAAACTTTTTCAGTTGGGGTCATATTAAAACTTTTTCCAGTGTTGACAGTACAACATTAAGTTTTAAAATAGCTAGCAATTAATAATATATTTTTTTGTTTGAATAAATTAATTTGATGTTCCAATTTTTTTTATTTCACTTTATACGTAGCGAAGCACGTACCGGGCCGCTAGTAATCTATAGTAAAACATTACGATATCACATTTTTCCACAAATAGAGTGATTATAAGGTACAATTTTAATGAATTAGGAGTAACATTGCGAGGATATTCGACTGCTTTCAAATGTAAGATAATATATTGATCGCCCGAGTAACACCATAAAAATTATTTAAGCCCCATACAAAATTTTCATACAAATACGTTACATCACAGTCATCGTAAAAAAATCCAGACAATCGCGGCGGAGCACTTTATTTTATAATATGTAGTGACACGCGAGTTCTAATTTCAATTTCAAAATTTTTTCAAAAGGCTGAAGACTTTGTTTACTCATTAAGCTGTTCGTGGTAGAGGAGAGTCTTTATTTTATACAAAATCTAATATACAAAACCTATAGATAGATATGCAGTTTGTGTTTTATCCTTAATCCTACTAATCTTATAAACGCGAAAGTTTGTGTCCATTGCATGTTTGTTACCCTTCCACGCAAAAACTACTGAGAATGAAACTATACGATAATATAAGTAACACATAGGCTATAATTTATGAAGATATTGTGTGAATTGTGCAAAATCTAATCTTGCACGGACGAAGTCGCGGGCGCTAGTCCATTATAATTCTATTGCTGCTGCACTGTATCTGAAAAACTATATTACACTTAGTAAAACTATAGCATTTACAATCGTATCAATCTAGACGTGTTGAAGGTATAAATACATTTCCTTGTGAGGGCGGCGTAAATGTTGATAAAACAAAAAAAGATATGGCTGCATCAAAATTTGTTTCAACAACACTTATTTTAAATGAAATATCTTTGCAATAGAATTTATCAGAATTTACAAAACCAATAAAATAGATGCATCATGCAATATCTAGTTTCTGTACCAGATCGAAGACGCACATACAAATCCAACCGTTTTCCATCAATCCAAAACCAAAAATTTTTTATTTACAATAACATTCATATCGTTATCATTTTAAAGATTAAAAACTCTGTAAATGTCTTGGTTAGAAACTTAGTAAGAAAACTTAGAAATAGCTCTGGATAATGAAATAATGAACATTTTTATGTTTATCGATATGGCTATTAGTTTACAAGATTTTCACTCATTTTAAAGAAATAAATTTTACTTGGTTTTATCGCGGTTTATTTAATTTTTTTACATGTCTGACGTCTTAGACCCTATACAGCAACCATGATTACGGAAATCCTATGTGATAAAATCCGTCAAAATAGTTTCGTTATAATGTTTATCGATTTGAAAGTTATAATATTTAAAATATTAGGTAGGTACATACAGAGCTTTAATGTTTAACCTAAATAATTCTCAGGATTTCCGTTTTGAAAAGAGTATAATTTCATATTTAAAGAAAATACGTGATGTAATCTTTTCGTTTGTCAGAACAAATGCCATCAAAAATTATATCATGTCAGCTTAGTTCAAAGTTATGAGAAAATAGTCAGAGCCCTGCACGAGAAATTTTTACGTGTTAGAATAAAAAATATATATTTTAGTACCTTTTGAATATTACTTTTTAAAATTTAATGCCTGACAAATATTTTTATAGCATAAAATAGCATTAGCAATATTAAAATAAGAAGGTAAATAATCTTTACTGACCAATCTCATGTGACAAATATCAACGAGAAGAATACTTTTTTTTCTTTAACGTCGGGAAATGCTCTGAGGCATCCCACGGGGGAGTGGGTCTCCCCAGGCGGGTATGTGGGACTCACTGCCTCCGAAAGCTGGTAACTGGACGCAGCTCTACCCACTAAAACCCGGCGAGTGCCACCAATGCCGCCTTTGGTGAGGTGCCCCGGATCTGTTGAGCATACAGGGCACCTCGACGGCTAGTCAGTCCCTAAGGGGACCGACGCCACCTCTACAGAACAACCCCTCCCAACATCGGGATAGTACAATGGGGTGAGGTACAAAGAGCCCCCTCGATTAATTTCGCTTCGCCCAAGGTGCTGGGCTCACCCTAGCCTACTAAGCCCCATCGCCACGACTAGGCTTGAACCATGATGGGGAACGAGAAGAATACTGATCTAAGTTTAAAAAAATAGCCCAAAAATATGTTTGAGAAATTAAAGAAAATGCAACTTGATATTAAAAGCGTTCCCCGTGACTAGACGCTTTCCGAACACCGGAGCCCTAATTCACACCAAAGCCCCGTTGAAACGATTTGAATCAGAGATTTCAGTACGATACCCGTTTGTATTATTCCGGTTTTCTAACCAAAAATCCAATTGTAGTTGGATCCCTTTCGTGAAAATTCAGTGTCCTGCTGGGATTGGCTAAATCGAATCGGCCCGGTTTCCTGCGAAATGAATAACCGCGAATAATACGTTGTCATTCGCCTTTATTATCTCGCAATGATACAGTGCTTTTACGATAAAAATCTCAAATAACAATCGACTCTCCCCGTAATGATATTTTAAATAAAAGAAGGCCGTTTATGCAATAATGTGTCATTAAAACAATTATGTTGATGTCTTTATTACGGACTTTGGTGAGGTCAAACGTAAACGCCGGAATTTAAAATTGCTGTCATGGATATGGTGTTTGCATTTCAGTGTTTATTTTCCCATGTATATCTTTTCCCCTACCATGGTTCAAGCCTTTTCGTGGCGGTGAGGCTTAGTAGCCTAAGGTGAGTGAACCGACGGATGCTCTTTGTATCCCTCTTGTAAGAAGAGGGGACAAAAGAGCAGGGGGACAAGGGGCGAGGATGGGAACCTCACCCCATTGTACTGTCCCGACGTTGGGAGGGGTTCTTCTGTGGTACGGGATAACCCCTCTGTGGAGGTGGCGTCGGCCCCCTGAGGGACTGACTAGCCGTTGAGGTGCCCTATTTGCTCAACAGATCCGGGGCACCTCACCAAAGGCGGCATTGGTTGCACTCGCCGGGTTTAGTGGGTAGAGCTGCGTCCACCTAACTATCTTTCAGGCGCAGCGAGTGCCACATACCCACCTGGGGACTTCCCTGGTGGGTATGTGGCAAAAAATATGTATATATTTTCACCATACAACAGTGAAGCTAAGAGTTATTTGATAGAGGTAATCAAAAACTCTTGGTTGTATGGTAAGTCGGACGCGCAAACTAGTACGTATGCCCTTTTATCATAAGTTGTATTTTCTGTCACATTTGGTTTGGAATGTTTAAGGCAAGATCCACACTCAATTTTTTATTATTTATTGTTTTACTATAAGAAAAGTTTGAGTAATCACACGTTTAATTTATTTCCTCCTTCTATAATCCTTAGTACTCCTTAAAACAACATCATGATTATTTGGGTTGTGGCGTGAGATGATGACGTCACTAAATGTCTCTCACCCACCATTGCTTCCCGCGAGACAAAGGGACGAGCTTCAGATTTGACGAAGAGAAATTGTCCCCCTCGCGAAATATTGCGTGACATGCCGCATCTTGTTAAACGCTGCCACGATTTCTGATACGTATATAATAATATATTCAAAGTATATGTATTCATTATTCATCATCAATATCAGAAAAAGTTTATTTTGGGTGAAATCACAGATTAGTTCCGTTCAAAATGACACACATCATATTATGTTCAAATACGTGTATGTGAACATATTTTATGCATTGTAAATTTTCTATCGAAGTTGTGAAAGATGGTATGAACATCAATATAGGTTCATATTTTTTAAGTATCATAGGTACTATTCAGATTATTTTTTTACAGTTTACGAAACTTTTTATTTATTTTGGCAGCATTAGCTTACCGTCTTCTAACAAACCAGAAACTATGTCTGATGAAGGGTTATTTTACTAGTAAATACGAGGGCACTGCCCGAAAAAGACAAGATTTAGGGCTGATGATTTTTTTTTTGATATCTCAGGGATATCAGATGCAGCCAGAATCTCCGGATAGATCCTGACCCAATGTGAGACTCGCACCTGGGAGTGCCCACCCTTTATTTTCTTTAACACAGGGAAATGCTCTGAGGCATCCCGCGGGGGAGAGGGTCTCCCCACGCGGGAA
Source organism: Helleia helle (assembly GCA_963853865.1). Lineage (NCBI taxonomy): Eukaryota > Metazoa > Arthropoda > Insecta > Lepidoptera > Lycaenidae > Helleia > Helleia helle. The sequence goes on along the minus strand of OY971416.1, from coordinate 14,317,927 downwards.
TGTGGGGCTCGCTGCGCCGAAAACTGGTAAGTGGACGCAGCTCTACCCACTAAAACCCGGCGAGTGCCACCAATGCCGCCTTTGGTGAAGTGATCCGGATCTAATGAGGCGTTGTCCCGCACCACAGATCAACCCTTCCCAACGTCGGGATAGTACAAAGGGGTGAGGTTCCCGTCCTCGCCCCTTGCCCCCTGCTTTTTTGTTCCCTCTTCTTATAAGAAGGATACAAAGAGCCCCCTCGGCTCAATTAGCTTCGCCCAAGGTGCTAGGCTCACCCTAGGCTACTGAGTCCCACCGCCACGCCAAGGCCTGAACCATGGTGGGAGTGCCCACCCTAACTAAAACCAATGCGAGCGCCTTCAGCCGCTTTTTGAGGGTCCCAGATATGCAGGCAACAGACAGGATCATCTCAGCGACAGGCTGGCCCCGGCGAAGGCTAGACTACTCTTTGTAAGGGGGACTGCCCAGCCGCTACTAAGCAGTCGTTTGTATACCACGACGTCGTACCGTACAGACCCAGGTTCCCACCCTGAGTCCGACACGAACACAGGGGCGTTACTGCGCATTAAGTAGAGCCTCTTACATACACAACCCCGTTCCCCCGACGGAGGAGGTCTTGTCGGCGGCCTCCTCTCTCGTCGGCTTGTCGGCCTCCTTCTGGGACATTACTGCCCCGCAGAAGGAGACCCACCCACCCTAACTAAAACCAATGCGAACGCCTTCAGCCGCTTTTTGAGGGTCCCAGATATGCAGGCAACAGACAGGATCATCTCAGTGACAGGCTGGCCCCGGCGAAGGCTAGACTACTCCTTGTAAGGGGGACTGCCCAGCCGCTACTAAGCAGTCGCTTGTATACCACGACGTCGTACCTTACAGACCCAGGTTCCCACCCTGAGTCCGACACGAACACAGGGGCGTTACTGCGCATTAAGTAGAGCCTCTTACATATACAACCCCGTTCCCCCGACGGAGGAGGTCTTGTCGGCGGCCTCCTCTCTCGTCCGCTTGTCGGCCTCCTTCAGGGACATTACTGCCCCGCAGAAGGAGACCATCGTCACCGAACCTTGTGTTGACGCTCGGCAGAGACAAGTCCTCTTTAATGACTAATGTCAGATTGTGACGCAGTGCCGCCCATCTCGGGCACACCTCGAGGGTATGCTGGTCGAGTTCACCGCCGCGCCACAAACGTGACACACTGTCAACATGTATTTTTAACAACAACGCCACCTGTTAAAAAGTTGAAAAAAAAAACAACATTTAACTATGCTTAGCAAATATAATAAACACGTTTCAACTAATTTAATAACAAAATACTTAGTATTATCCGAAAATACAAAGAGTTCATTTGTAATCCATAAAATAATACCTACATTTAATGATATTAAAAGTGCCTTTTGTTATGAAATAGCAATACACAGTCTAGTTGAAATTGCGCAATACTTTTATAAGCACAAGGGATTTTTTTAAACTTTTATCGAGGATATCGAATAGTGAGTTTTTGTTGAAATTAAACAACTTTATAAATTTGTAGCTTATGTGGACGGATATATCTAGATCTTTAAAAACAGGCACACCGTGTCAAACTACTTGTCCTGTTCTACGTTAGTAGATAGGAAACCATTACAAGAATTAATTAAACATATATCTATATATATATAATACCTATTTTGGGTAATATATTATCGAAATTTAGAACCCTGTTCTTTATTAATCATAAAAATGGCTTCTTCGGAATAAGAAAATAATGAAATATCGCAATCGCAGATTCTGATTTTCCAAATAACGCCAAACCCAATTAAGCACACACGTTTTGTATGCACACCAATAACCAAAAATGTAATATAAAATATTACTTTTATCTATTTCATATTTGTCCTAAAATATGAATATATTTATATTTTAAGTCATTCTAAAATATGATGTTCTGTTAGCCAGTAACCTCACTATCGAGCGGTGGCGAAGTAATAAAACAATCATATCGCCCACACTGCATATCTGAGGTCCTGGCTGAGGAGCCTCAAGTACCGGAAGTGACGTCGCGCTATCTGCCGTGATTGCTCGTAAACTCGTCGTTGAGATAACACGGGCCAACTTGCCAAATTTCGGGGTGCCCAGTAATGTAAGTTCAAATACTATGATTGGTGAATTAAATTGTTTACTTGACGATGATTTTGAAGTGAAAATGTTGTATGTAGTTTAAGTAACGCATTGTATTTTAAATCAAGACTATAGAATCGATAAGTAAAAAAAATCTGACTAAAAAAAAAACTAAATATTTCAGCTAAAACGGACATACCCTTAGCTAAGGCTTAGACAGTCGTACCTATTCTATTAACTCATAACTAGAGTATTTCACTTATATTTTGTAACCTACCAATACTTGCTTAGTTTTAATTTGGAGTATATTTCATGGCCATTAGAATTATTGTAATCACCACAAAGAGTCCCGCGCCGTATCCCCATTGTTTTAATTTTCCCCGGATCACTAATTGCCGGGGAAGGAGCGTTAGATCTCCCCACAAACCTTTTTAAGAACCACCTCATTGCATTTTAAAAGAAAGGATTATAATTTCTTTTGCCCTCAGTGGGCGTGGAATTTCTTTTATTAATTCACTGAAATGGTAAAATGCCGTGGAGGTTCTCTATTTTATTATGTATTTCAAGTAAGCTTACTTTTTATTAGCCTTTAAGGGTAATTTTATAACGCTATAACATTATTATTAAAAATAATTTGTTAGGATTGAAAAGTAATTCCAATGTGATACCGATGGGAGAGTGCTAACAATTGAGTGTCTATAACATTTAAAGACCTTAACGGTAACGGTATTTAAATGTTAAATAAAGCTTATTATTTTTGTTATTTTTTTATGTCATAATGAGGCGATCGAGCAGTCGGAGCCTTGTGGTCTACCGACGCCCATAAAGCACAAACAAAAGTTATACAGATATGCGTTGCCCTCCTTTTCAATAAAATGGGCGACCAGAAACTCACTAACGGCACAAAACGTGACAGCTTAGCTGCCACTTGACACCGGGGTTATGTGAGCGAGAGGTACCACCCCATGGCACTACCTCTTACTAGGATTTATGTCTAATTAGTAGTTTATTTTACTTCATGAATGAGTTACTTTTTTTTTCTTTATCGCCGGGAAATGCTCTGAGGCATCCCGCGGGGGAGTGGGTCTCCCCACGCGGGTATGTGGGACTCGCTGCGCCCGACAGCTGGTAAATGGACGCAGCTCTACCCACTAAAACCCGGCGAGTGCCACCAATGCCGCCTTTGGTGAGGTGCCCCGGATCTAGAAAACAAACAGGGCACCTCGACGGCTAGTCAGTCCCGCAAGGGACCGACGCCACCTCCACAGAGGGGTTGTCCCGCACCACAGAACAACCCCTCCCAACGTCGGAACAGTACAATGGGCTGAGGTTCCCATCCTCACCCCTTGCCCCCTGCTCTTCTGTCTCCTCTTCTTATAAGAGGGGTACAAAGAGCCCCCTCGGCCCAATTAGCTTCGCCCAAGGTGCACCGCTCACCCTAGGTTACTGAGCCCCACCGCCACGACAAGGCCTGAACCATGGTGGGGATGAATGAGTTACCTGGGCTGGTTCCATGTAAACTCGTTAATTGGCGACGCTGAACCCTTTAACCGTCAGGTGGCAGCCGGTTATCAACATAAAAAAATGATATTGATGAAAAAAAAAAAATCTTAAATATAACTAAATATTCGGAAACATATTCCAATATAATGTGGATGCTACGTCGAGGGCTACAGTCGCTGAGGTGCGCGAGTTGTTTTTGTGGCAAATGGAGAAATAATGACAGACACATCACTGCGCCCAGGGATTTACCTCCCCTTTAATACCACACATGAATATTTATGAAAATCTTTTTAACAAAAAACAATTACCAAATGCAAATGTTTTAAATGGAAGTTTCATTATTTCTGAAAAGTTTAAACACAAGCTCTGTTTATTGACAGAGAGCAATAAAGATGCGAACACGTTCCGAGTTCGCATCTTTACTGTTTTCTTAGTAGTCTTCGTTTTCATTTCAGTAACTTATAAAAAGGCATACCTATGCCTTGTAATAATTAAACGACTCGGAATTGAACGCTCATTACCAGTGGGGGATTTACAATAGGGGCAGTCGGGGCTATTGCCCAGGGCGGCAAGTATTCTAGGGCGGCAAAATTTAGAAACTGATTTTTTTTCCAGGCTTATCAAGATTGTTCAATATAATTAGTTAATTCTTTGAAACAATATTTTTTTATTAAATAGATAATTAAAGAAATTCATTTTTACATAATATAAAGGACCTTTACACTGAGTTTCCAAACGTGGATTTATGATATTAGCTGCAACAAGCTGTAGCGCCAGAACGATCGCTTTCATGTTTGAACAGAGTTAAAAATTTCTTACGTTCTACAATGAGTGCAAATAGGCTCAATAGCTTAGATATTCTATTTATTTTCGGATGGATCTATGCGAACGGCCCAAAGGCCCTAATGCTACATCGGATTAGTGTGAGCCGATTTGGCTCACTTTTGGTTTGTAAAAGTGGGGAGTTGCCCCCCGCTAACCGTAAAGTCTGCGACCACACGGCCTCCTGGCGACGGGTTGGTAGATATTCTATGCATCAAATCAGACGTACTGACAACATTTAGATTGGGACCAATTTTTTTTTATGTTTTCGCAATATACAATAGGCAATATATAATATGCACAGATATTATAATAATGTATAATAAATTAGTTATTTTATTTTTGAAAAATAAGGTAATAAACTATAAGTTTAAATAAAACTGCAGTATTGGGGCGTCATTTTTATCGGTGCCCAGGGGCGGCATTATGTTTAAGTACGGCCCTGCTCATTACTTATATTATTTTCAATGTTATAATTTACTATGTTATAAAAATATGTTTTATAGCAATATAAATATATTTCTATAACAATTTTATATAAATATTAGCCTATAAGTGGGATATACATGAAAAAAAAAAACTATTTCAGTTTCGAGAAAACTGCTTCTTTTACATAGAGTAGAACACTCTCAACTGCAACGCTTCACTTATGAAGCGTGCAATAAATACGATAATATTCATAAAAAGTGTTCCGACTGTTTTATATAATTCAGAATGCTTTTCCAATTTGCATAATGCTTAGAAACTTGCATCCCATATAAAACGTTCACAGGGTTTAAAAGCATAGAGGGGTTGAGGAAGGATTTAAATTTAAATTGCGCTGTGTCTCCTAACAAGTGTCAGTCGCGAGCTTGATAGATCGCCGATTGTATCGCCCGATAGACCGATATCTACGTTATTATACTCTTTTGAGACCTGTCCTGTAGGGATTGACTCAATGGAATATTGGTTTTTGTAACTATCATAATCTGGGGGTTATTGGTGTCAGGCTCAGGATAAGTAAATAAAGTCTTGGTAGGATTTGAAGCTAGCACCCATTTGAAGCGTCAGACCACGTGCGAAACGACCTCGACAAACGCGCTACATACCTATTTAAAGTTTAGAATAAAGCTGGTTGGCTCACTTTACTTTGATTTGGATGAGGGCGCATTTAATCTATCTAAAATCTTAAATCTAGTCATCTTATTCTTAATACAAACGCTACTGAAAATATTCATTATGAAGATATTAAAAAGCTATGAAAATATATTAACAAAAAGCTATAATAACCGCAACGTTGCCGCAGTCCGCAGATAAACTTATTTATGAAATTATGTACATTACAAAGATTTTATACAGAATTGCAAGAGAAAAGCGTTCTCACGTCACCGTGTGGGGTCTGTAACATATTAGAATACATTATTGATGTGGGAGGAAAACAGATAAAATAAATGCGATTCAACGCATAATTTTGTTATTATAAATACCATTAGAATCACAAATAAGGCCGGTGTGACGGAAGGAGCGTTACTAAGCACATGATTCCTGTATTACCTTGAACAATTTATTTTCTATTCAGACGGACCATGAAGTTGCGGCGAGAAATAAATTCTTATGGAAATTACTAGCTTTAAAGGTATGCAACTTGTGTTCACAGTTTTTAGGTTGACAGAACAGCATTGCAGCTGTTTCAAGTTGATGAAACTGTTTCTTTTAATAATATAGGCGCTAATTTAGGGATGATCGATGTTAGAAAAACATCAATAAAAATAACGAAATATCGAGTTACGCGAAATAAAAATGAAAAACATGTGAATGTTGACCTTGATATTTAGTGTAAAATTTTGTCTAGGATTATTAGATTTACATCTCAGATACATTTTAGACACTTTACCGCTGTCATTTTTTTAAGTCACAGGGAGACAACCGAGCAGTCGGAGCCATATAGTGACTACCAACGCCCATTGACATTCGCAGAACCAAAAGTTATGCAGATGCCCTCCTTTTTTCTATCCCCCCAACATCATAGCTGTCACTTTATTCTTTTGCGCTTTAGAATAAGTAGTTTGAATTCTATACCTAATTGTTCTTCCCCAACATGGTTCAGGCCATGACGTGGCGGTGGGGCTCAGTAGCACATGGTGAGCCCAGCACCTTGGGCGAAGCTAATTGAGCCGAGGGGGCTCTTTGTATCCCTCTTATAAGAAGAGGGAAGAAAAGAGCAGCGGGCGAGGACGGGAACCTCACTCCATTGTACTGTCCCGACGTTTGGAGGGGTTGTTCTGTGGTGCGGGACAACCCCTCTGTGGAGGTGGCGTCGGTCCCCTGAGGGACTGACTAGCCGTCAAGGTGCCCTGTTTGTTCATTAGATCCAGGGTAACTCAATAAAGACGGCATTGGTGGCACTCGCCGGGTTTTAGTGGGTAGAGCTGCGTACACTTACCAGCTTTCGGGCGCAGCGAGTCCCACATACCCGCGTGGGGAGACCCACTCCCCCGCGGGATGCCTCAGAGCATTGCCCGGCGTTAAAGAAAAAAATATAAAAAATACCAAAAAAAAAACTCATAAATAAGATCCCATTCAGATTGTTCGCATTAAAGTAAAACGAATAGTTTAGTTATTAGCTGGTCAACACCATGGCCATTCCACTTCCATACACGGCTCCAAATCCTACTAATACATATTGTAAACGTGAAAGTTTGTATTGATGTTTGCTACTCTTTCACGTAGAAACTACTGAATGGATTTTAATGAAACTACAATAATATAGCTTATACATCAGTATAACACAAGCTATAATTTATCCCCGTACTTCCAGTGGAATGGGGAGTACGCGGGTGTAACCGCGGGGCGCTGCTAATTAACAAATAATTAAGGTTATTATTTTAGAGTAATTTGCAGATTAAATGTACTTTTTTTAGTTCTTTATCATGCTACAGGCTAACAGGTAAATATACCACAATAAATTCCACATAATACAATTCCTTGGCAAGTGTTGCAGGAATCAAAAAAGTTTTTCAAGAATAAAAACAATAATTTTAAATGCGCATAAAACAAACAGCGAGATAGCTAACAGACGGAAAATATCCGAGGGAAGTTTCCTTACATTTTTAAAGGAAGTTTTCTTTATCCGACGAATAAATCGAAGGTGGGTGGGAGAAGTTGTTCGAAAGTAGAGATCTGTTGTTTTATTCATGAAAAAATAAAGAACGGAAAATAACTTGAAATAATACGGTGCGCTCTAAAACTCGGTAGATACTTCTATCTTGAACTAACAAATCTTTTTATTTTATTATACATGAATTTGTATGTTATTATGCCATAACATAGAAAAGCTGGTTCACGAAGGAAGTAAGCAGGATGGTGGGCCAATCCCCACCATGGTTCTGGCCTTGACGTGGCGGTGGGGCTCAGTAGCCTAGGGTGAGCCCAACACCTTGGGCGAAGCTAATTGAGCTGAGGGGGCTCTTTGTACTCTTCTTATAAGAAGAGGTTACAAAAGAGCAGGGGGCAAGGGGTGAGGATGGGAACCTCACCCCATTGTACTGTCCCGACGTTGGGAGGGGTTGTTCTGTGGTGCGGGACAACCCCTCTGTGGAAGTGGCGTCGGTCCCTTACGGGACTGACTAGCCGTGGAGGTGCCCTGTCAGCTTAACAGATCCGGGGCACCTCCCCAAGGCGGCACTGGTGGCACTCGCCGGGTTTTAGTGGGTAGAGCTGCGACCGTTTACCATCTTTCGGGCGCAGCGAGTCCCACATACCCACCTGGGGAGACCCACTCCCCAGGCGGGATGCCTTAGAGCATTTCCCGGCGTAAAAGAAAAAAATAAAATAAAGGATGGTGGGCCAATACCTGCTTATTGTTTTCTAAATTCAAATGTTTACGTGAATTTCACTCATTATAATGAAACACGTTTGTAACTTTAGGATGTATACGCCACAGTTCTCTCGTGACCATGGTTGCTGTAAAGTATCCTGAACGTCGGGCTTGTAAATACCTTAAAAATATATAAGCTTGATAACTTATTATAGGCGCAATTTAAGAAACCTAGGTAAATTATAATCTGTCAGTAATTCTATTTTTGAAACACACATTGAAAGACATTTTCTTTTCATAAATTTAATATTAATTAAAAGGTTTTTGTTTAGCTTGAGAGTAGCTTTTTTTTGCAAATAAATAAATCTATTGGCCATAATTTCATAATGATTAGTTAGTGATAGATTCAGGATATTCGATTAATATTAATACATAAAAATGTATCAATCTAAATATTTATAGAATATATTATTTGATAATAATTATTAACAAAACTTTAGCTGTATTACAGAAGTTGTCATAAAACTTTTAGCTAGTAGTTGCATATTATAAACATTGTGACATATTCCTCAATCCATCAAAATTAGCTAAGATGGCGGCTGAAGTGAGTGCCGCAGTCAAAGCCTCACGCACGGTATCCATTAAATAATGCAAATTTGTTGTAATCCCCAATCGTGGAACATCTCCGAGCCGCTCCGAGTGAAATATTTAATTTTCATAAAGTATACATTACGAAGTTAGGCCGATAGGGCTTCATTTTGGAAATGTGGTTATCAATTTGTACGCGATTTTTATTTTATTTTTATAATAATGTACCTAGGAATAATCCTATTATAAAATAAAAAATATACTGATTGGCATATAATATAAACTATTTAAATAGTATTTTAGTGAATAAAATATATTTTAAGTACTAAATATTTGGGGATTTTTAAAAAAAATATTAGAAAGGACAATATTTTTATTTATTATTATTTCTAATTTATTTTTATAAGCGGTTATTAAAAAGTTATGTTGTTTTTTCCTCAAAACATATAATCATTACTAAGAACCGTACTCAATCATATAATGAACATATCGATACATAAAATACAATTGTCTATTTGCATCAGTTCACTGGATCCAAATTTGCATATCACCGATATTATATCGTCACGCGAAAAACGTATCCCTTACGCCTGTGTACACATGAATGACGCGTGATGCTGTCGACCTTCCCTGACGTCATCCATCATTCGACATGGCGCCTGCACCTAGACTAGTGACAGCACCGCGGCCGGCGGGGGTGTCAGGGGGAGACCGCTACAAAACCAACCCTTATACTACGCTACTAAAGTCCAATAACCCTCGAACATCAACGTAAGGTGGCAAACCCCCGCTAGGGAGGATCCCTGTCAAACGCTGGCGAAGAGTTTGACAGACGCGGGGCGCGGAGTATTTGACATGAAGGGGCTTGTTTGATCCGGGGGTGAAGCGCGGGGGCAAATTCTGCCCGGTCATGAATAGGCAATGGGCTCACTTTATTTATAAAGATTGTTCGCTAAACATGACTAGTCTTTTGAAAATATCATAATTGATAGTAATGGACTTATGGGCGCTAATATTCACAAAATAATATTAAATTGTTTAAAATTTCAAGTACCCTTTCATATTCGTTATCTGTAACCTTCAACAGGAAATAACAGCGAGAGGACTTTATCAACGACAATTTAATTCAAGCGACCGCAAACCCTCGAGCATCTTGTTAGGGGGAATAAAATCCATAAAAGACACGGTATGGAACTGGAGCCACCGTGGAGTATAAAATTTGATTATTCCGCGAGGTTGGCCTATCGCCAGTTCACTATTTATCACCGTTCCCCCACTCGACGGTTTACAAGGATACTAATCATCGACACCAGATCTACGAAGAGCTCATAAAACATATCATGATGCTGAACGATTACATTGTCGTCCCAAAGCCAAAATTTCAGCCAAAAAACATTATATTTTCTTGTATTAAATTATTTGATAAAGTTGTAAAGTTCAAAAACAGACTCATTTTTATTTGACTCAAAATTTGGCTCCCGGCTTGTCTGCGTGCGTTTCATATTAAAGGTTGAATGAGTTGTACTCCCTTAAGGGATGATATTACAAATTTATTTCAACCTTTATATTTGCGGGAAGAGTGAAGTACTTAGTGAAAATTTAAAATCCAATAGGCGTGCGTGTCATTATATGCTTTTTGTCTCAAACAAACAAAATTTATTGGAACGTAGTTCCTTATCGCGCGTTACGAAAGGGGGCTAGACGGAAAAAATTAAGATGAAAAGTTGAAACGACACTTTTTGCTATAGTTGTAAGCCTTGCGGCTTTTTGATTGACACATCACTGCGTCGGTAGTTGTTTTTGTTACACTATTGGGGCTGCTTAGTAAAAAGCCCCAGTTCAAATCCCACCGATCCCAGTGACTTTTTTTTGATTTTTTTTTATTATTATTTTACGCCGGGGATGCTCTGATTTTTATCGGTAAAAAATCATAAAAAATTTATACCTACCCGAATAATTATTTTCCTTACACCTTTTTTTTGTTTTTTATTACAATTCCTTCACTTATTAATCGAAAGGAACTTCGTTCCATCCGGGTGTCCCTCGACACCTCTCTTTAGTTTTTATGTCTTTCTTTCTACTGTTACAACAAGTATCTAACATCGAATTCGAAAATTAAATAACGACTGATTCCTTACATTATCACACTAGCGTTTGAGCGTTTTAAGAAGCGTTTAGGGTTTATAGAATATTATTATTTAATAGATAAATCAAATTACTTTAATTTTGTCAAAAAAGAAAAAAAATATTCAAAATGTCGACAGTGAAAAAGTCGAATTACAGCCGGCTGGTCGAGCTGGCCGTTAGAATTCCGCCAGGCGCAGATAATTTGTATGATGAATATAGAATATAGTTTGCCTGAAGATAATTTATATCAATTTCTTAAATTTATTTCCGTTTCTCGTTTAAGGGTAGGGCACTCCCAGGTGCGAGTCCGACATAGGGTCAGGAATCTCAGGATCTACTCGAGATGCTGGCTAAATGCGCAAAAAGCATTTCCCTGCGATAACAAAAAAGGATTGATTAAACTAAATTGGCGAGAAATTTAATTATGAGTATCAAATTTATATAATGTAACGAAGCCGTGTCATATAAATTGTTACTTATTACTTATTAAAGTTTCTTAGACCTATGACTCTGATTTTAATTATGGTATGACTAATACGCTCATTGAAATTCGTAATTTGTAAATTTAATGAGTTGATAAAGCGTTTTACGTTCAAGGAGTACTAATTGTTACTCCCAACTATAATTACGTACTTTTATTATGCGTTTATAATTACAGTTCATACTTAATATATTCCAAGTGCATGAACACTTAGTCATCATTACCTTTTAATAATATGCCATGCGTGCAATTCAATTATTAGCATGCACGTATTTGTAAAACTAAATGCGAAAATTGTATTTTTTTTGTGTCTTAGTTCAGTTTCAAAATCATTTTTCTTATTTTACGCCGGAAAATGCTCAAAGGTATCCCGCGGGGCAGTGGGGCCTGCCCCGTCCGGTTTGTGGGACTCGCTGCGCCCGAAAGCTGGTAAGTGGGCGCAGCTCTACCCACTAAAACCGGGCAATTGCCACCAATGCCGTCTTTGGTGAGGTACCCTGGATCTATTGAGCAAACAGGGCACCTCGACGAATCAGTGGAGTGGATTGGAGGTGGCGTCAGTCTTTAAGGTACCGACGCAACCTCCTCAGAGGGGTTGTCCCGCACCACAGAACAACCCCTCCCAATGTCGAGACAGTGAAAGGACTTGTCCCCCAGGTCTTTTATCCCCTCTTCTTATAAGAGGGATTCAGCAGCTCCCTCGGTTTAATTTGCTTCACCCAAGGTCCTGTGTCCACTATAGGCTGAGTCCCACCGCAACGACAAGGCCTGAACCATGGTGGGGAAAAGCTTATATTTTCATATATCCAAATGCAAAATACGAAAAAATATAATCCGTTGAAGTTATTACTTAGTTAAAATATTTGAACATATTTCTAGAGGTACATACATTATACAAGTAACATGTCAAATGAATAACATCGAGGCTGAATATGCGAGACCACGACCAAGAGCAAAACCGTCTTGGTCCTCTTCTTGCGTTGCTCATCACTAATTTAAGTAAAGGAAAGATAGATTGTGTGGCCATCTTGGCGTTCATTGGAATAGGCCTATGTGCAGTGGACAAAAAAGGTTAGATAATGATGATGAATTGTTTATAGCTTAGGATGGCAAACGAGCAGTCGAAGCCTTTTGGCGGCTGGCGACGCCCATACACATCTGCACATCCAGAGATTAAGCAGATGCGTTGCCCTACTTTTCCCTATACCCCCACCCCCAAACGGGCCACCGGAAACTCACAAACAGCACGAAACGTGACAGCATAGTTGTCACTTGACGCCGGAGTTATGTGAGCGAGAGGAACCACCCCTGTTGTGCCGGCCCGATTTGGATCCAAAGCAGCATGGCACTACCTCTTACAAAATGTTGATGTTGACAAAAAAAATTAACACAAAATATGAATTACAATGACATTTAATCACGAAATCTTAAGAATTCTTATTAATTATAATAAAGTAAATCAAGTGTGTATTTATATAAAAGCTATAGATTAAGATGTACATTAAAATAAACCCCTTCAAGCGGAATCTCGGGGTTGTAGCTGCTCTATGATTTATGGTACGTGAGATTTCGCCGCATGATGCTATTTTCTTTTGTCGTCGTTCTACTTTATGGTAAGTTCGGGATATGGAGCTGTTCTGTGTTATAATGATTAGGTTTATCTATTATTCTAAACGTAAATATAATGTACCTATTATATGTTCAGACCATAAATACTGAGGTTATTTATTTATACATCCGTTATATGTTTTTAGGGAAACAATATTAAGAAAAACGATGGGTTATAATTCCAAAGTTTTGCTAATCAGTACTAGTCAAAAACTAAAAAAAAAACTATCAATCAACCGCCGACGAACTGAATTCGTCTAGTAACCGGTTCTGTATTTAACAAGCCGATTCGATGTAATAAGAGTGAAATATACTTTTTAATAAATACATACATTCAAAATAACATTAATAATACAGTTAATTAAAAGCTTCAAATCATATTAAACTTAAATTATTATCAAATATAAAAAAGTTACGCTTGAAATTGAACTAACAAATCTGTTCAATCAAAGATATATTTCTTAATACATTATTATCCTTCAGTGTATTCACTATATCTAATACTCATATTATTTATTACACATGCGAGGGTAGGTTTAATAAAACAAAAGACGGCGTGTTGACACGACGCCCGTCCTCCGATCGCGTCTGTCAAATAATGACGCTCATTTGTCAAACGCAATCGGGACGTCGCGCCGGCCGGTACACTCGTCATGTGCGGATATTGGTGCCGCAATATTGGGATAGTAGAATAATTATGTCAAAAAACGTTTTATTAAACAAAAATATTTGATAAGTGCCTAGTGGCAGTAAAAGAAGGAGGATTTTGTTATTTTAGAAACAATAATAATAAAAAAGCTCAACACTTAATTGAGTCTCGATCGCTTCATTTTAAATTAATTACAATTTTAGGTACAATATAAATATCAAGGAAAATAATTATAAATATGTATGTAGGTACATATTATGCAGTAGTACTTACTACTTACGTAAGTAGGCTCTAGGTAGCAAAGATTTAAATCTTTGCTAGATAGTAGTTTCTTGCGCTTCACAATTAATGTACAAAACATTTTGCATGTACTTACATTTTGTATTGCGAACTATTTATTTATGTTTTAAAGAAAGACATATTTGATATGAAAGGAAAGGACATATATTAAAAAAATATATTATTTAAAAAAAACATGAATTTTTCATTTTGTATAGAAATGCATAAAACATTGTAAGCGTGTACGCTTACAGTGTTTTATGCTTTGATAAAAATTACTCAATAAATATAAATAACCATATATATATATATATTTACAATAAATAAACGCTAATAAATTATATAATATCATCTTTACAGTCATCTTTATTATGTTATTCCGGTCTTGCAATATATTGTATAAATAGAGAGGAGGCGAGTGGATCTTCGATCCCGTCTTTTATATTTTTTCATCAATGTCACACGTGACGCCCAAACGTCATTTTCATAAGACGACAAAAAATATTTATTAAGAAGCAGAGAACGAGGCGGTGTAAGCGATATTACAATTTTGTACTAGTGAAATATGGAAAGTGATTTTTTACGAGAATATAAAATGTAGGGTAGAATTAAAAGTCGCGGCGAGAGGGTTGGGTTTGATTTATTTTCTGTGACATTATTTAATTATATTATTGTTTTATAAATTATATTCATGAAATATTTTGATTATAACAAGTTAATTAAGAATATTTGGAATTTATAAAAATACAATTAATCATACATTGTTTTTAAACAAACACACCTACAAAGTAGGGGTACCTACTTCAGGAACAGAAAAGGTTATTTTTATCTTCTTATATATGATTTTCTAATGTAAGGAAATAAATAAAAATATGTGCACGTATAATCCATATATTATATTTAATACTTCTACTATCTTTATATACTTTTATAACTTTTATGGGAACTTTGGTGCTTTGGTCACTGTAAAATGTCCAAAGCGTCGGGAATGAAAAACTAAAAGCCATTACTATTAAAATATAATACTATCCATTACAACAAAAATAAAAACATCCATTAGCAGTACATACATAGTTTTATTACAAATATTTATATTTTAACTCCTTTAATTTTAACTACCAATTAATTATCATAAAGTATTTTCTTTTAGAGATTCATTCTTTAAAATGACAAAAAAGAATCTTTGTAGGATCACTCCGTTGTCCGTCTGTCTGCCTATTAAACCATAACCTATAGGGGCCCATTGAGGGAGTCGTGAAATTATTTAAAAAGCTGGGTGTTACAGCAGAAGTGAACAAAGAATCTGAAAAATGTTAATTTGTTTTTACATTATATTAAAAAAAAAACCACAGTTTTTCGGAACCCTCAACGCGCATGTTAGACCCGCGCTTTAATAGTACGCCGCCGTGGTAGTAGAACATGAAGTTAGAAGGAAATAAGAGGAGATGCCCCTTTCTTTAAACTTACAGCTGTAAGTGAGTGCCTGATCCGCCATCTTGAGTGCCCTTTTCATAGTAGTATTCTATATATAGTTTGTGGTTTTGCTGTCAAAAGCCTAGCAATGGTAGCCATGTTAAGTGCCGATTTGAGTTGTAGGTATACATCTTTTTTTCGTAGGTATGCCCAGTCCTTCTACATTATGTGTATGTAGTAGAATGGACGCAAACGGAATGACGCTTTCATGATAATATTATATTATATAGTACCTATGTATGTATAGATTTTTTATTATGAATTATAATATGTATTAGCATACATGTTTCACATCAGCCGGCCAAGTTTTTAAATATTAAATATTCGAATATATTTATCTAAACATTTCTAAAATAATACCGTACAAATGATTGTTGATATGATAGTGTATGATAGTGGGTATAGATGGTATCGAGTGATGCTGCCGGCGGGCGACGGGCGACGGGCGCGGCAGATGTGCCACCGGTTGTGATTGTCTTGCCGAGATGATTGATGATCTCCGGCTGCTGTAGGGCTGGCGCGACATCAGTTTGAAAAATATTGAATTATTTTGTTGATAAAATAAATTATGCATCTTAAAACTATATTTATTAGTGTTTTGTAATTAGGTATAGTTTATGTTCGACTGGAGTTACATTACAGCTTCCTCATATAAAAATATAGTAAAACCTTACGTAGTATCGAGAAATCCTTACCACTCCAAATGTCATGAATGAAAAAAGCTACTTATTATGCTGATAGTAAGTTAACACACATTGACAAATAAGATGTCATAACATGTTTTGTACACTTAAGCCTGACTTACATTTGGTTGGTATTTACAATTTCCTATTTTCAGAGTAGACTTGTTAATATTTACACTATGACAAACGTATATCATTCTATCATGGTTCAAAAATACACAGCTGCTTAAAGGCAGAAGAGACAAATAGTGCAGGATGCTGATATGGTTTATTTTTTTTTCAATATAATAACAAAATAAACGAGTGATTTTTCTAAGCCTGAACAAACAAATTACCAACATAACTGTTTTTTTTTTCTTCAATTTTGTACAAAACAAATAAACATATCTAATGTTGTTTGTTTGTTTTTGTTGACCTACAAGTAAGGGAAGTAAACAAGGTAATTAAATCTTTTTGAAAAGTACATTTGACAAAACCGAAATACGCAAAAAATACGTACAAACAGAATTTAAGATGTTAAACACGATAATAGGATTATCCCTTTTGGTGTCTAATTCTGATTGACAGCTCTCTTCGCACCCTTTGTCAAGAGATGTACTCCGCCTCCTAGAATATGTATTGTGTTAAGTGTTAAGTGGGGATAACCAAACAGGACTTATTAAATAAACTACTATGTACAATGATATTTTGATACAAGTTTATAAAAATAAAAGAAAGGAAGATTATTACTTTGTTATTTTTAGTGAGCTCTTTAAAAAGTTCTGAAGCTTATACGATATTAGGCGTTGTTACGTTAAAAGTAAATAAATTGTTTTTATTTGGTTTTTTATGAGGTTATTTCACTATTAAGCTTTTTTTTATATTAAATAAAAAAGTAACTACCACCATCATCATCATCAGCAGTGGACGGATAGGGGCTGATGCCCTATCCCTCAACTGCTGAACTAATGAACGCCAAAACGGCTGACCCCTTGCCACCCGCATCCAACACGTACTGGACCGCACGGAAATCGTCTTGCCACCTGGTTAATGGCCGACCAACACTTCGTCTACCTAAACGTGGCCTCCACTCTTGAACCTTATCGGCCCATCAGCCATCCGTTCTCCTGAGTGTGTGACCAGCCCACTGCCACTTCAACGTGCTAATTCTTTGCGTGATATCGGTAACCTTTGTTCTCTGGCTTATCAGTAATAACAACAATATTTATTTTAAAATAGTAATGAAGCTATCATTGAAATAGGCTTATCTCCAGCTGTGGACGAAAAAGGCTGATAATGATGAAGACGAATTGTTCGATTTTTTTTGTTAAGTGCACATAATAAAAAATGTATGAAAATAATGAAAGTAAAGGCAAGGTTGTGACAACCCTATTTTACTATTCAACTCACGTTTATTCAATATAAGCAAACTGAAGCATAGGCCACAGTAAAAGTACTTTGCCGAAATATTCTATGTTCGTCAACTGTTGCCTTCATAATGATTATGTGTTTTATGAAGTATGTTTCTTATGAATCTTCATGTTTGAGTATAATAATAATTCTTAAGTATGTTTTGTTTTAGTACATAAATATTAAGGAGCCGTCGATTTCACCGATTTTACTATCCATCTATTTATAATAGCGCGACTTGAGACTCACTTATTATTTTCTGAGATATCAAAAAGAAACAAGAAAAGCTAGTATGTAGGTACAAACATATACAACTCCTGTTCACTTTGTATATACTACCTACAAAGTGCCATGCAGTTATATATTGCATAATTTACTTATACCGCGCGTTGAATACGACTTGGTAAAAGTAAGAGTACATGTCTATATCTTAATATATTCCGTATCAAACAGATTATTCATGCTAATCTCCATATGTGTTCAATCGATTGTATGTTATGAATATACATATATTTTTCCTATCTTATATTTATGTTATTTAACTTCAAAAAGTGATTTTTAAAATGGAACTTTATTTTACATAAAGTCAGTAAATAGTTAACGTAGTTGAAGACAGAAGAATACTTATGCTTAAAAAAGGCGTAACAAACATAAAATTTATGACAGCGCCATCTAGACGTGTAAAGCTAAACTAATATAGAACAGGGGATGTGAAAATAGGCTGTGCGTATGTAACCGAACAGTTTGTAACTAAAGCAAAATGGCGTCTTAGAAGAGTAAATGTTTCGTAGGTATTTATTAAGAGTAAATGAAAATATAAATCGATGTACACAATATACTAACTGTTTATTACTACATTGATCAAACAATATAGTTTTGAGTTTTGATTTTCAGTCTTATTTCTTATGACGTAGAAATTGGTTCACAAGAAACTATTAAGGTTTCAGTGTACTTGTTACTTTTGTCAGTGATACAGAGATGTCGCATAATTTTGTGCAACTGTGGTTTAATCATTTGAACAATGATTTGCTGCCAAATATTTTTACCATTTACTCCATTATTCACTATATTTTGACCACAATTTCTACCCGGCCCCTTAGAATAACGATAAAAATACAATTCTGAACTCAGAATTGTGTAAACGTAATGTTAAGCATATATATTTTCGAATTTCGACATAGACACGCATAATATACATAATATATGTTGTGAAATGTTTGTTTTTCTGACTTGATTTCAAATAACTCCGGAGATTGTATTTTAATATTTAGGAATATTGAATAGCCTATTACCATGAGTAGGTACTATCATCATCAGATTTCAAGGAGGAAATCAGTACAGTACGTTTATAATTATATGGGTAGCTTACTTTACATTAATGTACAACCACACCACGGTAATTAAATCCGTAGTACACCGACAATATCTGTGTCTGTTATCCTAGAAGCGGTTGAATATCAATAGGTAATAAGTAAATTGATGAGAATAAAAAAATGTACTTAATTATTATTTCTATTAGCCTATATCCGTCGACTGTTGGACCACTATTTCAATAAATACTAATATGGCCGACTGATCGTAACACGCATTCAAAATGGTCCAGCTTCTGAAACAAATCTTTATTTAGACTCTCCACGATTTAAAAAACATGTATATAACATTACAAGCAGCAAACGATTTGTTTGTTAAGAATTTCCTTGACAATTTCTAACAAATAATTTGTTTTTCACCAGTGTAGGTTGAACTAATGCACTCTAACAGCTAAGTAATTATCTAATTACCTGAATTGTTTTTTTCAATATTGATCGCGAATATTTTTTGCAAATAATTAGTAGACCTAATGCTATATATATTTGAACTTTTGAATTTATTTTTAATATCTTTTGAACCTTTACAAGGTAAAGTCTACTGAGGGCTTAAAATAAATTAGATTTCGAAATGTCCGATACTGAGATGTCTTCGATGTCTTTACCATCGTGTATGTACTCCAGTGAGCCCAGCAGCAGTTCAGTCGAATATACTGGCACCGTCAAGCAAGTGGACATGGTATGTGTACATTTTTATATTTTACCTACTACTCTTTGTATTAGGTACTGAGAGGATTGCCTTTAGGATAGTCCATGCCTTCGTAAGCATTATCAACACTAACATTTTTTCTAAGGGCGGTATATTACTAGTAATCCTACATCTTTATCTTGAGTTACTAAGGCAGTCATTCCTTATTGTGTCAGGTCTAGATAGAATTTATGATATACATGGATAAATGTTTACTACATATTAAATAGAATTGAAAAATCTGCCAAGATGCTAACTTTTGTTGTTAATATAGAAAAAGAAAATTATTTTTGTTTAATTATTAATTACTATTATTATTATTAAAAATAATACTTTTTATTAGCTATCATTAAGCTAAAGTATTTTTTATAGATAATTATGACCAATATTTCATTTTGCAGATTCTCATAAAAGAGGAGGAAGAGCAGGCTTCGTATACTCCTATTGGAATGAACGGAGCTTGTGTATATCCTCAACGGAGCCCGCCAGATTATATAGACGCAGTTTATCAGAACAGGAGCTACACATTTCCTAACCAGCCAAATATACCTATGTATTCCAATGCAAACTACGCAAATAATACAAATAGAATAAACCATGGCAATGGAATTGTCAAACGCAAGAGAATCCGTACAGCATTCACCACCAACCAGCTAAAGGATCTTGAAGAACAATTCAGAATTAATCGCTACCTTGAGCGAGGCACCAGAATGTTCCTTTCGAGAAAATTAAACGTCAGCGAGAGAATCATAAAGATTTGGTTCCAGAACAGACGAATGAAGGAGAAGAAGGACAGAGCTGAATGTCAGGTTGTAGACTCATGCACGCTGCCCGCTCAATCTACTTCCAACTCACATGGAAGTTATGAACCTTCCATCCCAACCTATAATATTCTCCCACAAGCAATAAGTAACAGTGGAATAATGAATTGTGATGATTATATTAATTATGAAAACAATCATTCGGTGAATTTCGGTGTTACGCCTGTTATGGAGGAGCAGCATGCGTTCACGTTGTCAAGAGAATCACCCACGGCTACTACAGAGGTGCCGTTTGACCGTTTCTCCAACAATATGCCACAGCCATATGAGAGTGAGATCACCTCGACCGTATTTAGTGATTTTAGTCAATATTGTGATGCCTATTGTGAATAATCCGATACCAGTATCTCCCCGTCGAAATGTAAATAATATGATAATGTGGGTTTGTGGTTGGAGTAATATGTATTGTTTTATTTATTTTATGTATAATTTAAGTTTATTAGTTTTAGTTTGTATTTTCAAAGAATATATTATGAGTCAAAAATTTGTGTCGAATTATTAGAAATAAGTTAAAATTTTATATTTTATATTACACCAATAAAAATATTTTATAAATTTTGAGTTTTCTTATTAATTTCGCATATTATTATGAACGACTTATACCGCTCAGTATATCAGCTCATCTAAATTGACTGAATCAAGTTGCGTTGTAAAACCGTAATAATCTGTGTTATAAAAATCAGGAACAGAATAAAAAGGAGACAAATAAAAAGAAAATAAAATCCGCAGTGGATGTATATTTTTTTCACACACCGCCATCTAATCCCAAACTAGGCAAAGCGTGTTCTTATAGCAACCATAATATAATATGCATTGATAATTATATATTTCTAAATACAAACATATTATAGATAAATTACACCCAGACACAGAAAAAATCATACTCATCACACAAACATTTGTCCTGGATGGGGATCGAACCCACGACCATCTGGTTTAGCAGTCAGGGTCACTAACCACTTGACCAACAGGCCAGTATATGTATTTACAGGTTGATCTCGGTGATAATGATAATATAAGTATATAGTATATATACATACCCATCCTTGACTCATTACCTACATGTAAATTATATGTACTTGGTGTGATTTAAGATGGATTTGGAACTTATGTTCAGTCATGACACTTATGACCCGGTTTTTTACCGGTGGGAGCGATGCACTGTGCCGTGCTCCCGGCTGCATGGGTATCCATCCATCTTGCATTCTTCTCCCGTGAAACAGCTTCGCTGTGTGTCATTACTGGTACTGAGACTTAACTTATGTCTCAGGAGATGCGACACATGAATAAGTTGCCTGAGCTAGATCCAGATAAAGAAGAAGGTTATGTTCATGGGCAACGTCGACCACTTACCATCAGGTGGCACGTATGCCAGTGTAACTAACATAAAAAAATACCATATGATCAGCCGACCTTCAATAGTGCATTTTAACATTTTACTGGCTACTAATTTGAATTATGAAATTAAATTGTATTGTATGGAAATTATTAAAAAATAATTTATATTTTATATACAGTTACTGCATAACTAATTATACATACTATTATTATTTCAAATGAGGAATCGGAAATTAAATTTTTTTAAAAGGAGAACACGCAAGGAACATCTTATTAGTGTTATTAGCAGGTAATAAACTGATATTACCAATGAGTGATGAGTTTTATCTCTTTCAATGAGCACAGAGCCTTCAAATGAGCCGATGTATCGCTACTTTGTCCATTTATTGGGAGTTACATTATTTATTTGGATGTTTATGTTTGTTTTTGATGTTCTCTTTTAACTTTTTAAAGGCTCGATCTCGATCGATCGATCGATTGTGAAGAATACAAGTAGACCCAGAGTTTTGGCTTATTGATATTTGTAGTATTGTCTAAACATTAGACAAATTTTTATGTTTTAACAACATTATATATATTATAATAAAACAATTTTTTACGGATTTTATCGCGGTTTATTAAGATTTTTGTAAAGTATCCGAAACGTCGGGCTTGTAAAAATCTTAATAAACCGCGATAAAATCCGTAAAAAATTGTTTTATTATAATGAGTGAAATTCGCGTAAACATTAGAAAACAATATGTGAAACATTATATATATTTCCGAATCCGCCGAATTTGGCAATCCACCAGTTCAACGTGGCAGTTATAAGAGAAATCCTTAAATATACTTTCTTTAACGTCTATCATGATCATCATCATCATCGACTCTTATGAGCGAACTCACACATCCTTAAGTACTGAGTGTGCGAGCGATGTTCTCATGTACAGGTGCATGGAGAGATTTAGAAAAACCCATTTCATGGCACCGGTCCAGATCGAACCCAGACCTCTTTGACAAAAATATTTTAATTAATATTTAGTCATGACACATAAATAAATTAGTCAATAATTTCAGTTGTTAGTAATTTGTCAGATATTAGTTAATTAGAGTTTTGAGCAATTACGAGGTATCGCTGTCCAAATTATTTCAACGTCAATTATCTAATAGGATAAATATTAATACAATAAATGAATAATGATATCACATTATGCTCGACGAATTCCTTTAATTGTGAAATGTATTTATATTTTATATGCATTTTCGATATAGGTAATACTTACTTATATAATATTAGTATTCGTCTAACTATTATTAAGTATTCGAGTAAGTATGTCAATACTAATTCTTTTTTATTAAAACCTTATTGTATGTTATTAGTCTAACCGAAAGAAAAAAACATAAATATGTATATTTTTCTCATACCTATTCAGAAAATTAGAGGATCTTATCAAAGTAGAGGATAGACAGAATATAAGTACCTAGTACATATAGGAAAACATCTATAAGAATCATCAGTTCCGACCAAATATGAAGTGAAAAACTTCACAAACCATTTAAAATGTTTTATTATTACATTTTAAATTGGATACAAGGATGTACCTATGTACATCCCTGTATCCAAGGTTATCCTAGTGAAATTTACAAAAAATAATAATAATTCAAGGGTCGAACCTAGGACCTGTAAATTACTTAAAACGAATCTATTATATTAAATAGATAGCATCGGTGACGTCAATCTACCCAAGTTATCCGAATATGTAAACCATAATTATTAATTATATAAATATTGTAATTAGTCTAATTTGCTTAACTATTAGAAACTAATATTTGAAAATCATCTTTAAATGACTGCTATATATAATAAGAAGCATTGGCAGATCCTTTAGTCATTGATTTCCAGCAGCTCTGAAATAAATATTTTATAATATTTTTAAAGTATAATATAATTATTATTACTTATAGTAAAAGTCAACGTACTTGACCCAAAGGTTATATATGTTATAGATAAAGTTTATATATGTTATAGATATAGTGAAAATTACAAAATGTATTGTCAAGATGTGTTTCGAAGCAGGAGAGAATTACAAAAAAATGTAAGTTATGTTCAAAGCTTTTTTTTATAAGTTCAGACTCATAGAAAAAAAATACTAGTCATAAAGTGATTTAGGGTTTATTTTAACTATGTAAAATTAAATATATATATACATTATACTTCTTTGGAAAAATAGTATATAATCCTCCTCGAAATATAGTACTTATATCTATATTATAATACTAATATAATATACATATAAAGAGAAAAAAATTGTAAGTTAGTAGCTGTCTTTTATGTATGAATATAATATTATAGCTACTTTTATTTTTCTACTGCGGCTGTTTTACGAGAATTTATTTAACATTAGACGGACGCGTATCACAATTATACACATCCCTTCCGTTCAAGTGTTTTCGCACATTCTATTTTTAATTTTATTTACAAGTTACAGAAACAGACAACAGATCGAGAATTACACAATAGAATATTGAACAAAATACAGTTAAAAATTCTACGCCCATTTACATCTGTACCTTATCTGTACACAACACTTACAAATTATAAAGCTTCAATGCGCGCAAGTAACAAAAATACAAAAAAATATAGCAAAAACACAACAAAGTTATTAATGATAATATGGTTATTTACAATATTATTACTATGATGTGGTTATTAATTAGAACATTACAACATCATTTATTTAATACAAGCATCTGGACTAGAAATTAAAATTGGTTAAACTGTTGTGGAATATGTCGACTTGTGAATGCTGTAAGAGGTAGTGCCATGCTGTTTTTAATTGGGCCGGCACGACCGGGGAGGTAACTCTCGCTCACATAACACCGGCGTCAAGTGACAGCTATGCTGTCGCGTTTCGTGCGGTTTGTGAGTTTCCGATTGCCCATGGGGGGGGGGGGGTAGGGAAAAGGAAAGCAACGCATTTGCAAGACTCCGACTGCTCGGTTGCCTCCTTATGACATAAAAAAAATTGTAAATTATTAATATTGATGTTTTTGTAAATATTATTGTAATTTCAGATGTTTCAAGAAATTCCTGTCTCAAGAAAAGAAAAGAGATACCGTACGGCGTTCACAACAGAAGAATTAAGTTATTTAGAACGAGAATATAAGTCTTGCCCATACAGTGGACAAGCAAGACTCACTGAACTATCAAATATTATAAAAAAACCGGAAAAAGTAATAAAAGTTTGGTTTCAAAATCGTCGCTCGAGGGAAAAAAAGACTAATGAAAAGTATACAGACGAGAAAAATAAATTTGATTCTATAGCTGGGAAGTCATTAGAACAAAAACTAATCTCAAACCCATTAAAAAATGATGCACAATTTGCTAATAGGAATTGCTATCAATTTCCAAATCAAAACAGTCAGTATTTTGGAATTTCCGAAAAGAAAGAAATGAATTTATATAATCGTCCTAACATTGAATTATATAGTGTTAATTCATTGAATGATAAAAACAGAACTAGTGCTAGGGTGTGCCCAGAGCCAAATCACACCAAGATTAAAAGTCAAGAAGGCAAAACTCATAATAATAGGAACATAGCTCCTAATGTGAAAAGAAATGTATACAATGACAATATAAATCGTAATAACAATATTAATATTTGTAAGACAAATTTAAGTAAAATTCAAAATAAAATGAAGCCCAGTAGTAACATACTAAATTACAACACTCGGCTAAAATCACCTAATATTCGTGACAATGCGTTAGCAACCTTTGCTAAAAATAGGCAACAAGATGTACCGCAGAATTTTAATAATAATAAAGTTGATAAAAATAGATCACATATAAACGTTGATCCAAATTATCATCCTCCTGGTAATGTTAGTAAGATGCGCAAAAAGATGGCCGCCGAACCACAGAGAAACTGTAATTGTAAATGCAAATCTGCGCATGAACATAGACCAAAAGATTTAGCGATACCGTATGTGATTGTAATACCCTGTTTTAAATAACTAGTATCGATGATCATTATCGAATCAAAAAAAAAATGTGTGAAAATGTTATAAGATGATCAAATATAACCTTTTTAATGAAATTTAATTTCATTAAAAAGGTGCAAAGTTTATATTTATTTTATGTAGTTTTGTATTTTTAATATTGTTAAAAATCGTGAAGTGATGCTTTTTATTAATAAATAATGCAAATATATTTTATGCAAGCATATTGCTTCGTTTCCTTAATAATAATTATTAAATTAGGTTTCTAGCCTAAATAGACGTTATTTAGTTTTGTAGGTGGGAGGGACGAGCTGGGCCGCGCTACCGTGTGCATAGTGTAGTACGTACTACCTATGCACACGGTACCGCGGCGCAGCTCATCTTTCCCACCTCCTTCCTGCTTTTTTTCGTACAACAGCTTTGCTGTTTTGATAATGACCAAAACAGCAAAGCTATTGTACGATAAAATTAGTTAAAATAAAGAAGAAATAAAAAAGAAGACAGGCAGTGTGTAGACAATTTCACTGACTGTCTTTTTTATCTGATGCTATAAGGAGTAACTTCATCCAAAGACTACTATTGTATAACCAGAGATAGACTGGAAACTCGAATCAAATATGTGGAAGCCATACGTTGCGCCATCTAGTTGTTGGATATCGAACTAAAAACCTATACCTAGCTATAGCTATAGCCTATAATATGTATATACGTTTATTATTATTCTAAGGTTTATTATTTCTATTAATTATTATGTTATTATATCCAGTTACCTGTGATATTTTTTGTGTAAAGAATTGTCTCATTACCTAAGTAGGTAGCTTGGCAAAAAAGAGTATGACGTGGTGACAGGTGGAACTAAATATTTTACTAAATGGAGATCTATTATGTTGACAATACTTGGCCGACAAATAGTAGATTTTGAGTAAAACTAAGTGTTTCACATTTATTTTTAACGATTTGATTAAATTATCTTGCTGATTTTCCATATTATGATAAGATCTAAGTGAAAGTGGCGCCCTCATTTTTTCCATACTTTTTTTGCCAAGCTGTACTTACCGTGTTTTATTTTTTATGATGTTAACTAATTAATTCGATAGGTAGGTATGAGATAATTTTTAGGAGGTAATTTTTTACACAACAATATCACAGGCCGCATCTCCATTCATCTTATGCGCGTGCATCTCGTGCATAACTACCACTAGAACCTTGAAATTGCAAGACCAAAATGCGCATGAGTTTGAACTTCCAACACTTCAAATTAATTACAACAACAACGGCCATTTGCATTTTTGCATTATTAGTATTACCACAGTATTACTATTACAGAAATTCTAAATCCTACCATATTGCAAATGAAACTAATTATGATTAATAATGATTAAAGGTATTAAAGGCACTTAAAATACGTTACAATATAAATAAAA
The DNA here is from genome assembly GCA_963853865.1 of Helleia helle. Lineage (NCBI taxonomy): Eukaryota > Metazoa > Arthropoda > Insecta > Lepidoptera > Lycaenidae > Helleia > Helleia helle. Next base: position 14,290,816 of record OY971416.1, on the reverse strand, counting down.
CAATGTCGGATTATTTATTAATTATGAAAAATAACGTATATTTAATAATTTGAATAAATAATTTTACCAAATTCTCAAATATTCCTTTCTAATATTTTTACCACAGCAACACTCTAAATTTAGTAAATAATCCGACGGCTAGATGTCGCTTTTTATGACAAAATAAATTTTGTTCCTAGTTTCCATACCGTGAATTCATCGTAATCATCATCATCATCAGCCTCTATCTGTCCACTGCTGAACATAGACCTCCCTCAATGAACGCCAAGACTGCCGATCTCTTGCCACTCGCAGCCAAAACCGACCACCGCACGGAGATCTTCTCACCTGGTTAGTGGCCGACCAACACTTCGTCGAACTAAACGTGGTCTCTAATGACGTGGGTTGGTCACAAACTCAGGAGAACGGATGGCCGATATGAGGTTCAAGGAGTAACTTAGTCTATAAGAATAATCATCATGAATCCGAACACGGCTGTAAATGTAATGTACCGGTGGGAGGGAAGCGCTGTGCCGCGCTCCCGGCTGCATGGGTACCACCATCTTGCTTATTTCTCCCGTGAAACAGCTTTGCTGTGTTTCGGAGAGAAGGGCAAGACAGGCAGTGTAATTACTGGCACCGAGACTTAACATCTTATGTCTCAGGATAGGCAGCACATAAATAAGTTGCCTGGGCTCGTTCCAGGTAAACTGGTTTATGTTCATGGGCGACGTCGACCACTTACCATCAGGTGGCACGTTTGCCAGTTTGCCTATCCAACTAACATAAAAAAAAAAAAATGTAAGTTAACGCTGAAGAAAGAATAAGAAGAAGCTGCGGGCAGCGGCTAGTTAAGCTATAAATGAGTCCATGGTTTCTTTAAGTACTTTTGATCATATGATAAGTGGTATATAATATAATATTATATGAGATTGATTATTGATACATATTATATAGTGTTTCAGGTATTATCTCATGTGATGGTGTGGGTATTTAACAATCACCTAGAATAGCTCATTAAAGAAATAACATTTTATAGACAAATTCATCAAAGGCAATCTGTCTACATGATTTTTGAAAACTCTTAAGGGCCCCTTATCCCAAATTGTTGTTTCTAGATCGAGGTGTTTTCATAGAAGTCGTCATTTTAAAATAATAATAAAAAAATAGGGTATAGATACATCTTTGATCTAGGGATTTTTTTGAATAAAAATACAATATTTAACATTTTACATGATCAAAAAAAATTCTAAAGTAACGTCGATTTTAAAAGCAAATTGAGTAGTATGAGACTTCGGGTAGCTCAATTTTAATTAAACTTTTACGTTTAAATTGCTAAACGGGGATGACGTGGAAATGATTGGATAGATCTCTATTATGTCACTTCAAAAATTTTTGAAAAATAAAAAACGATAAAAATGGCTCTCGCGCATCGCACCACGTCGCGCCAGTACCCAGCCGGGCGTCATCGAAGTAGGACCTGTGCCGCTTTTGCTCGTGACTACGTTGTTACCGCGCATTTTATATTATTACGTCTAAATAAATAAGACGACACAGTGTAAATAATATAGCTACTTAATACTTACTAACAATTGTTGTTCTTAGTTGTAATTAGTTTGCAATACAAAACCTTTAATTAGTGTAAATAAATAGATACTTGAGTTTGTGTAGTACCTAGTTATTTAATTGAAATGGCGAATAAAAAAAGTAAAATAAGGAAATCTTAATACAGTTTTATCACAAACTAGCTGTTGCCCGCAGCTTCGCCCGCGTTAACTTAGTTATACAACCATATACGCATTGATGATAATTATTTATCTATGGACGGGCGTAGGACTTTATTTTATAATATGTAGTGCCTTATAATTGGCAATTTTTTAAAGTATTAAAATGGATATAGGTAGTATGTTATATTTAACTAATGTAGACATATTATGCCATCGCGGACTTTTCAGTATGCATATTTAGGATACACAATTCTACCATACATTGATACAATAATAATTAATTCGGAACCGGGCCTGGCTAAGGTATAATAATGTAGTACATTAATTTGATCTATCTGTTAGGGTTCATCCAGCGTTTGCAATGTAAGTGCAAAAAATGTGCTTATTTATGACATCACATCAGAAACTTCTAAAATTATGAGTGTTTATCTACTATATTATGCATGTACCTATTACCTTCCTCTTGAATCATTCTATTTATTAAAAAAACCGCATCAAAATCAGTTGTGTAGTTTTAAAGATGTAAGCATACATACAGTCAGACGCGGGAAGCGACTTTGCTTTATATTTTATACTATGTAGTGATGTCTTCTTCCAGAAATTTTTAACACTTGAAGAATTCAAATTGTCCGACACTAAAGAAAATGAGGAACCTTCATCACAAAATATTTCTGATTTGCAATCATTTCCTAGCCCCCTACCCACAGGGCAGTGTCGTGAGGACTATGGCCTTGACCCTCTTCTCAGAGGAGACCCGTGTCTAACATTAATCGATGATGTACGGGTCGATGAAAATGAACCTGGACCTAGCATACGACAACTAAATTTTGTTGAATTTTAAAACAATTAATATAGTATAAAAGAATATGTTTGTCTACAATTTTTTAATCTCCTACAAGCATTCTTAGAATGTTTGATTTTTTTTATAGCTTAGGCCTTAGACTCCCATAATAATAATAATATCTAAGGACGCTTTTTGCACCACGTCAATCTGGTCCCGTGGTAAGTTCTCGAAGAACTTGTGTTACGAGTACCAGACAATGGAAATATATTTAATATTTTATACTATACACATATTTAAAGTTTTTTATTTATAATACACATATTTAATACACATCCATGAACCAGGAACACAGAAAACTTTTTGTTCCCTGGCGGGATTCGAACCCGCAACCTCCGGCTTGAACGCTAATGCGCTAACCATTGAGCCACAGAGGTCGTCCTCGTAAACATTCACACAAGAGATAATGCAGATGCATTGCCCTCCTTTACCCCATCCCCTGCAATGGGACACCGGAAACTCATACACCGCAAGAAACGCGACAGCATAGGTGTCACCTGACGCCATTATCATGTGAACGAGAGGTACCCCTACGGTTTTACCACCAAATTCGGCTGCAAGCAGCATGGCACTACCTTCTAGACCTATGTAGCTAATTCATCCTTCCTAATCCTTACTAATATTATAAATGTGAAAGCATGGATGTTTGTTACGCTTTCACGCGAAAACTACTTAACCGATCATCATGAAACTTTGTACACATATTCTTGGAGGTATTAGAAGTAACTTAGCATACTTTTTATAAAAAAAAACTAAAGAGAGGTGTCAAGGGACACCCGGATGGATCGAAGTTCCTTTCGATTAATTAGTGAAGAAATAAAACTATCTTATCCTGCGCAGACGGAGTCGCTGGCACCAGCTAGTATTTCTATAAATCCAAAACTAGATAACTATAACAACAACAAGATTTTGTTATGCATAATTATTAATTATCACATCTAAGAATAATTCGAGCATAGTCAATCTACTGCATATTCGTATACTGTGGCGTGCTTGCCGGCCGTGGTAGGTCACCGGAGTTCATATAAAGACATCTCCCGCGCAATGCAAGTGCAAAGCGATTCGGTGCGTTAAATACCTATAGTTTTGGGAGAAGGGGCCCAATATAAAAACCTTTGGTCAATACAGTGATTTACAAACATATCCTTTTAGTTTATAAGGTTTCGGTTTCAGGTCATAATAATATTAATTATGACTAAAAATAACAAAATATGCAACTTAAAAATTTATTTAAATTATTTATTGATTAAATAAGACAAAAATTAAACAAGTAGAAGAATACAAATATATAGACATGTAATTTGTATATATAGTTATCTAAATCAGTTTATAAAAAGTAGAGTTGAGAATATTTTAGTTGAAAAGTAGTGTGTGAGCATTATACATAGAAGTAACAAAATTAAATAAAAAGAAATACATCATTAACGAATTCTACATAAACATTTTTATTTTTCGTACACAAGAATACAGGTTACTTATTATTTTATTTATTGTTCACTTCAGAATATTGGATCATAGCTTATTTTAAAGACTATATATAAACAACCTTACCATAATTTAATTATCCTATATAAAACGCATATCAAGCAAAATTATTTAGATATAGAAATAAACTGATACTTAATCATTAACTTAATAATATTTAACTAACTATCCTTATAAATAAATTCAGCCAATCTTAAATAAACAAAATACTATAATTAAAATCTCGTGACAAAATAAAATAAATTAAAAAGTAACATACCAAAGTATAAAATCTAAAAATTTATTAGTATTACACAAAAATGTCATGATTTGAAAGAATTAAATATTTTAATTATATTTATTTACGTCTTTATAGATTATAATATATTAAATTTAAAATATATTAATTTAATAATAAATATTTTCTTATAAATAATAATTAATCCCTTTATAAATAACACATATTGGTATTCTGTTGTTGCCAGTTCTGATAATACTCATAATTTACATGACACTGGTAGTCATAATATTGAGACGGATGAATATCGCCATTTTGGAATGAATGGCTTGTTGATATTGGTGTATAACCTGAGTACTCATATGATTGTTGTTGATCATATTGAGGGTAAAAGTGGTGGTGGGTATTATTATTTGATTGGGGTGAAATATTGTAATGATTTGGCAACTGATAATCCATATTCTCATTGGTTTGATCACTTTTCACATGAGTTGAGACGCTTACATCACTCGAAGAATCGCAACTGGAGTCTGAAACCCTTTTGTTCTTCATGCGCCGGTTTTGAAACCACACCTTGACGCTCTTCTCGGTGATCATCAAAGTATTTGATAGCGTCTTCCGTTTCTGTCTATCGATATATTTATTTTCAGAAAATGTTTTTTCCAAAATAAGCAACTGGTCTGTCGTAAACGCTGTACGATGTCGTTTCTTCTTTATTATTTTGTTTACATGAGAACCTGAAAAAATTAATATTAAATTATAATCTTGTTATTTATAATTTAATGAATATTAAAGACTAATGTAGGCTCTAATCATGGAAGTTCATGATTAATCCTAAACATAAACTTTTAAACGTATTTATTGTTATTCAATTTCCATAATGGGGATATAGGTATTCATCATCATCAGACTTATCAACCTTTTCCGTCCACTGATTCCATCAATGAATGTTAACACATATAGGCATTTAAGTATCTTCTTTCTAAAACGTGTCATTAAAATAATATTATATCTAAAAAATAATCACTTACTTGTGGCTTCAAGCCCGTGTGGCTTCATGCTCGTGTCTTGAAGTCTAAGAAGAGGTTGAGGTAGGTTTTCAAAGTAGTGCAACTGCAAATTTAGAAAAAGAATGTTAAAATAATGCTACAGATTTTTTCTATATTGGCATAAATAATTGTATATCAATGCAATTTGTCTCATGCGCTTTGTTTTGTATCAATATTAATTGAATGATAAAAAATGAAATAAAATATGTTTTATTATAAAGAATGAATTATATAGTAAAAAAGTTTTTTAATCGAAGAACTTTAAACGGTGCATTTATTATAAAGAATGAAATGCACCATTTAAAGTTCTTCGATTAAAAAACTTTTTTACTGACATGCCGATATATGTTTACAAATTAATTTTTCATTATGATTTAATTTTCTCATTTTAGAGACGATGTTGATTTTTATAAGTTTTTCGAAAAGTTATAGATGTTTTTGTAGATAATTGTATTTAAAATTGTACCTAAACAAAAATTGTAAATACGTCATGTCGTAGTAGTAAGGGACATACTCGTATAACTGTGTTGTTGAGTATAAAATTAGTTGCCCGGTAATTAAATTTAACCAATCCTGTAAGTATTACGATTTTTTATCACTTTGCGATTTTATTATCAAAATCTGATCCGTAGTCTAGGCGTGAAAAGGTGGCCGAAAGAGATACATTTTATATTTTCGTAAAATATTAATTTGATAATTTATATTCATTAAGTATTAATTTCTAGTAATTGAACATGTTCATACCTGTTTAATATTGCATGTAAGAATTCTTTCAGCTTCTAAATCTTTTTGAAACATGTTGAAGAATATATTTTTTCAAAAATTCCAGCTCGCTAAACGTATGTGTTATTGAACTGCGTTAACAACTCGGGTTCGTACGGCCGTTAACTATAACTTTTATTCTACCCACATTTATTTGAAAATAGCAATTTGTGTATAGAAGTTTGTGGTTATTAGGTGCGGGTTACGTAGCTAAGCCTTGGATCAATGGATCCAACGTTAGTACAAAATCGACGAGATGAGGTAAACTTGTAAACGATTAAAATTGGTAGTATTACCGGTGGGAGTGAAGCGCTGTGCCGCGCTCCCGGCTACATGGGTACCACCATCTTGCTTATTTCTCCCGTGAAACAGCTTTGCTGTGTTTCGGAGAGAAGAGCAAGACAGGCAGTGTAATTACTGGCACCGAGACTTAACATCTTATGTCTCAGGATAGGCAACACATAAATTGAGTTGCCTGGGCTCGTTCCAGGTATACTAGTTTATGTTCATGAGCGACGTCGACCACTTAAAATCAGGTGGTACGTTTGCCAGTTTGCCTATCCAACTAACATAAAAAAAAAAAGAAAAAAAAATGGACTTCTATACAGTCAACTTTCAATGTTATTTATTCGTTACTTAAAGTTGCAAATATACAAACAAAACAAGTAGACAAAAGAGGTGCATTGTATTGTCTTGGCCTATTTATTTACATATACCTACTTAGCAAAGACACTTACTAACTGTTATTAACTATTTTATTAGCAATATTTATTCTAAGATCTAATCGTAATTTGATCGTTTTTCAAATTATTTGGACAGTACAGGTAAACGAACAGTCTTGTCACGTGATGGTAAGCGGTCAGCGTCACCCTAACACACGTGTTGCCTATCCTAAGGCGAAAGATGGTATGTCTATACCGGTACCTAATAAACTTTCTGTTCGCTTCTCTCCGAAACACATCGAAGCTTCGCTACTTATTTTTATATTTATATGTATTATTTTATTTATTTATACATATACCTATAGAAATAAGCAGGAGTGCCCATGTAGACAGGATGGGCAAGTTTTTTTAGCAATAAATTTTACCAGGTATTTAGTAAATAAAGTTTTTTTTAAATATTAAGAATTGACACCGATATGTATATGACTTGTAAGATAGATGTTTTTATATAATTTTTTATGTTTACTCCATACTGCGAACTTTTATTCATTATGTTCTAATATATTTTTAATTATCGCCATGCTAATTGAAAATAATGTATTAAAAACATATTTATGACAAAATTAAATCCTTTCATTTGCTAATTAGGGGTTGAAAGATAATGAGGGTTGAGAATTATATATTCGGTTGTTTTTCGCAACTATATGCAGTTTGTGATATACACTTGTAGAAATAAGTAAGCGTGGTTCGGGTTAAAATTGTTCCGCTATGTCTAATACATTTTTAAACCAGTGCCAAAATCAGACACCTAGTGATGTTCGTAGGTTTGTTCCTGTGAGTATTATGTTTATAGATTACTATTTTTTTCTGTTCCGATTGAGCGTAAAGGCCATCAGGCCAAAATGTCTAGCCCTTCTGAAAAAAAAAACATTTTTTTTAGATTATAAGAAAATTATTTTGTTATACTGACTAAACTATTTCCGAAGTTTTAGTGTTCTTCTTCTTTCTTTTAAAAAATCATCAGCATTATTAAGTTTCTTACGTTCACAGCTATATATATATAGGCATATCCATACACTCAACAGCAAATCTTGTGAGCACGATACTTATGATGAAAACAAGTGTATTACTGATATCTGGTTCTTACAAGATATCAGTAATACACTAGTTTTTTTTAGTTTTAAGTAGAAATATTGCAAGTTACAATTAAATATTACTATAAAATATAATAATAATTTTACTTTATATAAATATTGGACATGTTTTAGGTTTGTTATCGTGGTACCTGTGGGCAATATAGACTACATATCAGAGAACCCAGTACTTCAAACAATTCTGTAAGTTTTTTTTTTTTTTTCGGAAGGGCTAGACTTTTCGGCCTGATGGCCTTTAAGCTCAATCGGTACAGTAAGTGAGCAGATGGCTCACTTAAGAAATATTCGAACGGGGGACGCCCCCCTCCGCGCCCCGCAGGGGGCGCGGTTCATCGCGCGCGCTGCTCGGGAGAGCATCATTTGGACTAGTCAAATCCGATACGGTCGACGAATCTTTTACGGTTGAATTTAACCTATCATCATGAGGGCCGGCCCTCATCCCTCCCTCTGGAGAGAGGCGGGTCATGCGCGGTGCCCAAGCAATCTAGCGGTAGCGTAGTGCTAGCGCTGTTTGCGCGGTCTGGGTTTGTGTCTACTCGTATCGGATTCGAACATTCTGTAAGTGTCATTTTGTGTATTGTATAGCTGAGTAGGAGTTAGATTTTATGGGTAATAAAGCAACTTAGGAGCGACGTACTTAGCCTTTTGGTAATACGAGTGAAAAGTGGTTGTTATTATGGTTGTTAATATAGTTTTATTAAGAAGCCACCACTCGTTCCCACTGTTACTACTCCTGTATAGCGCTATATATATAATTTGGTAGTTACCGCTGTCGACCATGACAGCGGTAACTACCAAATTTCACTTTTATACGATCTCAGGTAGCTCGAGTGATATGTAAAAATTGCCTTGGATCCCTTATTAATATATTTATTAAAAACTAGCTTTCGCCCGCATCTTCACCCGCGTTAGCTGAGATATTGAGCCGTACCCGGACTGATGATTACTATTTTAATAGCCTATGTCACACACAAATATTCTATCGGTAAAGTAATTTTCAAAATCGATGCAGTGGATCCAGAGATTACCCCCTATAACCTCACAAACTTTACCACTATAATATTATTATAAGTTTAAAATGAAAGAAAAGTAGGAATTCTTCTCGAGTTTCCCTTCTCTTTTTATAATTATTTATAATTAATATAGCGAAATATCGTAATTCCAGACATGGCGGAATAGTAACAACGACCCGCTGCAGGATTATATTCGCCGCTCCTGCACTGGTCAAGTACGTATCATTTACAATTCAATATATTATGTAGTTTAAATGTTGTATGCACGATATAATTTGGCTGGGCTTAAATTAGTTTAAATACGAAGATTTCAGTATGCAGGTCACACATTTTGTGTAATAAAATCATTAAGAAGTTTGCGATGTCGTGTTGGCAACTTCAGGCCACGCTACAGCGCGCGTACTGAACAAAATATTTATTTAAGCCTGGTGGTTGTTAAACATACCTTCAAGAAATGGAGAAAATAATCTTCATCATTTGTAAATTTCAATTGTGACCTTTGTTGTCAGTAGCAAAGTAAAACCGTACAGAAAATACTGTTATTGCCCGTAGGCGATCTCGATCTTTTGTTTAACTGATCGTTATTAGTTTATTTTCTACTAGCTACTACTATGTTTTTTTTTTCTTCTTTTATGCCGGGAAATGCTCTGAGGCATCCCGCCTGGGGAATGGGTCTCCCAAGGCGGGTATGTGGGAATCGCTGCGCCCGAAAAATGGTAAGTGGACGCAGCTCTACCCACTAAAACCCGGCGAGTGCCACCAGTGCCGCCTTTGGTGTTGTGTCCCGATCTGTTAAGATAACAGGGCACCTCGACGGCTAGTCAGTCCCGTAAGGGACCGACGCCACCTCCACAGAGGGGTTGTCCCGCACCAGAGAACAACCTCTTCCAACGTCGGGACATTACAATGGGGTGAGGTTCCCATCCTCGCCCCTTGCCCCCTGCTCTTTTGTCCCCTCTTCTTTAATAAGAGGGGTACAAAGAGCCCCCTCGGCTCAATTAGCTTCGCCCAAGGTGCTGGGCTCACCCTAGGCTACTAAGCCCCACCGCCACGTCAAGGCCTGAACCATGGTGGGGACTACTATGAATATAATGTTCTCGTCATCATTATCATCATCATCATCAGCCTCTATCTGTCCAATGCTAAAAATAGATCAAACCATCTCCGTGCAGTAGCCGGTACAGTTTGGATGCGAGTGGCATGTTCTCATACAGTAGTATGATAAACAGTAGTTTAATTCCACATTTACACGACCAATTTCTAAACGGTAACTTTTACTCAACTAATCATTGTTTAAATACATAAAGTAATCTCTTTATAATTTTTTAAGGTCTGCAAAACAAATCGAACTAGTCAAGAACGTATAGTGTATAGCACCTTGTCGACAGAGCGGGTGAGAATTTCAACATTTTTTTTTTGTAATATTTTTATAATGCGTAACAAGGCCAATGTCATTACGCGTATTATGCCCGATGATCGAAAGCGTCTGCTGGATCTTCTGCTTCTGCTAGCTTCAATGCTACAAAGTACAAGGCTAAAAAGGCTTTTCCAATGATGATATATTATGATTGCCGATTGGGTGTCAGTGGATGTGGCTATCACTTACCATCAGGTGAACTGACTGTCCGTTTGCCCTTCTTTAGAAAAAACACTGCAAAGTAGTGCAAAGTGTTTTTGAGATCGAAATCTACAAAGAGCAGTAAGCAGTATATATTTGAATACGAGTTTGAATACGTGAATTAGCAGTAAACAACCTAAAAAATATATGAATTTTTAAAATAAGTACAAATTTATTTCACAATAGATGTTTTTTTCTGGAATAGATAATAAAATATAAGAGTTATTTATATAAAAAAATCCTAAACATTTATTGTGTATTTTATTTCAGGATAATCCTTTAAGCAGAAGAGGATCGATGGGCAGATACATTTGGAACTGTCAAACTAATGTAGCACGGCGACCGTATGTAGTTATACCTTGTGAGTACAGCTTCATTATTAACGTACTGTTGCAATGGAGCTAAAACTAGAGAGCTGGCTTAAAAGTCTGTTGGGGCGGTAGGAAGAAGTGGCCGAAAACCGACGAAAAAAAAATATTTTTTGCAATAATTCGATTTTAAAAGCCTTGTAGAATTAATAAATCGATTTTAAAGATCTATATACATAATACACGTTATGTACACAGTACATTATAAGATTATTAATCACGTTTGCGTGTACATCCTGATTGTTTATTCCGTAAAACAGCTTCGGAGAGAAGGGCAGGACAGGCAGTGTATACTGACACATAGACCTAATGTCTCATGTCTTAGGATTGGCAACACATGAATATTCATGGGTGACGCTGACCATTTACCATCAGTAACGTCTGTCAGTTTGCCTATCCAACTAACATAAAAACGGGATATTTTCCATGTTTGACACTTTTATTTAGTAGAGGTCGATATTTCAACATTATTCTCAACTATCTTGTTTATGAGTCTCATGTCTCATACTATATTATATTAGTAGCATTCATAGTGATATAATAGGTAAAAATATGTGTGTGTATTTGAATGCAAAACTAATTTTAACCATATCTTTTCCAGCAAATGTAAGATTTACAAATTCATATCAGTCGTTAGTAAAACAAAAGAGAGTGAAATACATATTTACTAATAATACCAGGATTAATTCTGTTTCTCAAAAGCAATTGACAGAGAAATATACAGCAAAAGAAAGGTCATTACAAAGTAAAATTAACAGTAATGCAGATCGTCTTAATTTTATAGAACAATATGCTAGACAAAATATAAACCAGTTTGGATATGTGATATTGAATGAGAAGATATTGACGGAATTGGCTATTGCTATCAGTGAGTGTTTATCAAAAAAGATCATAGTGGACAGGCCGAGATGTGAAACAATGTACGAGCCAATATCCCCAGCAGAAACTGATGTTAACAATGAAGATTGATGTTCTATGAAAAACTTGGACTATGTGAAATTTATAGTATAGCATAGTATATAAATTTTTTGTTAAAGTTGATGCTAGATAGGTGTAAGAAAAACAAAAAAATAATTTTAAGATAATTTTATTTATACTTAATAACTAATCAATTCTTAAAAAATGTTATATTTTGTAAAAATTACATTAAATAATTTCTTATCAAATAAATATTTTAAGTTAATCAGCATCCTTATTATTATTTACAACAATTGTTTACTATTTTGAAACAAAAAAAACCATTATTTTTGTTATTTCATAAGTTCTTTGTTCTGTGTTAGTTTGTCAAAAACTATAATAATCATAAAAACGTGCATTATAACAACAAACATGTCATATAATTACTTAACTTTGTTTATATAGAGTTGTGTTACTAGTAAACTTTATAAAAAGATTAACTTACAACAAAAAAATCAACATTGTTCGTTATAGAGATATGTAAGACGAATATTTGCTGGAACTAGTGGTTGTCGTACTCGTTGGGGCGTCAGATGTAGTTCCATAAGTATAAGGGTCTTGAGGTATTGATAAGCTAGCTGTCCTCACAGATAAGCCATTGTCTTCGTACGTTGGCGCTGATATTGTAGGTATTCCAGTGTTCAATCCATATGATTCAGCTGTTGGGGAATGTAAAACAATCCCATTTGGAAATACACTATACAAAGAGTTTGCTGCAGAATAACGACTCATATCATCGCTAATTTTCAAATTGGTTCCATTTGGTACGTAACTATCAGTAGACAAATGTGGCATTACACTTGAGCTGATCTGAAATGATTCATCGTTACCGTATCGATAACTTTCGGATATATAAACACCACTATTGCCTGCAGAATAGTATGGTGAATTGTGTAAATTAGGTGTACATATAGGTAGTTCTATAGAGCTATGAGCACCATTGCTCATCGACGACTTCAATGAAGACATTGTTGCGAACTCTGATGAATTCGAAACAGCATCATTTGCTGTGAGGTAAAGCTTATGATGATTAGTATGACTCTCACTTAATAGGCGTCTATGGAGATCGTGGCTACCACAACTTCTGCTATGACTCATTTTATGCTCTTGACTTGGTGATGGTTCTTTTGAACTAGTTGATGGACTATCAGCTATTGAAGATGATGGCTTGTTTAGTTTATTATCCTTTTTATATTTCATTCTTCTGTTTTGAAACCATATCTTAATTTGTCGTTCGGATAATTGCAAATAATTAGCTAGTTCGATACGTCTTGGGCGACAAAGATATCTATTCTGGTGAAATTCATTCTCCAATTCTACCAATTGTGAGCTGGTATAAGCTGTTCTTGCTCTTTTCGTGAACCCTTTTTGATATGTTGAATTTGATGCCATATCTGAAATTATACTATACATTGAACTCAAAACATCATAAACATTAAAGTAACTTATTAAGTAATAAAATATTACCACTTGATAATGCCACAGTGTTGATATCAATTTGATTCGTTATGTTAGCTGAGGAGTTTTCACTCCAATTATAATTCTGAAACAAAACACAAATAAAAATTTATATAAAATAGTTTATAACAGATAGATATTCTGTAAAAGAGCTGCTACCTTATTATAAAATAAGTGAATATTGATTAAGTTTTAAAAAATGACAATGTAACAACGAACATGATTGAACAAAATTCTTAAATACAATAAATATATTTCGACAGTTTCAATAAAATATATTAACGTCACCGTTTAATGATTACAAGACATCCGGTTATACTGTGGTTTGTTGAGGAAATATTTATTTAAAATTTCGAATTCAATCGAATTTAATTTTTTTTTGTAACTATTAAGGTTCACAATTCTTTGAGTACTTACCTGACTTGAATATCGGGACGCGCTGATATCATTAAGGTCTTCTTCGGATTCTTTTACAACACAGTCGTTCAAACCACTTCTCTGCTCTCGTTCTTCAGGTTCATTAGCTAAGTAATGCCTGTTATACATGTCCAGATTCTCCATTTCTTGATTGTTCATAATTACACTATTATTACTTTTGTTTATGCAATCATCTGGCATTCTTTCTTCGATGTTATATCTATAATTTTTTATGGAAGTTTTCCTTATATTATCATATTGAGGTATTGAATATTCATATCGCGAGTCTACGAGTTCTTGATTATATGTTTGAGGAAGACCCAGTATATCGTGAATACTAAAGCCAGTTGAATCACGGGAATTATAGTCCTGTACATAAGATCCATTCAAGCCAGGAAGAACTTCCACTTTAGAATCTTGCAGACTGTTATTATTTTCCTGGGGTTCGAAACGAGCTCCCTCTGAAAGAATATCTTCTACTCCGTGGGATGTAAGGGTATTAATTTTATAGATACCTTTCGGTGACGTATCTCCAGTATTCCCATTGTATGGTACCGAGTTATCCGTTGATAGTTCAGATGATAAAGATATTCTAGAATCGTCATCAGACGGTAAGCTCGGTGGAGGTGAATTACTTGTTGTCGACATATCCTACGAAAATTGTTACGTTTATTAAAATTTCACTAAAACACACTGCACTATTACGACCGTGTCGTTTAAGACTTGTTTACTTAATGCTTTTTTCTTCACCTGGATATCGTCAATTTGGTAATGACTTTGTTCATTTGTGTGCCACATTTTGACTTGTCCGAGTTCTTTGTGTGCTGATAAGAGGAACATACCGACTGATAATAAACGGACACCACGCAAGATAATTGTTTAAAGTATATTTCGGTAGCTAAGCGTCCGTATTCTTTAAGTAAGTTCCTGTAGATTCGTCTAACCGTTACGATCAAGCTACAATTGCTGAACGTTTATAGTAGAAAATTATGAGTATCTACGCCCGTTAACAGACGTAATTAAAATTATCTATTTATTATTATTTTATTAATTATTATTTTTAGTTTTAATTATTTATTTATTATTATATTATAAGGTTTAGTAACGATGTAAATTGTTATGCCAAATAATTCAATGTCATCTGACGACCTCTGTGGCTCAGTGGTAAGCGCGGTGGCGCTCAAGCCGGAGGTTGCGGGTTCGAATCCCGCCAGGGAACAAAAATATTTTCTGTGTTCCTGGGTCATGGATGTGTATTATAATATATAAATATGTAAATATATTTCCGTTGTCTGGTACCTGTAACACAAGTTCTTCGAGAACTTACCACGGGACCAGATTGACGTGGTGTGAATGCGTCCATAGATATTATATTATTATTATTCTTATCGGCCTATAATCTTACCTAATATCCTATTGTTGGTACTAAATAGCGTTTAATGCCACCCTTTGAAAAATGAATCGGTCACAGTTTTGGCCTTTTTCTTACGCCGGGAAATACTTTGAGGCATCTCGCTGGGGAGTGGGTCAATAAACTTATTTGGATCACAATACCCAATAAACGGTGCAACCCTTAAGAACTTACATGCATACCATAAGTCTGAAACTAGAAAACCTTAAGAGCTAGAAATCTCTTTTTGGGTCTCCCCAGGCGGGTATGTGGGACACGCTGCACCCCAAATATGGTAAGGTAGACGCAGCTCTACCCACTAAACCCGGCGAGTGCACCGTCTTTGGTGCGGTGCCCCAGATCTGTTGAGCAAATAGGGCACCTCGACGGCTAGTCAGTCAGGCTAGGACCGACGCTTCCTCCACAGAGGGGTTGTCCCGCACCACAGAACCACCCCTCCCAACGTGGGGACAGTACTATGGGGTAAGGTTGCCATCCTCGCCCCTTGTCCACCTGCTCTTTTGTGCCCTCTTCTTATAAGAGGGAACAAAGCGCAGCCCTCTCGGCTCTTTTCTTCGTCCAAGGTGCTGGGTTCACCTTTGGCTACTGAGCCCCACCGCCACGACAAGACTTGAACCACGGTTATGAAGAAGTTGATGCTCGATTTTAGAATATTCATTAAAAAAATCGTATAGATACATAAACACTTTTTTCATGCCTATTTTAAATCAATTGTTATGTGTCCAAATTTTATATTACAGTTGTTTCCTACAAGAGTATGAAATCCAAAATGAAAACCAAAGGAAGTTTCAAGCTATTCATAATGCATGAATAGCTTGAAACTTCCTTTGGTTTTCAACACCGAGTATAGTGGTCTGGGGTTCTCAAGTCCATAGCCTTTACCTGTACATACATTTTACCAGTGGGAGGCTTGCGCTTGTGCCGCGCTCCCAGTTGCATGGGTATCACCACAGATACCACCATCCTCCTTGTTTCTCCCGTGAAATAGCTTTGCTGTTTTTCAGAAAAGGGTATAACATCTTACATCCCAGGATAGGCAATACATAAATGAGTTGCCTGGGCTAGTCGAGATAGTCTCAGATTAACTTGTTGTTGTGTCCATGGGCGATGCTGACCACTACGTGGTTCCTCTTCCCGTTTGCCTATCTAAATAACATAAAGGAAAAACAATTTAAAACATCCTTTAAAATTAAATCCATGTCTCTTTATTTACAAAGAGTTTTAATAGCCTTAATTAATTAGTCTGTGGTTAGTTTTCCAATATTACGCATGTTGCTGCCGACGTGAATCAACCTACCTACATACCTGCCGATAAAAAACTCATTAAGATAAACATATAAAATAAATAGGAAACACTGTTTAAATACTGCCAGTTTGTCTATAAGAAATTTAAAACTAGATATTTCAACAATATTATTGAAGCTTCCAGATTCGTATTATTACGAAGTTTGACCTAATTGAATACCATCATGTCATGCGAGTCAATCAATCGACTAAATGTAAACAACATATTCGTCATCACTGGCAATTGAATATTGAAAAATATTTTAGAAAAAAAATTTTTTTTTTTGGGCCAATAAGGCTCAAGAGCGGCTCAAGAGGAGGCCACGTTTAGGTAGACGAAGCCTTGGTCTATCATTAACCAGGTGGGATGACGATCTCGACAGTGACAGGGGTTCGGCCGTCTTGGCGTTCATTGAGGGAGGACTATGTTCAGCAGTGGACGGATAGCGGCTGATGATGATGATGATGATGATTTTAGAAATGCTTTTTGAGAATGGGTGTATATTGTAATGTATGGGTGTATAATATTTGTAAAAATAAAATAAAAAAAAATGTATATACATGGGGTATATCTTTCATCTGTGAGCATTCATATCGAGTGGTAGGTGGTTAGGAGAGGTACCCTGTGCCACGAGCCCGTAAATTCCCTTTTTTGTTTGCAAAAGCTTTGCTTAGGTAACTCGGGAATGAATTGTTTGGGCTAGTGACTAGCCGTAGTAAACTCGTTTATGTTTATGGGTGACGCTGACCACTTACCATCATTTTACACAACTGCCAGTTTACCCTGAGTATAAACTTTAACTTACCATCTCCTGTTGCATTAAAAGTTTTTTTTTTATGTTGGGACAACTCCCACACGACCATCTGATCCCAAACTAGGCACATCCTGTTCTTATGGTAACCAGACAACTGCAGATATATAAGTTTATATATTTCTAAATACATACATATTATTGATAAACTATACCCAGACACAGAACAAATGATCATGCTCATCACACAAACATTTGTCCTGGGTGGGAAACGAACCCACGGCCTTCTGGTTTAGCAGTCAGGGTCACTAACCACTAGAGTCTAGTGGACTAGTGACTAGACCAACAGGCCAGCCAAATTATAAAGAATATGATCAAATCTGTTTTATTAAAAATCTTAAATTACAAACACATAATATTTTATATCAGTATTTTGTTTTTTAGTGCTGAAGTAGTTCTAAGAACTTGTACCAGTTACCACTACAACGCGCCAGATAAAGTTTGAATGTTCCATCGAAGCACGTTATCACTGGAGTCAGCTGCATGACGTATCCTATGCTTTTGTTAGCGTTTGATAAATGTCTTGTAACCGTGCGAGATTGAAACTCCGGGGGCTTATTTTTATATTATCCCTAATAAAACGCGATTACGTACGAGAATTATACATTTTTATGAAAGATATACGGTTATTTTTGTAGATCTCGGTATGAGGGATGCTACAATTCAGATCATCTGTCTGTATCGTTTTGTGTAGTGGTTACATGAAGGACTACGAAGGTCTTGGATTCAAATCTCGCTTTTCCATGGCTTGAAATGATTAAGATGACAATGGCTTGTCACGGAACCAAGTTGTTGTGCTGTAATTGTTTATATATATTTAAAACAGTTGTAAGAGAAAGTGTCATGCTGCTTTTGTGCCGAATTGGGCCGGCCTGACCGGGTCGGTACCTCTTGCTCACATAATACGCGCATCAAGTTACAGCTATGCTGTCGCGTTTCATGTGGTTTGTAAGTTTCCGGTGGCTCATTAGGGATTGGCTAAAGGAAGACAACGCATCTGCATAACTTTTGGTAGTGCGGATGTCTATGGGCGTCGGTATCCACTAGTCACCATAAGGCTCCGACTGCCCGGTTGCTTCCTTGTGTCGCATAAAAAAATAATTCTGTCCTTGTGTAGTTTTACACTAATTTAGCATTTTACGGTGTGGTACCGTACTTATTATGATGGTTTGACAAATAAAAAAATTCATATCAGTGGTTAGATACATCTAATATCACAGCTGCTGTATTATAGAATAAGTTCTAGTTAGCGAAGACAGCAACAGTCACCCAGAACTTTAACAGCTAACAAACAACTATTCCACCGAGGGCCCCAAACTCACGTCAGAGCGATGATATATTACGATTTACTCAAAGGGGACCCTTTTTTGTTCTCGTAGTAATGGTTTAACGTTAATCGACACTAGAATGAAACAATTATATGTATTGTGTGTGAGAGTAAGTGAGACGGAAGATAAATGCATTCCCGCCAACATTGAAACGATTCAGAGCTTGAGATGTTTTACTATCAACAGTTTGTTGTGGATCGTCTATCAGTGCTGTGAATTTGAAAATATTCCTTGAAATACAATTCAAAAGTGCGAGTGGCTCTTAAAGCAAAAACTTTAAATAGGTAAGCGCCTAATGCTACACTTTTTAGTGTAATTCTTCTAGATTTGTGATGTGATTGATTCCTATACTAGCAAAAATACCATTCTAATTTGGTAACAGAATATAGAAACGAAAAAACTTAATTTATGAGCTAAAATGCTCATCTGCAATCTTATGTTTACGATCCAAGCGGCTTTTCAATTGGACTAGTTGTGGCTACGACTGATTTAGTGGTGGGTATATTTATTGGTATAGCCGGAGACGTCTTTTTATACTATCTGATGATGAAGGTGAATTTTGCTACACTAATTTACCTAACAGTGCATGTGAATTTGTTAGCTCAAATATAAAACAAAGAGTAAAACAAATAAAAAAAAATCTGTTCTAAAGATTTTTAAATATTGTTTTATGATACACGTAGACAGTTTTCACGTTCAAATATTCCCTTTTTAGAAGTCAAGTGCTACATAAATTGTGTGTCAGGATGACATCACTGTTAATTGGATTCGATTTAAGAAGTTAACGTTGTTGACCCTACCACTTAAAGCGTCATCTTCGTCTGCATAACTAAAACATTGATGATTTCTGTTCATACACTGTTCTTTACTGAAGGCTAAAGCTGAAATTTTCATTGGCAAAGGGCTTCTTATTTCATAACACAGATGGCGCTTTATGTAAACTATAAAAAACCTTTTTGTACTTGTTCATTGGCAATTTTATTTTATTGCTATAAAATGATTATAGCAAATGATGACACGTAATGTATAAAATTTAATCGTTTATGAAATAACTATTTTCTTTAATTTAGCGCCATCTTCTGTATTCATTTGATACTAGTTTAGCTTTCACATAAACTATGAAAGGTTTATTTTGCAAGTTTTGAAAACTTAAGGTGTAGAGGTACTGGAAAAAAATATATTTTGTCTTATTTTTTTATCTACAAAATAAAACTAAGTATACCTACAATAAATATAAAAAAGCCATAATATTGCCTTATGGCTGAAGTTTACCTTATAGTAGCTACTACTACTAAAAAATGTGTTATTCTATATAATACATTTTTTATATTAAAATACGAAACTAATATAGGTTACGAAAGCATTTTACTGAGAATAAAAAAATTTCACTACAAAGCGACAAGGTGACAAAACAAAAAAAGAAACAGAACTATTCAATCTCTTAAACATTAGTCAATAAAAGCTCATATCGTCCGATTACCTCCAGCCACTTGGAACTGGCTCCAGCCAGCTTTGTCGTCACTTCCAACAGAGATTGAACAATATGTACTCATTTTTTCCCGTAGTCAGCACCTGCTCAACTAATATTAGTGTAATTCTATATAAGTTTCTAATGATTTAATTGGAGGCTTATATCTAAGTGAATTATTATTATTAAGTATTATTATAAATCAATCTGAAACTTTGCAAATCAAATAGAATTTTCTAAATATTCATTATAATATGAAGTTAAAGGAAAGCAGCCAAAAACCAGGGATCGAATAAAATTAATACTTTCTGATTATTGTTTAAGAAGCTAGTTACCCTTGATTGGACCAGCACTTTCACCCGTTTTAGATGCGCTCAGCAATATTATAATATCTATACATCCCTTATAAGAATAATTATTTATGACTCGTAATTATAATTATATTATTTTCGCTATTATCATTCATAATAAAAATGTGGTCATAAATTAGATTAATAGCGACACAGGAATCATGTTCAGAATGAATTACACATCATTGTAAAAGTCACCATAAATATATGAAAAGAATTTGATAAACTTTAATTATATTCATGTAACAAATTCAGCATTACAGCATATGCTAGAATTGTTGAACTAATGTTTAATCTCAATAAAAGCGATTCGATACAAAATGTTATCGAAATGAATACATTCTCGAATGGGAGTGTTAACTCGCTGTAGCTGTGCCAAAATCTATCGCTGGAAGTTGTAAATGAGCGAAACTTCGGCCCGCTATGTTCTGTAGCTCCGAATAACTTCTGTTGTTTGCAAACAAATCATGTGAATCGAATATCTGATTTCAGTACAAAATATGTTTATTAACATAGTTTTTTCTGTTTTAATAATTTCTGGGCCGGACACATCTGCCGAATGCCCAATGAGTTCTGGGCCAAGAAAACCACCGACTGGGTCCCATTAAACAGGGCTCGGAGACGCGGCAGACCTTGACGTAGATGGCGGGATGACCTCGACGGTTTTCAAAAAGACTGGTGTAGTACAGGTCATGATAGAGACGCGTGGAAAAGAGAGAGGGAGGCCTTTGCCCAGCAGTGGGACAGTATAGGCTAGAAAAAAAACTGGATAAATGCTAAAACTAAAAAAAAACAAATTACTATTATTATAGAGATAAAAGTTTTGGATGTCTCCTCGTCATTTATGGACAATCAAACTCGGATATTAAAGTTCTTTCTATATATTCAGATAGCTCAATCAAGAATTTAACACTATTTAACTAACTTAGCTATACACTTATTTTCCAGGCCGGGGAAGCTCGTGCATGCATTAATCTTTTTTTTTGAGGCTCTGAGGCATCCCCAGGCGGGTATGTGGGACTTGCTGCACCCGAAAGATGGTAAGGTGGACGCAGCTCTATTCACTAAAACCCGGCGAGTGCCACCAATGCCGCCTTTGGTGAGGTGCCCTGGATCTATTGAGCAAACAGGGCACCTCGACGGCTATTCAGTCCCTCAAGGGACCGACGCCACCTCCACAGAGGAATCGTCCGCACCACAGAACAACCCCTCCCAACGTCGGGACAGTGCAATGGGGTGAGGTTCCCATCCTCGCCCCTTGCCCCCCTGCTCTTTTGTCCACTCTTCTTATAAGAGGGGTACAAAGAGCAGCTCCCTCGGTTCAATTTACTTCGCCCAAGGTGCTGGGTTCACCTTAAGCTACTGAGCCCCACCGCCACGACAAGGCTTGAACCTTGGTTGGGGTGCATGCATTACCCTAACATACAACATAATCGATCTAAGTGCCTGTCTCACACGGCCTCATCTGCAACTCGTTTGGAAACACGAACAACTGCGTAGCTAAAGAAATAAGCAGGATCGTGGAACCCCGTGGAGGAACCTATATAGGTAACAATATACTTAGGCTCGTAACTCAATGAATGTTGTTGCAACTCTATGTGAGTAGCGCGCCTGCACGTTTTATTATGGTTTTATCTTTAAAATACTAAACTAGGTTTAATAATTTTGTATTCATTAATAATTATTAGGTATTTGTGAGCTTATACCATCTTCAGATTACATAATAACAATTTATTTCGACCTTACTAAATATGAATGAATATCATAATAGAGTAAGAAGTTTTATTAAAAATGTTTGGGCCCTCGCAAGTAAACAGATGCTGAGAATGTTCACGCTAGCACTTCTGAACTGTTGCCAAAGCAAAGTTGATGCGAAACGAGCTCTGTATTGACTTTTATAGTGTTCTCGATGTTGGATCCAAACATTTAACATCATCTCGACAAAACGTTGATTTGAAAAGCTATTTGCAGTGTTTGAGGGTAATTTTACGATGGTAATAAAATTTACCATCCAATTATAGACGGGATAATTTATTTTTTATGTCAGCGACAATAATATGGCTGTTAATAAAATACTGAATAATTATATTATTTAATGTTTTATTAAATTTTTCAGTTCCTGATTTAAAATATTGTTTTATACCAGACGAGAATTAAGAATTGTTAATATTTTTATTGGACATCCGTTGAGTCTTTAGCGGAATTTTAACTCGCGAAACCTGCGTTTTGTGGCATTTATTAACTCTTTGTTATCTTTATTACACTGGTTGTTTCCCACAACTTCACCCTATAAAACTCATACGTATATATATACCTCAATTTACAACTTTCCTTGATAAATATCGAAATCTGATCAACAGTTTAAATTTGTAGACAGACATAACTATTTTAGAATTTATGAGATAAGTATCCTTATTTCGTCTGTCAAGAACCACTTCATACGACTGATACAATTATTTCAGTCTATTTTTTTTTATAGAAGAGGGGGCAAACGGATTTTTTGATTGATTGATTTATTATATATATATATATATATATATATTTGACGGATTGATTGACTTACCATCAGGTGAACCGACTTCACCTGATGGTAAGTGAAGAGCGACATCCACAGACACCCGCTACACCAGTGGATTAGCAGGTGCGTTGCCGGCCTTTCAGATATGAGTATGCTCTTTTCTTGAAGGCCCCTAAGTCGTATCGGTTCGGAAACACCGTAGGAGGCAGCTGATTCCATATATTAGTCGTGCGAGGCAGGAAATGCCGTAAAAATCGAGATGTTGCGGATTTCCGGACATCGAGATGGTGTGGGTGAAATTTGGAGTTTTTCCGCGATGTCCGGTGATGGAATTTTGCTGCAGGTATTAGCCCGAACAATTCCTCAGAGCACTCCCCGTGGTAGATGCGGTAGAAAATGCAGAGCGATCCGACATCTCTACTCAGCGCCAAAGAATCAGTCGTGTTTTAAACATACATCATTAGACAGGTCTCAAAATATTTTAATAAAATACTTATAAAACCCCATAAGTATAATGACGAGAAAATGTAATGCATTAAAATGTACAAGAATACATTCGCCACTTCCTAAGTTCGGTTATTATAGGAGGTAACAATCTTTGGCGTCCACAATTGCAATAACGCGACTGACCATCGTACGTTGAGCTCCGTGTTAATGTTTAGTGTATTACAAACTTTAACGATTAGGGTTCAAAAACCAGAAGCCATTGGCTTTTGGGTAGCTCCCCAAAGGATCCCCCAGCATAATTATCACTGGCTACAGGACAACGAACCGACGCGTACGGGTGACATGTATAATCACTATATTATAATATAGCATATAATATGTAGATACTTATAAAATTATGATACTTATTGATTCGATTTTGCTTTTGATATGAAAAATTTTTAATAAAGTTCTTTCCAAAGGGTTAATGGTACGGATTTTGTCATTTTACACGAGTTTCACGATTGTTTTATTTCGGATTTTATCACGTTATTTTAATATGCTCACTGGAGTATATACTACGGTTGTTATAATTTCTATTTATAAAATTGTCTTGAAGTTTATTTATTTATTTATTTAATAATTTAAGTGTTTATTTAAACCAAATAATACATCAATGCATTAGTTAAACTAAGGCTAGTAAATACCTATACAAGTAAGTTAATACTTCATGATAACTCAGGTCTTAGTGGTTAAAAAATAGGTTAGACAACTTATTTTCATATATAAACTTACACAGTCAAGCTTAAGTTATTGCCTTGGGTGCATAACAGTGTCTCTGTTAATTCTGCCTTAAAGCAGTAAAGTATCCCAAAAACATTGCTGCGGGCGCCGTTTACTGCAGAGCTGGTGCGGGCAAATAGCGTCATGGCCATAAATTGTCGCGATGCAAGCAGCTTACAGGATGAAACGTTCTTTACTTGCTTAATTCTTAGTAATTAGTGTGTTTTGCTATATACAGTATGCAATAGATGATATTGCTTGAGCAATTGTAGGTTTCGAAATTAAAGATACGTCATACGTCATACGATTTTTATCTTATCGTCCGATCAAGTTTCTTAGTCCAGTCGGGGCAGACATTTAAATAGAAAAAATTCCGGGGAGCGATTTTTTTTAAACGTCGGGGGGGTTATGGTTGGAAGAATAAATCTTGATTTTTTAACTAATCCCGGTAAAGCATTCGCCGCCATCTTATTTTAAAGTTCATTTTTTTCGTTTTTCTGAAATAACTCGTTAATTTTCAACTTTAGAGCAAAAATGGCGGTATCCAAAGTTGTTGGAAATTTAATTTCTCACAAGTTTGTTCATTATCATTTTTAGCTAGGATCTGGAAAGGCCTTGGAAAGAATAGTGGCGTCCCGTCTCGTTCAGCACCTGGAAGAGGCCCCGAGACCGGGACTCTCAGAGTCCCAATTTGGGTTCCGGGTACGCCGGTCGACCACCGACGCCATAAAACGCCTTCGGGTAGTAACGGATAATGTGGAACACAGAGGAGAGGTGGTGGTCGCGGTGTCCTTGGGCATCGCGAAGCCTTCGGGAGGTACTGAACTTTTTCAGAGTGCAAACAGGGCATTAGGCAGGCTGTTAGAGGCGTACCTCTCCGGGAGGAGGGTAGCCTGCGAGAATCGGTGTAGGTCCGTATAGTGGTGGCGAGTCGGGTGCGGTGTCTCACAGGGATCGGTTCTGGATCAGATCCTGTGGGACATTGGGTACACTGGGTCCTGCGAGGCCGCCTCCTCCCCGGGATGGGTGACATATGCTACGTGAATGACACCCTCGTATAGGCTTATGCGAGGACGAGGCTTCATTCGTCATCGTGGTAATTATTATTCGGGGGTACCTTACGGTATCGTGGGCGGCACCCACTGCCCTGGTGACCCCCTGAGGGAACGCATGGTGGAGTTGCTTGCCGAGACGTACTCCTATGTCTCGAAAAGGAGGCTTCTCGGCGAGAATCTTATGCTCTGGACATCCCGTCCAACCTTGCGGGTTCGCTAATAAAGACAAGAGGCGTTAATGCGGAGGTGGAGGGAGGACATGACACGGCAGCTATATGGCAAAAGCCCAAAGGCTGTACTGCATCCGGTCCTCGAGTGGTGGAAGCGCCGTAAGCGCAAACCCTTCACCTTTCGTCTGACGCAGGTGCTCACCGGGCTTGGTGAGTTGGCCCACAGGGAGCCGATGAAAGTATATCACGATTGTGGCATGGCGGTGGACTCGGCCCAGCAGGCCCTCGAGGTGTGCTCGCGACGGGTGGCGCTGTGTCGCAATCTGACGTCGGTTATCGGAGGGGACTTGTCTCTCCCCACCATGGTTCAGGCCTTGTCGTGGCGGTGGGGCTCAGTAACCTAGGGCGAGCGGTGCACCTTGGGCGAAGCTAATTGGGCCGAGGGGGCTCTTTGTACCCCTCTTATAAGAAGAGGGGACAGAAGAGCAGGGGGCAAGGGGTGAGGATGGGAACCTCACCCCATTGTACTGTCCCAACGTTGGGAGGGGTTGTTCTGTGGTGCGGGACAACCCCTCTGTGGAGGTGGCGTCGGTCCCTTGCGGGACTGACTAGCCGTCGAGGTGCACTGTTTGTTTTCTAGATCCGGGGCACCTTACCAATGGCGGCATTGGAGGCACTCGCCGGGTTTTAGTGGGTAGAGCTGCGTCCATTTACCAGCTGTCGGACGCAGCGAGTCCCACGTACCCGCGTGGGGAGACCCACCTCCCCCGCGGGATGCCTCAGAGCATTTCCCGGCGTTAAAGAAAAAACAAAAAAAAGGGGACTTGTCTCTGCCGAGCGTCA
The DNA here is from genome assembly GCA_963853865.1 of Helleia helle. Classification (NCBI taxonomy): domain Eukaryota; kingdom Metazoa; phylum Arthropoda; class Insecta; order Lepidoptera; family Lycaenidae; genus Helleia; species Helleia helle. Next base: position 14,264,661 of record OY971416.1, on the reverse strand, counting down.
TCATCGCGATGCTCGGGGGTGCGTGCGCTACTTAATGCGCCTCTTGTACTACTGTGCTCGTGACGGGTTCAGGTTGGAAACCTGAGTCCGGCAGTAACGTAGTGAGGACTGCTTAGTGGCGGCTGGGCAGTCTTCACGAGGTCCTTACGAGGAGTAGTCTGGCCTTCGCTGGGGCCAGTTTGTCGCTGAGGTGCTCCTGTTGCCTGAGATCGGGTACCCTTAAAAAGCAGCTCAAGGCGCTCAGGTGGTTTAGTGGGGTAATACCTTCCCAAGTGTGAGTCCCCACATATAGGTCCAGGAACGTTACCCGAGGTAAACCTGGATCATGCGAAAACTGCATGATACAAAAAAAAACAACTTTTTCTTTGTAATATACAAGGTTGATAAAAACAAGAGGCATTAAATTAAACCACATATACTGCACATGCTTACGGTTAATTCGAAACTATTAAAAACAGTTTATGAGAGAAATAAAAAAAAACTTTTTCAAAGAACTTAAATACGAGAATATCCAAAGTAAAGCGTAAACATCCGTTGTAAAATGTCCACTGATTCTGATGATCTAAAAGGCAGTGCGACGCACAGCACGTTGCGTCTCACCGGGTCGAATAAAGCGGAGTGGCTTTAAAACTTTAAAAATATCCTGTGACTAAACTATTGATTATATTGGTCCAATTTTTGGTGTGTAGCCTGAAAATGGTACATAGTATATGTGGTTTAATTTAATGCCTCTCGCTTTTATCAACCTTGTATAACATAATATAATATATAACACAATATATAGAGCAACTACACAAACTAGTAACAATAAATATATTGTTTGTATAAATACTTTTTACGTTCGCAGTAAACCCAAAAGACATACATACATACATACAAATAATAATAATAATATCTGTTTATTTTCTCACCACAATATTGTTACATGACATTTGTAGGTCTTATTATGTAATAATAGGATCACTAATATTGAGGGAGACTGGCGCCTAAGCTAGGCTCTAGGCCTGTGTTTCAGGACACCAGGTCTCCTCCCCCTAATAATGTACATTTCAGTTATTTTTATAATGGACACTAACAAAAACAAAACCTACCAATAATGACGATATCGGAGAAAATGGTGTTTCTTAAAAAAATATAGTACCCATACTATATATATGCATGATTGTGTCTAACACAACTTTTGATGGCTATATCAAACAGTAGGCTTTACGTCAATAGCGTGTATGATTAATCGATTAAAGGCTTAGTAGAGATCCATGACGTGCAAGAAATTACTTTGCAATAAACAGCGGGAGAGGGTTACGAGCTTGTATCTAAATCATTATATTCAGTGTTATATTGAAGAAGAGAAAGCTTTACACTACTAAACAACTGCCAAGTTTTGTGTACAATATAAATGGAAAATCGAATGAAATCACCGTCCATCACAGTCATTTATGAAAACATTTACTATATCCGTTATTCATTCTTAGTTTCATCATAATTTTTTTCATCATCATAATTTTCCGAGATCACATGATCCACACATCCACTGTTGGGTATTTGCTATTTAATAAACACGAAAAGACCGTCTTTCCTATGCCACTCACATTCAAACTTTCATTCGACGTAGCATAACATATTCTAAATAATATGTAAACTTTTTACAAATATCATGTTTTTCGTGTGTTTTTCCTATCAATATCGATAAATAAAACACTGTTGTCTATCAGAAAGAGAATAAATAACATTGTTGTCAGTAAACAAATTTATTTGGCATCCTTAACGAAATTAGCACATATGAAAAAAATATTCACGTATCGAAACGAAAAAGTTTTTGCCTTCCGAATGAAATATCGACTATAATATGTAGGTACATCACTCCGGGGAACGAATTCGTATAATTTGTGTGTATTATGTTTGTATATTATTTACATACTTTTTAATGAAAAAAAAAGAAATATCAATGCTTATATTTATTCATAATGGAAAGATGGAGTAAAATAAAGAAATGATAATGAATTAATTAATAATTAATAAAACGTCATGCCGTTTTCCGTCACGGCATTCGACTCAATTTTACTGACAAGAAGCATCAATAAATAGACATTAAAATTTTATTAAAAAGCAACTGGATGAAAGCTGAAAGAAAAGACGTATATAAAACCTTATTATTATTATAATAATTATTAATTACATTGTGTTAAATTTCACATAAACCAAAACATAGCTGTATCTCCAGGAAATATTATGTAGCCTATCGATATTATCGTCATCATCTTAAAAATTTGGGGCACGAAGAAAATGTTTAAGCAAATTAGCTATTAGTAATAGTTATCTATAGAAATAATAATTAACCGATACGGCTTAAAACTTAAGTCATTATAGAGAACGATCTAAGTTTTAATAACTTCTAGCATAAAAAGTGGATAGTTTTAGAAGTTTTGAAATATCTTTATATTGTTTGATAGCTATTTCCAGAGTGGACATTAATCGAGAGTCGTTATCATATTTATAAGCATAATCGCTACTAACAATGATACCACACTATGAAAATATTTTTTATTATAATTATTACTTTACTATATTATAAGTCACAGGCACGATCACAGGAAGTACGTAAGCTAGGACTGTATTCTGACAAGATTAGAGCAAGCGTAGACATAATAATTTTACTTTGAAACAGTCTTCTTTTTTTTTCTTTTACGCCGGGAAATGCTCTGAGGCATCAAGTGGATCTCCCCAGGCGGGTATGTGGGACTCGCTGCTCCCGAAAGATGGTAAGTGGAGTGGACGCTAGCTCTACCCATTAAAACTCGGTGAGTGCGACCAGTGCCGCCTTTGGTGAGGTGCCCCGGATCTGTTAAGCTGACAGGGCACCTCGACGGCTAGTCAGTCCTGCACGGACCGACACCACCTCCACAGAGGGGTTGTCGCGCATCACAGAACAACCCCTCCCCACGTCGGGACAGTACAATGGGGTGAGGTTCCCATCTTCATCCCTTGCCCCCTGCTCTTTTGTCCCCTCTTCTTATAAGAGGGGTACAAAGAGCCCCCTCGGCACAATTAGCTTCGCCCAAGGTGCTGGGTTAAGGCCTGAACCATGGTGGGGTACTTTGAAACAGCGTAACCTATTACAAAAATAGACATATACACAACAATAATAGTTTCTAAGCTTTTTGGAGACATTATATTGGTAGAAAGTAGGGAATCTTAAGGTGTCTCCTCTGTGAAGGTTTCAGGATGGGACGAAGGAATACACCGGCTGGAAAGGTCTAAATAAAAAAAAGTTTAACGAAGTATACGTATTCAAAACTGTTTCAGGCGTCAACTCGTTCAAAAATTGAAAAAAAAATCTTTGAAATAAATAGTCCTTGAAAAAAATTTTCTCTGAAATAAAATAAAATATATTCTTCAATAAAAAATCTCCTTAATAAATAGCCTACATTCTTCAATAATTGGGCAGTCAAATGCAAAAAGCAATATCGAATCCTAAATGGCAGTTTTAGAACTTAGCGCCTACATACAAACGAACCAACTCTAGCTTTATTATATGAAAATCCATACTAAACATTCATATGCCCTTTCCTAACAACGGCATCCTAAGCCACCGACAGTCCACTCTACATAAATTAGTTAAACCCGTTTACCACCACCGACCATTCAATAGCCTATCTATAACTTCTCATTCTTACCTTCTAGGCTCTAGTTAATTCTAAAGCATTGCAAAAGGGATCTGTTAAATGAAAAGCAAAACAGGTGAAACTAAGGTTTTCTGTATGGATAACGTTTAAAATCTGATGTATGTGGGCTTATGTGCCTGTGTCACTATAACAGCTTAACGATCGAGCCGAGTACGACCGTATGTAGATGCTATAGAATACAAAATGCCATAAAATAGTTGTTTGGGTAGGGAAAAGTTGGGTGAAATTGTGAGGCGAAATTTTTCCGAATTTAATTCTGTATGTATGTTTAACGTAGTCAACCAAATTTATATGTATGTGTATAATAATTTGTATGTATGTCCTCGAAATATAACAAGGTTGTATTTAGGCCTTTGGCTAACGATGTTTTCTTTCTCCGATACTAGATCGGCATTTTCATGATAGTCTAAATATATATTTATCTTATTTAACTATGAAGAAAAACATCGTTTTGGTTGAGGACTTGAGGGTGTTTCACAATCCTAATTGGGTCACTGCATACAGCATAGGAGAGCTCTGTATCAACCAGTAGGAGGCCCTTGACAAACAGTGATAGATGTATGGGTTGATGATAATGATTATGAATTCATTACACTTTGCTCGAATCCTAATTAATAGACAAATAAAAGGGATTTTTCTTTTTTTTCAGCCGTCGGCTTAGTACACGTGCCGCCCGAAGCGAGAATGGTACAGTCCAAAATGGCGGGTGAAAGATCAATATGAACATACCAAAAGGTAATTCTGTCCCGCTTTCACTTATGAAAACGTCCATTGTGTTCGTCTCTTTCAAACGCGATGTAACGCGGAGGCAACGACAAGTCGTATGATAGAATGTATTTTGTAACCAATTTTCACGTACACCCTTTACAAATTTATTTTCGTATTTACATATTTGCTAAAATAAGAGTTACATGCAAATGGGTGTTTCAATATTTTATAAAAAATTCAGATGATTATTTTAAACTATTTAGAAATTGATATACTCGTATATTATATGTAATATTATTGTATTTATTATGTTACAATAAAATTATATTACTTATTACTATGAAGGACACCTTAAACAGTGAGAACACAATTGCCAACTTTATACCTAGACGTAAGTCAATGAAGTTGATTGTGATCAGGTAACTTAGGTATCACAATCAGCATCATCTGCTTGAATTTTATCTTTTGAGCATAAATTGTAAACTGAGCGTAGACTTATATTGTGCAACAGACATAGTATGTTCAGCAGTGGACGGGTAGAGGCTGATGATGATGATGAATTCAAGTTTGTAAACATGATATTGATGCCACTAAAACTGTATACTTCGCTTACGTTCGCAGTGTCCTCGAACATGCAAGTCCTATCTGGTCACCATTATACAAAATTTGCAAGGACCGACTTGAACAGGTCCAAAAAGAACCTAACCAGTCATAGGGAGTGCCGATAGAAGTAAAATTGCATTCTCTAAAGCTAAATTTAAAAAGAAACTATATTACTAATTGAAGTTCTTAAAACTGAATATATACAAGGTTGATAAAAGCGACAGGCTTTAAATGCTAAATTCAATCCATTCAGAAGGCATCGGTCCCTTGGAGGACCCCAAGGGACCGACGCCACCTCCACAGAGGAGTTGTCCGGCACCACAGAACAACACCTCCCAAAGTCGGGACAGTGCAATGGGGTAAGGTTCCCATCCTCGCCCCTTATCCCCCACTACTCTTTTGCCCCTCTTCTCATAAGAGTGGTACAAAGAGCAGCTCTCGCGGTTCAATTGCCTTCGCTCAAGGTGCTAGGTTAACATTAGGCTACTGAGCCGCACCGCCACGACAAGGCTTTAACCGTGTTGGGAATTCACACAACACACTGTGTGACGACACACAATAATATAATATCTACCTAATACCTATGGCATTCGCTATAGAATATAATTAAAATAACTTTCTATCATCTTATTATAATAAAAATGATTATAAATATATAAATGGAAACATGGATAAACACGCTTTACTACCTATAGAATACTCATATAATAAAATTAAATAATAATTATTGGTCTGTAACTTACTATAAGCGCGCTAACCCATTGGTCAGAATGCAGCAACGTGATTATACTTAGCACTTGTTTTTTTCGAAAGGCGTCGAAAGAGAAAAAATAAAAGGTGCAAATTGAACAGATTGCTTGCAAAATGTCATATTTTAATATACAAGCAACGAATTAGTAAAGGTATGGAAACATAACTCTCTTACAAAGCTCGGAAAAATATGGTTCCAAACTCACACTACTAAACTGATAATACTTACACGATTTGCACACGCGCAATACAAAATACTTTGCTAAATTTAATATGTGCACATGAATTCGTCCACCTATCCATATAAGGCGCAATCTAATTTAGGAGGATAGTGATAGAATGAAACTGAAATATCAAAGAATGTGAGTGCGAACGTGATGGACTATTACGCGACATGTACAATGACAATGTCAGTTGAGATGTGGAAGGATGATATTATGCATTAGTCTGATATTCATTAATTTTATTATAAAGTAATTGATTATATGAATTAATGTGGAAACCTACATTTATTTTGTCTGAATATGAAGAGTAATAAAATGACTGTTTTTAACCAATAATTATTATCAAATTGAGAGTAAGTCATTATTTACTCACTATACAGAATCTGTCGATATTTCGTATATTTTTTAAGCCTTAGAGTAGTTGACAGTCTGTTGTAACCTTGTTTTTTATTATTAAAATGTCAATAATGTTTGAAAAATGGGAATGGGGCATAAAATAAAAATCACAAGGCAAAATAGTTGTATTTCTCTTTAGTAAGAAATTAACATATATTTTTTTTCAAAATTTTTTCATTAAAGTATCTTTTTGAACGTCAATTAAATGTACCACCTGTTCCATGAGTACTGAGAAGAACCTCCAAAATGTATAGAACATACTCTACTGGCGTTAGTCGGTAACCAGTCATCTTGTCTTCTTTCTAAGCGGACTGCTGCAATCCATTGTAAACGCCGAATCTCGTTAATTGGGAAACTAAAAGTAAATAATTGATAAAAACATAAATAAGGAATAAAGATATAAATATAAAAACTCGGTACTCAATGTAAGATTTAATATAACATTTCAGTATATAAAATCGGCTGCCTGCTGATTGCATAATACTGACCACAAAAAAATATATGGAGGTTATTTAAGCGTGAATAAAATACGAAATTATTAACTTACCTATGATAAGTTATCCCAGTTTGCTTTTTACTTCCTTCTTTTCGTCTCTTACACCATTTTACAACACAGGAGGTCATTTTTGTCTCTGGGAAACGATATTTTCGTCAACGCAACGGTCGTCTAGACTGTCACAGAACGCGCAGCAGACTGAGAGACAAATTGATTGTACTTTTTTGGCCCCGCCCACTTGATTGTAGTTTGCGAGGAACCGTTTTTTAGCGCAGTTCGTAATCCATACCTTTTCTAATTCGTTGTATACAAGACATAGAACATACTGCTAGTTAGCTCATTAAAACTTTAGAGGCGGGCGCAGCGCAGTTATTAGAGAAGTAGTAAATGATGAACCTGTTATAAATCTGGTTTATAAAACCTACAGAACAAATATTAAAATGGCGATAAATTTAATACGAATTGGAATTCTTTGAAGATTGATGGTGAGGTTTGTCGGGTAACAGGTAAAGTTTTAATGATATTAGTTTTAAAATGTGGCCTGTAAATATTCTACAACTTCCTAATTAAGTTTGACTCTTCGTTACACTTATAAAACTTTTATCTATGTATTTTTGTTAGTTACATATTGTTACAGACTTTGTATATTTTTATTAATAGGTACTCATTCCGAATATTTAACCTCGGCGATTTCACATTAATTCATCTCCCCTGCATTCATTCTATTAATAATTAAAATATTATATTTTCATTATTATAACACCAAAAAAAAAAATCGAAAGTTTTATATAAATATAGAATGTAATGAAACATGATATGTGGTGTAAATTAATTAAAAGTTTTTCAATATTTAATTTAACGTCTGAAGCTAATTTCGCCCATGGGATGTGCTTTGTACGGCGCGCCCGTTTGCAAGGATTCCTTTATCATCGTTATTTGTGTCTGTTTGACTTTGTTCTGGAAAGATAGTTGGAAAATCAGTAATTACTAGAAACAAGACATCTTTTGTTGAGGTAGGTTAGATACCGGTCAAATGGCCGAGTCGTGTGTGACCTTGTTCTTTATTAGTGGATTCATATTATTTGATAAATCTTAGCTTATAATAAATAAAATAAAAGTTTTCAAACTAAATATAAAGTATATTATTTGCAGGCAAAAAACTCTAAAAACTTCTTAATTGAAACGATTTTCAGACAATCCAAGGAATTTGTTAAAATTGTTATTGGGAGGGGATTGACGTCCGTCATCTTGGGATTCATTGAAAGGGGTCTATGATGATGAACATATCATTAAAATTAGTAAAGATAAAAAACTATTATAGAAATATAATAAAGAGGCTACTGTATATATTTTAAATAAAATGTAATATATTTGAAACATACAATTTGATAAAGTTTAATTACATTTGCGCAGAGCGTTCCACGGGTCATCGGTAATCGGAGAGTTAGTGTGGGCATAGAGGATCTCGATTTATTGCGCTCAAAATCGATTCCGATGCCAATTTTTATGGTATCGATATCGACCCCGATTTATATACGTTTGAAGCTATCTTTATTTTATTGCACTATGATATACGGACATGTATTTAAATCCAGGTTTTATTTGTACATATAATATCTCGAAGTAGTCACCGGTATAGTTTATATAGATATAAAAGATTGTGGTAACATAAATTAATAAACATCAAATTTAAATATAGATTTTTTAAATGTTTTTAGACAAAAGAGATAAATTATTTATTACATTCATAATTATACTATTTTATTGTCTATCTTATATTTGGGTAAACGTTAAAAAAGTGAAAAGAAAAAAGAATATACTTACATATTATATCTTTATGCAGTTGCTTCCTATAAATTGAGTTCAATATATAAAATTAATTCAGAAAATTATCTAAGGTTTAAATACACGAATAAAGTTCTTCCTCTAAAGTCTCAAAGTAACAAAATAAATGATACGATGAGTAATACAAAACTTCCCCGCTTGAATTCTTTATGTCTTAAGGGAGTGCTTTTGAACTAGGAATCAGAGCACTGACAGGCGTCTACAGAATAAAATCTTACTCTACATATTTACTTTGTCTATCGTCATTCGTCATAAGCCCATGAATCAAGTTTCTTTCAAGGTATTTAAGGGGGTCGCAATATTAATTAATTAAAATTAAAATAAATAAATAATTAATATAGGGTGGACTGAATATAATTATTTATTTGCAATTGAGAATATCGAAATGCCCGTATGCGATGCAACAGCTGATGGCAGTCTAACTAGTAACTCGTGCGCCGCTCGACGCTCCTCTCGCGCGTTGTTCCTGCCATTGCCACCTTGCGTCGTCGTCCCGACAAGGTACCAACAGGCACGATAGGTGCCGACAGTCACTCTATGTAAATTTTGTCATATTGTGTTGGATTAGTGATACCACAGATGATGCTAAGGAATCTTGCAAAATTATCATGGTTGACGATGACCACAGTTAGTCTGCCAGTTTATCTATCCAACTAAAAAAATAATATCTTTATAATTATTTGACTGTGGCAGGATCCGAATCAGGAACCTCTGTCTGACCAGACCAGCATTCTCATATAATTATAATTTACTATTATCTACTAACTACTATTGCTTATACTGTGCTACTAGTATTATTACCTAGTACCTTCTACCACAAAAAAGCAAGGGACTAACCAGCCAGAAAGAACATTCCAGAAACAATGATTTATAGCGTATAATATTCAAGTTTCCGTATTACTTGTGAATTACATTTATAACACACAGGAACTGTATTTTATTAAAATAATGATAAAATGTTGTTCAACCCGTGTTAGACGTGATGAATTGCTTATGAAAATGAAATGTCTGGGCTAATGTACTATGAAATATTTAAATGATTTATTCGTATACAAGATGAAATGTATTGAACGATTGTTCTAGAATTACGATTTTAATTTGTGTCTGTCTAATATCTGCATTGTATTTAATTTATGCAAGTTGTATGCATGTTAATGTTAAATCACGAGGTATATTCGGGATATGTGAGATTTTCGTGCCATCTTGGCGTTGTATTAACTCATGACTGGATGATAATTAGTGATTATTCTTATATATACATTTAATTTTGTGTTGACAAATGTTACTAGAATATTTATAAGACAACGTGTATACATGTGATATATATTTATGTTGCTTTTAGGGCTAGGGGTCGCTAAGATTGAAAGTGGTCCGAGCATCGAGATAAAAAGGGTTCGGCCCAGTATTGGTGGGGACAAGGTGACAGATTCTTTCCTTTACATAAAATATATTAGTGTTTGGACGAAAGCCCACAACACATTTATCATTTTATCCGTCAGATTCACAATATACGGATATATAAAACAATAAAGTAGTTACTTGAATTATACAAGGTACCTACTTATAATATAAAATATAATATTATTATATTATATATTCCACCTTTATATGTCCCTATGTCCTATGTCCCTATATGTCCTGCTGGGCACGGTCTCCTTCTCGAAATCAGGCGAGCCATAGTTCACCGATGCGCTGACCCAATGCGGGCTGGTGAACTTCAAATACCATCAAAGACTTTTAATCTCATCAGGCATGCAGGTTTCCTCACGATGTTTCCTTCACCGGTGAGCAAGCGATGGTTTCATGTGCATTGTGTATAGCATACAAAGAAATTTAGAAAAACCCATTTCAAGGCATCACAGGGGTTAGGATCGCACCAGGACCGACTCAAGAGGCCGAGCCCATACCCACTAGACCAGTGTTACGCAAACTTTTTGGGTTCTAGGAAAACGAAAATTTTTGTAGGTTTACCATAAATGAAAAAGCAGTTTTTAAGTACCTATTTTTTATCCATCTATTGATTTATATCTGTATGAGTATTTTTCTGTCGGCCATTTTGCTTTGAGATAACCTAATTTTTCAAGACACACCGACGTTTGACCACGGTCCACGATGCACCATGTGCCGCGGCACACATTTTGCGGAACACTGCGCTAGACCATCTACACTCATTATAAACTCATCGTAAGAAAAACATTATCTTTAAAATTTTATATCAGGTGCTGGTTGATGCAAAAGACAACTTATATTAACCATGTCAGATCATTATTAAAAAAGATCATTATTAAAAAAATCTGATGTAAAAATCCTAAAAATAAAATAATAACAGCCATTTCATTGTCGTAGAAATATTGACGTATATCTAACGCCTATCGATTATTAATAATTAATAATATTACTTTATTATTATTAAGAATTCTTAGAATATAAAACCAAACAAATGCTGTTTATGCTCATAATTGCTATGCTGAGATGGCTTGACTATTTCAAACATAGGTAATATCGCACAATGAAGCCCCTCTAATTAAAAATACTGGTAGGTGCTTTGGCAAATTTTGAACACTGTCATCACTCTGAACTACATATTCATTACAATATAGCTAACACTCTATTCCCCTTTACTTCAATGCCTTAGGGTTGGATATCCACATCCCTCCACTTACAATCTCTGTTAAAAGGTATTTTTCCGTTTCATTTACTAACGCTAATGTTCTCACACATTCAAATGAAAAGCTTCTCTGAAACCTATGTAGCTTAACCAATATGTTTAAACACAAAATGAATACAATTTTATTCTTAATAAAACGTAGAATCATGGGTAAATATTTTACCCGCACCCAAAAGATGTAGTTTATTTATGTTATAAGGAGTCAACCGAGTAATCGGAAGCCTTATGGTGACTACCGACGCCCAAAGACATCCGCACAACCTATAGTTATGCAGATGCGTTGCCCTCCATTTCCTTATCCCCCCCAATGGGCCACCGGAAACTCAAAACCGCACGAAACGCGACAGCATAGCTGTCACTTGACGCTGGTGGTATGTGAGCGAGAGGTACCACCCCGGTCGTGCCGGCCCAATTCGGCTGCAAAGCAGCATGGCACTACCTTTTACTATAAAAGTAAAATAACATAGTAAAAAAGTTACTACGTATATATTAAGAATAATGTATTAATATATACTTATAATTTATAGTATATTATATTTTAGAAAAAAGTTCTTAGTTTACTACTAATCTGTAAGAAGTAGTAGGTCGACACGACCGGTTTTCGTACGGTTTGCGAGTTTCCGGTGGCCCAATGGGGGGATTGGGAAAAGGAGGGCAAAACATCTGCATAATCTCCGGTTGGGCGGATGTGTATGGGCGTTGATGGTCGTCACACGGACACGGACATCGGACGAAGTAATATAATATAATATTCCGTACGTCATAAATTGAAAACAAATAAGTATCAACAATCTTAGGTATGAGGTAAACTATAACTCATAATGACGTATATATTTTATTCTGTAACTTAGTTGATACTACTCCACCAAAACAATTAGGCGCATGCAAGTCCCGCCTTCGCGCCGCACTTCCCCTACGCTAGGGGAAGCGCGGGGCGAAGGCGGGGTTCGGGCGGTCACTGTCATGTGCCTAATTGTTTTGGTGGAGTAATACATATTATTATATGCGTTACTTGTATAAAATTGTACTCTAACTTAGATATATGATTATATGTCTAATAATCATAATATATTTAATGTAGCTTATTATTGTATTAAACATAATATAAAATATAGTTAGTTCCTCAAGTCAAGAATTAGATCATAGGCACGGAAGATCTCAACATGCGAGCTTTTTTATAGGTACGTATTCAAAAATTTTATACAATCCACAAATGTATAACAAACAGATCATAAACCCGAAGATGCTCAAACATGCGATAAGATTCGTTTGAATATGAAAGGACAGCGAAATCCCTATCTCTATGTTATTTATATGACTACTCCAATATAGGTTATGTGGGACGAAGTGCCAACCTATTTACCTCCGATAGGCCATGATACGCATAATCTCTCGGAAAGGGTCCCGTGGTTAGGATACTTGAGATCACGTTGCTTGGGGTGACACGTCATTTGGATATCTTTACTTTATTACATAATTTTCATTGTAAATCTTGTCATGAAATTAGTTTAATAATACTTTTACATTATTAATAATATAAATATAATAATTAATATTACACAAATACTTCTCAAAATGGCTAAAACTCTAAACGGCGAAATACATTTTTCTGGTCTTAATAATATTATATTATTGATAGTGACTTGCTGGTATAGACTAGATTACTAGATAGTAGCTCTCAAAAGTAGCTAATGCCTAATATATGCACAGAGTGCGCATAAGTCAAGTAATTACGTCACCGCACCATGGTTCAGGCCTTGTCGTGGCGGTGGGGCTCAGTAACCTAGGGTGAGCGGTGCACCTTGGGCGAAGCTAATTGAGCCGAGGGGGTTCTTTGTACCCCTCTTATAAGAAGAGGGGACAAAAGAGCAGGGGGCAAGGGATGAAGATGGGAACCTCACCCCATTGTACTGTCCCGACGTGGGGAGGGGTTGTTCTGTGATGCGCGACAACCCCTCTGTGGAGGTGGTGTCGGTCCGTGCAGGACTGACTAGCCGTCGAGGTGCCCTGTCAGCTTAACAGATCCGGGGCACCTCACCAAAGGCGGCATTGGTGGCACTCGCCGGGTTTTAGTGGGTAGAGCTGCGTCCATTTACCAGCTGTCGGGCGCAGCGCGTCCCACATACCCGCGTGGGGAGACCCACTCCCCCGCGGGATGCCTCAGAGCATTTCCCGGCGTTAAAAAAAAAGAAGAAGTAATTACGTCAAGTCTTGGAAATAAAATGAATTTTATTACCAAGCCTTTTGCTTGGGCGACTATGTCGGTAATAACTTACCAAAAGGCTTTCTGCCCCTTCTATAAAACAATAAAATAAACATCGAACATACCACACATAATATTTTAATACAATCGCAAATGATATTGTACATTATCGCAATTAAATAATACGACATTCCGATATGAGTATTTACGCCGTGTACAGCTCACTATATTAAAATCAAACTCGTGGAAATTAAGAGGTTTATATAAAATTCGTCGATTAAATTTTTGTTAGTTAAAATAAAACTATGTATGCAATAAATATGCGATTGGCAAGGGATCAGTCGTCTTGGCGTTCATTGAAGGAGGCCTATGATCGCAGTGAAAGGATAAAGGCTGATGATGATGATGCAATAACCAATGTTCTGTGGTAAAACAAAACCAGTGTTAGAAAAATTAACTCGAATTACGGCAGTTGGTATGATGCATGTAATTTTCTACTCCTCTGAAAGCATTTTTGTTGCCATAGTTGCCGTATATTATCTGAAAGGTAAAAAAATACTGTAAATTCGGTTTACGGACGCTAATTTTACGTGATAACGTCATAATGCATCACAAGCCGAGCGCTTGGGCCGATCGTGCCTTTCTATTGCTTATTCCGCGCTTTCGCTTGCACGCTCGGCTTAGGCGGAATGTGACCCTTTTTGGTCAAAGCCTTGATAACATGGAATAAAAGTATCAATGCTCAAATAAGTCTTTGTTTAAAGTATAGTAATACCTTTAGTGTGTAAATACCCTTACCCATATATCACTATGTACGCTTATGGCTCAAATAGCGCCGTATAATTATTATCGCACTGATTTATAGCAATTCTACCATCCGCAGAATATAAACGACAATGTTACCTGGGTTGGGTAACTGTTACGTTACTATTTTACTGCGTACACATTCATATTTATAGACACTTCATAATGTTTGAGCATCGATTTCTATGTTATACGTATGGGGCAAGATATTTGCAACAGTTTCAAAGCGCTTGTATTTAGAACTAGCTGGTGCTCGCGACTTCGTCTGCGCAGGATTCGATTTTGGAAAATTCATACAATATCTATATATATTATGTGCTATTCTGATAAGCTATATTATTGTAAAGTTTCGTTAAAACCATTTATCCGTTGTTAAAGAGTAACAAACATACTTACAAACTTTCGCGTTTATAATATTAGTAGGATTTAACTTGAATATATTAAATTAATTTAAAGAGATCTATGTCTAGTATTTGAAAATAAAAACATTAATAGGAATTAATAGTGTAATAATATCTGATGGTAAGTGGTTAACTGTTAACGTCGCCTATGAACAGTTGTATATGAGGCATGAGGACCAGTAAGTTTAATATAAGGGGAAACGTGGTATCCATCACCAGTGTAACGCTCCAACAGGTAAATGGAATAACCATAAGCTCAAATTAATTAATTAATTTATTCAAAACCGTACCTTTATATAAAGCCTATTATCAACCTATAAAGATTGAATCATAAATTAATTTTTATTATGAAAATTGACAATTTTTTTTTGACGACTGTACATATTGCCACTGCACTGTTCTGCATGAGTTTTACGATGTCATAAATTCTCCATTAAATTTAGTCTGCGTTCCGAAGCTGGGTAGCTTCGGAACGAACGAAATTATTCTGTTTTTATAAGCTTAATTAAATATTAACACCATGTGTATAATACAGAGGTAATGCATTTTGGTAGCGATTATAATAAAGTTTTTTGTTTTTATTTGTTAAGCTTTGTACTAAGATTTTTTTTATTTAATGGACGAAAGCACTCGGATGCCAGACATTCTCAAATCAAATTTAACGTCTGAAATATTTTTTTATTGTAAATTGGAAGCATTCTATTTTTTCTTAAATAAAATCATGTTCATTCATAGACAAATAAAATCGATCGGAATTGTGTTTTAGGAATTTATGTTTCTTTCTTCCGCCACTTTTTTTCACACAATAAAGAAAAGGCACGTCCTTTTCTTTACTCCCGCTAAGCGTCTCTTCCATGTTTCAGATGGAAGGACAGATAACCGATATAATTATTGACACAAAGACATCTATGATCACTCGTCTCAAGATAAACATCTCATTGGTTTCTTAATCTCAGACTTGGCAAAAATAAGATTCAATTCGTATTGTCTTTGCGACTCCTTACAATCAAATATGAAACAGAAAAGGAGACTTTTCTGTTTCATCTATGCTATGTAGTATGTTATTTATAAAAAAAAATGGTACAAAAATTATGCATAGAAAGTTTTAAAAACTCGTATAAATATAATTTAGATACAGGTCGTAAATTCGTAATCTCGGACTTTATATTACCGATATTTAGCTAGAACACAGTAAAGTTTAATATATTTTTGAAAGATACTAAAATTAAAGATCAACACAAAAGACACCGTATCCATGTATCGCCATCATGTTTTGAAGGGAATATCAAAATATAAATATCAGATTGTATTAATCGATAGCCAGTCAGCCATGACAGTTTTTGTCAAAATAAATCTTGGTAGTGTCTATAAATCAGTGAGAGTCGCAATTTTTGTGCGAGAATTTTGAACCAAAGTAAATTAACGGGCCAGTGCTCGTGCAATATTTAGTGCTTTATCTGTTCATGTTCTAGAAACGTCTCATGAAATATAATTTACAGCTATAAAGAAAATAAACGGTCCCAGTTTCTTTTAAAGCCAGTATTTTATGTGCAACTTGGACACTCTAAAATAATAAATATTATATAATAGTTTTTTTTTTAAGCTGACCACCAAGCTGACATATTCTAGACTAGACTAAAGGTTATGGCATGTAATCTTATTCTTCTTGTTGATTTACATTAAATATTAAAAAATAAGCTCTTGTACCTACTTGTTCTTCTAACAGTTTTTAAATAAGATTTCCAATTCTGCAAATGGCTGTAGGCATTTTTACTACAACCTTCAACCAAAAAAAAATATTAATGAAACAAACGGACACAATAGAAACACTCGTCCAATTCATTTATTAAAAGAATCACGTCCGTACTGTATATAATTTAGTAGCACGTTGAGCTGAATAGTTGAAACTCATCGTTTGAGATTGTTTCTGTAACCGAATGTAACCTTACACCAGTACACTGTTTAAATTAATGGATGCGTCCATCACCCCTTAAGTAGTCGGTATTTATATCTCGCAAATTTAAATGGTTTGCAACAATGTTTTACATTATTGTTTTTTTTAAATTATTTTTTTAAATATAAATATGGCTGATAAGTTAGTGTCGAAGACAGACAAGAATAACAAATACAATAAGTGATAAGCTTCAAGTAAAAATGACTATTATATTATGTTCTTCCGAAAACAGTGACAATAGATATAGAAGAAAGTATAGTGAATCGAGAATATGCGAGATATAAAATTACTATTACTTAGCAATAATTCCGTGAACCCCGTAGTCTTTACAGCAATGTGTGAGTGCACGCATATGCATAGGTACATATTGCGTATAGCCCTCCTTTCCTTTTTTTAATTTAAAATTAAATTTTAATTTAAATTAAAATAATTAAAATTTAAAATTCTCAACTTTACGGTAGCTCTCAGAAAACTAATTTTTATATGATTATCTTTATAAATGTGACCAGTATTTTTAAAAACAGATCCAGTTATCTAATTAAAAAAAAAAGTTTATATCAATGTTGTTGGAATGAAGTAAGAGGTACTCATAAAGCTTGAAATCGAGTGGACAAGTTACGTCACTAATGGTGGCGTCCCGTCACATAAACGGAACTCCAAGGATATTACAGCAATCAGTCAGAGCCTACACGAGTGACAAAAATATTTTTTCAAGTCTCTGGTTGTATGAAAAGGAAATTCATTCCCGTTTTGTCTAATATCTGCTAAATAATACAAATAAAAGTTGAAAAAGTATTTATTTGATTGAACGCGCAAATATTTTGGACTACTAGTCGGATTAAAAAAATATCGTTATGTATTTGATATATTAATGGGTATAGTTAGGTTAGCTTTGGAATTATGTAGCATATTTAGAGTTATTTTTGAATTTTGGCGGACCAATTTCTAAAAAATCTCTGTCTCAATAAACTGGGGTTTATTCACTGTAAATAAGCAGGTATTTTAGTCAGGCTAGGTCCACCACTCGTTCCCGCCACTGCTACTCCTGTATCAGATCGACAGCGGTAGCCACCAATCGACCCTTTGATATGAGCTCTCGGGCTCACTGAGATCAATCAGGGAGCCCGAGGGACATGTTAAAACTGCCTTGGTACCCGCAACGAATTTAATCAGAAGGATTCAGGAGGAGTAAGTCATATTTCCAGTTTCCCTGCCCAGTTAAAGCGAGAGATAGTGCAAGATTGCAATAATTAGCAAAAGACAAGTCATCAAGAAAAGACAGCAGACAGGAGAAGTCCAGCTGTAATACACCACAAATAAATATAGTACAGTAACTATACGATATGCTGTCTTGAGCATATCGTATAGTTACTGTAGTTTATGTCAAATTAAAACAAGAGGGAACAAGCGTGTAACTCTAGTGTCTGACCCCATTAGTTTGTAATATATTGCAGAATCAATGACACTTTTTAACACGCTTTTATTAGATTCATACGTTGTGCCTATGGAACTGAAAATTTAAACATGATTTTTACCTACTTTAATTTAATTAAAAACAATTTAATAAGTTTGGTTCAATATCCTGATCCGGATAATCAGGACAGCACACCCAAGGAAGAAATTACCTACATCATCATATTAACGAAAAAAGTAAATTTGATGAAACAATAATAGGCTTTATTCGCCTACTTCACAGAGCACGAATCTTCAAGCACCACTCTATTTAAATTTATATGTCGCGGAATCGATTATTTCTAATTAATTATTATTTTACTAGTAATATGTATGTACTATATGTTAATTTACGTATACATATAGGCCCCACCATGGTTCAGGCCTTGTCGTGGCGGTGGGGCTCAGCCTAGGGTGAGCCCAGCACCTTGGGCGAAGCTAATTGGGCCGAGGGGGCTCTTTGTACCCCTCTTATAAGAAGAGGGGACAGAAGAGCAGGGGGCAAGGGGTGAGGATGGGAACCTCACCCCATTGTACTGTCCCGACGTTGGGAGGGGTTGTTCTGTGGTGCGGGATAAGCCCTCTGTGGATGTGGCGTCGGTCCCTTGCGGGACTGACTAGCCGTCGAGGTGCCCTGTTCGTTGTCTAGATCCGGGGCACCTCACCAAAGGCGGTATTAGTGGCACTCGCGGGGTTTTAGTGGGTAGAGCTGCGTCCATTTACCAGCTGTCGGGCGCAGCGAGTCCCACATACCCGCGTGGGGAGGCCCACTCCCCCGCGGGATGCCTCAGAGCATTTCCCGGCGTTAAAGAAAAAAAAAGAAAAGAAAAAAAAAGTATACATATAAGAGATAAGATCATGCATACTCAATGGTTAACGAGGTCGTAGATGTCTATTTCTGGAATGATTACAGTAGATTAATTAGAACGACGAATTCAAGAAGAAACGACGAGCGAGCAAATTTCATGAATTTTATTTGATTTTAACCAGCCCCAAAAATAATGTACCCAAGTAGTCAAAGAAAATTGTACACTAACATTTTGCAAAAAGGTATATATTCTCCTAAAGTTCCGAACCTGTAAAAATTACTTCTCTTACTTCCGTCAGAGGTTGGAACGCGAAGTTTCGCATCTGTCTGAAACGGTCTACTTTATTTGCTACCTGTTGTACCTGTTCCAAAACAACTTACGTAAACAATTCCTTAAACAGTTTTGCAGAAAAAAAAATATTATTCTAAAAATTTATAATATTAAATATTTTTATTGGTCAATAAATCGTTGAAAATGTTTAAAAAATATGTAGGAAAATGTAAGCTGAATTCCTTTGAACTTTATATTTCAATGCTTTTAGTAGGTATTGTTCATATGATTAATTTTGTCTAGCCATTGTTAGATAACCTCAACATAAAGGGGCCTAGGTTATATTCAACGTGCAGAGAGCACAAAAGTATGATCGCAATTGGTCGGCTAACAACGAATTTTAATAAAATAAGAATATATAAACCTTTCAATATGAATCGTCTTAACAAACAAAACACATAACAAACAATAACAAAATAAAATTGAAAAAGTAAAGAGCTCTAGAGTCAATAATAAGAAAAAGATCAGAAACCTAAAATGGCATGTCAAAAATTACCAACAACATCGAGCAATGTTAAGAAAGTTAATTAAGAGAAGGGATAAGGAAATGAAGTACAAAATGGTGAAACGCTTCCTATCACGATAGACACTACAATATAGATTTAATCGGAAAAAGCCTTAGAGATAGTATAATATAACAAGAGCACAAAAGATATGTTCATTATTAGTTATCACAAGTATGAATTTATTTAAGGTCCTAATGTGGAGATAGCTATAATAATATATCTATTTGACGTCGGATTACGTAGTGGCCGACGAGCCAAGTAATACATTAAATTGGCCCACGCCCAAGTGAGCGCTGTTCAATTAATGGGGCTTTATGTAGCGAATCTGTATTTGAAACTTTGGATGTGTGTCCCGAGACGTTGTTTGAGCTCCGTGTTTCTTTTGGAGCTAGTTAAAAAGTTTTGTTTTGTTTTATTCCATGCTAACTGCACACCGGAGAAGCGTCTAGATAATAGCTTTAAAATTTGCTCTCTGAAATTAACGTTAAATTATATTTGTTAGCTTTCAAACAAATGTAAGTCATCTAAAAATATAAAGTACCTTTTGGTTATTATTCTATAAGATCAAAACAATCAACTCTGTCTGATGTTTGCTGTTATCATGCAAATGTCTCTTTAAAATGAATCGAGGAGAGTGTGAAACAAAAAGAATACTACTTAAAATTTTTAGCTTTTAATATTGTTAAGCTCAAGTTTTCTTACGACATTTCTTCGCTGCTAATTTAGGAATAATCCGTGATATAACGTGACCCAAGATAAAATACCCGACTACTGGGTTCTAAACCTAAGTTTGCTTGTCACATTTTTACAAACTGCAAAACACAATTTTACACAGGAGTACTTTTTATTTCCCATCATTTTACAGACGATTAATTCAAACCTATAAAACCCAACAAAACGGTGTTGTAAGGAAACTTTTAATCACTAAAATTTTGCCGCCAAATAACATTTGATGCCCTAGGGTCAGACTTAGATAAGGAATAAAGAGCCACATTTACACATATTGCTAAATGTTCTTTGTTTTATTAATGTAACTTAATGTAATATGTTAGTTAGTTATGTAACGAATAAGTCACAAAAAGTACCATATTTACCTACGTATATAGCGTTCATTGAGGGAGGCCTGTGTTCAGCAGTGGATGGATAGGGGCTGATAATAATGCTAGACCGCAATATAATCAATACAGTAAAAATGGCATAAAAAACCATTTCCTAAAATTATCAAAAATGTAACGAAAAATAGAGTTGAAATGAAAAAGTAAGCCAAATAATAAAACGAAAAATCTCGTCTACAATCAAGTAATTCGCTTTTGAATTAGTTCTCTTGTGAAATAAGAAACGCTAGTTAGCAAAGTAAGCTAAGTAAAAGCTTTTAAAAAATAAATCTTGACAATGAGCAAAATTTATCGTCCACGCTGAGTAACTACAAAATTTTTATAACTTTCGGAATTTTTTATTGTTTGCGATCCAAGCGCAAATACGTTTTCTAACGATAATGCTATACGTTTTTATGAGCGTATAAACTGTTTTGGTTCGATGCGCTAAGATATATTAAGCCTCATTATCTTCTATTATTACAAAAATAAATTTGATACAGATTTTTCTGCTTTTTGATTTATATATTACTCTTAATTTATATCTCCTAATACAAAGCTGTTAAGGTATTTTTGTTGTGTCAGACAATTTTTAGTCAAAAAATCGCGCTGGTTTCCGAAAGTTGAATAAAATTGAATATTATGTTTTGCATTTAGTACTCAATTATTATTAAAGCTTATAGAGGAAACTGATTTTTTCAATTTCTATAACCGTCTTATCTATAAAACTACTGGTAAGGTTAAAAAAATTTTTTTTTTTTTTCGGTTATTTAGAGATGCTATATATAAGTGTTTTTGAAGATATTTTTATATTTTAGGGCGTGTAAAACCGCGAACAGCTATATAGAACCAGAAGTATAGAAAAACAACTTTTTGGAGATTATTTGACTATACATGTGAGTGTGTAGTTGGTTCGATGTAAGTTATCTACGTATTCCACATGGTTGGGCCTGAGACACGGGATTTATCGGTGTCAGCCTACACATGACCGCTGCATTATCCTGACAATCTGTTATGACTTCTATATAATGAGCATGTAGCGCCATGTTGAAATTACTGATGTTAGCTTTGTTTACATTACTGTTGGTGTATATCGTACTGTCTAAGGTTTTTAGATTAGGTTTAATTATGTGTAAGTGTCTAACTATCTAATTAAGGTTCTATTTAGTCCGTTTTAGTTTGAAATTTCATATGGATTGCATACTCAGTTTTGAGATAAAACGAATATTAAATGTTTTATGGAAATGTATACTGATTTTTATAGAAATACTGGCCCGGGAATAAGTTGACCTGCCCTAGACGGTGGTCTAAAAATTGGAAAAATAATATTAAGGTTGAACAAGTCAATGGCGCGAACTCCAACTAAATGAATGCTATCTCACCTGACGTGACGTGAATGCGTGAACATGTGTGCTAGAATGAAACGCACAATGATTCATTCCTAAAATGTACTTTTCGCAAAACAGTTATAATAGAAAAACTATTACGTGTATCTTTTTAAAATAAATTTATTTCAACTTTTGAATAACTAAACTATGTCTGTACGTGCTTTATTTTTGAGCTTTCGTGCTCTGTATACTATTTTCGCCAAAGTTGGGCTAAAATCAGTGTTCATATGCGAAAGTTTAGAAGCTTGTATTTTTTAAATGTATATTTTTTACGATTTCGGGTACATACAGACATAGATAACGACGAGATCAATTTATATTATACTTAGTTTTTCAGGGTCAACGTCAATCATTGTAGTAATTACTGTTCTGCGTTTTTATGGAAAGATGAGCAACTTGTGTAATCTTAAAAACCCTGTATCAGCATGGTCTGAAACAATTTCATGTATCAAGCCAGCAAACGATTTTTTCATATCGTTAAGATCATTTTAGAAATTAACCTGCATTGTGACACGGTTTTATATATTAAGGATAAAACGCTCTGATAGGAGAAATATAAGGGAAATTTAATCGTCTACCAAGTAATAAGCGTACTTTAATAAATTCACTCTCCTTCGTCTAGAGACGACTAAGCACCTAATTATAAGATTCGTTAAATAAACATTTGATTGACTTCTGCGCTAATATTCTCAAATTGTTCAGTATGATTTATGTAACTGTGAATTGGGTAACTGTTAATTATGCTTTAAAATATATTAACAAATTATGCCTTGCATTATGCAAGCCTTAAAGCTTACATTTCATATTATAACTATAATCGCAATTTCTATTAGTATTGACATAATTTTTTATACTTTTTATATAAGTGACATCAAAAGCAATGTTTAGTTTGAAAATATTTGTATGGGTTTTGGACAAAATAAAGATTTTTTTTAACTGACTTAAAAAAAGAGGAGGAGGATTTTTTGTATGTATGTGACACTATTACTCCGCCGATTTTGTACACCGTATGTGACACGATTACTCCCAATAATGCTCATTTGGTTGATTTAGTTTAACTCGATGATATAGGTACTCATTTTATGACTTGTTGATGTAACAATTGTATAGGATGCTTTGGTAGCACACCATTGTATGTCGAGGTCATCTTAATCATCATCATCATTATCCTTTATCCGTCCACCGCTGAACATATTCCTCCTTCAATGAACGCCAAGACGACGAATTTCGGAATCACTAAAAATTAACAAATAAAGTCGGTTTAAATTTTTTGTAAAAAAAATATTTGTTGATGCAATCTGATCCGTTACAACTTACAAGTAATGTATATGAGTAATGTATATCTCTTTAAATATTCTGTTTAGCAACAGCTACGATTAGTCTTAAGTTTGATTTACACGTATTAAATAGTTAACTAAATTTGAACTTAATTCTAAGTGACTATGTATGTTTAAGTGGCATGTAAACTATAAATTAAGTAATAAGTTGTAAGTTAACAGTTTGTTTGTTATATGCATTTTCACTTAAAATTTAGTTAAAATTTAGATAACTACTTGACTTCTCAATACGTGTAAATCAGCCTTTAGCATTATTGATTACATTGATGTGAACGTAACGTTGAAATAATGGATATACTGTGTGTTTGACAGATATTTTCATATTATAATAAAAAATATACAAACTATCTGCAGATAGTTTATAACTGAACTTAGATAAATTTTAGATTTTATTTAAATCATGAAATTTGTAAGACCCGTACAAAAAGTACGATTGAGATTTGTGTAGAAACATCTTGCTCGTAAGATAATGTAATGAGAACAAATTCAATTATCCCCAGCTCCTTTTTTCTTGCAGAAAACAACGGCGGCCCTGATAATAGCCGTGATGGAGAGTGCACATTTGTTGTGCACTGTACATCGCCGATTTGTACACCGTGCTCCCGACAATACACGGGCTTACTTCACCCCCGGACTGGAGGGAAAGAGCTGACAACGTCTATTCAAATATTGCCTGTCTGTTCGCACCTTCTCCCCTTCTCCCCCCTACCCCCGTGCTGCACCCGCGCCTCGCAGTCTCGTTTATATTTCGCTCTCCAGTTTTGCGCAGCATCCCCGGGAAGCGAAACACAAGAGGCAGTCTTCAGAATGTTGTAAGTACGTCCTTTTCATTCTAAATTTCAACTCACACCAAACGTCTTAAGGTTGATATTTTATTGGAAGATTATGAGAACAATAAGTCCATTTGCATTAGACACTCTTCCGCCTCCCAAAGCTCGGAATAGGGGTAGAGATTCAGTACAAGTATCATGTAGGGGCGCGGCTCGCCACAAAGTTAGACGCCACTGAGCTCCTGACGATAACGACACTCAACGCTAATATTAATCAGGAAACATAGAAATATTGAGATATGCAATGAAAAAACCAGAAATATATAAAAACGGTAAGTGCTAAATATATTTATTTTGCAAGGAATATTGTTGAGTAAAGTTTAGTTGTACTTGTTGTAATTCGATTTCGCCAAGCGCTCCCCTAAGGTTTACCCTCGCCGCTGAGTGACGCGGAGAATTGTTGTTGACTTGTTATTTCAATTATGTTTTGATTCGTTACTGTTCTTATATTTTCCTCCATTTTATATTCGAAATAATTCTATGTATGCTTATGTGTCTTTATATTTTCAGATGATGTACCCATTGGCTGTTCACTGTTCACTGACTACTGTGTAGGTAATGTATGGTTTAAAATGTTACATATTTTTATGTATTGTATTTCTTTGATCACTTATATATTATGATATTCTCTTTTATTTCACTATGGCTATGTATTTTTATTTTATGTTCTATATACATACATATACGTTATTTTACTAGATATATATAAAGTAATACATTATGTTGCGGTATCCATACTGAGTATAATCTATAATGTTATCCTGTAGCTATTTTATTTTTAATTTATATATAAATATTTTAAGTTATTTGATTATAGTATATTATCTCATCTATAAAGATATTGTAGTAGTATACAGTATACACCGCGTATGATCTTAATTTTTGCTTTTATATGTCATAGATGTTTTAGTAAGCAACTTATCATTTTATGCTATTTAAACTATAAACAAGACGGGTGGGGTATCGCAGCATCATTTAAATAATTCTCGATAATACTCCTTTGGCCTTACCTTACTCTTTTGACCTTCAGTTTATAGGGAAAGGGTTCAAAAAGACTATAATTTGACTACGACTGACCGTCATACTTCATTTTTCAGTATATGTATATACTATCATATTATAATGAAACAACTTTTACCTTTTATTGCGGTTTATTAAGAGTTTAACATTCCAAAATTTGACATTGACTTGACATGTAATTGTTGACATGTAATTATAATATAATAAAATAATATTAAATTTTAAAAAACACAAGCTTAATACTTCATAGATTAAAAACACAATGAGCACTACCTGCGTACATCGGACTAATTAGATTATTGATGAATCTTAGGATACTTCGAATAACTTTATGACATTTGACGTCGAACACCGCAGTTCTCCCATGACCATGTTTTCTATCGGAAACATCGTGAGTTTAAAAATCTTAAGAAACTGCAAAATTATCTGAAAATGAGGTTTCATTTAGTTTTATTCAAATAATATTTAAACTACGACACAGTTTTAAAACTAGCTCTCTGATATGAATTTTGTGAATCTGGGGATTAGGAGATCTTAAAAGGAACTTTAAAATTGTAGCACCTAATTGTAACTGAGTTACAATTATTAATAGTTGCTCAATGCGTCCATTAAAAATATAGTGCAAGCAAAATCTATTATTATAAACCTATTATCTGTATTAAGTCCATTCACATGCCGAACGCTTAGGTCGATCATGCCTCTCTATCGCTCACTCCGGGCTCTCGTTTGCATCGGCTTATGCGGAACGTGTTTTGGAGCGTGCAATCGGCGTTCATCGATTTATAAGACGTTATCAAGTCAAAAATTATATTTGTCCACAAACACATATCATAAAAAGTATAAAAACATACGCAATACTACAAACTTCATCAATGTAAATGATAACACACTATACAAGGAATGCTATAAAGTTGCTAAGTACCATACCTTATAAATAGACGTCAATAGTGTTTTGGCGTTCGTAAGAGATAATTTTTTCCAGTAGTCATTTCCTATCATCGCGTTTCCATCCATTGCTCGATGTTACATCGACGCCAAAATCAAGAATTTGATTAAATTTAAATTTGCGTATAACAAAAAAGAATGCCAAATGTATAAAGACTGTCTCAATTCCAAATACAGCACTTTATTTGAATACAGACACAAAAAATGTCTTCGAGATTCATTTCCGT
Organism: Helleia helle; assembly: GCA_963853865.1. Taxonomy (NCBI): domain Eukaryota; kingdom Metazoa; phylum Arthropoda; class Insecta; order Lepidoptera; family Lycaenidae; genus Helleia; species Helleia helle. The sequence goes on along the minus strand of OY971416.1, from coordinate 14,237,988 downwards.
TTGGAAATATTTTTACACCAATTGGAATAAGAAAAACGTATCTTTACTAAGTAGTTTGCAGCAAGTAGTATAATCTTTCGCCTCGTCTATTTTTTATGTCTCATAAATAAACGTCCCCTTGGGGTGAGACAAATCGATTATAGCTGACGGTTTCTTAAGCCGGGTTGACGTAAGAATAGCGTATGACGGATCATATTTTTTGTATGGTTCTATAGGAGAAATTTGTGACCTAGGTGTAGTGATCAAATGAGATTAATTTGAGAGGTCACAGGTGTGAATTATATTTAAGGTTCAACTAGTCGATGGCGCGAACTCCAACAAAATTATTGCTATCTCACAAGACATAGTGCGCGAACATGTGCTAGAATGAAATGCACAATGATTCATTCCTAAAATGTCCTTTTAGCAAAACAGTTATTATAGAAAAAATATTAAGTGTATCTTTTAAAAATAAATTTATTTCAACTTTTGAATAACTAAACTATATCTGTACGGGCTTTGTTTTTAAACTTTCGTGCTCCGTGTACTATTTATTTTCAACCAAAGTTGGGCTAAAATCAGTGTTAAAATACGAAAGTTTAGAAGCTTGTATTTTTTAATGTATATTTTTTCACGATTTTGGGTACATACACACATAGATAACGACGAGATCAATTTATATTATACTTAGTTTTTTATGGTCAACGTCAAACATTGTAGTAATTACTGTTCTGCGTTTGTATGGAAAGATGAGCGACTTGTGTAACCTTAAGGCGTGGGCTGTGATATTTAGTTTGGTAATAGCTAATTTTTTTATATTAGTTGGATAGGCAAACTGGCAGACGCGCCACCTGATGATAAGTAGTCGACGTCGGCCATGAACCTACTAAACTAGTTTACCTGGAACTAGCCCAGGCAACTCATTTATGGGGGGAGAATCAGGATGAGTCACATCAAGTACCTGGGGCTTATCCTTGATGGAGGGTCGATCTTCGACACATATTTCTCAGTTGGGATCGAAGGTCGTGAAGGTGGCAAGTGCGCTGGGTCTACATTCCTCCCGAACCTCGAAAGACCCAGCGCCGCCTGCAGGCAGCTATACTCTGGAGTCTGCTGGAGTATGGCAACGTACGGTGCACCTATTTGGGTGGGTCACCTTACCGCCAGGAATAAGGTCCAGGTCACAGCGGGCCATCGCGGCAGGGGTGATTCGAAGTGCAGTACGATATCGTGGGTGGCAGCCACTGCTCACGCCGGTGACCCTCCGTGAGAACTCGTGGCGAAGGTTCTTGCTGAGATGAACTCCTTTGTCTCGGCGAGAACCTTACGCTGGACGGGACGAGTTTGGCAACTAGGGCAAGAGGCGCTAATGCCGAAGTTTGGGGGAGGAAGGGAGCGACCCGCGGTCGACGAACGGGGGTGCGTAGGAGGAGCTACTTAATGCTCCTCAAAGGACGCACCTGTGCTCATCCCAGTATGGCACAACGTCGCGAGAACTGGTTAGTGGCGGCTGGGCAGCCCCCCTTATGAGGAGTAGTCTGATCTTTACCGGGGCCAGCCTGTTGGTGAGGTGATACTGTTGCCTGCAGATCCGGGACCCTCAAAAAGCGGCTGAAGACGCTCCCAGGTGGTTTAGTGGGGTAGTGCATTCCCAAGTGCGAGTCCCCACACAGGTCCAGGAGCCTTACCCTAGGTAAACCTGGATCATGCGAAAGCATTAACTTGCGTCATAAAAAAGACAACTCATTTATGTGTTGCCTATCCTGAGACATACGATGTTAAGTCTCGGTGCCAGTAATTACACTGTCTGTCTTACCTTTCTCTCCGAAACACAGCAAAGCTGTTTTACGGGACAAAAAAGCCTGACAGTGGAACCGATACAGCCGGGAGCGCACCCCGCCCACCGGTAACCTTATTGTTATACTAGCTGGTTTTTTATGGTTTCGGAAATAAACACGTTTAAAATTACCGAGAAGCAAAATAAATAATCTTTCTCGGTAAATGGGCTATCCCAAACTAAAAAAAAAACAAAGTCGTCTAGTATACTAGCCCGTTTAAGAGATTAGCTCATTCAAACAAACAAACAAAGTCTTAAGCTTTATTATATTATTCTACAGATTAGTATGAGTAAAAAGATATACCTAATTTTTGACGCTTTATCTTAAGAGGATAAAATGTGGTATAAATGTTAGTTGGAAATTCCGATACTTATTAAATTTAAATATAAAAATGTATGACTTTTTATAAAATTTCAGAAGGAATTAAAATTTTGATCATGGATCCAATAATAAGCTAAGAAAATATTTATGCCTGTAAAAGTCAATATTACACTCTTTAAGTTGATATTGGGCTAAAATTTGGTCCTATCTACGTCTGTTAAACCCTATTTTTTAATATTAATCATACAACGTACAAATGTTTATTAAAAGGAAATTCTCAAAGAACATCAATTTGGTAGAAGCAAATTAATATCACTCCATAGTTGGGTTCTCATTGCCTTGATATTTGGTTCTATGTCACGGTAATTCTAAGACATGTTCTCAAGCGTTATCATCATGTCTGATGTATTTGTGAAGACGATCTCCGTGCAGTAGCCGGTCCGAATTGGATGGGACTTGCGAGGGGCAAAAGATCGGCCGTCTTGGTGTTCATTGTGTCTATGTTCAGCAGTGGACGGATAGAGGCTGATGATGGTGATGATGATGAAGTATATATATTTTATTAAAGAGGTATAAGAACTTTTTTTCAGTCATTCCTGTCCAATATCGAACAGAAGGGCAGTTAGTTTAGTTTACAGGCAGATAGTTTATCCAACTAACATAAGAAACGATATTATGGATGTCGATGTATCGATTTCGTAGCCAGTTCGTAGTTGATATTAAATACGTAGATCTACTACGTATTTATTATCAACTACGGACTATCTGCATGATCCAATATTATTTGGTTATTGTAAAAAAGTATAATAAATATCATTATTCTTCATACTTCTCTATTACTTTGTTAATATAATTTTATAAGTAGATTTTTGTATAAAAAATCATAATTAAAAATGTATCCTTACCCGAATAGGTAATTATTTTCTTTACAACTTGAAATTAATATTTTATAATAATAAGGAACTTTGTACCTATCTGGTGTACCACGACACCACACAGTTTTTTGTAGAGCTGAGACTATCATACGCTATAGGCTTTTTTCTTTATTTTTAGTTAAGCCTTTTCTCTTCGTTTTTTTACTTTCTACGTATAAGATTTTGATTTTAATGTTATAATACTATGCCCAAATGAAATAGCTTACCAAGCTCATCTCTAAAAATATATTGTCTCTTTATTTTAAATTCTCTATGAATATTTTACGAGACGACATCAAGATAAACCTAAAAGTAATATAAAAAATACCCAGCTGCAAATTAGATAGCGTGAAAAATGATTTTATTCCAATATCGAAAGCGTATTTCGTAGGAACCGTCGAGTTTGCTAAAATAAACATCTTTCACGATAAAACTTCAAACATTTTTATTTTCTGCCAGTATTGGCTGGGAAAGCAATTTCGTATACGAGTGTTTGGTAATGCTTAGCTTTCCTTGTTTATAGAAAAGAAAATTAGCTTTTGCTATTTTTTGTTTGACTAAGAAATTACTTTTATCTTTCATGAATGTATTGTTCCAATAGTTTTATTTATAAAAAAAGTTGACATTATCACATTTATAAAGTATACATGTTCCAGATTATCAGACCGTTGTAATCCATTGCTCTCTTCCTGGGCCTGTTACATCCAACGCCGACATAGTGGACCATATTTGGTATTTGTATGAAGGGAAACACTCAATAAACCAAACACTTAATAAACCGCGATAACCATCGAAATCCATTCACAAACGGCGGAGATATCGTGTCACATACATACAAAAAAAAAACATACAGACGACTTGAGAACCTCCTCTTTTTTTGAAGTCGGTTAAACATGATATTATTATACGTATCAGGAGATTTATTTGTAATCATGAATTTTCACTAATAATTCACTCTTAATTAGGGTTCCGTACCTCAAAAGAAAGGAACCCTTATAAGATTATCCTTTTATCCATCTGTGCGTCTGTCGGTCCGTGTGTAACCACCGTTTTTTAATACATTGATATGTACTTCGCAGACTATATTGCATGCCTCATAAGCAAAGGTTGAGAGTGCTCTACTCTAGACATGTAAAAAAAAGCAGTTTTATCAAAACTGAAATTGTTTTTTTGATATTTATATCGCACTTATAGGTTGATATGAGTGCACTTAATCATCAAGTCAAAAGTTCGGTACATAAAATATATATCAATAACAATTATTTTGTTTCACATAGTAAAAAATAACATTAAAATAATCTTTTATGGACGTCCGTGTTTTCTGTGTCTAGGTATGTGGCAGGGAAATTGTTAAAAATAAATATCGTACCGGATAATTTTTTTAGCATTTAAATTAATTAATTAATTAAATTAATTTAACAATGCGCAGAGTTAAACCTAAGATACAACTGACTAGTCGTATCTTAGTTTTTTTATAAATACTAATTAAACAACAGTGAATTGACTAACTCATATTAATTGAGAAACTCTGCGCATTGTTACTTTAAATGCTAAAAAAATAATCCGGTACGATATTTATTTTATTCATTAATGTGCATTTATATCAAACTGTTTATTTGTTGCCTAGCAAGTGACAAGCTTTTACAAATAACCAATTTTATTATGGAAAATGAGTTTATAAGGCGTGCATTTTTGCAATTTCCAAACATTTTTATTAAAAATAACATTTAATTAAAACAACGTTTTATAAGGTCTAGGTTTGTTAAATATAAGGCTTGTGTGCTCAATAAGAACGTCACTCAACTTTGCTGAGTGATGCACATGTTTTCACTTATCAACTTGTACAGAACAACTTAATTAAAGTGATATACTTTGATAAGTAGCTCTCTCTACTATGTTTAGTCTTTAGTAACTCTGTAAAAGCACAGAATAAATAATAGTACCTACTAGGTATAAGTAAGCTCTCGAAACGGATCTATTGATATTAAAAAATCTATGATTATAGATATATATACGTATGTACAAAAGAAAATAGAGTTTTGGTGTAAATATTTCTAACGCTCATTTCTATCAACCTTCCGCTATGAAACACTTTAGTGTTTAGGGAAAAAGTTATAAAGTAGTACCCAAATTAGCTTGAGATAGAACCCTTATCATCATATTGTAAATTGATAGAAAGTAGATCTAGTTATCATATATCAGGAAATAGGCTTATAAACGGAGATCGAACCTTTTTGTGAGATTTATGTCCGGCTATCCTTTTCACGTAAATATTCATTGCATATCAAGATCTACGTATATTGGGCACTTATGTCTCGGTGAAAACGATCCATTCTGGATTTTGTATTACAATGATAGACTGGGTTACCTTTTTACTTAACCTGCTGAAAAGAGATACAAAAATATGGCTATTTTCTTATTTAAAGCAAATTAATACAAAGATCCTCCGAAACTACTCGACGGATTATTAAGATTTTTTTATGTTTTTATATGTATTTGGTAGGTAGGTGAAAAGGTCCTCACCATGGTTCAAGCCTTTACGTGGCGGCGGGGCTCAGCAGCCTAGCCTAAGGTGAACCGAGAGAGAACCTTGGGCGAGAGAGCTGCTCTTTGTACCCCTCTTATAAGAAGAGGAGATAAAAGAGAAGGAGGGGACAAGGGGCGAGGATGGGAACCTCGCCCATTGTAATGTCTCGACGTTGGGAGGGGTTGTTCTGAGGATGTGGCGTCGGTCTCTTGAGGGACTGACTAGCCTAATTTCCTAATTATATGTATTATATATGCTGCTATGGAACATGGATCAATTTTTTTGCATGAAATATAGATTGGAAGTATAAAAAGACTTAGAAAAGAAAGAAGTTGATGAATACCCTTCCCGCGATGGCTTCATACGACTCATATAAATAAGAATAGTAATAATACCTACTTCTGAGAGTTCATTTTATGTTATCAAATTATGAAAATACTTTTCGTTTTTATTGAAGAAAGAAATATCAATCAATCCAACGATTCCATTGATTATACAATCATGGATACGGTCTCAATTCGGAATAAACGAGTCTTCACATTTTGCATTCCGTTCTAATACAGCCAATAATGTCTGTTAATATTGCTCAGCGTGATTTGAATAACAAATGAGAAGCCATTTAGAAGAATCTACAACAAAAAAGATAGTCCTATTAAAACACGATCTTTATTAAATATTTCTGTGTATTAGAGAATGGTATGAAGTATGAATATTGTATAAATACCATATTATATATTAATCAATTTTGCAGATTGTCATTACAATACATATTATTAATTAATACTAGCTAGCCCCCAAATGATTATTTAGACCTTTATTGACTTAAGTAAAAAATTATTATGAAGGTATAGCTACTACCGAATTTATAATTTACAGTAATTTGTCAATTTAAGAAAAAAATAAGTGAAATCCTTGAGTGAGAAGTAGAAGAGATAAAGTCAGATTAACTTAAAATAGCTGAAAAGTAAGGTTTCTTCTATCCTCCTCTTTTGGTTTTTGGGTCATGCAAAAATGTAAGCTTTTTCTATGGATTAAGCTACATTTTTGTTATGCACTAAATTTTAACGAATTTAGGGATTACAAAAATGTAATTAGCTTAATTCATAGGAAAAGCTTATATGCATTTTTTCACGTTTAAACGTTATAAACCTTTATCTTAATTGTGGTCTAATTTACTCGATTACTCGTGCCACACTCGTGCACAGAATACTAGCGTGGACCACGCCATCTAATACGTATGCTAATTTACGATGGCTTCCCGGAATTATAGATGTCACCCCAGGCGCGAAATTACGACCCTCGTTCACCCCAACCATCCGCCATCTTGCGATTTGATTTTGCACGAAATTAAAATGCAGTGTTCACTACTGATGACCTTTTTTGGCGTGCCTTTTTTGCGTCGTGTAAACCCACGATTTTATTTTAACCGCCTTCTGTTTTCCTAGTCTCATATGTTTTTATTTTATGGGAGATTTTCCTGTTACATATAAAACGGCGAATAGATGCGCACGGCTAATTTCGCTTACGAAAATTCCTCGGGAATAAGCAGGATATTATAGCTCCCTAGAGCGTGGAAATTATGTGGCTGCTTTAATTTTTATTCATTCTGTCCTCCCTTTATTATTCTGCAGTAAATGAGTTTGTTTAAAAATGGAACTTTGGAAAAATATTTAAAAGATTATAAATTTATCTTATTATTTTAGTTTTGTTCCCTGGATCGCTTTGACGTTTAGAGAACCAGGCATATAATAGTGTATGATTGCGACTTGCGAGACGATGATTTAGTAATAGGTCTATAAAACGTGTTTATGACTCAATGCTTTCAAATAAATTGAACTTAACTTATAAAACACTATAATGTATAATGAAGAATACATTTACTTTGTTCCAACTATAGAATACAAAAACCCAATAACTTCTGATCTCACAGTAAAAGTTAAAGGTAAAATTCCAAAAAAATTAAATAAGAGATAATTAAGGTAAATTTTGGTAAAACAACTTTTCACTAAAATCAAATATTGCTCATATCTTTTTATCGCGTTGACCTTGATTTTTATATTACTAATAGAGCACATAGACCTCAGTATCTGGTACAAAAATTCAACTTGCTAGGTCCACCCGTTCCTAAGAAAATCGGCGGTGACACACGGTCGGACAGACAAGACAATGACTTTTTAAGGGTTTCTTTTTTACCTTTTGATGTATGGAACCCTAAAAAATGACTAAATGAGTATAGAAAAATACCTCAATCTATAGCTAGTGTGTGCGAGTGGCGGGATATCGGCCGTCTTGGCGTTCAATGGAAGATACTAACTGCCAGCAGTGGATGAGAACAGGTTGATAATGATAATGACCTGACTTATAAGAAGAAACTTCGAGATTTGGTTACAATATTCTTTTTACTTTAAATTTTTGATAATAATGTAGATTTCCTTGTAACCTACCGTTTTAGATAAAAATCTTTTAATAAAAGTAACTATATTTACAATCACGTATTGATTGTGTATTTTTGTAGTACATTTTCACAGACAATATGTGTTAAGTTTTCTTCGAAGTTCGTCCATTTTTCAAAAGTCTGGACTATTCCAATAAAGCTCGGTGGGTATGCAAATGCAATTTGAGTTAACAGCGCAAGCCTTATCTAAATGCGGCGTGCTATTGTGAGCGGGAAGATAAGCGGAACGGGACTTAGCGGGAGCTTTTTTACTTTGAAAATAATCTCCTTTTAAATGCATTCGTATGTAACAAATTATTGTAATTTTTTCTTCAATTTTCCTTTGTTATGTGGCTATTTAAAACAGGTCAACATTATTTGTATATAATATTATCAATACTATTTTTTAATAAAGTAGTAGTAATCTCTTCTAAAAAATATCTTCATTTTTAGTTTTCTACGCGTTATATTTGTCAATTATTATAAATTATATATTATACCAGTTGTACATGTATATTGAATTTTTGAAGAGCAGTAAATATCCACAAAAGTAATATTCATATAAGTACGAGTATTTAGTAAAAATAACCCATTTGAAATTTATATAGAGAAATAATGCTCACAAATATAGAGAATTAACATCAACCGATACAGTATAATAATATAATCGTTTCTAAATTCTGAAAAGTTTATACATAGCAATAAACACCGCTTGCGCTATCCGCATTAAACGCCTTAATTCGGGCCATTCCCATATGTTCTTGCCAGCTAACTATGCACGAGCCGAGTTTATGTTTGTGCAAATGTGGTATAGCTTAACTGGGCTACTTCTGGTATGCAGATAGTAACTGCAGTTTAGAACTAAATTAAGTTGAAGCAATTGTGTCTGTCGTGAGATTGTTCTATGTTTCAGAACGTTCGTTATATTTACAGTAACGGCACAAATTAACACACGGTGCTTTTCAAGCAAATGAAACGGAGAATTAAGCTGAAACTTTAATGCTATATGCTTTTATTAGATAAAACTTAAGTATATTTTCTTTAACGTTCTTCATTTTATTTTATACTTGGGATTAGCTTTGTTATTATATGTTTTGTTTCTTTGTTATTTTTATATTCTTTAATATAAAATATATAATACATACCGCAGTTATTTTTTGTGGAGCAATGTTTCGTAACGTTATAGGTTTAGTAAATTTGTATATACATTTTCCCTTTGTTCAGATATAATAATCTGTACGCTACATACTTGCTTTTGCCCTATAAAAGTAACTGTTTTGCGGATATAATTTAGGAGGTTTTCCCTATTATTTAACGTTAAAATAAAAGGAAATGTATTTATATCATTACACAAATTCCATTTCCGTTTCATTTATTATATTGTGGTTAGTTTTATTATTATATCCTAAAGAGATACTAGAGGTTATTTTAATGTTATTTTTTAGTAAATTCTATGTACTTACATTACGGTTTCTATTGGTGAACTAACATTTAGATTACAAATACATATATGTAATATTTATATTTTATATTATAAGCCGTATAGAAGCATCGAATTATATATTTTCACTCATAGCTATAATACTCTTACCAATAATTTATTATCGTCATAAATTGTAATTAATTGTAACTGTACTTTAACAACAAAGCCATTATTACAGGAGCATTATTTTACCACATTGCAGGCTCGGCCATAATCAATTTCGGCCATTCTGCGTGTGACGTTGCACTGATATATTTTTACATTAAATTATGACATAAAGGCCGTTTTGCACTAAAACCCTAAGGTCTGATTCAGCGATAACAGTTTGGCTGGCGGCCAGTAACCGCGCCAGATTTATATTCTTTGCCGTATTATCGATAAGCGTATTTCAAATCGATATTCGAATATTCGACATTTTTATATACATGATAAAAATATGGTTTATGTATAAATAATGTGATGTTTGATTTTAAATAAACATGGTTTTTTATTACCATTAAATCTGTTGCAAGTGGGATAATTCATGTTTTTTTTATATATTTATTTTGCGTCTTGTTCACGAGGCTGAAACATAAAGGCATTTGTAGATAAGGCAGAAATAGTAAGTTCCGCAAAATAGAAGTGAAAAACCTTAATTTGTTATAATATTAAATAAGCTGGTAAAGAAAAACACCATGAGGTAACCTGCATGCCTAATGAGATTAAAAGTCTGAAGGTGTGTGAAGTTCACCAACCCGCATTGGGCCAGCCCATTAGTGAATGGCCCAACACCCTCCTCGCCTGATTTCGAGAGGAAGACCCGTGCTCAACAGTCGGACATAATATAAGGGTGATATTATTATATTACTAGCTGTTGTCCGCAGCTTCGCCCGTGTCAACTTGGATTTACAGCAGTTTTTGAAGCCTAAGTTACTCCTTATAACACCAGCTATGTGCTAATGACAGCACCATCAAAATCAACCCAGCTGTTTCAGAGATTAGCTGGAACAAATAGACAGACAGTCAAAAACTAACTTGGATTTACAGCCATGTCCGGAGTCCGTTTTTGTAGCCTAAGTTACTCCTTGTAACACCAGCTATGTGCCAGTGAAAGCCTTATCAAAATCAACCCAGCAGTTTCAGAGATTAGCCAAAACAAACATACAAAAATTGTAAAAATCTCACTCATCAAAAACATCTTTTAAGTATGATAAATATAAAACCTACTTATTTCGATAATGTAAATAATAACTTTATATTAATAGTTCGAGTTCATCAAAATATTTGTAACCCAATTGTCTACATTATATTCGAAGATATATATTTTAATGTCAGACGATTAAATTAACTTACAAATTATACCACTCAACGGCCATTCCAAGGGGATAACGTTTTCATTCCGTCATTATTAAATTTTAAAATTCAACTCGGGGCATTAATTTTCATTAACAATTTCTTATTCATGTTATTATGAAGATAAACAAGTTAAATTTCGTATAAATAGTAAAAAAGTCAAAATAACTAATGTTTTTAAGCCATTTTTATATGTATGTATATCCAACTTCAACTAAGATAGTACTTAAAACTTAGATCATAAAAATTGATACTATGCTGCCTTATTAGGATTGGATATTTATATGATGCTTCTCTTTCAAAATAAATATAAAAATAATATAAAATCAAAAATACGCTTTACGTGATCACTTTGAAAATTGTAAATTTGATAAGAGAAACTTAAAAAGCAAATTGTATAGACATTATGTCGCTTGACTTCATTTTTCTCGCTGCCATTTTCGAATGGTTATAGTAATGGACAGTATTTTAAATTTCGTTACATAATTCCATATTGTTTTTGTCTATATAATAATAATAATATGCTTTATTTTGTACCATAAAATTATAAGCAGGTAACAACATAAACTAAGGACTAAGAGTATCACTTAAAAATGGCAGTCTTACCGCTTTAAACAGTCTCTACCAAATAACCATAATTAAAAATAAAATAAAATGATACATTAGGAAAACAAAATTCGTTAAATAAGAAAACAAATATAAAAAATCCATATTTTTTATAGTAAATATAATATATATTATTATATTATATACTTATTTGATCAATAAATAATTAGTATTTATAATAACCGTCGAGCAATATACTATCTACAATATAAAGAGTACTTGATGTAATGCTCTCACTTAAAAATAAAACACAATATAATATACGCACAAGATATATTGCCTGTATTTAAATATGGGATAAAGTAACGTTTGTTTTAGTCGGCATATTGAAATGTAACATTCTGGATATTTCAGGGCCCGGGAATTCCTACCTTATGAATGTGTACACGTCGACGGAATCTATTGAGGTAAGAATTTTCCTTTGTTTTCGACATGTTAAATATTGGGCGGTATTAAAATACCTTATGGAAATACACTCGTAAATAACAGAAGTAAATAGTACAGAATAAAGTGCAATGGATGTCTGGAAGATATCGATTTGTAATAAGACCGCCATGTTGAATAAGTTACGGTGCACTATAGGAAGTTACAGTTTATGTTAATACTGTATCATACTGTTGGTAATTTATTAGTGTATTATTTTACTATAATATATCTGAAATTAATAGAGTACCTAATTTGTAATATGCTTTATTGTTTATCAATAACGATTAAACGGTATACATTAAAAGTCTTCTATTGTGACTTTCTAGAGCGAATTTTGGTAATTTGGTTTGGTCTCTATTCATAGTCTAAGTAGGACTCTGTTAATGTTAATTATCTATTAATAGCATGCAACTTCATTTTATATTTTTTAAATCCTAAATCTCATTTTTATTGCCATCAACAGCATTAGATGAAGCCGAAAACATTAGGATAGTTTTACTTTCTTTACTTTTTGCTACGTGCTCATGTGTAATAGCCACAATTAGGCTTTATTACGCGTGATTTGGCTTCAAGATTTCTTTATATACACGTGGATGTTGCCATCTTTTTGTTACATCAAATAATTGCCACGTCGGCTACACTTTATAGGGAGATAAGAGTTATTCCTCTTTTATTAGACTCTACAATTTTTTATGCACTTTTATTAGCATAACAAAAATAGAGTTGTTTATTATATTATTTTACCCTTAGATACCTTTTGAATTTAAATATTTTCACTCAAGATGTTTTATAGTACTTAGTTAAAACATCCTACATCAAATATTATAATTTCATGTTTTTCACAAAATGCAAACAATTTTCCAATTCGGAATCGTTGCCATTTAATGATATGACAATTTTTGCTCATTCTTATTATTAGGCCTTATTATTATAAGCCTATTTACATAAGGTCATTTTCGCACTCTGAGCCTTCTCCGCCATAGAAAACCTAAGAAGATTTAAAGATGAAACTGCAATGGCCGTGTACAAGGGAAGTATAATAAACTTTCTGATAATAGAAAATTTATGAAGTAAATTTAAATATTAAAAGATAGTAAAGATTAAAACAAGAAAAGTTACAAAGACAAAGTCCTCCATAAATTATGTTTAAAACGGCATTTTACGTTGACTAGTGCGGTGCGAAAATGTCGGTATCTAACCTTTAAATTTAAAATGATGTTATCACAGTGTCTTTGTTCTCTGGGATAAATATTATAATATAATGTGCACTGTATTTGTATCGTAATTTATGCTTTAGATATAAAATGTAAGTAGCCGGTATTCTGAGCGTTAATGTCCAGCTGTGATGAGATATTAATTTAGATGAAAACTGAAGTTTACTTCAGTCTTTTTTACTTCTTTTTTGTTTTTTTTTGTTTTACTTCGTCTCAAGCCCTGATCTCCTTCATCAATTATCTTTCTCTAATGTTATCTGCAGTGATTACCGGTAGGATGTAAGGTATATTCTATAGTGGAATGTAAGTCACGTGGATAGTCAGACCAGAGCTATGAACGAGGACTTCAAGGGAGGATCACTTACCCCTGATTTCCCGTGTTCATCAGATTGTCTGAAAGGCAAATGGCTTATGCCTTGATGCGATGCGTCTAATGTCCACATTGACAAAACAAACAAGTGTGGATAAAAAAAATTCGAATTTTGTCATTTCAATATGAATGAGTATTTGTAAGAGGTAGTGCCATGCTGCATTGCAGCCGAATTGGGCCGGCACGACCGGTATGGTACCTCTCGCTCACATAACACCAGCGTCAAGTGACAGCTATGCTGTCGCGTTTCATCTTAAATCATTAACATCTTAAATCCGACAATATTTCGTAACTATTCTCGCGTGCTGATAAATTTCCGTTGAAATATCTTACCAAATAAAGACTGTATCATTGTTAATCAATTAATCCAATCCATTCATTCCAAGTATCACCATAATTATATAGATACAATATTTTACTTATTTCATCGAGGTGGAAAAGTTGGGGAGCTTGTTGTTGGCTAAGACGTAAGATTAATGATAGGACGACACTATAGATTCGTCCGGGATCCTCCCCCGCCCCCTTCAACACCGTAATACGTCACAATCTATAACTTAATTGCTCGTAGATACCTATACTCGTTGTTCAACGTATAAATGAGCGGTAATTAAAGCTTAATTCGTATTCAACGGGAAATCCTTTGGTTTCGCTACAAATTCATTAACCGTTTGTATAGTGAAGACGAATGGGGCTTTAACATCGTACACCTATTTACTTAATGAAGCCATACAAGGTTTCCAAACTCGGGTTTCTCGTATTTGCCGCTTTAAGCTGAGAAAGCTTAATACGACGTAAACTATTTATTTTTCATTAAATGTGTTAGCACAAATTTAGTTGTGAAACTAAATATTGATAGTTCGCAATGTGATGGTTCTAGCTACCGGGCATAAAGGCCGCATAAAACAATGGCCGCCTTTCAGCGCTTTTCCCTCACGCAATTAAATAGGCCTTTTTGTAAGGTTTCTCTCAACCACATTATCGGCACACAATGCCAGCCATGATTTGCGGGAAGACGTCGAGATTATTTTTGTAAGATTTTCCGTGGGATGATTGGTTTGATTTGTTATCCCTCGTCATGCGATGTGAAAAAAAATATTTTTTTCATTCTTTATGTTTAGAAAAATGTTCAAATCATTACTGCTAGTGTATTTTTTTTATTTATTTGGTATATTTTTACACCCGTGGCTTTACCCGCTACAAAATTAATTAAAATCTTTCCTCTAAAATTACCTGTACGCCTTCCACAATTTTAAAATCAGACCCGTAGTTCCGGAGATTAGCACGTTCAACCCAACAGTTGAATTCTTCAGCTTTATAATATTAGTATAGATTACTCATAATGATAATTCATCATTATGAGATACTAGAGAACCCAAAAAACGTTGTGTAAACATTTTGTGGTGGACTGAATTTCGTAAAACCATTCTCTAATCCACTTAAATACATTAAAAAAATCGTCGAATTCGTTCCAGTCGTTTAGGAGGAGTTCAGTGACATACAAAAAAAAAATACATAAAGATTGTCAATTGTAATTGCCTGTCTATGAAGTGTCAAGTTTTTTGCCATGAAAAATTTGAACTGGCAATAACAGAAGCATATTATTATGGACATCTACTTAGCTAATCGCGATTATCCCGTGATTATTCGGGTGAGTGATTACGCTTGATTACGCGGCTATATCACTGTCACTACGAGACAAGCCAATAATCAAGTAAGCGATTAAGTTGTCACCCGTTTACACTTAAATACTCATGGATTTTATTCTCGCACTGAACTGATGAATAGAAAAATGTTTTGCTAATTTTTTACACAAAACCGACAATTAATATTGGATATTTTTTTAATGAATTTTGGTTTTTTAGAGATTAAAAACAATTTTAGTATAGAGGCTTATTAGGAATTTAAAATTACCAACTTATGATACATTACACCCTCCATGGTCACGGGAGGAATCCATTTTACCACTTCTCTTATTAATGTAGTAATAGAAATAAATGTAATCATATTCAGTATGGTTTGTAATCTAATTAAATGCATATTCTGTATGTTACACAATACTGAAATTAATTCAAAAAGTAATCAAAGCTTTTGTCGTGGTGTAGGAACAAAGCAGATGGAATTTAATTAAAATTTTGCCAGATAGCGACAATACAGGGTGTTAACATTATGAACATGACAAAGAGCAAGATTAGTGGCATATGTCTCGTATAATAATTTTAATTATATACGGCATATATAACTAATATACGGCTGAATAATTTTACAATGTATAATATAAGCTGAATAATTTGTTTGTTTGTTTTTGACGCGCTAATCTTCGGAATTACTAGACGGATTTGCTTTTCTTTTTACATTTGATAGCTAGTAACTATTTAGGAAGACTATAGACTATTTTTTAAATAAATATATAAATCAATATTGTTCAACAATCACACTACGTTACCTTAGTCCGGTGTTAAGCTCATAAGAACTCGTGTTACGGGTACTAGGAAAGGAAATTAAAAAAAAAACATACATACACACCCATGACCCGGTTCAGTCATCTATATTCATCATACAAATTATCTGCAATTAGCGGGATTCGAACCTACGGCTGCTGCTTAAAGTATCCGTACATTTGCCGTCGAATTTGAAAGAAATGTTTTATTTTTATATTTATATTTTTACAGTAATTTACTATTGAAAGTATCTACCGCCTATTTTATAAAAAAATAAGAAAAAATTAAGAAATTGAAAAAAATCGCAGAACCTATTATTGTAGATACCTCCCATGCCAGACTGACAATTAATGTTAATATCGGTAATATTTTTATTATTATTAGTATAATGTAAGAAGTGGGAAAATCCATGTAAGAGCTAACTGAATATTGGAAGACGTAATCCTCTGACTGACTAGCCGATCATCCATCTAGCGGCTAACAAAGGCGAATCGTGAGCTCATGACGGGTCTGTCTTATAATGACAGATCTGAACATGAAATATCGGACTTACCAAATGATGACAGGTTTTAAGAATGAAACAGAGTATAAAAACACATCACACATAATTATTTTTATTTCATACCTATCGTTGTCAAACCGTTTACGGGGGGCAGGTACCTGGTGCTTGTTTCTCCCGTGAAACAGCTTTGCTGTGTTGAGAGAAGGGCAGGACAGGCAGTGTCTGGCAGTGACTGTCACCGAGACTTAACATATTCTTATATCTCAGGATAGGCAACACATAGATGTGTTGCCTGGGCTAGTTCCAGGTCAACTTGTTCATGGGCTACACTGACCACTTACCATGGTGTAGATCGTCTGCCCGTTTGCCTACCCAACTACATATTATAAAAATAGAATTAAATAAGAGAAGACTCCTATAATAAGAGAAGACTCCTATAATAAGAGAAGACTCCTATAATAAGAGAAGACTCCTATAATAAGAGAAGACTCCTATAATAAGAGAAGACTCCTATAATAAGAGAAGACTCCTGACTTATATCAAATACATCTTAGTTTAGTACAGTCGATAACGTCCATACAATGTTACGTAATGGTAGTCAATAAAAAGTAATAGCATGTGCCTTATTTTGTTATTATTAAAACTTTTTTTGTGTTGTTTAATATGATTGTTTTATAAAATATCAATAGCATAGTAATTACTACAGATTTTTTTTCACGGTATTTTCATATAATACCACGCTTGACTGGTACTCTACGGTTGACAATGCTATATTTTATTGTATTAATTAGAATTAATCGTTGAGTATTATTAATCAATATTCTTTTCATAATTTTCAGATGGCCAAGGTGATGCGGATTAGATTAAGGATCAAGACAGAATAAAGAAGCTATTACTTATAATGAGAAATAATATGCTACGATAAAAATACAAACAAATCTACCAAAAATAATAATATACAAATATAAGGGTATAAGACCACATTTATCATATAATATCTGTTTTCAGAAGATTTTTCTATTTTTATCATTTTATGCCTTCACGTCATCGTGGGCTAATATTTTATTCTTTAATAAGTTATGATAAATAATATTTTCTAGACATAATATTTATTTTAAACAGTATTGTTTTGTAGTGGCGCTTATTATTAAAATAATGTCTGTTTCACACAAATGGAAAGTTATGTATACAAACAGGATAGTAGTATATCATAACAGTGACAGGATCACCTTATAGAACGTATTGTCTGTGTGTGTGTGAACGTATTCTCTTAACCTTTGCGACCCTGACATGAAGAAAAAAAAGAAGAATTACAAAGAAGACAATAAAATGGCACATTCGTGATCTACCCTGTAGATCCGGGCTTTTGTAGATTGTGTAGCATCAGAAGCTCGTCTCTACAGGTATCTCACGGCTGGAAGACCTCGCTACTTTGTCCACATGCAACGAAGAAGAATATAGGAAGATTCACAAGATTACTTTTAAGTTAATATTATATTAACCTGTTGTCTATATAAGCGTATATAATATTTTATGATTGTTCGAGTATACTATAGAGATAGTGTACTCGAACAATCATAAAATATTCAATTATATATAAAAAATATCCATATAATAGCTACATTAATAGACGAGCTCAAAGAAGAGGATATTATATTATTCAAGCCTAAGCTAGTTATCTACTTTTCAGTATTGACAGCAATTTCCATTGCTTATCCCCATAAAATGTTTTATAATTTTTTTCACATTAAAATTTTTAGTTCGGTTTGCTATTGAAGCGTGTTTTTTTTTAGTTTTTTTTTCAGACTATAGAATATAATTGTTTAATGTTCAGTATCGATTTTTATGGTATGGTATAGTATTGAACTTATGGTAATCGCTTTATAATGAATGAGAGACTAAAAGCCACTCAAGTGATGTAGGTAACTTCCGTACCTTAATTATTCCTTCCTTGGATGTGCTTTCCTGATTATTCTTATCAAGATATTGGAACAAACTTACTAAATTATTATATTGTCATCGATCTTAGAAAGTGTGCAAAGTTTCAATAATAAACAAAATGTCTGTTACATAGGCACATACTTTTAAACACTGAAGCTAATAAAAGCGTGTTAATAACGAATCCGTCATAATCGTCGAGTCGTCAGTTAGTCTACAATGGGACAACCGACAATCTTCTTTGTATATATTGCGTTAAGCAGATTATACTAATTGAACTTTTTTTTTTTTTGACGCAGTGGAAATGCTGTGCGCATTCACCCGGCGATAGATTGCCCCCGGGGATATGTGGGACTCACGGCACTCCCCCAGCGCCGGTATGCCACTCTAAAACTACTGCGAGTTGCCTTCAGCCGCTCGCTGAAAGGGGAGCGTCCCATATCTGACTAACACAGGACACCCCCCGCGACCGGCCGGTTCCCTCAAAAGGGCTAACCGGGCTTTATCCTATTATGGGGGCACTCCGACAACCTTAGAGCACCCCCGCCGACGCCGGAACTTTTCTAACGGGGCAGGTACCCAACCTTACCCCGAGTCCCGTTAGATGGGAGCCAGAAGGTGCCCATAGTGCCTCCTCCGTACTCCCGTCCTACGTCGATGGAGCGGGATGGATGCGGCGTCATCCTCTCTGTCCCGCTCCGCGGCCTCCTTCTGCGAAATGATGATTTCGCGGAAGGTGACCGCCGCCTGCCAGGCCTCATCGCTCTCGAGCACGCAGCGCACCACACTCGAGAGCGAAAGGTCCCCTCCAAGCACTGCCACAAGATCATGACGCTGTCCTCTGATCTAGCGCACACCTCTAGGGTGTGCTGGGCCGTGTCCTCCACAGCGCCACACTCGTGGCAGGCTGGCGTCGGCTCGCTCCTGGCCACCTGACACAGATACGCACCGAAACAACCGTGTCCGGTGAGCACCTGCGTCAGGCGGAATGTGAGAGGTTTCTTCCGGCGACGCATCACACTAATAGTACCTACTGTGTTAATAGCTATTTAAAAGAATACGAAGACAAGCTGGTTCAATTGAAGCAGCACGCTGCTAGAGTTAAACCACCCTTTTTCTCAATACGTATTTGAAGTCCCATAATATAATGCGATAAGTAATACATATATTAGTAATCGTTAACACATGACTGCATCCAGTTCTGAACAACTTTCATTAGCCAAGTCTCGCCGCCGTTCTCTAGATAATCCTGCAATAAATATAAGTGGTTTAATATTAATGATTGCTTGAGAAGAAAAAACATCACCCCAATCCCGCAATCCTAGTATCTTTACTTGCTGTGTAAAATAGTCTTTTCTTTCTATTTTATAAACATATTGTTGATAGACGAAATAAGCGCAGACACCAGGGTACCAATAAACCACTTTTTTAGGACGCGTTGGGCTCGTAGAAAAAAGGGTCAAGCGAGGCACCGATAGTAATTATTAATTGCGAAGGCTTATAAAATATACAATGTAAGAATGGTAATAAGAGAAAAATATCTGCTAGATGAATGAGTTACCGGTAGGAGGGATGCGCGATGCTGAGCTCCTGGCTGCATGGGTACCTGCTTGTTTCTTCTACGAAACAACTTGACTGTGTTTCGGAGAGTAGTGCAGGACAGGTAGAGTAATTGCTGGCACAGAGACTTAACATCTTTCTCAGAATAGGCAACATATTATAAATGAGATGCCTGGGCTAGTTTCAGGGAAACTAGTGTATGTTCATGGGTAACATCGACCACTTACCATGATGTGACACGTCTATGAAAAATGACCACAAACCGAAAATAAATAATTTGAGGTTTTTTAACACTACTTACTCAAGTAACTTTATTTGGGTATGGTACTAATTATAGTATATTTATGGCTATTTAAAGATACATAGAAAACTAGTTTTTGTCCGTGGCTATGGTCGCACGGTGTTCGAAAAAGTATCTTATATATTTCCTTGCTAGCATGAAAAAAACAAAGAAGTGTGTATCGTTACTAAAATAGTATAAAATGTGTGATAATGTTATAGCCTGACCAGAAATATATTTAACCTGCAGTGGTGTCGTCACTGTATCCTTTATACGGTAACACATTCATTCCCATTCATATTATAGTATATTCATATAAGTTCTGAAATTTTCCACAGTATGGCGAGGGTTTATATTATTTCTGGTCTGGCATAACACATCTCACTATATTGAAAGACTTGTTGCGTTCGCCCAATACATATAAATATGTATTTAGCGTTTGACAATTACCTACTTAGTTTTTTACATTTCAATTGACGTAATTATGAATTACTACTTACTAATAATAATAAGGCTAATGTAATTCCCGTAGGAAATTTAATTTTTCGGGATGAAAATGTTACAATGCAAGGTTTCAACTTCCAGTCAAATCGGCTTAGCCGTTTTGCTGTAAAAGAGCAATGTACTCACAAAATTACAAACTTTTGCCTTTAAAATATTAGTAAGATTACGTTAGAAATAGCATACGAAACAAGTGTTTAAAAACTTCTAAATACTAGTTTTGATTGTTTATAAATAAATCATATAAACGGCTGGACCAATTTTTATGAACGTTTTTGTGCGTGTTCTAGAGGATTCGAGAAAGGTTTAGATTTACAAGTGTTACATTGTAAAATGTTTTGTACAGGACGTCTGTCGGCTCCGCTAGTAATATTGTAGTCCTAATTGTGTAACACCACTCCTTTGTTTGGACTTCTGAATGATCTATAAGCGATCATTTTGAGCAATCAATAAAGTTACACTTACGTACATAATATTTGTATGTCCTTGTCAAATTGTATCGAGACCGTTGTTTTGCTCCCAAGGCAACTTGAAAGTATTTTATAGGTTGTATCAAATTGTAAATGGTTCCAACTTGTCACATATACCAGTTACCACGCCGAGTGTATGTAGTTTATTGCTTCATAAACTTTGCTGCAGCTAACCGCTTACATGGCTTTCGACAATTTATGTCACTGCAATAACGAGCTTTTAGCTAAAGATTTATTTTAAACTCTAGCACTTTTCTCAGAAATTGTCACTGACATTCTTGAATGAACTACTTCGTTTCGTATATAACAGAGTTTAAGAAATAGAAGAGAAGAAACTATAGAGGTCTTTTAAATGACTAAAAATATTCATATAATATTTGGTTTTCTAAGAGAGACAGTATTAAGTAAATTTCTTGTTTTATGATCAACCTTCGATAATTATTTCAGTAGAATAGGCATTTCAAGTGTTAAGTGACGTCACTACTACTGCTACCTACATAGGTAGCAGTGGAATTCTAAATGGATGTTTTAATACTGATGTGGAACTAACATCGGAAAAATAATATAATATCTTCCTTATGAAGATCTGATGATTTCCTGCTTATGGGGATGATCCTACATAGAAATGGCAGTAGCTGTAGCATGGACATAATTTATCAGACATTTACCATTTCCCGACATTACAATATTTTGGTTCGTGGTTGGTGAAAATCATTCAAATATGTAAAAACATATTTGGATGATTTTCACCAGTCACGTTTTTATTCACGGATAAGTAGACCATAGATGTACTTTCGTGTGCTTTCATGTTAAGATCATTCTCTAGTTAAGTTATTTATCTCAGTTATAAGTTTTTGATAAATTGAAAAATTCTGAGAATAAGATAAATAAATAAGGAATGAAAGACAATACAATAATTTAATAAGTTTGTTGGGATAGGTATCCTTATATATAATATAATAATATAGCACATCCAAGGAAGGCATAAGGCGCGTAAATTACCTACGTCACTTGTGTGGTTTTTAATCTCACACTCATACTAAAGTGATTGCTATATGATGATTAGTGTAAATTAATAAAAAAAAATCGGTACTAAAAAGTTAAAGAAATACCTATAGTTAAAAAATCACGCTTTAATAGCAACCCGGACAAAACAATTTGAAAAAATATTTTATATAGGTAAGAATTAAATGGATTAACAAAAAAAAAAATATGTTACTTATTGTAAAAAAGCTCACCACACGCTTTTTGGTTGTACTAAGTTTTAACAAGTTACAGCTTGGCAAAAAAGAGTATGACGTGGTAACAAGTGGAACTAAATATTTTACTAAATGGTATCCTATGATGTTGACAATACTTGGCCGACAAATACTAGATTTTTAGTAAAGTTTAGTGTTTCACATTTATTTTTAACGATATGATTAAATTGTCTTACTGATTTCCCATATTATGATGAGACCTAAGTGATAGTGGCGCCCTCAGTTTTTCCAAACTCTTTTTTGCCAAGCTGTACTTCACTTTTAGAAATAGTTACCGATAAAAGGCCTCTTCAAAAGCTAGAACTTAAAAAAAGACCCATGAAAAATTTTTAACAATGAATATCGAGCACCACATGTTTTTTATAATAAGTAATATCGATTTTTTTTGTTAACCCATTTAATTATTTTATTTAAAAAATATTTTTAAATGTTCGGTTTGCTATTTAAGTGTTTTTTTAACAATAATTTATTAAAGTACATTACTTAAAACTGTAAATAAAATAGTTCTTACTAGTATAATTGTAAATATTATTTATTTGTACAATATTTAAAGTACAATCTGACATCTTTAATTCTAAAAAAATTAATAAATATAGCACTGAGTAAATTGGATATAAAATTTGTGATTATCGGTTGCATCCTGACCGATGGTTGTAAGTTGTACCTACACGAGGCCTTTTCGATTTTTATGAATGTAATACCTACAATATATTATATTATGGTATATATTGTATAGTATAGGTGTTTTTATATATACCCAGGCCAGTATTGACCACGTTAACAGCTAAGCTGACATAAGCCCTTAAGCTAGACAAAAGCCCTTCCCAAGGACCTTCTACTGATCTGCCCAGCGCTGCTTGCATCCAGCGGCTTTCCACGACCTTCACCAGATCGTCGACCCACCTTGTAAGGTTCTTGTTTACACTACGGCTTCTAGCACGCGGTTACCGCTTTAGGACCTTAACACGAAATCGGCCATCGATCCTTCTGGACTTCTCGTTCTCGACACACTATTTCGTCGTATACATAATATGTATACGACGAAATAGTGTGTTTTAAACTTTTGATGCGTTTGGAAGATTTTTGTTTAAAATGTGTATAAGGTATAGTTTTTCGTGTGAAAGAAGTGAGTAAAAATATGTTATGTGGTTATAATATAATTTAAAATTATTTAATTAATTTACCTGGCCCCATCGTCACTATTGAAGTCTGAAATTACATAATATAATTATGGAGAATAGAGAAGAAAGAGAGATATGTTTTTCGTCGTTAAATAAAGTTCCTAAAGTATCAATCCATTTTATTTTATTTATTGGTTTATTTATATAATAAATAAACCAATAAATAAAATTAATATTTAAATAAATAAAATTTATTATATATTTATATATATATTTCTTGTGTGCGTGTGTATGTTACTGAACTCCTCCTAGACAGCTGGACCGAATTTGATGAAATTTTTTGTGTGAGTTCAAGGGGATTCGATGATGGTTTAGATTCACAAAAAAACATATTTTGTACAGGACAACATCTGTCGGTGCCACTAGTTATATATATAATGATATATATAAATTTTATTTTTTTATATAATAATTCATAATTAATATATAAATAAATAAAATTTATTAATATATTAATTACGAATTATTTTTATTATTTCAGTGTAGCATCATACTAATTGTGATAAATAATTATTGTAAATAAAAATAGACGACATAAATAAATTATGAAAAGTGTTTATTATACAAAATATATTTTTAGGTATACTTGAAATATATTATGTTATTTGTTTAAACTTCTTTATACTACTTCTTTATAGCGGTGTTTTCTGGTGTGAACGAGAACCGAAATATTATTATAATATTATGCTTACTTTTTCTTTACCATATCTAGGCGAATGTCAATATGGACAGAATAAGGCTGATGATGATGATACTAATCAATCATATAATATTTTTATGTAAATACCAACGTCGCATGCTTGACATAATATCACATAGGCCTCTTTTTTATGCAACAAGGAGGCAACCGAGTAGTCGGAGCTTTATAGTGACTACCGACACCCATACACATTCGCACAACCAAGGTATGCAGATGCGTTTACCTCCTTTTCCCTATTCCCCCCCCCCCCCCAATGGGCCACCGGAAACTTACAAGCCGCACGAAACGCGACATCATAGCTGTCTCTTGACGTAGGTGTTATGTGAGCGGCACTACCACCCGGTTGGGCCGGCCCTATTCAGCTGCAAAGCAGCATGGTAGTACCTCTTACTAGCAGCATGGCATTAGCTCTTACTAGCAGCATGGCACTACCTCTTACTAGCAGCATGACACTATCTCTTACTAGCAGCATGGCACTACCTCTTACTAGCAGCATGGCACTACCTCTTACTAGCAGCATGGCACTACCTCTTACTAGCAGCATGGCACTACCTCTTACTAGCAGCATGGCACTACCTCTTACTCACTGCCTCTTTTCATAAAACATTTATAGTAAGTACATGTGTGTATTATTGTACCTTTTACTTATCCTTTAATTTATAATACAACTAAATAAGTAATGAATAAATAAGTAACGGATATTCCACAGGTGTGGATATTCATTAAATGGCTAAAAATGTAAAGAGTTTAGCAAATAGAACACCTTGATGAATTAGATTTAACACGAATTAAGTGAGTTCTGTAAAAATGCTTAGATCAAACGAAAGTAGGCAGCAGTTTTAAAGCTCTCTATACATATCTAGCATACAAGCCTTTTAATAAGAGAGGCGGCAAACAGACAGTCGTTTCACCTGGTGGTAAGTGATAAGCGACATCCATAGACACCCGCTACATCATTAGGTAGCATGTGCGGTGCTGGCCTTCCAAATATGAGTAAATAAATCAAGTACCGCGCAAGCCGATCTCCGTTTGGTGGCCGGTCCGTGTTGGATGCGAGTGGCAAGGAATCGGCCGTCTTGGCGTTCATTGAGGGAGGCCTATGTTTAGCAGTGGACGGATAGAGGCTGATGATGATGACGATGTTGATGAAATAAAGTACCATATCATTTATAGTAGCTATACCCATAAGGCAAGAGCAGTACCTACCTAAAATACTTTTATACGAAAATGATATGATGATGTAGTTTATTATTTCGTTGTAAATATAATTCCGATTTCAATATTTAACCGGTTTGGTTTATATCAATTTAATAAAGTCCTATATTTTACAAAAAAACTATAAACAAACAAACTAGGCTTTGATAAATTGTGTTACCTTAAAATAAAATTATAATTAAATATTATTCAACAATCACACCACGTTAAACGTGGTAAGTCGTAAACACTTTTGTTACGTGTACTAGGAACGGAAATAAATTTAAGCAATTTTGGCGAGGTTCGAACCCCGCGACCACTGCGTAAAGTGTCCAGTGGCTCGACCACTCGTCCAAATGAAAACTTTTATTGTTGCCATTTCTCAAAGATTATATCACAAGTCATTTGGTTCGTGCTTTCAATAAGCTTTACTTGACTATGTCTATGGAGTATGGTTCAACAAACAGTACAATTCATTTGTTACGAACCTGCTACTCATCCAGAGATGGCGCTTGGTTCAGCAAGTCTAGTATCTTAGAGAAGAAAATGTATTATGACAAATAGATGGCGCAACGATAGTAAAATGTAAACATGAAGCTAGTAAGTATTGATTTCATTTTAATCCTTAAGCCACTGAATATGACAAGTTATAATATTACAAGAAATTCAGCGGAGCACGAAGGACAAAAGTTGCTTACATTACAGAAAGAACCCGCTATGATGGAATAAGGATAGCAGAACTTTATTAATCGACACAAATAATGATATTATTTTGATTATTTGATGTCGAATATAATATCTCCAAACTAAGTAGACAGGCGATGTATGAAGTCTGCTTACATTCCTTTACTAGACAGGAATTCGCCCTCATACAATTTGATGGCCAAAAAAATTACGTCTTTTTATTTTCTGCCTTTATTATAAAGCCTTTATAATGGTAAGTTCTTAACAATTTTTATAGTAACATTATTATTACACATAAGTCATCACTATTCATATGGACTGTGAATTTGATGAAATCGCGCCCTCGAATAACTTAAAATACATAAAAAAATATATTTATAAATATAAAAGCCTCATAAAGGAGAAGAGTACTTAAATATATTTATATTTAAGTATCTGCCTCTTCCATAATGTGAATACTTTGACATCGTCACCATTCGAAGAACTTTTTACCTATATTTGTTTAAAAGTAGATAATTGAACTGACTTCCATGGTCTTTATAAGCATGCATGCCATTGTTCAAGCGATATCATGAAAGCCTATCATAGTAGATTGAAAAAAAAAATTAAACTCTGATTGACAGTTTAGGAAAAGATAAGGAATAATATTCGCATTTATAATTGAACGTAAAGCAATTCTCGTAATTATAGTATAAGGCAATATTAAAACAGCTTGCCCGTATGCCCGCAGCATTCCTTGCGATACTTTGACTCATGCAGTATTGATTGATTTATATTATGAACATGACAATTTTCTTCTTACGCCTTTTACCCAAACATCAAGTTACATTTTGCATTTAGCAGTTATTAGATGTATTTCAATGAATAATAGATAAAATTATAATAGAGCGATTTTCACACATCTACTCTTTCTACATTGTTTAGAAATTAATATTCTTATATTCTTAATATTCTTATATTAATTTCTAAACAATGTAGAACTATAACACAAAAACTATATCACAGATATTCAGATAATTTTTATTCATTTTGATTTCAAGTTATGGTTATTTTCATTACTTTAAATTTTAATTATATTTTGAAATGGGATTTGTACCATGTTTTTGAGCCTTGTGAACGAGACATACGTAAACAATGTCGAATCGAGCTCCGCGAAATAAAAGTGAAAAAGATGGCAAATATCGCGATTTAAATAATTTTAGTAATTTTTAATCGTTTAATTATTGATAGTGATAAAATCCACGTAAGTTTATTTTATTGTCTACTGTTATATGAAAGGCAAATAAATCGATAGCGTGAACTAATTAGAGTGAAGGAACTGAATACCGTGATCATCTTCTTGTTTACTAAAACTCTGTATATATTGTACATATTATATATTACAGGAAATGTATGTAAATATAGGAAAGCAGAAATTTAGTCGACCTGCAACTTGAATAATCTTCATGCAATGATTAGTCGAAGGTATAACGGCAGGGAAATTGCAACTTTGGCAATCATTGGGAGTTTTTTAAGCCAAGGAATGGTTGGTTCAGGCTTATGGGGATGATAAATTAAAATAGAATACATAATAAGTTTAAACTGTCATTATTTACGTATTTGATTATTTTCGAAAGAAAACTAATACATCATATAGAAAGTTCAAATTAAATTGGTCTTTAAAATGATCTAATATAAATCACCTGGTCCAACAGACCGCCCATTCGGAGTTACTTTATCGAACATTGATTAATTGCTTGTGGGGAGATATTTTTTAAGTTGCCTAAAACTGTGGCAGGGACGACACGTATTGAGGATGCGACTGAATTAACTTCACGTAATGATATTATAAAATTACCTGTAAAATTTTGAGTGCAAAAATAGGTACCAATCAAAAATGTTTTCGTTTTCTACGATGTCTAGTATGTATACATGTATGTTCTGTATATATTCCTTTACCAATAGGCATCGTATTTGGTTTTGTTATGAACACTTGAGTAAAATGTTTTGGATAACTATTTGAATCAAAACTAACGTATTGTATATAATATAACCGGTACAACTTTTGAAAAATGATTTTATTAAAACATTGAAGTCTAATTCAATCGATTTAAATAATAAATAAGCAATAACAAATATATATTTACATAAACTACTAGCTCAGTTCAGCTTATTGTATTCTACATTTTAACTTCTAATCATATCCATAATAACGACTTATCCACAAACGAAGCTAGGAAGCACAATAAATAAGATATCAGTATCAAATTTCGTAGCAGCTCTGTATAATTCCCGAGTCAAGATGGTCAACTGTCCCCACGGTAGCCGATTGTTGTTCGTCAATTTTGATAACAGATTATTAATGCTATCCCCGTGTATACACTATCATCCTTTTATCGTTCCCTAATTGATTTTAATTGTGATGGATATGAAGAACAAACAGATTAATAATAATGAACAAATTAATTTAAATATAACTGACAATATGAGGTTTGGTGACAGGTTTGGTGATAGTGACAAACAGACGTACATGTGGTTTATGATATTTGGATGCGACAGGTACGAATATTAGTAGGTGCGCAACATACGAAAATATAATACTTAATATAAACTATAAATACAGCGGGACTCGCTGCGCCCGAAAACTGGTAAGTGGACACAGCTCTACCCACTAAAACCCGGCGAGTGCCACCAATGCCGCCTTAAATAAGGTGCCCCGAATCTGCTGCGCAAACAGGGCACCTCTATGGCTAGTCAGCCCCTCAGGGGATCGACGCCACCTCCACAGAAGGGTTGTCCCGCACCGCAGAACCACCTCTCTCAACGCCGGGACAGTACAATGGGGTAAGGTTCCCGTTCTCGCCCCTTGCCCCCTGCTGTCGTGTGTTCTCTCTTCTTATAAGAGGGGTACAAAGAGCCCCCTCGGTGATTCGCTTCACCCAAGGTGCTCGGCTCACCCTAGGCTACTGAGCCCCACCGCCACGACAATGCCGCCTGAACCATGGTGGGGATAAATATATATACTTATAACATTGTAGTTATGACCTTAACTATTCCACATGATAAAACGTTTATCATAATATCTATCTTTGCGGAGGTTTCTAAGTCATAATCTCATGACATGTAGATCATCTCGATCATTAGGCAAGAGAAGTCAAAACACATATTTAAGGTTGACCTGTCTCAAATTTTCATACAGAGACAATTATTTTCCAGATACTGGTGGATAAGCATATATCTATGGACACAAAGACAGAAGATCCCTTAAGAAAAACAGCTACAATAAAATCGATTGCACCTTTTCCAAAAGTCCAAATATTACGATTCTAAATAAAGGGGTTCTTAATAACGATAATTTAGCAATGGTGAAAATTCGCAACACTTAAATTCGTCTGATTGATGTCGTTCATTTATCACTCCCCTCGTTTGCGCCCGATCTCCGTTCATATAAAACTTTTAAAATGGGTCAGGAGGTCTTCTCTTAATTACCTCCAACGTCTCGATGTAAGTAATTAAAATTTGAAAATCGATATTCAAATCTTAATCGAGTTGGGACTCTAATAAAATTTAAATGACATATTATGTTTGTATGATTTTTAGATTACTAATATTTTAAAATTTGTAGTGTAAATGCTTAATGTGTTAAAAGTGCACGCTGATGCATGCACTTAGGCATCTAAAATTAATTTTACAAACTCCAAATTAACTGTACGTATGTAGGTATAACGAGGCATAAAGGGTTGGTACATCGTACAGACGATGTACCAACCCTTTATGCCTCGTCTAAACATCAGATCAGAGATATCATATGATTTTCCATTTTGCAAGGAGAACAATTCACCTCTTTGAGATTGTCTATGACTCCTAAGTATTTCCTTGATCCAGAGGAAAGTCTTAGGAAGTAAATTATTATTAATTATTATAAGATGCACATGACTCATTAAAATAAAACCACACAAACGAAGTCAGCATATAAAAATATTTTGATTCACTGCGTGTATATACATATAGTAAAGCTGTCTGTGTGCCCACGTCACAACTGGAGATCCGTTGGAGTGGCAGATGCTATCGACCGATGATTGGATCGTGCGCCCCCGCGTAAACTTGGAGCCACTGATCCAACTGATAAGTCAATCAAATTGTTGCTTTAGTCGTGGGATTGAGGAGTTCTAGAGTTTTGAATCAAAAATATCAGAGATGTCAAACTTTATAAGGCCAAAGTTTTCTAGAACTTTGAAAACACTAACGGCCTTATAACCTGTTTGCTATACCTACATTTCTCTACGAGGCATCGGAGTCGATGACAAGAAGAATATAGGTGTTGCCTAATAAGTCACGTACGAGCGCTTTAATATCTAATAAAATATTATAAAGCTAAAGAGTTTGTTTGTTTGAACGCGCTAATCGGAACTACTGCTCCGATTTGAAAAATTCTTTTAGTGTTAGATAGTACATTTATTGAGGAAGGCTATATAGGCTATATTACATCACGCTGTGACTAACAGTAATTAAGTTGAGTAAGTTAACGCGGGCGAAGCTGCGGGGAACAGCTTGTATCTAATAAATTCAGTTCATCCTAAGGGTACAATAAGTAAAATTGATGTTTAACAAGGCGTTAATCGACTTGTTTTCTTTCTTATCACTTATACTCTATGTCATTTCATAAATTCCTAGCACTGAAACAGACGGAAATTTTCCAACTCGTCTTTATTGAAATTATAGCCTGACCAGAAAAATAAAAATCTGCGCCATATTGCGGAAAATTTCGGAACTAATTTCTGTAAAGACAATATTATGTGTTGACGTAAAAAAGATATAGTGGCGACACCACGCAGGGTTTTTATATTTCTGGATAATATTTTATACATAATGGTGAGTCGATTAAATTATATTTATATATGTTATACGTATAATATTATAAAATATAGGTATAAAAAAATATGTTGTACCTAGTGAAAAAAAGAATATGCTAGGAAATAATCTTACAATTTTACGTCTAATGTGCTGTTTGTTTTTTTTTGTGACAAATTTTGTAGATTGTCGCACAACTACACGAGCGTAAATCCGTCCATAATATGTCCTTTAAGAAGTCTCTCACGTCATTAGTTATTTATTTTTTCTGCTCTAGACGTATGCCTTTACAAACCTGGGCTGTGACGTTTTTGGTACGGTTTACAGAATAAATATTCGATTATTGTAAGGTATAATGTTTTCATAAATTTTCATTTATTGAATTGTACTAAAGTATCTGAAATAAAAGACTAGATGGAAACTAATCTTCTGGTTTTAATGGTAAAATTACTCCTAATTATAGGTATTTTAAAACAATTATAAATTATAGAAGTTTTTTAAATATTATGAACAGTCGTATACGTGTGTAAGAATAACTGTTAAAAAGATACTCAAAATCTCATTTAAAAATGTATCTTAATATTCTTTCGGTGGTATCTAATTATATTTTGTGGACTGTACACAATAATTATCCATTTCCGCGCAATGTCGTCCGCGGCTGTATCGAAAAACTTTTAATTTAGCCAAGTCGCTATTGTAAGTCTTTTAAAAAGCTTCGAGTATTGTATGCATTTAACAAGGAGTCGGTGTGACAGTTATTAATGGATTTTCTACTATTTTTCTCGGCTGGCGCGAAGGATCGGCTTAGTATCACCGCTCTTTGTTCCGACGTTGGGACGGAGCCCGGGTAGAGTTATTGATTTAATTTTCATTTATAAAGCTGTATCTTTACCTGGTTGTATCTTACTTTTATAATATTCGCTACTTAAAAGAGTATGTAAAAAGTATCGCATTATATGTTTATTTTGGATTTTGATATAATTGGATTACCTACCTACTTGAATAAATTAAAATATGTAAAAAATCACACCACGTTAAACTAGTTCGGAACCCAGTAGTGAGTTCGTAAGACCTGGTGTTATTGAATTATATATATTATAGATTTGTTAAGAAATCTCGACGACCGGACAGTTTGAGATCATCTATGACTCGTACGTATTAGGTACATATAACTCTCACCCACCACCTATGCGTTTAGCAACCTACCCCACCAGCTAGATATATATCTTATATAGTTACACAATTATAGATAATCACGCAATTCCAAGTATTTCGTCATTATGAAAAATCGATCGTACGCCCCATAAATATTTTCTTAAATGGTTTATTATGAGAAATATATGAAAACTCGCAAAGTCACTGGATTTAGCTACTCTCGTGAGCTCAGTGTTGTAGAACTGGCTTATCAGTACACGAGCCACGTATTACCGGGCTATTGAAAGAAAAGAAAAATGAAATAGAACAGACCTTTAGTGGTATAAAGTGGTAATGTAGATATGTGATTTTTAGATGTTCTACAAATCTTGGATATATAATTTGGTTTTATTGCGTATTTTTGGGCTGTCACTTAAGTTTATTAATATTTCGAGACTAAAGCAGAATCTATACAGAAATCTAAAAAGAAATAATCTAGTCTTAGATACTCAAGTAAAAGTGTCTGTACCGTATTCAATCTTTAAAGTCGCACTGTTTTTATTTATGAGAATAACTATTATTTTTAATGTTCTGATTAATTCACAATGTTTCGATATCAACAGAAAAATTAATTGTAAAGATTTAAAAAAAAAATTGACCCGAAGGTCAGCTTTTTGAAATATTTATAATGAAATCATGAAGAATTCTGGGACAACCGTTTTGATGGCATTGAATTATGACTCTAACATCAAACATATTATATCTATTAATTCGTCCGGTAGTATGGCGAAAATATAGACACATCAAATTAATAGTCTTTTAAATATTGTACCTTTGGTATACATGTTCGAATCCACGGGCGGCGTTTATAAAGCCGGCCTTATCCATTACTCAATTATTTTCTAAATTTCAATCATTGTCTACGGTTGCGACGGCGCGGTATTTTTCGAAATCCTCTCGCCAGCATCATTACTCATTCTCGGCTCCGTGCGGAGCGGCGCTTTTTGCGACCGCCTTCGGTGCACTGCAATCTGAATTGTCTGCGCTTTTTAAAATGTGCAAATATAAACGTATTTATATTGTTTTAATATATTATCCAGCAGTAACTTTATCCATTGGTTGATAATGTGAGGACAATTGACACTCCTGTTTTGGATGCTTCTGTGTAGACGTTCTGAAATGATTTTACTGTGAAGTTAATACGATCTCCACAGATATTTGAAATAAGGTTAATGTTCTTAATTCTGTTCTTAATATTTCTATGACGATCTCTCTAAAAAAAGTTCCTACAATAAAACAATTTTTTACGGATTTTATCGCGGTTTATTAAGATTTTTACAAGCCCGACGTTTCGGATACTTTACAAAAATTTGTAAAAATCTTAATAAACCGCGATAAAATCCGTAAAAAAATGTTTTATTATAATGAGTGAAATTCGCGTAAACATTAGAAAACAATAAGTTCCTACAAAATTATTGGTAAATTGTCAATTGTAGAGCTAAGATAAATTTGGCCTAATGTATACTAATTAGAAATTGTCTTAGGTATTGGGCTTATGTTACTTTTACGAGTGTTTGTCTGGAGTTTTATATATATTTTTATATTTTATATTTAATAGGCGACAAGGGCGATATTCCTATGCTTTAGATTTTCCTTCTATAATACAAATTTTCACATCGCTGAATGTGGCTCGTTTTCAACTTTGAAAAGTTGTCCACGCTGCTATTTTGCATCTTTTTTTTAGATATTGAATATCTAGGATACTGTCAAATAGTATAATAAATAGTGTTATAGTAATAGTACAAACTAGTTAAATGGGATTTCTCAAACAATATTAGAATATTGTAAAATCGGTAAAATTATCAAACACAACTCCAAAGGCATATTTAATACGCTTAACATCTTTATACAACTACTTTATACAATACAGCTTTATACAAATCAGTTCTTTGGGGACATGTAATTCTAAATAAGAGCATCGTTGTTTGTTGCTTCTGTTGAACGCCCAAGGGAGCGATACATCAAGCTTCAGTTGTGACCGGAGTTATATTTTGAAGACGATTGTCTCGTAATACGATCCTCGAGTCTACGTCAAAATATTTACGGAGAATCAGGCCAATTTTCCGCGCAATCGATCAATTTGTTTGTCAGTTAGAAAGTGAGTTAATATTGTCGATGCGTGAAATCGATGTAACATAATACATCAGCAAAAAGTATGCAGAAAATGAAAGCTATATCCCGTTTGTAAATATTTGTATCAGATCTTTAAAGATAAGTAGCAATTTACTTAAACTTTACGTACTACAGATGAGATCATATTCCTACTTATTTTACATAGCAGCTGTGTTCCTAATAAAAGGGTAGGTAGGCGTGCAGGCAGTATAATCACTGGCTGGCAGATGTACAATCTTAAAGTTAGAAGAGCTGTATAAGCTGTCGTAGTCACCATAAGGCTCCGACTACTCGGTTGCCTCCCTATGACATAAAAAAATAAGACGGAAGTGTCAAGGGCTAGTAAAGTAAGCGCGTTTATTTTCATGAGCGAAGCTGACAATCTTCCATCTAGTGGATCTGTCAATTTGGGTTAGTAAAATGTTAGAGTTATTTTCAGGTACGGTTATGGGTGACCATCTAGCTGTCAATATATGGTCAATCTCTGATGTATTATAATAGATATGGAGAAGTCTGACTTTGTATTATATGTCCCGAATATGGTTAATCTCAACCAATATTATTCAATATGATAAAAGTGTTATTCTAAAATATTTTTATTTAGATTAAATTATTAAAAATAATATATCATAAATTTATTTTAAAATCTGCGTGTTCATTTTGTTTGAGCACAAAGTTTGTTGTTAGTTTGTTTGAGCACAAAATTTCACACTAGATAATTTATTTCTCTGTACTGAAAACAACTAAATTCAACGGGGATTGTAAAAAGGGAAAAACAAGCTGCAGCCCTCCCCATTCCCGGAGGGATTATTCGCGGGATGGAGTGTAAAGAGTGACTGAGGGGTGCAGATAAGAATGATATTTCCAGCTCGGGACTCCGCTTCACCGCTTCGATACATAAAATATGCATTAAAATGTAAATGTACGAAGAACCGTTTGTTTTGAAAATTACATATAGCGTTGAAAATGTTGTTCATATAGGTATGGTTAAGAATCCATCTCTCTCGAATAGTTTTTTAATGATTAGTTTTTTACTTTATTGATTCTTACAGTAACACAAACTACATCAATCATGTATCACCTATAATAATACATAACATTAAACCTTATATGTCCCACTGCTGGGCACGGGTCTCCTCCTTGAAATAAGGCGAGGAGGGTTGTGTGCCATAGTTCATCGATGCGCTGGCCGAATGCGGGTTGGTGAATTTCACACACCTTCAACGACTTTTAATCTCATCGGGCATGCAGGTTTCCTCACGATGTCTCCTTGACCGGTAAGCAAGCGGTGGTCTAATGTTCGGGTGCACATAGAAATTTAGAAAAACTCATTTCTAGGCATCACAGGATCGAATCCGGACATCTCGGCTCTCACTTCTCGGCCACACACAAGAGGCCGAGCCCATACCCACTAGAGGCTAGACCATCACAGGATCGAATCCGGACATCTCGGCTCTCACTTCTCGGCCACACACAAGAGGCCGAGCCCATACCCACTAGAGGCTAGACCATCACAGGATCGAATCCGGACATCTCGGCTCTCACTTCTCGGCCACACACAAGAGGCCGAGCCCATACCCACTAGAGGCTAGACCATCACAGGATCGAATCCGGACATCTCGGCTCTCACTTCTCGGCCACACACAAGAGGCCGAGCCCATACCCACTAGAGGCTAGACCATCACAGGATCGAATCCGGACATCTCGGCTCTCACTTCTCGGCCACACACAAGAGGCCGAGCCCATACCCACTAGAGGCTAGACCATCACAGGATCGAATCCGGACATCTCGGCTCTCACTTCTCGGCCACACACAAGAGGCCGAGCCCATACCCACTAGAGGCTAGACCATCACAGGATCGAATCCGGACATCTCGGCTCTCACTTCTCGGCCACACACAAGAGGCCGAGCCCATACCCACTAGAGGCTAGACCATCACAGGATCGAATCCGGACATCTCGGCTCTCACTTCTCGGCCACACACAAGAGGCCGAGCCCATACCCACTAGAGGCTAGACCATCATCGCTCACAAT
Source organism: Helleia helle (assembly GCA_963853865.1). Taxonomy (NCBI): domain Eukaryota; kingdom Metazoa; phylum Arthropoda; class Insecta; order Lepidoptera; family Lycaenidae; genus Helleia; species Helleia helle. The sequence continues at coordinate 14,201,666 of OY971416.1, read as the reverse complement.
TTTCGTTCACTAGAATTTTATAGTAATTATCAAGCTGATCAAAGAATTGATATACATTATAAAGAGAGCAATTTTTATTGTAGAGGTCAATGAAATACTTTCTATCCTTTTTTCCTCGTCCTCCTCCTCCTCTCCTCGTCATCACCTCCACGTCTGTGCCATGGCACATGGCATGGGTCATGAACCTTGCGACCAGGTCCCACGGCGCTGAGCCCGCTAGTGCGCACGCAGCCTTGTATGTGGTCGTACGGTACGCACCGACGGCCATGACTCTATACGGACATCGCAGCAGAGCCACGTTCTCCGTCTTGCAGCCCCATGGACTGCAACACGGCCACATATAGGCAATCATTGTTAGGTCCACTAACGTTAGGAAGGAAACGACTCAACGCGCGTGTAGTTCCAAGCAGCCTCGGGACGCCAGAAAATCCTTTCTAACCTAATCTAAACATTAATTATTTATTAATTTATTATATACGTGCTATAACAATATTTTCTAAGCTAATCTACTAAACAACTTTATGCAGAAATTATTGCGGCATATTATGTTTTACATTTCCGTCATTTCTGATACTTTCCAGGAACCATAGCCCCAGAAGGACTTTAAATATGAATCGATTTTAGTACGTTTATTATAAAATATTCTATCATCGATTCCACCAGCATGTTAATTTAATATGTATGTTTTTTTTTTCGGATGGATCTATGCTAACGGCCCGAAGGCCCTAATGCTACATCGGATTAGTGTGAGCCCATTTGGCTCACTTTTGGTTTGTAAAAGTGGGGGGAAGCCAACCGTGCAGTCTGCGACCACACGGCCTCCTGGCGTCGGGTTGGAATATTTATGTGTAGTATGGCACTCCTAGGAACCTACGAGGCTACATGCGGAAATGCATTTCCTGATTTCCTGTGTTAATAAAGCATGTTATTGTAACTATCCAGAGACGGGATACTAAGTGGCTAAAACTTATACATTTACATGTCCCGAATCAATGTACCTAGTCAGTAAATAATAATTTGTAAAGACAAAGACATACTCTGTTATAATGAAACATTTTTTACGGATTTTATCGCGGTTTATTAAGATTTTTACATGCCGTTTCGGATATTTTACACCCATGGTCACGGGAGGAAAAATTGTTTCATTATAATAAGTGAAGTTCGCGTAAACATTAGAAAACGACATAGTCTGTGTCTAATTATTCATACACCATGTAATATAAGTGTATATGTACAAAGCTCGGAAAAGACATCTGCACTTTCTATTGATTGAGCGACCACCCAGTTCATAGAATCCCAGGAAATCGCGTCGAATATCTAAAGTAAGGGAGCAAGAGGAAAAAATTGAACCACGACGGCAACGCTGCACTGTCGCGACTTCTGGCTGATTAATGAAGTTTCTGCTCATTCAGCTGTAAACACCCTTACGAACAAGTCGCTGGCACTGAAACTACAACCCAACAGACAGACCATAAAGTTGTTTTTCACAATGAATGGTATAATATTAGGGCGTTCATCCAGACTTGTCAAGTATACCAAACGTGTCCCCTCAACGCTGTAACATTTGACGTTTTTGTGCGACAAACGTATGTACGAAATGGCAAATATGGGATCATTGGCTTTGGATTTTTTCGCAATCAAAATAGAGATCAGCGGAAGTACATGTAGGTACATATGTATATACTATTTGCCCTACAGAATTTGAAATGTTTAGTACTAAATAAATCCTGTTGACCTCGGAATACAATTTCTGAAATTACGGATTTCTTTTCCTTAACTTTTAGGAACATATAGATGGAAAATTCGGAACATAATATAAGGAGAAACAAGCAAGTAATTTAATAAGATGTAAGACTAGTAAATCATAAAAACAACACCCAAAATTAAGCTTTTTTTATAAAAGACTGGGCAAACGGACAGTCGGTTCACCTGATGGTAAGTGAAAAGCGACATCCCCAGACATCCGCTACACCAGAGGATCAGCAGGTGCGTTGCCGGCCTTTTAGATATGAGTATGCTCTTTTGCATGTGCGAAAATGTAATTCGTTCGAGTTCGCCTTATTTAATTTATTGATTTAACATCTTTCATTAAGTATTGTTAATGTTAGTTCCTAAGCTATTCAGCCTGTTTAAGCAATTGTTTATGAACTTATTAAAATATAGAGATATAAAATATATCCAATAAATTACATCAATATTTCAACGTTAAAACTTTGATTGCCCATCTAAAGTTATGAGAGTTAAAGGAACCCCTAAATAGAATTCGTTGGTTTGACGTCATTCGAGGAGGAGGTGGGTGTGGGGGGTTGGTAGGAGGTACGTGGAGTCTGCTGTCAAACATTTGACATACGATGACGTTTCCATGTCAGAAACTTGTGCGTGGCTTTGAATAGGTTGCTTTAGTCAGCCGCTTTTAATGATAGTCAAACATGGCGGCATATTCACTTGTATCATAATATTCGACTTGGGTTTTGGGAATTTAAGACATTAGTCAACTAATATACGAATACCTAAAAAGCTTACTACATGAAATTATTAATGAGATTATATTATACCTAGCTACTATTATAAATATAATATATTTTAACTTGGATATAAATAAAGATTTGATTATTGAACTACGGCCTCGTGTTGCAGAAATCTCAATAAAAGCTGTTTTCACATTTTATTATCACCATTTATTCATTTTTATTCACAATTAATTACAATAAAGCCTTAGACTTTAGCCTACTCTAACCAATTTTTATACAAACACACGTTATTATACATACTACACATTATCTTACCTTCTCGAGTCAGCCCCCGGTGGGAGGGGCGAGTTGCAAAAAAATGCCGACAGACGGGCCCACAAAAATGGGATACGGCATCGGCCATTATACAGAACTGGCCCTTCGATAATTGGATACTGGCAATTTGGATTTCTTATATTTCGCTTAGAAGCTAGCGAAATTTTCGACCGTTGCATTATTAGGTTAATTATAATAATTGTATTTTCTAACAAAATAAAATATAGAAAAACTAAAAATGTGTAACAAAGGTGCATTCATCATCACTATTATCAACAACAACTTTTTCCGGTCCACTACAGGACATAGGCCTCCTACTATGAACACTAAGACGGCAACCACTCGCAACTCAGATCGGACAAGGAGATTGTCGTCCCAATATCAGTTACCTATTAATTAACTACGAGAAATTAATTTTGTGTTTAATTACTTTTAATTTTAATTACAATTCCCCTCAGTAGGTACCTATTCTTACAACTGATTAAAACTTTAAGGATGCTAAAAGTCTTAAATAAACTTGGTCATCAAAAGTCTAAATGTACGTGAGGTGCTAACATAGTAGATAGGAACTTCAAAGAAGATAAAAAAGACGCCTAGCAATATATAGTCTGATGATGATGTCGTTGACTTTAAAGTTTAAACCCAATCAACAAATTTCTAAAACAAAGCAAATAATACGATCAGAGTTAAATAGGTTTTTATTCAGCTGTTTGGTGTGTGATACGTAAAATGGTTTATCGAATCAACATTGACAGACCACTTTTAACCCTGTAACTTGAACATAAAGCTGATTTTCCTAAACGCGCTTATTCGAATTGCAAAGTTTGATTAAGAGCCTGTCGTATTGTTCATTAAACTTGGATTAAGTTTGTTCTGGATCGAACGAGCCAGCATCCAGTTAGCGAGTGAAAAACAAAAGTATGAGGGGAACAGAAAGTTCCTGTCTTCATTGAGACAGCATTTAGGAAATGGCGGCACGAAGATTGGATTCAAATGTAGCCATAAATTTTCTCGTGAAAAATGAACAAAAATCTTTACTGACTTATACATTACTGTAATACTTACTTTTTTAACATATTTCTTTTACCTATGTGGTTCGAAAATTATGAATAAAAATATTAATAGAGAAAGGAAAAACATAAGTTCTAATGAATATTAATATACCTATTTCTATACGAATTTCACTCATTACATAGGGTAAAACCGGGATAGATGCCGCAGCGGGATAGATGCCTCATATCCTGTAAAACCCAACTTCCCGAATTCGCAACTAAAAATTAATCACATAAGTAGGAGCCGCAGTCACCCCGTACCTAAGTTACCCACGGACAACCCACGAAAAAGAACGTATTTAGCTCGTGTGTGTAATTATATCCGCGGCGAAATTCACAAACACGTCAAAGATTTAAGGGTTAGTATTTTGCGTTGTATAACTTTTTAATTAGTAATAAATTTCGTGATATTTCTTATTTAGTCAATATATTGGTTCATTGAGTCTGCGTCTAAGTGTAAATACATGCTATTTTGTTTATAATTTATTTAAAAAATACGTGGGCATATATGCCTATCACAAAGGATAGTTGATTTTTCGAGGTATAGGTGCCCTTAGGGGCATCTATCCCTCCATACGTACATACGCAGTACCTAGGTGTATATTTTTAAAATAATATGTTCAGTACCTGTTTTATTTTTTATGTATAATAGGTATAATATGTACCTATGTTTTTATTTGGGCTTTTTAATGATTCTAGCAGAACTATGCCACAAAAACAAATTAAAACTAATTTACATAAGAAAAACAAGACTGGAACAAGCAATGGACTTAAGAAAATAAAGAAAGAAACCACAAATAAAGAACAAATTAATTATTTTACTGAAAATGACAATGGCAACCTAGCTGAATTGTGTGATCAAGAAAATTATATTTATTGTATTTAAAACTATACCAAGACAGCATCACTAAAAGATAAAATACTTACAGTTCAAACACCACCAAACTATAAAATTAAAGGCAGGAAAACTAAAGGTTTGCCCTTAAAGAAAACAAACAGAGATAGACAGAATAACCTTAGAGATTTTATTTTTATGTTGTATGTAACCAAAAAATATGATTATGCATTTTGGAACTATTCCGGATATGTGCTCGATGAGAACTATCTAGCATTTGGTTTTGATTTTTAGTTAACACGGTATAAAGGGCATCTATCCTTCTCGATATTTTCATGGTGGGGCAACTATCCATATAGGTAGGCATCTATCCTCAAAAAACATGTCCCACGAAAAGCTAATTTCTGCAAAATCTGTATATGATAGGTAAAATAATAATAATAGTAATTCAACATAAAGGATTAAACTAGCTATATTAATAAAAAATATTCGTATAAAATTAATATTTTTAAAATTATGAGGCTAATTCAAAAAGTGGGGCATCTATAGTTTACCCTACAATAAAACATTTTTCTTACAAATTTTATGATGGTTTGATTAGAATTTCTCGTGTACCATCTTTCTTGTACTGTGTATTTAGGTAGGTAAGTATAGTTCTTTTTTATGTTACCTACTTGGATAGGCAAACACCAGTTTGTGATCGGATGTGCCACCTGATGTTAACTGGTCGACGTCGCCCATGAACACAATCTAGTTTACCTGGAACTATCCCAGACAACTCATTCATGTGTTGCCTATCCTGAGACATAAGATCGGTGCCAGTACACAGGCTGTCTTGCCCTTCTTTCCGAAACACAGCAAAGCTGTTTCACGGGAGAGAATCTATCTAGGTATCAGAATATACATACATTTAAAGAATGTTATGTCATATTATTGTCCGCGATGCACTCCTAACATACCGAACCTGTGTAGTCCAACTATAGTAGGTACCATATAGGACAGATTTGGGCACTAAATAAAACTTTATTGTCAGTGTGACAGTAGGTACGACGTTGTCTGGGCCAGTCTTTAATAAAAAAATATTATAAACTTAAATAATTATATACACACTTAAATAAGACAAGTTACTCAAAATGCAGGACCGTAAATATCTTATTACATCACTAAAGTGAGGATATAGCTTTGAAGTGGCAGTGGGCTGGTCACACACTCAGGAGAACGGATGGTCGATGGGCCAATGAGGTTCAAGGGTGGAGGCCACGTTTGGGTAGACGAAGTGTTGGTCGGCCATTAACCAGGTGGGAAGACGATCTCCGTGCAGTGGTCGGTCCATGTTGGATGCAAGTGGCAAGGGATAGGTCGTCTTGGCGTTCATTGAGGGAGGCCTATGTTCAGCTGTCGGATAGAGGCTGATGGTGATGATGATGAAGGATATAATTTTACAGGACTATTATTTTCTGGAAAAAAGCCACATTAGATTAAAATATAGATATTTCATCACTGTCTGCAGACCTACGCTTGATGTAGGTTCTACTTAAGTACTATTTCAGCGTAGTCTACTCGTCTCGCATATCGATGTCAGCTAAATCTGAGACTGTAAATTTATTAGGGATCATTGCTCCTGAATAAGGCACGTCCGACCTTGTTTCCTACCATCTCATTTAGGAAAAAACAATTTAATTTTGTGTTCAATAGTGTGCCGGCTAGTGTATAGCCGGCCCAAGTCGGCTGCATAGCAATGCAGCCAACTTTGGCCAACCGGCGTCAAGTGACAGCTATGCTGTTGCGTTTCGTGCGGTTTGTGAGTTTCCGGTGGCCCATTGGGGGAGATAGGGAAAAGGAGGGCGGCGCATCTACGTGGCCTTGTTTGTGGATAGGTATGAGCGTCAGCGCCGTGAGGCTCCGACTGCACGTTTGCCCCCTGATGACATAAAAAAAATATATATTTTTAATCAACGACCATTATCAAAACTTAAATTTATGACACAATTATAACTACACCGACTTTAGCAGCTGGCATGGTCATAGTCATGTCATAAAATAAGACTGGAATCAGGGAATTAACAAGGTTGTATATCGCATAAAAACTTAATAATTGTATATAAATGTTTAAAAAATGCTACATATTACGTACCTATAATTGATTAAAGAACTTTAAATTAGATACAGTACATCTAAAATGATCAAGTAGTAACCGAACGAGCAGTGGTTACTGGTTATTGATCAAACATGTATTGAGCGGGTGTTCCCGCCTTTTGTGCGGCCTGACTCAGCACATTCGATGATATTGTGATCGTCTAATTCAATGAAATCACCGGACATTTTGTTTATTTCGGCTCCCTTGTCGGGTGTCGGTATTAGCGGCTTAAGACTCATGATAGGCCACGACCGTGACTTGCCGCTGTTGTTTTTGTTCGGATTTAGTGTAGTAATGTTTGTTTTTGAAGGTTCGATGTTAGGATGTTTAACGTGAAACTGGCAAATTAGTATGAGAATCGTATAAATAACTAAGAAGGTCAATTGGAAAGCATAATTGAGCGATAATCGTCTAGTGAGCATGGGCTCGGCCTCTTGAGTGAGAAGTCCGGGTTCGATCCTGAATCCTATGGTGCTTTGAAATGTGTTTTTCTAAATTTCTACGTGCACCCGAACATGAGACCATCGCTTGCTTGCCGGTGAAGGAATCGTGAGGAAACCTGCAAGCCTGATGAGATTAAAAGTTTTTGAAAATATGAGAGGTATAAGAACCCGAATTGGGCCAGCGCATCAGTGAACTATGGCCCAACATCCTCCCCGCTTGATTTCAGCAGTGGGACATATAAGATTTGATATTATTATCATATATTATGTATTATTACTAACGACATGGGACGACTGGTCGGTACCTAATATTGTATCAGCTCCCAAGTTTTGGTCATGTGCTGCTCATCTAGAGATAAAATAAAGAATATATTTAAAAAATCTACATTAAGAAAAGAAAACGAACGGTTTTGGTTCACCCAATGAAAAAAAGAAGTGATGATTGGCACCCAAACAGCAGAGGGCAGGTGTATTACGGACTTCTAAGGTCTAAGAATGACTTAGCTGATTTTGAGATGTGTAGGTTCGGCAATATATTGTAAATGGTTGTAATGGTTGGTTCTCGGTAACCGTTGTGTGTGGCAGGTAATTCCTTAAAATTTGGAGTTTTAGATTTGGAATACCTATCGAGTAAAAATTCGAGTGCACTAAAAATTTCATTGTCTGATGCCTGGTGGATGCCTGGCGTTAGATAGGTAGGTAGGTAGGTACCTACCTACTTTACATACTTACATATTATTTGATAGTTTGCCATTTTGCGTACGCGCAATTTTTGCTATGTTACTTTAGATATTTCACAAATACACTTTTGATGTCTTATGAGTGGACTCGCCTGAGGGTTTATAGGTACTTACCTACTCTAATTAATAACGTCATTAAAACCGCTACTTGCCTAAACGTATCATGGCCATATTATCTAGATACACTCAATTCCCTTCACTGTCCTCTCTAAGGAATACCTACCCCTATTTATCGAGTTTCAACGATGCGATGAAAGAAATAAAATGGTGTTATGGAGGTACCTACCTTATTATAATACATGTGAAATTTTACGCGTCATCGAAGAATATTGATTAAAGATAAATAGTTGGTCTGAGGCCAATACGATTATTTAAAACGAATAAAATAATAAAATCGGCTGAGATTATCTGGCTGTTTTTTTTGTATTTTAAATCGGAAATGAATATACTTAATAATAAAAAATTAAAATCATATTCTACTCACGAAATTACGATCGCATGACAAGTATCTAATTATTTCATAATTGAAACGAATTTAACCCGAACATCGATATTTTTAATCTGATAATTTCAATAAAATACGAGGGAAGTCGCAGATTAAATATTTAAAACATGTCCCGACGAACGGAGACCATGTTCATTTTGTAGTATTATTAAATAGTATAACCCCTCGATAAAACAAGCGATGCTCTATCTTTCTTCCACCACTAAAGAAACCCGTGAGTTAGAGCGCGATATATATATTTACCGCTGCTCGCACGAGAAGCCCAAGAATACTCCATTCCGTTCGCACGATTGGAATAGCTTGCGAGTGGAAGGGGGAGAATTATTGCTACTGTTCTCCGCTCGGGTTGCAACTGGTGTACAATTTCGAGCTCAAATAGTTGGGAATAAGGTTGGAGTAAGGTTGCCGATTTGAATATAAGAGAGAAGAACAGCTCCGCCTTAAAAATGGAAGGTGGTATGTAAAAATTGATGAACATGTATAGAGTCCTTATAGTGACAGAGTGCGCTGGCTTGTGGACAGTGGATATTGTCGAAAATGTCGCGGAGTGCACTTTTGCTATTGTTTACTATGAAACAGTGATATGACTGTATTAAAATAACTTGATAAACTGTGGAGATTGTGTGTTATAGTGGATTGTAGTGAGGCTTTAAGTGAATTGTGAAATTACAAATGCATTATTATATGGTAGGTAATTAATTTATTGAAAATTTTAGTATAGTTTATGTTATGTTAGGTTTAAATATGATTACAAAATTAATTATAAATTGTATAAATCATCGAAAATTATTTTATAATATTTTTTAATAATAGTGTAGTGATCAACTGCATACATATTTGTATTATAATAATATATTTCCTAGCTAGTTAAACTACCTAATAATGCCTGGCGATGCTAATATAGTGTTTTAGTTTCTATATCTGTTATATTATGCAAAAAGAAAACACATTTTCCTATATAATTTATACGATTGAAGTTTATGATAGGTACATTATTGTAAATATATAGATCTTAAATTATTTACAGGAATATAAAAGAAAAAGCCATGAGTGTGATGCGTGAGTGAATGGCCGCCATATTAACAGGCGTGTTGGAAGCTGGTGATGCGCCGACCCGACCACGCCCACAATGAGCTCCTTCCTCATGAACGGCGGATACCAACCTCAGCCGGACCCCAAATTCCCTCCCCCGGAGGAGTACAGCCAAGCAGACTACATACCACCAGGAGAATATTACCAGCACCAGCTGCAATATGGATACCAACACCAATATCCTGTCCAAATCGGCACAGGCTACGGGTACGGTGGCTACTACCATCCGTTACCACAGCACCCTCCGGTGGCGCCACCACCGCGCCCACCTGAGCCATCTCATCCGTCTGATGCGGATCATGGGTATATACCGTCACATGAAGCCACGCCAGGCCTTGCAGAGTTGGGCCTTAGGCTAGAGAGGCATATCGAGGAAGCAGCGCCTGCCGGGAGGAAGCTCCAAGCCCTCGGTCGGGAGGGGTCCCCAGTGTCGGAGATGGACGATGAACGCCTCCTTCTAGACAGTCCGCCCGTCGACGATGATGACTCCTCAATATGTTCGGATAATACGGACAGGGTTATTTACCCGTGGATGAAGAAAATACACGTTGCAGGAGCATGTAAGTATTTTATACTTTGAATAGTCAGTTTACTGGTAGGGAGGAGAGTGCGACGCATCTGCCTATATGCGTACCTATTACCATCATTTTTTCTACCTAACACACGTTTTGCGCATATATTATGTATAGTTAAGTACCTACCTTCTTCTGTCGTCTTGTCTGAGACTACGTTTTCTACTATTATATACACCTACACCTATGTCTAACGTTTGTCTATGATACATCATTATTTTAATAAGTCCTCTCTACTCAGAAAGTGCTAACTATATCTTTAATCTGTGGCATATTATGCTTGGTTTTTGATTTAATTATTTTAATAATTGGATCCCAAGCAGGTGGTAAGAGCCAGCCATCTTCTCTATTGAAATTTGGATGTTTTTTAATTTCAATAGCCTCGCGGATCATCCTTGGTTGGAATTCACAACCGACGCCAGGAGGCCGTGTGGTCGCTGACCGCACGGTAGGCGGGGGGCAACCCCCCACTTTATAAATCAAAAGTGAGCCGAATGGGCTCACACTAATCCGATGAAGCATTAGGGCCTTCGGGCCATTAGCATAGATTCCTCCGAAAAAAAAAAAAAAAAAAATGGTTGGAATCGGTGTTCTTTTGCGATTATCTGTGGTCTATCAAATCTGATATAATGGCGAGCTTTGTCTAGACTATGTTCACAGATTGCAGACTTAGTGTAGCGACAGTGTTTTAAGCTTGTAAAAATCTCAATAAACCGCGATAAAATCCGTAAAAATTGTTTCATTATAATGAGTGAAATTCGCGCAAACATTGGAAAACAATATGACATAGTTTGGTTCCCCACCATAGCTTTGTCGTAGCAGTGAGGCTCAGTAGCTTCCCCACCATGGTTCAGGCCTTGTCGTGGCGGTGGGGCTCAGTAACCTAGGGTGAGCGGTGCACTTTGGGCGAAGCTAATTGGGCCGAGGGGGCTCTTTGTACCCCTCTTATAAGAAGAGGGGACAGAAGAGCAGGGGGCAAGGGGTGAGGATGGGAACCTCACCCCATTGTACTGTCCCGACGTTAGGAGGGGTTGTGCTGTGGTGCGGGACAACCCCTCTGTGGAGGTGGCGTTGGTCCCTTACGGGACTGACTAGCCGCCGAGGTGCCCTGTTTGTTTTCTAGATCCGGGGCACCTCACCAAAGGCGGCATTGGTAGCACTCGCCGGGATTTATTGGGTAGAGTTGCGTCCATTTACCAGCTGTCGGGTGCAGCGAGTCCCACATACCCGCGTGGGGAGACCCACTCCCCCGCGGGATGCCTCAGAGTATTTCCCGGCGTTAAAGAAAAAAACAAGGCTCAGTAGCCTAAGTTGAACCCAGCACCTTGGACGAAGGAAATTGAGCTGTGGGAGCTGCTTTTAGTGGGGTACAAAGAGCTTATACGAAAAGGAGACAAAAGAGCAGGGGGACAACGGGTGAAGATGGGAACCTCACCCCATTGTACTGTCCCGACATTGGGAGGGGTTGTTCTGTGGTGCGGGGCAACCCCTCTGTGGAGGAGGTGTGAGGTAGCCGTCGAGGTGCCCTGTTTGCTCAACAGATCTAGGGCACCTCACCAAAGGCGGCATTGGTGGCACTCGCCGGGTTTTAGTGGATAGAGCTGCGTCCACTTACCAGCTTTCGGGCACAGCGAGTCCCACATACCCGTCTGGGGACACCCCACTCCCCCGCGGGATGCCTCAGAGCATTTCTCAACGTAAAAGGAATAAAAGGTGCACAGCTTAGTAGGATCGGAATTGAAATTATATCAATATATTTTAGCTTTATGTTATGTTCAATAATAATGAACGGATAGTCGATGATGATGATGATGATGTCGTATATTTTAGAAGCTTGAGTTTAGAAGTTCAAAACCAATGTTAATATACGACTAGATTAGATACGCGTGGCATTTATCTACTTATACCTACTTGTTCAATATTGATAAATCCCGATAGCAATGAGATATTTTTGAACGAGAGTTAATTAAAAAGAAATACAGTTACCATATTTTAAAAATTTGCACAGGCATGACCAAAGCCACGTTTCAATATAAACTTTTCTTAGTATCGCAACAATTGAAAAATATATCGAAAATAATAGCCGCATTGATTACCGGTTTACTTAAACAAGTAGGTATTGGCTTACACTTCTCCTTATGCAGCGAATTAGAAGGTCCTATACATGATATTATGTGCTTTATCTATATGATATGATTTCTCTTCCGTCCTACATTTTATTTCCTAATTAATGTTGTTTAGTGTACAAACTACCTACCGAGATCGTAATGCTGTACTATTTTTAACGCAATTTAATTGATTTGGTTCTCAAATATTATAAGAAATGCATAACTAAATATTTTTTTACCCGCGGCTTCGCTTGCGCGTATACTTCAATGTCAGCACATGTTTCCCGGGACAAATGTATAATAATACTATTGCAAACTATAATCTATTCCTGTACAAATTACGAACCAGATTCGTTCAGTTGCTTTAGTGTGATGTAGTAACAAACATCCATCCATACAAACATTCACATCATCATATTCATAAAGCAATCTACGTTTTGTTTTATAAACATTATCTCAGCGATCAAATTATCTTTACATTCGGGAGTCTCTGGGGAATTTTTACTAGTCTTGTTGTGTGAAGATATTTTCGTTACTCAGTCTTTTACGTCTCATTGTCTGAAATGCAGTTTGTGACTACTTAATAGCAACGAAAAATGAATAATTAAGTAATTTTAGTTATTTTTACATAAATAAACTTTAATTTTAAAATAGTTAAAACTTAATATGCGTAGATGCGTGTAGGTTAATGTTTGATTGAATAAAGTCACCTAAATTCTAAAAGCAAACGAGTTCATCGATTAGCTACCTATGTACTATTGAACCCGTTCAAGGAATTTTGTCTATTCTGAAATCCAAGAGTCGCCCTGCTAGCTATATCCTTGTTTACCGAATATAAATGTTGCGTCATCTAAGAAATAAACTAAAATAACATATCCCCAACTGCTAGATAGATACAATAGGTATTACCTATTGTATTAGCGATCAAAAGGAGTGGAGCTTCTTAAATTGACTGTTAATTAGAAAGAAGCAGTAAGATAGTATAGGAAGAGGGCTGAGGGCAGCCAGCTGGTGTAGTGACCATATTATGGCTGGTTATTTAACATATGTATCAGGTTGCTTTTTAAATTTTGATAAATTCCCATACATTTCTTAAATTTATTTCTATTGTATACGCCACACCATTATATTAAGCTTACTAGTACTTGCACTTGAATATTATTATTGACAACGAATGTGCAGTCCTGTTTATTTCAAAAGAAGATAAATTAAAAATATCCAAATAAACGCCGAGCACCCAACATGAGTGTTATTAATCGCAGCACATTAATATTACCTTGATTCCATTGTTGTACAAACATAAGTGCAAAATGCATTTTAAAGAGCTCGACGTGCGGCGTCACACTTTTGAGGATGAACAAATTGTTTCAATCAATAACCGGGTCCTCAAGATCCTTTGAGTGTTATATGTTTTGACGTTTTACTAATGTGGTGTCGTTAAGGTCCTGTATGATAACAATGGGACCCATGGTAATGAGGCTCATTTATTTTATGGCCTTTTAATAGTTTGTGGCTAGGAATACACCGCGAAGATTATCGAGTTGATTTTTAATTTGTTTGACTTGAATAGGTGATTTGACTTGAACAGAATGTTTTGGGCGGTTTACAATGGCGAGGTCGAGTGACATATTTATATTTTTAAGGATATCTGTAATCTGCCTTCGTGTGTACTTGCATTTTAATGATTGTAATTGTTTGTTACAAATATAGTTTTTTTTTTCATCTAAAATTTAAATCTTATTTACTAAAAACTTCACTGTTTACATAAGTAGCTTTTAAATTATATTTGTATAGATTTTGGAATAAGAAACATATTATATGGTTTTTTTTTTTTTTAATTTTTACTTTAACTTTTTTTCACTTCATTATGACAAATTTATTAATCACTTCATACCTATAACGATGGTTAACCTTTTCCATTTGCCCTAACATACCGTATTAAAATAACTATTGATGAATTCTCAGTTCATATTATGATCAGAAAAAATAATAATAGTCTTATAGAAACTGCTATTTTAATATGAAACAAGGTGACTTTGAACATAATGTGATGAATAAAACAACACAAGTGATGACCTTACGGGTAAAGTAAAGTACCTAAGTAAAGTGCGGGTGCTAATTGTTTTAACTTCAAACATTACCTTCGTGATTACCTACAGATTTATTGAGAGGTGGTTAAATTGATTTTTCCTAATTATAAAAATACTAATAAAGTTAATTCTTTTAACAGTCGAAATACTGTTTCCATCCCTTGTATAACTTTTAACAAACATAAATAGCATTACATTCATCCTGAACATGTATTTCTCCGCTTTTATAAGTACCCAAAAATGCTTATTTATTCATTCTCGACACGAGAAAAATCTAATTCGTCAATTATCAAAACATGTCGAATTTTTATACCAGTTTTCTTTCATTATTACTTTAATACATACAATGCAGTTGAGTTTTAACAATTAATAATTAAAAATAAATTACTAAATAAAGATCTGCATAGAGTCTTAATAAAAACAACTTCCCTAGCGTGGAGTTCAAAAATAGATTTTTAAATGAAGTAAATCTCAAGTTTGGTCTACATCATCATCATCAGCCTTTATCCGTCCACTGCTGAACATAGGCCTTCTTCAAATAACGTCATGTCATCTTCACTGAGAGTTACTGCACGGAGATCGTCTTCAATGGTCTAGATACAAGGTTTTAATGTACGCAATTTTGAAACTACAGAATTAAAAGTAAATTCTTTCTTATCATCATCAAAAAAAATCTTTCTTTGTCGTTAAATTATTGACAGAGCGTTCGTGTTTCTTACGTCAGTAAGTAGAATCGCGGTGTTTTTGACTGTATCAAAAATGATCATCAATCCGATTATAATCTTTATATTTACTAATAGGATATTCTACCTATATAAAATATGGATACCTGCATTTCACCTATACATACCTATTAAGTACTGAATCTTGTTTGATTGCTTATGATTCTACGGTCAGATTGTTAATTCATAATACTAACCTACATTGTATATACTTACCTAACTGACTTGCCAATTAGAAATGATAAGTTAAACTTAAAGTAAGCAACTTTTATCATAGGACACAAATTACTACGATTTTATTAATATGTAATAATAACTATTGACTTACAATCACACACATAAACTAGTTTACCAGGAACTAGCCTAGGCAACTGATTTATTTGTTACCTTTCCTCAGGGGTGAGACGTAAGATCTTAAGTCTCGGTGCCAGTAATAACACTGCCTGTCTTGCCCTTCTCTCCGAACTCCGAAACACAGCAAAGCTGTTTCACAAGAGAAACAAGCAAGATAGTGGTACCTATGCAGCCGGGAGCGCGGTACAGCGCTTCCCTCTCACCGGCATTATATTTTCATGTAAACTATAGAATTTAAAAACATGTTGCTGTAGGTTGAGCGCTAACACTGGAAATACTTCCACTAAGTACAGCTAGAATCTATATTTTCTTGTGCACCGTTTGTTAACATAATTACACCCATCACAGTGTAATGTCAATAATGTAGCCATTACTCTGAACATCTATTAAACGTAATGTGTAATCTGCTTTTTACATATTTTCGTATTAACGAACTGTATATTACTTGTATTAGTGCAGTTTCTTATTAAATATCTAAGTAGCTTGCAGTTACTTTGTCGTTATACCATTTCTGATATTAGAGGTACCTAATGTTTGTTAGTTTGAATGTACCTACGAGGTAATTTTCAAAAAAATCTACTGTTTTTGTAATTCCTTTCACTAAGTTATAATGTAAGATACATAATAACTTGGTGATATAGGATATAAAAATAATTATTATCAGATTGCATACAGATGCAAGTAAATGGTTATATATAAAAAGGTTATAATATTATATATTATTATAATGATGGGTGCAATATAAGAAATTAAATTAATATCAAACGAAAGTTAGTCACACATTCAATAAATGAGTCTAGACGAATGGATAACGAGCTTGTGAATTATTATGGAAACCAATGAAAGCTTATGAATAAGTTATTGACGACCTTTGTGGCTCAGTGGTTAGCGCGTTAGCCGGAGGTTGCTAGTTCGAATCCCGCCAAGGAACAAAAAAGTTTTCTGTGTTCCTGGGTCGTTACACATACGAGTATTTAATACACATCGTATTAAATATGTGTATTATAAAATAAAAATATTAAATATATGTATAGTATAAAGTATTAAATATGTTTCCGTTGTCTGGTACCCGTAACACAAGTTCTTCGAGAACTTACCACGGGACCAGATTGACCTAGTGTGAAAGCGTCCATAGATATTATTATTGTTATTTCTCCCAGCTAGTTAGTTTCTTATATTATACCACCATCATATACTGTGCAGTTATTGGACATACTAGGTGCTAATTTCAAATTAAATATGCTTTGTAATAAAACACCTGGTATTAACACTAGTACTCGATTAATTTTCATCGAGTAGATAGTTTGTGATTTCACATTGCTGCCAGTAAAAAAATCCGGTTCTGATAATCTCGTGGGAGAGATGCGCTATAACGCAATCTCATCAGCATATAGTATCACCATCCTGCTTATTTCTCCCGTGAAACAGCTTTGCTTTGTCAGTAATTATACTGGTAGTATAATTACTGACACCGAGACTTAACATCTTATGTCTGAGGATAGGCAATACATAAATGAGTTGCCTAGACTAGTCTCAGGTTAACTTATTTATGTTCATGGGTGATACTGACCAACTAACCTACCTTACCATCAAGTGCTAAGTCTAGTCCAGTTTGTCCAACCAATAAATATAAAAAATCGCCTCCAACAAAACAGACCATTGTAGAGCTAGCTCTACATGGAGGAGGGCCCGGTACCGGGTCTCTCCGAGTTCCAATTTGAGTTCAATCTGGACGTTGATGCCTTCAAGCCCCTTCAAGTGGTGACGGGTGAGGTGAAACACGTGATGGTCGCGGTGCCGCTGGACATCGCAAACGCCTTCAACAGCCTATCCCACACGGGAGGTAGAGTCATTCGGGTCAAGAGTGCGCACTTTTCCACTTCCAAGCACACCACAACAAAATGAATCAATTATTAGGAATGTGATATTTAAATTTAGATAACGTATTTTATGCTTTATTAAGTACGTATATTTATCTACAGGCTAAATCTATAGTTTTGTCAGAATTAAACACTAAAGAGGCTCGGTCAGAATGCGAAACTTTGCCCCTTAATGTGGGTAACAGTACGCAGTTTGACGGGTAAAAGTTCGCATGTAATGAATAAAATTAGTACCAATAAAAATGCATTCTAGTCATTTTACAGCTTATATAGCACTATTGCATCCCAGGGTCTACGTAAAACCCTTTTTACAAAAACAATAAACGATAAAATATATCATTGTGGATAAAACACCGAGCACATAACCTGGTTATGTGCTCGGTGGGATAAAAGGCTGTTGGAGGTGTACCTCTCCGAAAGGAGGGTAGCCTACGATACCGGTTGGAGTCCATAGAGTGGTGGCGTGTGGTGCGGTATCCCACCGGTCTAGGTCCGATCCTGTGGAACATCAGCTATGACTGGGTCCTCCTGCACTGCGAGGCCGCCTCCTCCCCGAGATGGGTACACCGTTGTGTGGGCCCTGGGATGAGGTGGCGCGGTTGGGCGAGGCTCGACCTTGTGATCAGCTGCATAGATAGGTAAGGGCTTCGGATCCGACCAAAGAAAACCGAAGCCCTTCTCTTTCACGGGACTGGGCAGAAAGAACCCTCACCAAGGGCTGCCCTCCAGATCGAAGGCGTGAGGGTCAGGATGAGCCCCCATATCAAATATCTGAGGCACATCCTTGACGGAGATTGGACCTTCGGTCCACTATTTTCAATTTTGAGACCGAATATCGGGAAGGTAGCATTAAGTGCACTGAGCAAACTCTTCCTAAACTCGAACGATCCAGTGCTGCCAAAAGTTTTAGAGTCTGCCGGAGTATGTCGACGTAGATACAGTCCACCCATTTGGGCAGGTCAGTGATTCGGGGGTACCGTATGGTATCTCGTTGGTGGCGGTCACTGCCCTAGCCGGTGACCTCCCATGGAAACTTATGGCAGAGGTTAGAGAGATAGGGGAGGTCTCTCGGTGATGTTAGACGGGATCTTGCGGGTTCACCAAGGACAAGAGGTGGGGGAGGACCTGGCGCGGCATCCATATAACAAAAGCCTAACTGCTGCTCTGCATCTGGTCTTCGAGCGGTGGATGCACCGTAAGTGGAAATTCCTTACCTTCCATCTGACACAGGCGCTCACAGGTCATGGTTGCTTTGGTGATCCGTGCTGAATGGCCTTGGCACAGTATACCCTTGAGGTGTGCCCGAGATGGGCGGCGCTGCGTTGCAGTCTAATATCGTTCATCGGAGGGGACTTGTCTCTGACGAGTATCATCACCGCGATACTCGGGGACGACAAATCTTAGACGGCGATGGTTTCCTACTGCGAGGCAGTAAATAATTCAGAAGGAGGCTGACGGGCGGGTGAGAGAGGACGCAAACGATGAGGCCTCCCAAAAAGAAAAAAAGTGTATTTTATATTATGCAGATTGTATGTATATTATTATACATATTATGTTTATTTTCTTAAAATTTTATTATTTTTATCGAACAATAATATCTATTATACACAGTCGTCCCTGATCATATATTATCATGCACCGTTGACAGCCTTCAAAAGGCAAGCACGCATAATTATGCAGATTACAAGCCAACAAATATACTTATTTTAAACTCGAACTAAAGGTCACCTTAACAGGTTTTTATCAGGTCTTAAAAGTTTGTTTATCCTTTGAACAAAAAAATATTTTAATCCTTCATTCCAGTAAATTCATATCAACATCTTTTAGGTTTTAAAACATGTTATCAAATGTTGTCAAATCTAAAGTGAAATTACTTAGAAGGAAATGAAAATAATTTTTTACAAAGCGATATTGCCGATATCACGCAAAGAAAAAGCTCGTTGAAGTGGCAGTGGACTGGTCACACACTCAGGAGAACGGATGGCCGATGGGGCAATAAGGTTCTAGAGTGGAGGCCACGTTTAGGTAGACGAAGTGTTGGTCGGCCAGGTGGGAAGACGATCTCCGTGCGGTGGCCGGCCTGTGTTGGATGCGGAGCTGCCGTCTTGGCGTTCATTGACCTATGTTCAGCAGTGGACGGATAGATACTGATGATGATGACGATGAAAGCAATTTTTTTTTTATTTTTCACAAAATTCAAAAATGATGGGATATGTGATGACGCTTTAGTTTTCAACCCTTATGGCATAGAAAAAAAACTTCTAATATGCTTTCAGTTTTTTATACAATATTTCGATTATAAATATAACGGTTCCTAATAGATACCTGCTGGGTAGAATTTTTGATCGAACGATGAGGACAATATAACGGAAATTTATTTTTATAGGGACTTAGAGTTAGCTGTTTGACTTGAAAAACTATTCATTATTATCGGACTCGATCAATGTCTTCACAATTTTAAGTAGTTTTGTGTGAGTTTCCTTCTGCCGTTCATCATATTCATGCAATACTAAAAGAGCTAACCTCTTTAAATTGAACGGAATAGTTTTTTTAGTAAATGTTAATTAATTCATCGAAGGAGGTTTATGTTCAGCAGTGGAAGGATAAAGGCTGATGGTGATGATGATGATGAAATATTTATACCTAAAATTAGCAATTACTCCTGTGATTATGGTAACTATAAAGTATTCGAAATGTCGTGCAATCCGTAAAAAGTTGTTTAGTAAAATAAAAAAAATGAGCGAAATTCGCGTAAACAATAACTAAAATTAGTTCGTAGAAGATGGTATGCGTAGATTTAGCCGTACTCTGTTTCTTCCGAAGGAGGCGAAAACCTTGTTACCGAGGTACGGACACATGTCCGGAGGGGCCATACAGAAGTCTCTGTGCTCACATAAAGTCCAGGAGAATATGAGCCGCTGGTTCCCTTGAGATCTCTCAAGAAAATGGGTTTTAAGTTTGTTCGTAGTATCCGCAGTAGGTACTTAGTTGTAATAATCATTACTTACTGACTGCTTTAGAATTTAAAAAGTAGAAAAACATTAAAGTTACAGTTACTTATGATTTATTCTACAAGAAAATACAATAATATCTTTTATTTGAATTAACATATTATTAAGTAATTAGAAAGCTATATTACAGTAGAGGCTGATGACGATGATGATTATGTAGTGTTTGTAAAGAGTCAAAAATGATGATCATGATTATGAAATTAAAAATTAGAATAATTCTGTTTTTAAATTGTATTAGAGCCCATCATAATTGGTATAACATCGCGGACGTTCTTCACTTATAGATACGATATGAATAATCGCACTCGACGAAATTGAAAAGATGCTTCTTGTCTTATCGACACCTGTCATTGCGCCAACATTTTTCACTCCATAATGGTGGTACAGAGATGGTAAGTCGTAATGAGGGACCACCGCGCTGGTCCGATAGCGTCGAGATGGGTCCAGATTAACAGATCTTTTACAAGACCACACGCCCGTCGCAGGTAGCTGTATTCAATTCAGATTGTCATCGTCGTGATGACGTGATAGGGTTAACGAAGCGAAGATCGAGTGGCGTCGTAACGGCCAATGTTTTGCGTACACATATTAATTTAACCGTTTCAATACTATACATGTTATTATATTTGGAATTTGCCTAGAGATATTTTAGTAATTAAAAATAAATACATTTTGATTAGCTATATTATATTTGCTTGTTTCTCCCGTGAAACAGCTTTGCTGTGTTTCGGAGAGAAGGGCAAGACAGGCAGTGTAATTACTGGCACCGAGACTTAACATCTTATGTCTCAGGATAGGCAACACATAGATGAGTTGCCTGGGCTCGTTCCAGGTAAACTAGTTTATGTTCATGGGCGACGTTGACCACTTACCATCAGGTGGCACGTTTGCCAGTTTGCTTATCCAACTAACATTTAAAAAAACTGTTTTACCCCAGGTAGGTACTAAATTGAAAACCAGGATTTACTAATCCATCAAGATAATTTTAATATTCTTATTATTTTAAATTGTGTTTACGCGTGCTTTATCTGTTTGTGAATATTAAAATAAATAAAAAAGTTTTTTTTTTGTATTTTTTTTGTTCTGGTAATCTATGTACATCAGTCAAGGCAATGTTGAAAACTACAGTCGGTACAGTACACACAAATTAAGTATAATAAATTTTATTTTTATTTTATATCATCATCATCATTAGGTACCAACCTCCTTCCGTCCACTGACAAATATACTTTTAATGGTTATTAAGAATTCCAGTCAATAGTTTTATTATCCTAAACTTGCTTTCAACCTAAGTAGATACAGTTACAATTCCATTACATTTGCTATAAAGAATATAAGTATGACAGTCATGTATATGTCTGTATGTTCTCTCCTAATACTGGCGTGCGCCTCATATTATCACAAACCTTACAAAACTTGACATTGTTTGAATTTTTTACTCAATCAAGTTAAACCAAAGCTACAGTTTTGACTGAATTTGTAAACATCATTAACGTCATCTTCATAATCATCAAACATTTTCCATCCATTGCTGGACGTAGGCCTCATTTAATGAACTCCAAGATGGTCGATCCAATCCAACTAAGATTGACTACTACATGGTCATCCCATTCAATTACTTCCTTAGTCATTACAAATCCATTTTTAAGCATATATTTTTTACCAACAACAACATCCCAACTATTTTGCTTTGGCATTTGAAGAAAGAACAGCCGATTACGTAGGTATTGGTTATGAATTTGCAAACATATCCTTTGTTTTAAATCTCTACCAAAAGTTTTGACCACAACTCTTTGGACCTTTGACCGAAGTCTCAGAACCCGTTGACCGCGCATTCCATGGACCCTTACAGTGATTGGAGAAATTTCTCAACCAACATTAGTATCCCTTCCTTTCTCCACATTCTAAGCTTAAACATAGGCGATGTACAAACAACAATATAACGTATATTGTTGTTTGTACGTCACCTATGTTTAAGCATAGTTATATTCTTAACCATCGACGCAAGAAGACGTGTACTATAAGTTTGATCGCTGAATTTGTCTGTCTGACACCATAGCTTTTAAACGGCTGAACCGATTTGGATACGGTTTTTTATTTGAAAGCGAGTTTTCTGGCGGTGGCTCATTGATATATTTTATCAAAATTTAATCAGTCATTTTAAAATAATTAACTTCTTTGTTATATGGGTGATTCTATTTTAGATGGAATTTTCAACGGCTCTTCGTATTTTGTACATTTTTTATTATTTTATCACTTTAATTCGTAACCAAGCCTGAACACCTAACTTTTTTCTATTATGGCACTGAAAATAAGCTCGATTCAAAAACATAATTATACAAAAATTATACTTCAAAGAGCCAATTTCTCAGTCTCCTGGGATGTCTCTTGTACGAAACAAAAGCTTCGATGCTCAATAATAATAACGTTTTAGAAATAAAACAGATTCTTTGCACTGAAATCTAAATCCTTAATAAATGAACTTTTAACGTATTTGTGTAATTGTGTTACTAGTGTGAAATTTTATTATAAATACTGCAATATATTTTGTCTCTTTGCTATTACATCAGTCTCCTGCTACATCAGAACTTTATGAAAATATCAAAGTGCGTGCGATCTAGTTCATTGGTGTTCTGTTAAAATGAAAAATCAAAGTGACATGAGCTCATGGTAGTTTGCCTACGTCTCGCTCGCGGATCGTGAAGTCACTGCGGCGAGTTATGTGAGCGAGATTGGGTCGCGGTCAGTCAGCTCCCCAGTATCCTGTACGTAAATATGACAAAGACAGTATTTACCAGCTATTTTCTACCAGTTAAATCTAGTAACATATTGAAGTACTTGTATAGATTTGCTTCGATTTAACATTGAAATGGTGTGTAGACTTCGTTATTAACCAATAACTAAAATATTCTCAGTTTCCTGTCCTCAGTCTTCTGCCAATTTGATGGGCAGGAGACTGAGATTGAACCAGGATACTGAGACATTCCATTTTTGAAGGACCCACACACAACTGTTACTGCACACAGTAGTTGTGTATTTTAAACAAAATCATTTTGCACTGTGTCGAACATTCTATCACATAACTTTTATGCAATACAGCCCGTATTTTTTTTATTATCTAAGGCCAATTCTGGATGAATTACCAACAAACGTTGTAAATTTGCAGTGCCTAAGTGACGGGCCAGTTACACAGTATAGAAATTTGCTGATGTTCTATGTTTTAGCTTGCAAAATTTCAGAACTATGCCCCCTATTTACTGGACGTGGAACTATTCAAAAGCCAACCATGGAAAAGTTGCGGCAGATGGGATTGTAGCAGTTTTTTTTGCAAGAGAACTGCTGACAATATCGTGTCCTGCGGAGGTCATATATCAAATATCTACGAGTTTGCAGAGCAATTCAAAGCAGATGTCCTAATATATCTCTATAAAATCTTCGATTTGGCTCATTCCAAAGGATCAGAAATCAATGACCGATCTGATGTAATTTGCTCGTCCTTTCAGTTCAGTCATCTTGAAATTCCAGAAGTATCTGACGTACCGGACATAGATACAGACCCCAGTATTTTCTTTCTAAATGACACTGTTACTAACAGCTAGGCAAGGCAGCCAAACCATAGATCAGACTTCTGAGTAAGCTATTTATACTTTTGATGAATCGACGATGAACATTCGTAGAAGGAAACACAGTATAAAAAATCTTCAGATCTTTTAAAGTCAAAGAAAACGAAGATACATATAATATGTAATGAAAGAAAATTGTAAAGGCATCAAATTAAGAGCAAGCCAAATTGAAAAATCAACTACTAAAGGAGTAGGTACGGCAAAGGCTACGAAAACTGGAAAAGGAAAGAGTAGTTGTAGTTACGAGAGAAAAGAGAGATAAGGAATCAGATGATTGTTTTTTTCTGATCTGTGGTGCATCATATAATGAAGACACCACAGGAAAAGATTGGGTCCAATGTATTGTCTCTCATCAAAAGAGACCTCATCTCTTTTACATGTCCGGTGCTTGTGGTAGTGTGCTTCAAAGACTGCTACTGCAGATAATTTTCATGAAGGCTGGGCATTTAAGACTGAGAAGAAGACTGGGCATTATACCTATAAGATAAATATTAGAGAAGAGTGAATAATAATACCTCTGCCTATTAATAATATACCTTTATAATACTCAATAATAATTAATATTATTACTTAAAGGGCTGTGAAAAGGTTATTAAGAGTTTCGAGTTTCCGTTTTTTTTGCGTATGTGTTATGTTCACAGCTTATTTTAAATGATTCTTCATTACGTTAAAATTGTAATTACTTAGTTTTAATTACTTAATTTGATTTTTACCATGACTTTTTTATATGAAATCTCAGTACCCTGTTCCCAGTCTCAGTCTCCTGGACACTAATATTTTTCAAAAGGCAATAATAATCACATAGTTTGTTTTTTTGACTGGCCTGTTTTAGATCAATATAGAAACTATCTAAGCTATAGTTCAAGCTGCTTGCTTTGCCTAAAATGTAAATAAAAGTCCGTGCCGGAATTAGCATGATTTTCGTCCCTCTTAAATATAATCACCCATATAACACTTATGTTTGTCTAATGATGCAAATTTAATGAACGCCAAAAATTCAAATGGAACTAGGTACATACTTTACAATATCTGTATCTCTGTAACATAAGCAATCCAGTTTTATGTGAAGTAATTATTACAATATTTTAAATAGACATTTTATTTATAACACAATAATTGATTGTTTTAATTTTAAAACACTTGTTGCTGCAAATCGTTCAAAATATCCAGTTTGAGATCCGTTGGCATTTAACAGGGAATGTAATAGATTGGTAGTGATGATGATGATAGTGATTATAATTATGTTAGTACGTTTTTTACTCGGGAAATTTCTAATCAATAGTTATTACAATTCAGCAAACGCCAAAACGCCAAGACGGCCGATCCCTTGCCACTCGCATCCAACACAGACCGGCCACCGCACGGATATCGTCTTCCCACCTGGATCGGAGGCCTATGTTCAGCTGTGGATAGATAAAGGCTGACGATGATTGTGATGATGAGGTGATAAAACGCAAAAACAATTCATACCTCTCCCGTCCCTGTAGTCATTTGATATTCATAACAATTATTTTTCAGAAGCAACTAATTAGTTCAAAGAATAACATACATGCGATAATTTTTTTTTTTCTTTTCCGCCGGGAAATGGTCTAAGGCATTCCGCGGGGGAGGGGGGACTCCATTGGCGGGTATGTGGGACTCGCTGCGCCCGAAACATGGTAAGGTGAACGCAGCTCTACCCACTAAAACTTAGCGAGTGCCACCAATGCCGCCTTTGGTGAGGTGCCCCAGATCTGCTGAACAAACAGAGCACCTCTTTTTATAAGAGGGGTACAAAGAGCAGCCCCCTCGGTTCACTTGGCTTCGCCCAAAGTGCTGGGTTCACCTTAGGCTAGTAAGCCGCCACGACAAGGCTTGAAACGTGGTGGGGACATGTGACAATATGGGCAAACCAACATTAGAAAAAATCTCCTATAAATGTGAAAATTATGTTTTAATTATTGTACAATTAATAAAAAAAATAAAGGTATGTTTTAGTAAATAAAAAAAGTTTGATTAAGCGATAACTTTCAACGGTTCAAGGCTGTATTAACGCTTTATGCTAGTACAAAAGCAATTTCCTCGCCAGGAAATTGAGGAATTACATTCCAAATTCAACTACAATAGCGTTTCTATCATACGCTTTTTACATAAATTAGCATTTATCAATACTGAATAATAATTTTGTAAGTTTGATTATATGATAATTTAATTAAGTTTTGCTAGAGTACGAGTGTTGTATGTGTATGCGGGTGACAGGGATCGTCCGCTTGGCGTTCATTGAAGGAGGCCTATATCCAGCAGTGGACGGATTAGGGATAATGATGATCATGCTGATGACACTAAAATTAAAAGCATGTGTATACAAATTATAATGTTTATGTATACCTAAGTGGAAATACATATTATACCATTCTCATTTATGTATGAATACATATTTGAGAATAGGTAATACAGAATAATTTGCCTTATTCAATCGAGATAAACATGGCGAAAATTTTTTGACTTATTATACAGTTTGCTAAATACTGTACATAATATTATCGTTGGCTCAACTATTACAAAACAAAATATTTCAATGTCGTAATAATTATTCATAACTATTTAATTTTAAATGTAATTAAATATTTTATACGTATACAGTTTAACAGAAAGGTGAGTGAATATAAAATAGTCATATTAACCAAAAATTTAGTCTCCAATATCAAAAATGTGCTATAATAATTTTAGCATTACAAATAATATCGCCTGAAATAATATAATATTTTTAATAATATTTTAATATCTATGGACGCTTTCACACCACGTCAATCTGGTCCCGTGGTAAGTTCTCGAAGAACTTGTGTTACGGGTACCAGACAACGGAAATATATTTAATACTTTTATACTATACATATTATATTTAAGATTTTTATTATATAATACACATATTTAATACACATCCATGACCCAGGAACACTGAAAATATTTTTGTTCCCTGGCGGGATTCGAACCCGCAACCTCCGGCTTTAGCGCTAACGCGCTTACCACTGAGACACAGAGGTCGTCCTAATAATAACTGACGTACCTAATGATAGGTACCTATTTCGTCAGTTTCACTTGAAATATATTTATTGATGTAATTATCGGTATTATATCGATATAATTTGTGTATCTTAAATACTGCCTTTGTGTACCTTAATTTTTTTTGTTATTTTCGTTTAAATTTATGTTTCCTGTAATGTGCACAATAGAATTATATAATAATAATTAATAATATATTTATTGATAATAATGTCATTTTTTTTTATTTAACGCCGGGAAATACTCTGAGGCATCCCGCGGGGAAGTGGGTCTCCCCACGCGGGTATGTGGGACTCGCTGCGCCCGACAGCTGGTAAGTGGACGCAGCTCTACCCACTAAAACCCGGCGAGTGCCACCAATGCCGCCTTCGGTGAGGTGCCCCGGATCTAGTAAACAATCAGGGCACCTCGACGGCTAGTCAGTCCCGCAAGGGACCGACGCCACCTCCACAGAGGGGTTTTCCCGCACCACAGAAAAACCCCCCTCAACGTAAGGACAGTACAATGGGGTGAGGTTCCCATCCTCGCCCCTTGCCCCCTCTTTTTATAAGAGGGGTACAAAGAGCTCCCTCGGCTCAATTAGCTTCGCCCAAGGTGCTGGGCACACCCTAGGCTACTGAGCCCCACCGCCACGTCAAGGCCTGAACCATGGTGGGGGATAATAATGTCATGTCTTTTTCACACTTATGCCAATACTTGGTACTATATACTTAGATTTGTTCTTGTTTTACTTTGCGTGACAAAGAAAACTCTCTATACAGCCAAAGCTAATTACGCTGATACGCTTTTACTAAGTCTGTTTCAAACATTTTCTGTACTGGTTTAACGTATACAAGATATCGTACAAAGCATAATCTGATAAAAATCTGCTATTAATAATACATTTGCTATTTGCTTGAATTCCAAAGCAACAATTTTATTCTAGTCATCTAGGAACAAAGGTTTTCTTTACAATGCCAATAACTCCCCTGGGATCCGAAGCAACTGCCGTTCTATCGGTAAATTGTTTTAAGTATTTTACAATAGCACAGTTATTAAGACTCATATATCTTTAAATGTTATTTAACAATTTAAGAGAGGACTATTTAGAGAATTCCTTTTTGTATTTTCATTAAACTGTTTTCTGGTTATAAGTTTATTTATTTATTTATGCTGCCTTCCCTAAGATGAAGTCTTTACATATGTTACATAGAATTCACTCATTTACTTCTTGCAGTAAAAAGTATGAATCAACTTTAACAATGATTAAATATTGAAAATAGATTTAATAATGTAAAAATATGTTTTTTTCATGTTGTAAAAAATAGTAATAATATATTTTAGTTCATAGTAACAGTGTAAAACACAAAAGTTATTAATAACAACAATTTAAAGTCTATTTATTATGGAGCAGTTGAAGCCCTAGTTATTATATAAACTAATTTGCTAAGCAGCTATTAATCAAAAGCGAAAAGGAAGCTCATGGTTGTACACGTGTAATTATATGCACATTAATTAACACGGGTGCCCCGAGAGCTTCTATCATACATTATTCACGAACTTGCACGCAACATTTTATTTCTAGGTATAACGTTCCTATGTGAGGCACATTCATACTGAAATATGTAATTCTCAAGGTTTTTGGATAGTTCAATCATCAATGTGTATAAATTTATATCACGAACATTTCAAAATGCTAATGCAATTAGTTTTATCCGCTTCTGATCGATGAACATCTCTCACTATTGTGTTAACTCCGTATCTTGGTCACGTAGTAAACTTGTAAAAACCGGTACGTACATATGTTCGTGTAACACGCAAACTACACATCCATGACCCTGGTACTGACATTTTGTCATCTTACAAATATGTACGTGGATCGGTGTTTTACTTTATTAGGAGGAACCGATGATCGTTGTGTGTCATTTTAAATATAATTATCATCAACAAAGCTCTTTATGACAAACGGTTTGAAATGTTTTACTTACTCTATCTTTTTGTCCACAGCTAATGGAAACTTTCAACCGGGGATGGAGCCAAAGCGACAACGGACCGCGTACACGAGGCACCAAATACTAGAACTGGAGAAAGAATTCCATTACAACCGCTACCTAACAAGGAGAAGACGAATAGAAATAGCCCACACTCTAGTCTTGTCGGAGCGACAAATAAAAATTTGGTTTCAGAATAGACGGATGAAGTGGAAGAAAGACAATAAATTGCCGAACACCAAAAACGTCAGGAGAAAAACCAATCCGGCGGGAGTCACCACGACAACAAAGTCCACACCAAAGAGTAGATCAAATAAGAATACAAATAATAATGACAGGAAGAAATCGAACAACAACGGGAGACCGGACAGTATAGAGAACGTAACGGATAATATCATGAACGACTTACATTGTGTCGGAGGTCAGCAGAATATGTCCCATGATTCAGCGATTAGCCCGATGTCACATCCCAGTCAGATGAATTCTGGCCATCCCATGACTCCGCATCATTTGCATATGATGGGCATGCACGCTGGCATGGACCCAGCAATGGTTGCCAACCTTTCCGCGCACGGCTCACCCGTAGGCAATTGCGGAACCGGCATCAATCCTGGCAACACTCCAGTCATTAAATCGGACTACGGTCTCACCGCCTTATAATCCTTAAACTAAAGAGTGTAAAGATATATTTTGATTACCCGAACTTTTGTTTCTTACCATTCCTTTAACGATAAACTGTATCAAAGTGATGATTATTGTGTTGATTTAAGTTCTAGATTAAGCAGTGTAATTAATATAGTAACCAGTCATAAATTGGGTGTTTGAATAGATAAGTGGAAACTTTACAATGTCAAAAGTGTGATTATTTTAGGGTAGGTATAGATAATACCATCTGAGTATTGGGCATGTACTTTAAGCTTAAGTCATTGTCATAACTATTATGGTCTCATCTTTAAAAAAATTTCCAAATTAACTACTACAAATTAACTCATTTATTTCATTAAAAGTTATATCATTGGATGTTTTGTTGTGTATAAACTTAGTTATTTTTATCAAACGGCCGTTGTATTCAAGTAAAACCATTGCAATCTTCTTTATTTATAGATCTAAATTTTATTTCACAGGTCTCTTACTTTGAAAGAATTTAAATAATGTAAATAGGATATTGATTTTGTAAGCTTTATGTTAAGTTGTCCGCGAAATGCTCATTGTAAATATGTACTTTTACGATTCATATGTACTACAGTAGATAGACTTATTTATGTAAAAGTAACAAATTGTATAATAAATAATAAATAAATCAATGTTATCTTTTAAAACCGTGAAAGCCTTTTGTTTATTTCTCCAAATATAGATACAGTTATAATAAATAGTAATAATTAAAATGTAACATACATTTTGTATATTATTTATAACAGGCAATGACTTAGTTTTCAGTACATTGAAACTAAAATATAAATCTAAACATTGTTTTGTAACTAAAATACTAAAACTGTGAATATGACACCAGTGAAATAAAATATAAACGTGAAACTAATGCTGTACTATTTATTTACCCTAATCTTTAAATTACCCTACACATATTAATATTTAAGCTGTTTTCAATACCCTTAACGATTAAAGACGCAAGAGCAACTGATTTTAAAACTTTTTAATTGGACAAAAAATATAAAACATCACATTTATAATAAAATTTCATTTTTTTACGAATTACTTGGTTTGATTAATCCGATTATTTTGGATTTGTTGACTATAAGGGTTGCCATTAATAATTGACATTAGAATCTCCAAAAAATACTTACAATAAGCTAATAGTCCCATATTTTACAAAACCTCCCGCCCCGATCTCTACTTTGACATGATCAGAATGCAGATGCTTTCATAACATGTAGTTGTAACATGGTTTACGAAGTAATAGATGGGTTAGGAAGTCATAAGTGGCTTATGAAGTCATAGGTGGTTTATGAAGTCATATGTAGTTTACAAAGTCATATGTGGTTTACGAAGTCATAGATGGTTTATGAAGTTATAGGTAGTTTACGAAGTCATAGGTGGTTTATGAAGTCATAGGTAGTTTACGAAGTCATAGGTGGTTTACGAAGTCATAGATGGTTTACAAAGTCATATGTGGTTTACGAAGTCATAGATGGTTTACGAAATCATAGGTGGCTTACGAAGTCATAGGCTTTACATGTAAATTTACCTCTGATGATAACTAATACGTATTAAAAAGTTTTGAATCAATTTTTCGAAGCTTCCATAGTTAGTTCCATAGTCAGAGTATTTTTTTGGGAACTCCTTTTTTAAGTGGATTAAAATGCAATATATTTTGACCTTTTCTTTGAATATACAATAAATTAAACGCGAGGGTTGCTATTATTGTAAGTTGTTTTCCATTTGTAAGTTGATTTATATATTGTGTGTTATTTTCGATAATCTAGATCATTAGAGGTAAAATCTTTGGCCAGATTCGGTATCATAATATTTCCGATTCGTACCAAATGAAATGAAAGCAAAAATCGTAATGTATTCGTTGAATGTGAAGTCATCAATCAACGTCGGACTCTCATTGTGTGGCCGGCACGCAGCGTATCTTCTACTTACCTAACATGAACCTTGACGCACAGTTTTATCATTTCGATACAAAGGCAATGCACAGGTTTTGTTTTTTAATATAAGAATAGCATTGCCCTTTCAGCGATACAATTTATTTTGTACTCAAGTCAACGATCTTATAGTGTACTAGCTGTTGCCCGCAGCTTCACTTTACAACCGTATACGGACTGATGATGATATTTTTTCTACGGACGGGCTTACTAGTTTTCTTTGTTTTATAATATGTCGTGATATACGGTGTATGTATAAACGACTTAGTTACCCCCGTGCTTGCTGTACTAGAGGTAGGCAGAAAAGGATTTCATATTCGACGTAACACACAGCAAAAGATTTTTTCTTTATTATTTAATATAAAAATGTCAGAGAAAATTAAGAAAGAATACAATATAAACTTACTTCTAATAATATGAAAATAGATATGGGGCTTAAGTATTTGCCAGTCACCTAAAAGTATAGATCATATTATGATAATAATATCTAATAATATTTAGCTAATACCTAATTAAAATAGCCGAAGTGATAAGATTAAAATTATAAAGTACACAATATTTTTTCATAAGTGTAATAATAGTTCGGATTCAAAAAGTGACACTATTCCGAAATATGAACACATTAAAAAATATGTGCAATACCTAGAATATAATCTCATATGATCTTTATACCTATAACGTTTATTGTTAAAATAATATATTTATTAATAAAATCACTAACGTGTCTACTTGGGAATAGAATGGTTTTCTAGTCATCTAGCGTAGAGGATATTAGCAATTTACAACTGCGACACGATCTTGACATCGTTATGAAGAAAACGTACCTATGGCTGGCACTAGCCGTAACGTAACGTTGAATATAAAATTATGAGTGTTTTATTTAGGTTATGTATTATTCATGCTTAAGAGATTTAAATAAGGAATTTTCTTTTGTTTTACTATAGCTAAGGAATCCGCCGACTCCCCACCATGGTTCAGGCCTTGACGTGGCGGTGGGGCTTTGTAGCCTAGGGTGAGCCTAGCACCTTGGGCGAAGCTAATTGAGCCGGGGGGGCTATTTGTGCCCCTCTTATAAGAAGAGGGGACAAAAGAGCAGGAGGCAAGGGGCGAGGATGGGAACCTCATCCCATTGTACTGTCTCGAAGATGGGAGGGGTTGTTTTGTGGTGCGGGACAACCCCTCTGTGGAGGTGGCGTCAGTCCCTTGCGGGACTGACTAGCTGTCGAGGTGCCCTGTTTGTTTACTACATCCGGGGCACCTCACCAAAGGCGGCATTGGTGGCACTCGCCGGGTTTTAGTGGGTAGAGCTGCGTCCACTTACCAGCTGTCGGGACCAGCGAGGCCCACATACCCGCGTGGGGAGACCCGCGCCCCCGCGGGATGCCTCAGAGCATTACCCGGCGTTAAAGAAAAAAAAAAGGAATCCGCCGACTTCTGTGGAATTTTTAAACATATATGACTTTAAAAACCTTAGCGGATGTATAGGTGTCGGTGATCGCTATATATAACCAGGTGAATCGACTGCCCGTTTGCTTATATTGTTATCATATAATTTAAATAAGAAAGGGATAATATGTGCAGTTGATATAGTACTGGGTGGTATATATCACTATATAGAGAAGTCTGACGGAATTATACCTGCCTTAATATACTAACAAACGTATCAGGTGTATCAGGGGGCATTTAAAGAATAGGAGGCAAATGGACAGTCGTTTAACCTGGTGGTAAGTGATAAGAGATATCCATAGTCTTACCAGACTCTTCTGACTAGTCACAAATATGCGTATGATAAATCACCAAGTAAGCATAGACAAACGGATCACAGTTCTGCAGTTCATAGCCATTTTATATTAGAAGATGTACCTGAACTGGGTTTACATGGGATTTTCACTATTCTATACTAAGATGGTTCGTTTCGCTGGCAGCAGTAACCATTTCTGTCCTTCTATCCATAACACTACGACGCTGTTTGTGAGAAATATATTAATGCAGATGTGCGACACCCATAGTGTTCATTAAGACACCTACTAGCAAAACTTATTGAATAAAGTTAATCCTACTATACTAGAAATAAAAAGGAGATATTATTGGAATTTATAACGTATAAGTTTTTTTTTTTTTATAATATTTATGGACGCTTTCACACCACGTCAATCTGGACCCGTGGTAAGTTCTCGAAAAACTTGTGTTACGGGTACCAGACAATGGAAATATATTTAATAGTAGTACCTATCTACGGATCTTAGCTATTTTTCTATAGCCAGCCTTTTCAGAATAAATTGAGAAAACAATCGTGCTGCGATACATAACTTGATGATAATAATAACATTAGATTTTGAAAAAAGCGTCGGCTCCAGTATTCAAATTTGAATAGAATTTGCCCGCCTACAACAAAAAAATAATCCTTTTAAATGCAACATAAGCGTGTTAAAGAGTTAAAATTTCTTGCGAATTTAAACAATAACAACAAAAGATGACATTGTTATATCGTGTATGCAAATAAAGGGATTGCTACTGGCACTGTTTAGCAAACTTATTGTGAACTGCAAAAAGCATCCCTTGTGACATTTTGTCAGTTCAAACGGTAGCCTATGATGACAATGCAGTTAAACTGTCTTGGCTAAATGTTCTTGCTAATGGATAGTAAGTTGAAAAAATAAGCAACACAAGAAATAGACAATGTCATTTGTCAAGTCAAATAAAACAATAAGAATGCATAAATCATGAAACAGCTGTTTTGATATAATATAAAAACATGTTAGAATAAGTTTTAATTTGATTATTTGGTTTAAAATAATAAACTTAGATCCTAAGCTTATAATAGGGATTTAAATATAAAATTACCATTTTAAAGTACTGGCCACTTTGAATTGAAATCTAACCTGCAAGGTGTAATATTCCAAAATGAAGCTCTTTTTAAAAGACGAAGACCACATTCCAAAAACAGCTTCCTCACATGCGATCCAGCAATAACAGCTGATGTCTACTACAGTACTTGGAACCTGAATGGAACTTAATTTGACAAAACTCCCAACGAAACAGCCTCGACTTGCAATCGTTCTCCACCATTGTTGCTGTGTGATATCGCAGGACCTCACTCCGCTCAAGAAACCGTTTTATCATTACAGGAAACCTGCCGTTGCAAACCATCTGTTATTCTCCATACTTATAGGTACGCACTTATCTCCAACCGACTACCATTTTATTCGCGATTTTAACAATTGTCCGCATAGTAAAACATTTTCTTCCACTCCATGTCCCCAGTGTTCTATCGCAACGGCATAAACGAGCATTACAAATAAAGTATTATTTAATGAGTTTTTTTATGTTAGTTGAATAGGCCATATTGCCAGTTTGGCAAACGTGCCACCTGATGGTAAGTGGTCAACGTCGCCCATGAACATAAACTAGTTTACCTGAAACAAGCCCAGGCAACTGATCTATGTGTTGCCTATCCTGAGACATAAAATGTTAAGTCTCGGTGTCAGTAATTACACTGCCTGTCTTGACCTTCTCTCCGAAACACAGCAAAGCTGTTTCACGGGAGAAACAAGCAAGATGGTGGTACCCCTGCAGCCGGGAGCGCGGCACAGCGCTTCCCTCCCACCGGTGTCTTAAGAAAATGTCATTATCAGTATGGTATAAGGATATCGAGGAAACCGTGTTCTAAACTGTACAAAAACATTAATGTTTTTAAATAACAAAGCATTTTTATAAAACAAATGCTTCATATAAGCTTACTCGTAAGTTTACCTGGGGCTTATCAGTCCCTCGACTCTCAAAACAATAGAGCTATAAGTTAAAGGCACCGGCCAGCTATTGCCAGGTGATTCCCCGGCGATTCCCCGGCCCAGGGGAATGTTTAAAGGAAGTACGCCGCAAATACGATGACTTGCAGCGTTCCTCTCATGTAGTATTTTAGCAGCCTTCTATCTTCGAAGGCCTATAAAATATTTTCGCAATATTATTTTTGTAAGTTTTCTTGTAAACATAAAAACTTTTACAGAGATTTCTATTACACGAGAATCCTGTTGTGTTTATGTTTAATAAAGTTTATTAATTAAATATTTCTTATATTTGTAATACTTTTTTATAGATATTCAATATGATAACAGTATGTTTCATACAGTAGAAATAAGTCTCTGTAGTTACTGTAAAATATCCAACATTTTGGGATTGCAAATATTATAACTTATGAGCCGTAAAAACGTCCATTGATAGTAGTTTCATTACAAGTTAATAAAAGTGCTTTTCAATAAAACATTAAAACGACATGATCATCTATTAGTTTAAGAATACTAGCGATCCATAATATAGTGTTTATTGAGAGAAGGTAGTATATGAAAGCTGGTTATAACTAAGTGCGATCTTGAATTCAAGATATATCTCACAAAAGATATATTAGGAAATGAAACTTATTATTTGTATAGAAACTCTTGTACTCTTCCAAAATGTTTGCGGTCACATAAGAAACAGAAAAGTTAGGTATAAAACCTCAAGTACTAACTACATTTATAATTTACATGTTCATATTTTATTACCTACTGTAGAGTACAGCTGTACAAGATACACTAAATGACTTTTTGTTTGTTACACGTAAAAATACAATATACAAAATGAATTTCAAAGACTTAGGCAGTTATTATCTTAAGTAACGTCTCGAGGACGACAAATTTCAATATATTGTCACACTTTGAGCGAGGGCTACGGACTCACCCTCTGAGGGTTCACACAAACAAATGGAGCAAGGAATACATGGTATTTACTTGTATAGTATCGAATTTTATACATGGTATAATTTTTATACGTTTAATTTTTATTTCATACGTTCTTAATTTTAGAAAACTACTTATACAAAAGTGTAAACGCAAGAAAGAGTAAAAAAAACTGAAAAGCAATTGATCAAGTTTTAATAAATTAGGCGACCATTTATTTCATACTTTTTTGAAGAGAGGTTAACAAAATATCAGTATGGTCTCGAATGGCGAATATG
The DNA here is from genome assembly GCA_963853865.1 of Helleia helle. Lineage (NCBI taxonomy): Eukaryota > Metazoa > Arthropoda > Insecta > Lepidoptera > Lycaenidae > Helleia > Helleia helle. Next base: position 14,165,105 of record OY971416.1, on the reverse strand, counting down.
AATTATCGCATGCGAAACTGCGGGTACATATTAGTATATAAAGAATATATTAATCAGTATATATTTTTCACTTGTTTAATTATTAACGTCTATATTTGTATGAGTTGTAAGTGAAATGAGAAGAGGAAAAGATTAGAAAGTGTATATAATATAATTTGATTAATGTACCTACTATATTTTGTGGATATTATTGTTTGTAACATGTTTATCATTACTTATAACTATTAATTTAATAGCTTACGTGAATTGATTTAGTTTTCAAATCAAATTTTATGTAAATTTCAAAGTCAAATTTTCATCTAACAAAAGTAACGTAAAAATACATAGGCAGAAATATCTAAAACGCAAAAGATTAAAATATGAAGGGTTTTAATACACCATATAAATGATTGCTGATATTTTGCATAAATTTCTACAAACATAATCACAGTATTGTTATTCTATTTATATAAAATCCTAAAAGAAATCTTATGTCAATAAGTTTTGATTTTCGTGCTTTTGCTAAACGTAAATATAAGAAAACAATGTTTTCAACAAATACAAAACATTTCAAGATGTCAATATGATAAAAGAATGCGTTATAAAATCTCCCTCCGTACATACCCTATACATAGCGTCTTGCCGAGCTTCGTGCCCTATAGGGTGTTTGTATGTTGATGTGTGTGTTGATTTCCCGACACCGCCCGGTACGGTTCAACCTAACTGAAAGTTTTGGTAATATCATTTTTACATATTATAAATATTGATTCTGTTCTTTTTTTTTCAATTTTAAATCGGAAAAATAAGTTTAATTCGGTTGAAACACAAATAATGAAAAAAAGGTTCTAAGGTAACGTTAACGTTAGAACGTTGATTAACACTGAAATTAAAATAAGATATAATATATTATGTAGTTTACGATAAAATAAACATAACAGTTTCATTAAAAATCATATGATAGTAAATGGTCAACGTCGCCCATGAACATAAACAAATTAATCTAAACTAGCCCAGACAATTACTCGTTCATGTGTTCACTATCCTAAGATATACGTGTAAGATGTTAAGTCTCGGTGCCAGTAATTACACTGCCTGTCCAGCCTTTCTCTCTGAAGATTTAATATTCTTTCAATAGAAGTTTAATTAAGTTTTTTTTATGTTAGTTGGATAGGCAAAGTGGCAAACGTACCACCTGATGTTAAGTGGTCGACGTCGCCCATGAACATAAACTAGTATACCTGGAACGAGCCCAGGCAACTCATTTATATGTTGCATATCCTGAGACATAAGATGTTAAGTCTCGGTGCCAGTAATTACACTGCCTGTCTTGCCCTTCTCTCCGAAAAACAGCAAAGCTGTTTCACAGGAGAAATAAGCAAGATGGTGGTACCCATGCAGCTGGGAGCGTGGCACAGCGCTTCCCTCCCACCGGTGTTGCTTGAATTCTAATTGTAAGCATTCGAAATTTAAAATTTAATAAATACTCCTATATTCCAAGATAAAAGTCTGTAATGTAGGAAACTAATAAAAATATGACTAGTAACATTGTATAAGAAATAATTTATATTGAAGTAAAATAATACAACAATAATCATAAAATAATATAAGAAAGCGAATATCAGACTTTCGTTCCCCTATACCTCGCCATCAAATACTTTACTCGGAGGGCACTAACACATACATATCTCTGTAACCCACACACACATACATACAAGGGGTGCGTCGAGGTGGGGACTGTATTAAGTTCCATTCTTTTCACTAAAATAATTTTAGGGGATGGCTCTACGATATTTTTTCTAAGGACCCTCAAACGTGCTCCGCTGAATACACGCCATGTAATTTGAGAAATGGCTGCATCTATAGGGTGGTTGTAGAGGTTGAGATGTTTTATCCCTCATAAGCATTTATATAAGCGTGAGGGTAGAAATACCAAAACTATGAAAACAGAATTTATTCCCGTGTGTATATTGGATTTCAAAATTTAATAATAATACATTATCTTATAGCTATTAATATTATATTTCTCCTAGATGAGTATATAACTCATCAAATTAATGGAATTATAATTTATTTCATGACGATTATTGTACAGTCGAAGGTATAAATAATATTGAGAAATAATAATTACGATTTGATACTAAATTTCGCAAGTTAATATAATTTTCAACTGTTATAATACGGATACATTAGTAGTAAGTAATTAAATTGTTATAGTTGTATTAAACCCGCAAATCTCTAAAATATCGGTACCGATTACTTTGAAACTGACAGTTAAAGAATAATCATCGTCAGCCCATAAACGACCATAAATTGAACTTTCAAAATAATTAAATACCGAAAGTAAAAATCAATAAGCCTTTAGAATAATATTATGTACATAATCTAGTTATTTAATACTCACAAACACGCTTCTAATGGCCATTTATATTTATGTAACTAATATAATATCGGTAAAATAGTACATCTTTATTTTATTAGCGAGATTCAGTCATAAATAATTTTAATTTATTATGTTTATTTTCCCTATAAGACTGCTAAAAGTGTAATATGTGCCTCTTGAACAAGGCATTCGTGAACAATAATCATAGCTATATATTATATATCAAGCTCCTCCTAGTCCGAGTGCTAACACGCTAAAAAGTTATAATTGAGTCGTATAAAGTAAGAGGTAGTGCCATGCATGCGGCTTTGCAGCCGTATTCGGCCGGACGACCGGAGTGGTACGCTCACAAAACACCGGCTTCGAGTGACAGCTATGCTGTCGCATTTCGTCTCGTTTGTGAGTTTCCGGTGGCGCTTTGGGGAGAAAGGGAAAAGGAGGGCGAGAGGAAAGAGATTATGCAGATGCGTTATCTGCATAATCTCTGCGGATGTGTATGGGCGTCGATACTCGATAGTCGCTAAAAAGTTTCGACTGCTCGTTGGCCCTTCTATGCTATACAAAAGATACCACCGTAGAAGGAACTACATACAGGTTTTCGCTGAAATATTTTTAATCAAAGTTTTTACCTGACACGCCTCCGGCGCGGCGGGAACCGACCAACCTGTCAATCCTTCAAACGTTAGATTAAAAATATCTCCACTTTTTTAGCATTAGGATCAAGGAATTATGTTTTAAAGAAAAAAATATTATAAGCATACGTTAGATAAAATTTGACGAAGGTTGACTTGGTGAGAATTAACTAATATGTAGTTTTTACCTGGATACGGATATATTAGGTATGATTTTTTATTAAATTGATATATATGGCCTCTTTTCAAAACTGGTAACAAAATAAATGAAATTTAATTTTATGATATAATAGTTTTACTACGTATTTAAATGTTGTTTTGGACGGTTCATATATCTACCAAAGTAACATTTTTTACAATATTTGTCTGTCTATTTGTTCCGGTTAATCTCTAAAACGACTTTGACGGGGCCGATTTTGACGGGGCATTCACTGGCAGATAGCTGATGTTATAAGTAACTAAGAGTATTATTATAAAAATAATCAACTTCAACCCGGATCCGGCTGTAAATCTTAGTTTACGCAGGCGAAGCTGCGGTAAACAGCTAGTTATTAATATAATGTTTGTAACCGAACGTATGTGTTCCTAACTCTGAATTACATTTTCTACCTTTGAGAGTATCTTAGTCGAAATATATTTAGTAAAATAGCTTTTTAGCACCGATTTAGAGAAACTTAATAAAACTATTATTAAATATTTTCCAATAATGCGCATTATCATAATTACACTTCCATAAGCATCTGTTCATGATCTGTTTATCGACGCCATTATTAACATAGATAAACAAAAACTTTGAACATATTTTACAATTCAAGCTTTACGTAGAACACTTATGACGTAGTTTCCTTTGGCGGTGGCGCGCGGCAGGTGTGGTAGAGTTGCTGCGTCATTTCAGTGGCACCGGTAGTCCATGGTAGCGTGTTCGAGTCCCGGTCACGATTTACATGTCAGTCGCGCCGCTTGATATCCGAGCCTATTTGACTATTGCTAGTCATCGTGTCCTATGAAAAGATTACTTTAATGCAGATTTTCCAAAGTTGACATGAATTACGATCTGATGCTTCGATAATGTAAGGCTTTGTTTTGATGTTTTATGTAAGTGACACACTGCGACTGCCTTTGTATGGATAATATTTTATTAAAGTTTTTAAAATCTACTATAACTCTTTTGCAATGGGCGAAGCCAACCAAATGTTTATATAGAAGAACTAAATATATAGATTAAAGACAGAATTTGCTAATAGGTACATATTTTTGTATACTTTACAAAGTATCTCATTGATATATTTATGGTCAGTTGGGTATGAGCTCGGCCTCTTAAGTGAGAGGTCCGGGTTCGATCCTGACCCCTGTAATGCCTTAAAAAAGGGTTTTTCTAAAACTTTCGATGTACACCTGAACATGAGGCCATCGTTTTGTCACCGGTGAAGGAAACATCGTGAGGAAACCTGCATGCCTAATGAGATTAAAAGGCTTAGTTGTGTGAAGTTCACCAACCCGCATTGGGTCAGCGCATCGGTGAACTATGGCCCAACACGCTCCTCGCTTGATTTCGAGGAGGAGACTATGTGCGATTGCTGGGCACACCCAGCAATGGCACACATGTATAAGGGGGTTGATATTATTATATAAAAAATATAACAAAAATAAGGAGAGGTAAGAATTATTAATACGTATTAAAGTAAAATAAAGTTGGTCGTCTTACAATCTTTTTTTTTTTTTTTTTTGATTTCGCTGGGGAATGCGTTTAGGCATACCCCTGGGTCCGGGGGGTCCCGGGGGTTATGTGGGACTCTCTGCGCCCGAGAAGATGGTAAGGTGGACGCAGTCTCTACCCACTAAACCCCAGCGGTGTTCTCCTCGTCGTCTTGGATGACCCGGCGCGGGAGCTGTGGACGTCCGCATCGGGCCACAACGGAATGCCATCTGGCACACTCCTCTGGAGGCAGGGGGGACGACATCCCCTCCTCCTACTCCGCTTAAGGCACCTGGAACACACAAGGGTGCCTTATAGCCCGGACCTTAAGCGCGCGCGGTGGATCCCCCGATCGACCGCGCACAGGTCCCTCACAGCGGCGCAACTGCTTGTCGCCGCCGTGCTCTCCTGCGGGATGAGGCGCCAGTGCGCTCTCTTTCCCGCTCCGCCTCCTCCTTCTGCGACATCACTACCTCGCAGAAGGAGACGACCGCCTGCCATGCGCTCTCACTGTCAGTCATCGCTCGGATGACCGCAGGGAGCGACAGGTCCGCGCCCACTTCAGTGATAAGTGGCGCCCTTTCCTCTGCCCAAGCTGGGCACTCCGCCAGGGTGTGGTCTGCAGTTTCTTCACTACTGCCACAGTGATGACACCCTGGCGAGTCCTCCGCGCCTGCCACCTTCTACAGATACCTTCCGAAGCAGCCGTGCCCCGTCAGGATCTGCGCAAGGCGGAAGGTGATTATGCCATGCCATCGGTCAACCCACTGCTCCAGGATTGGACCGACGGCCTGCACCGTGCGATGGCCCGCACTCGTCTCCTCCAGCCGCTCCTTCCATTTACGGAGCACCCACTTTCTTAGGCGCCTCCGCCAGCTCTCCTCTCTTTCAGTCTCGTCATCTTGTGAGACCTCCTCCTCCTCGGCGTCTCCTCTCCTCCTCCGCCAGGACCGCGCCAGGGCACCTGCCACCAGGTTCCATGGTGCAGTGCCCGCCAGTACGCACGCCGCCTCATATGAGGTTGTGCGTCTTACAATCTATGTCAAGAGTTTAGAGCGAGTTAAGAACTACACTAAAAACGTTAGTACATAAATTATAAGATTATATAACAGGTAGGTAAATTTAAAAAAATGCCATCATACAAATAAATACTATTGTATCTTAGTATATCCACTGCTTGATTTAAATCCATAATATTCCCAATGGTTGGATGTAAGTCTGGAACGATCTGAGATACCATCTCGTATTACTATAAATAAAGATCATTTTCTCCCATACTGTTATAGTTAATTCCTCTGGCTTTTAGGAGGGTTAGCGTTATGAAGACTGACATATCAATTTGAGGCAATAACTTGAACGCGCAGCCATCGTCTTCAGTTCTCAACAAATATTTAACTATAGTAGTTTAACTGTAGTGTCTTTACATATATCATACGTTGCGATTTTGCATAAATATAAATTATATTATTAATGACAGTATAAAGTTACGTAGTTTTAAAGTCAGGGAGTTTTCAAGGAATAAGAACCAAATAGTTAAAAAATATAGAAGAAATCGCTATAAAATAAACATAAACAGACTATCAGTAACTTGCAAAAATATACATTTTACATTTGCTAAATTCAAGAGATCCGCAAAAAGCGTTCCTCGTTTATAATTTTCACATACATCATTGCTTATACCACGTTGAGGAAGCTAAGTAAAAAATACGATACAAAATGTATCATGTAATACAGTAGGTACAAACAATTTAAAATATTTACTGACCCTATTGTCGAATGTGCACTTTATTCAATTTGCGCACCAACACTTTCTTTTTGAAAGTCACGCTCAAATATTTGTCTTCATTCATCTGACGTCTCAATGCTGTGTGAGACGAAGCTGAAGTCCGATGCTGAGGTTGTAATGAGGAAATTGACCATTGAGAAGTATGTTAATAATTTTTGCTCAATCATACAGAGCTACTGTAATTGACAGATGTTTGAAATGTTAGTGATATAATCTATAATGAACTTCGTTACATCTGGTATATGAGTAGCCAATTAAACTAGTTCCAATATGTATAAATGGAGATACAAAAATTGCATGAACGATACGGGAATGAGTAGCGAGAAATCATACTAGACCGAAGCTATTGGCAAGTCTTACATCTGAAATGAGATTTGTCGATAGTAGCTAAGTTTTTAAAGTAAGAGAAAGAGAGAGAGAGGTAAAAAAAGATAATGATTATTCAATACAAGTACTATGTGAATTTTGGCACATTATAACGAAACAACTTTTTTCGGAATTAATCGCGGTTTATTAAGATTTTTTACACGCTGCCTTTCCGTGACTATCATCATCATCATCAGCCCTTATCCGTCCACTGCTGATATTAGACCTTCCTCAAAGAACGCCAAGACGACCGATCTTTCGTCAACACTATGACTATGGTTGTTGTAAAGTTTCTGAAACATCGGGCTTGCAAAAATCTTAATAAACCACGAGAAATCCGTTAAAAAAAAGACTTTCTTATAATAATATTGTAGAGGGAAGTATATAAATAGTGTTTATTCGCAAACTTTTTCTCTACGAATTACGATCCATGTTGTGTAAATGTGTATTTGCAGGAATCTAAAGTTTTAATTGGCTATGGTTGGAGAGGCGTTTGCTTGTTATTGGCACTTGGGCTGTGTGTGGGCAGTTTTGAAGTTAAACAATAACGCTAATGATATAGCATACTTAAAATAACTCGACGTGAACTCATAAATAAGTTCTTCGAGAACTTACCACGGGACCAGATATACGTGGTGTAAAAAGCGCACAACCGACGCCAGGAGGCCGTGTGGTCACAGACTGCACGGTAGGCGGGGGGCAACCCCCCAATCTAAAGTGAGCCGAATGGGCTCACACCAATCCGTTGAAGCATTAGGGCCTTCGGGCCATTAGCATAGATCCATCCGAAAAAAAAAAATGTAAAAAGCGTCCATAGATATTATTATAAATCTACCAAAATAAAGAATAGTTAGAGACGGATGTTTATTAATAATTTAGGATCTGAGTGACTTAAGAAATCATAATTCGTATATATTACAGTACATATTAGGTAATATGACTTATTAAGCCCCCAAAAAGGGTTTAGTCCTTCCAAAAAGCGACAACTTATGTATTGCAACACATTTTCCTAAAATTTCAATTTTTAAATGTGAAATAAAAAATCATAATACACGTCAGAAATTTTTGATTACATAACACATCTGTCACCTCAAAAAAAACCCGTTAACTGATGGGCTTAGCACGTGCTTACGTGCACCGTCATCGGGCAGTCATTATCAGAGGTCAACGGCCCGCTGATTACTCGGAGCACGCCTTGTTCATCATTAGCCTAGGTTAGGATGTTTGTAAACATAGCCACGACCCATTCACGGTTTTTTGATAAGAGGACATATTCGGTAAACATATGACATATCGTTTTTAGGATTTTCTGTTGACATGACTAGTTGTAACGGTTTTTGGATTGCTTAAATAACATTAAAGCATTGCAAGTGGTTGTTGTCGCTCATAAATAGATGGTTTCGTCAATGTCTTGCATACCTTTAGACAAAATATGGTTTATGTGAAAAAAAAACCCTAGAGACTTTGCATTGTCAAAACCAGCCTAAGCTCTCATTATTGTAATAACTATATGTAAGTTGTTTAATATGTTTAGCAGTAGACGAATAAAGGCTGATGATGATGATGATGATGATGAAGTTATTTAATGTGAAGAGAATAAGTGGACTATTGAGTCGCATAACGCTATTGACATTTTTGGTTAATAAGCTACTTTTATTCTTGAACTAGCATCACTTTTGCAGACCTGTTGCCTTTTTTCTTCTGCGCCAGAAAATGCTCTTAGGAATCCCGTGGGACTGCCCTGGCGGGTATGTGGGACTCGCTGCGCCCGAAAGATGGTAAGGTGGACGCAGCTTTACCCACTAAAATCCGGCGAGTACCACCAATGCTGCCTTTGGTGAAGTGGAGGAACCCTAGCTAGCTTTGTTTCTTATGCCGCCAGTGCATGGGCCCTGGCAACAAATAAACTCGGATAATACAATAATACAGCTGCAATGGCTATTGGTTGCTTGTTCATATGGCCTTAATAGTTAGATCGTAGTCATAGGTAGGTAGCAACCGTAAAATGTAGTCCCAAATATAAAACCTCTTTACAATGCTATTAACAATATAACTCAAATTACTAATCACCTCAGTGAATGATCCTGTACACATTTGAATTCTCCACGTTCCGTGGGTTCTTATCCAAGCGCATCATCATGCTTCGCTTGTTACTTTTCCATCATCTTGGAATGTAGAATTTAATAAACTTTAAATCTTTGTCATATTATCACGGTTGGATAACAGTGTACATTAATGTGTGCAGGAACTAATTGGATAAATACTTATTAAAGAAAAATTCAATAAATTCGTACTCATCCTGGCATACACCTACACACTACAGTCAACGTGATGAAGAAGCTCGCAGCTCAGCTTTGAATCAGGCAAGGGAGGTATTACACGACAATTCATTACCTTTAATACGATTTTTAATTTAATAAGTTTTCCAAAAGTGCGCTATTTAGCTCGAACACTGACCTCTCCTTAACTTCTAAACCCGGACTTAGAACCATTGTTTCTCATTTTGATCATTGATCATTGATATTACCTATGGAAAATATATAGCTATAGTCAACATCTTGCGCAATTTTCAAACTAATTCAATCATTTTGCCTCACCTACTCAGGGCGTATCGACAGTTCATAAATCAATAACAAATGCGCACGATTCCGCAGTAGGTACAAGGCTTATCGAACCAGCTTGGTGCCTCACGATTGAATCGTGTAGCCTTTGTTTATAAGTGTTTTGTGTTAAATCGATTCAAATCCATTAATATCATTATTTCACACTGAAAAGGCTTTAATACATCTAGTTATAATTCTATATTTGGCTCTTGTGTAATTGCAATCATTATTTTTTGCATTTAATCATTCATTACATATATAACTTGTTTAATTTGTTGATGTATTTCAAAGATGAAATTTAATTTAATTTGTATGATGTATTCAACTTTCAACGTCTAAAGATGGTCAGATATCAGAGCACAAAATATAAGAAGAATATGCCTATGTAACTAGAAATTAATTTCGAGTTACTGCCTATGATTAACAACAGAAGTAGCTAGTAATTTTACTAATACACCATGTATTTAAAAGCCTAGGTAATCATTGAAGTTGGATATTTAATTTGGAGGAATTTTTTTATTGTTATTTTAGGGCCAGTGAAACTCTAGGAACCGTAAGTTAATAAAAATTGACACAAATATTATATTTTTAACCAACTTCCAAAAAGGAGGAGGTTCTATGTTCGTCTGTATGTATCTTTTTTTGTGTATGTTCATCGATATTTACCGACAATTGTGTACCGATTTTGATGATCCTTTTTTATTGGAAAGGAGATATTCCAAGGGTAGTTTCACGATAAGGAAACTAGGATCTGATGATGGCATCCCAGAGAAATCAAAAGGAAATTTCGAAAATCTAATAGGTAGTAGGTAGATAAATATTATCTACAAGTATCAACCTACTTACTACATACATAGTATCTATCTACTATTTTTCGCGGCACGTAACTTGGCAAGGTTTTGGCCTGGTGGGTGAAGTTCACGCATCGTATTCTCAAATAAAATCGATGCGCGAACTTACCCCCACTACGCCGGAGCCTTGCCACTTTACGTGCCTCGAATAATACCTACTGGCTTGGCTGGCACCGACTTTAAATAGATGATTGGGTAGTGCTTGTATTAATTATACGTACGTATCAATTTAATTTTCGCTTTTGTGTGCCTATTTGTGGTTTTGAAGTCGGTTTTTTAAAATAGTTTAGTATATTTGTTTCAGTATTACATTTTCTCAAGGTTTGTATTTCATGATTAATTTTAATTTTTAAATGTATTTACCGGTGGGAGAGATTCACTGTAACATACACCCAGTTTGTATATGGGGTACCAGAATCCAGCACACTTTTTCAGTAAAGTAGCTTTATTCTGCTCAAGCGCAAGTTATGAGGCAAGGCCAAAAACATGCTTGTATACCCTGATGAACTTGTCCAGTCAAGACCTATATACTATATTAGCCTCTCTAGACCCGGGTATACCAGCCAGTTTTGTCTCATGTAAGAAAAAAGTAAACAAATAAAAATTATTTACATTTTTCTTATTTTTTTAAATAACAGTTTAACTATTCCGTCGCTATTAATTTATTTACACACTTTAAACTACAATAGTTTTCCATTTCCTAGATGAACTATAAACTACATATACCATTTTCTAAGTTGTAAAGATCTTTGGAGTATAATAAAAAGCGATCTTATGAAGATCGATTAGCTTTTAAAAGCGTTTATTCATTATGCTGATGGCGTTGGTATGACTTCATTACTGGAGGTCACGTATGTCATTGCAAGAGTAATGATTTTTATGTAGGTACAGGAAACTAAAACCTTGTTTGCAATTTATATTATTAGAAGTTGTGTCCATATCTATGTGGTAACTTTCTGGTTTTATAGAAACTTGGTTGATTAAAAAGTTAAGAGAGAGAGTTTTAGTGGGTAGAGCTGCGTCCACTTACCAGCTTTCGGGCGCAGCGTGTCCCACATACCCGCGTGGGAAGAACCACTCCCCCGCGGGATGCCTCAGAGCATTTCCCGGCGTTAAAGAAAAAAAGGTAAAGTTAAAATGGATTTTTTTATTATTAGAGTATAATAATATTTAATTGAATAAATATAGTCACGTGAAATAGCGTGTATTGTTGAAAGAATTACATTCTTCCATGAAATAGAATGTTCCAACGTTGTCGTGTTGTGGGCTTGGTCCGGAATGGAAAGTCGAGCTCCAAAAATGTAATAGCTGTCAGTGGCTATGATTAATGCAATTAATGCCACAATGGCCACATTGCTGTTTGTAAATAAAAACTGTAAATATTTTTGATTTATGACCGTACCATGTTTCCTTGTTTTATAAAAATATTTTGGACAATTTGTACGAATAGTATTTCTGTGTCATAAATTGTTGTATTCGAGCTATAAGTTTTTATTTCTAGGATCTCACATAAATTTCGTCTAGTAATTTCTCAGTTTTATTGTAAATTTAATAAAAAAACTGAAAAGTCTTCTAAAACTACAAATCGATGCAGGATTTAAATGAATCAGGAATAACAAAAATAAATTATTGCCTTTTAATAAATTATGTATGCACGCAAAATTTTAAATATACCTCAAATTTACGGCCCACCACGCGTTCACACTTCAGGAGGAATGGGAAAATTGTTCAATTAAAACAAGATGAAAGCAGAAACGAGTGTAAAATTATAAAAACTTACATAATTTAAAAAAAAGATAACTGCAAAAGAAAAGCGCATTTGTTTTTTTATGTCATAAGGAGGCAACTGAGCAGTCGGAGCCTTAGGTGTAGACGCCCGTAGACATCCACACAACCAAAAGATATGCAGATGCGTTGCCCTCCTTTTCCCTATCCTCCCCAATGGGCCACCAAAAACTCACAAACCGCATGAAACGCGACAGCATAGCTGTCACTTGACGCCGATGTTATGTGAGCGAGAGGCACCACCCCGGTCGTTTCGGCCCAATTCGGCTGCAAAGCAGCATGTTTTACAAAGTTAGTCAAATATTGGATTCGAATTTAAGCCACCACATTATTTCAGTTTGAACGTAGATATTATTTGTAACTGCATAGCAAGGTTATGGAGTTTTCTCTTCCAAATGTTTAATTCCGACCGTCTAAATCTATCATCGTTTGCGTATGTCCAACATTACAATCGATCGGTTGTAGCATAGATTTCATAAATAACGTGTAGAATTTTTGTACATAGATTTATTACGTTGCGAGCGAAAATGGTGGGAGATTGTTTTTCAATTGAACCGACGAACTCCCGCTGTTTGACATGCCGCCCGGCGAGAGCGGCTAGCGTGGCATAGTGCCATTGGTAAATGCATGAACTTTAAAATACATATGTATACATACCTTTATATTTTATACCTAACTTTAGACGTTGTCCTGAATACATTGTACTGAGCGGAATGAGAATCTAAAATCCACTTGGACACACACAAAAATTCCATGAAAATCAGTCCAGCCGTTTATATTATTATAGCCGATGAGTTCGGACATACACACGCACAGAAAGAAGATATTATATAAAAACAGATTAAGTATATATAGTATACAGTGATTGTAGGAGTGTTTCAGTTCTAAAGTGGGCTGGTTACATACGACGAAAAACGGTGGCGGGGATAGTGGAGTTCTGGCGTGGGTGAAAACTGTAGAGAAGATGAAGGTACAGTATAAGTATAACTTTAAACTCTGCATATTATGTTGTTTGAGCCTCGATAGCACACTTCTATTTGGAACTAGAATTCTAGTGTATTTTTTTAAAAGAAAAAGCAAGGGGACAGTCTGTGTATCTGGTGCTAGGTAAGTGATTACCGTCACCCGCCACATAGGAGGGATTGCAGGTACGTTGTCGGCCTTTCAAAATGAATGTGCTCTTTTCTTGATGGTCTTGAAGGGTTAGAAATAATGCAAGCGGCAGCTGGCTCCACAAAGTAGCCATTTTTATTTTCAGATGGACCTATACTGCTGGCTTATTTGCCCTTAAGCTTCATCGAAAGTGCGATGTAGGATATGTCTTTTTTTTTCTTTAACGCTGGGAAATGTTCTGAGGCATCCCGCGTGGAAGTGGGTTTCCCCACGCGGGTATGTGGGACTCGCTGCACCCGAAAACTGGTAAGTGGATGCAGCTCTACCCACAAAAACCCGGCGAGTGCCACCAATGCCGCCTTTGGTGAGATGCCCCGGATCTAACCATCCCAGCGTCGGGACAGTACAATGGGGTGAGGTTCCCATCCTCGCCCCTTGCCCCCTGATCTTCTTATAAGAGGGGTACAAAAAACCCCCTCGGCTCAATTAGCTTCGCCCAAGGTGCTGGGCTCACACTAGGCTACTGAGTCCCACCGCCACGTCAAGGCCTGAACCATGGTGGTGGTGAAGTGATGTCTGTTGGTTACATTCTGATATCAGTCCGAGTGAGCCGTTGGACGCCGTTAAATAAGAGTATTGAAGTGCTCCCGCCCAAAGGTGAGAACAGTATTTCATGTGAGACAGGAGATGCGTATTGTATAATTGTCGGCGGTGAGGTATTTCATGTGAGGCAGGAGCTGCGTCTTGTATAATTGTCGGCGGTAAGAAAAACAATATAAAACTGCTCCTTTTTTTCTACGCCAAATAGCTTTGTATTTTTTGGTTGAAAGACTAGATATTTAGATTAGAAGATTATTTCATGAAAGTACAAAATAGGTAAGTCATCCGAAGTCAGCAAAGCAATTAGTTGCTAAAAGGACTACGCAATACCACATTGATTACTTATTTTATAAGTTGTCTTATACACGGAAGTATTTCAACTTCGAAAAATACTTCTCTTCTATGTATTAATAACCTTTCATGCGTTCAAACACAATAAGCACCTATTCGCATCAAAAACAATACTCAAGCATTAAGTAAGCTTAATGAATTGTCACCAGCTACCGTTAGCCCTTATCAACAGAATCTTTAATCCAATTAGAAGTTACCTATGCGAGGCGAAGTCGTTGCATTAAACAATAGTTGTGTTGGAGTATCCATTTATGCTTGACCTCCAGTTGTTGCTTATCATGATGTAACACAAGTTCACTTGGTATGGACATTTGGGATTACCACTGGACATTAGGGATTTATCGTGAAGGGCGTTGAAGTTGCAGCGCTCGCCTGAAAACTGTGGCTTAATGGATGGATATCCGTGGTCAAACAATTAATTAGTTCCCCGACAAAGGGCATTTCGTTTAATGGGAGAAGTTTAAAATGTTTACTGATACGGAGAAACAATATTCTGATTAAATAACTTAGATGTATAAATATATGCCACACAAAATACGTAATATTTTGTGTGGCATATCTAAGGAAGGTCCTAACATTGTTATTATTGAATTTTCCTTGAATTGATTTCAGTAAAGCTATCGAATGAAAAATTCATGGCTTTCAAAGATAAATGTGTTTAATATAATATTATGTACAATGTACATAAGTATACAAAGTCAGGTAATTGGTAGTTAAGGAATCTTACTTATATTATAAAGGCGAATGTTTGTAAATTTGGATGTTTGGATGTTTATTGATCTTACACGACAAAACGGCTGAACTGATTTGACTGAAAGTTAAAATCGTGATGGCTTATACCTTGGATTAGGACATAGGCTATAAAAGTAATCATCAACAAGTTAACGCAGGCGCAGCTGTGGGCACCAGCTATTATGAATATAGGTAAGGATGCTTTACATTATATTAGTGTTATGATTTTAAAATTTTTAGTTCGGGTTTTTATTAAAAATATATTTCTGAAATAGTTTGAAGTAAGTAAGGGATCACTATTACCCGATATATTATAAAAATTCAATAATACCTAATTTTTTTATAGAACCTATAATCTTAAAAATATTATCATGACTTAAGAAAACAACAAAGTTTTTTTTAAAATTCTAAAATACATTACATTTTCAACACGACGTGTTGCATCGCTCCATCCCCCTGTTACACTCCCTTAGTCTCCCTCGTGTCCCTCGGGCCCTCGAGTAGCAGGGGAGTGTTGATTGGTCCAGCTATACTGGATTACGGAGGGCTAGCTGATGACCACTACACGTTTGGGATTTGGAAGATATTAACAGTTGCACTGCAATTCTTATATGACTTAGAGTCGCGTATATAAGTCATCTAGGTATTCAAATCTTTATATCCAAGTATACAATCTATATCAGAGTTCTTTGATAATACTTTAAGTATTTTCGTATCAAAGAAAAACACAATAAAAATCCCTTAGGTTTAGTAGTCCCTTAGGCTTTTGTAAATAAATAAATAGGTATGTAGAAGAATTTATATGCCAACTGCCATTCATGGGTTCAATAACTCATACTTCAATACGTATGTAAGTAAATATTAACTGTTATATTTTGGCACTACACATCTGTTACAATACTTCTTTTGACGCAGGGTATCCAGGTTATCCCGGTAGGCCTCTGAACCCTATCCGCCGCGCGCGTGTAAAGTCCGAGCTATAGGCACCCTTATGTGTTCAGGGTGCCTTAAAAGAAGGGGGGGACGCTACTCCCCACTTTCAGAGAAGATTGCCGGATGGCACAACGTTGCGGTGGCCGGCGCGGATGTCCACAGCTCTCGCGCTGGGTCACCCAGACGACGAGGAGAACTCCGCTGGGGTTTAGTGGGTAGAGTTTGCGCTCACCTTACCATCTTCTTGGGCGCAGAGAGTCCCACATAACCAAGAGACCAAAAAAAAAGGTCCCTGAACCCTGTATGGGACTCGTACTTGGGAAAAGTCTAGTTCCTAACTAGACCACCTGCTAGCGTCTTCAGCCGCTTTTTCAGGGTCCTGGATCTGCAAGGAACAGGAACACCTCAGCGAACTGTTACAATACTGTTTGAATTGTACAAATTTTACTTATCTACTAACAAAAAGTACAACGTTTTCACTAAATATTGCAATTACATACATTAAAATGCAATGATTTATTTTACTGTGCTTTTTGGTAAATGAATAGGAATGAAAAGAGGTTCTTGAAGTGCAAAGAGTAAATAATAAAAAGTTTTAAACTGTTCAAAACGAGGTATTTACCTACTATTTATATCACATAGATATATTTCGCTGAGCTCGATATGTCTGCACTGTAAAGAAATGCCTTATTCACTAGAGGACTAGTTTTAAAATAGATTTAGAAGTGAACATAACCCTAGTATTGTATTTTTAAAGTGAAATTTTAATAAACCACTTATTTACTCAATCGTGCAAGTTAATTCCATTTTTATGAACCTTTCAGTTACTACCATTGCAAGCTTATGAGTTGGGTACGTGGTTTTTTGATGACGGAGGATAATGTTTCCGCATGGTCCAGGTTACCTCGGATAAGGCCCCTGGACCTATGTAGGGACTCGCAAATGCACTACCCAACTAAACCACCTGCGAACACCTTCAGTCGGTTTTTGAAGGTCTTGGATCTGCAGGCAACAATATCACCTCAGTGACAGGCTGGCCTCGGCGAACGTTAGACTACTCCACGAAAGGGAGGACTGCCCGGCCGTCACTAAGCAGTTCTACTATAGTGGACCCAGGTTCCCAACCTGAACCCGGCGCGAGGCGTTACTGGAGGCGCATTAAATAGCACCTCCTAAGTACCCCCCTTAGTCGTCCGCGGGGAGAGGCTTCGTTGGCGGACTCCTCCCTCACACGCTCGTCAGCCTCCTCCTGAGACATGATTGCCTCCCAGAAGGAGACCATCGCCGTCCATGACGCCGACCACGATGCTCGTTGTCACCGAGCATCGCGGTAGGTATATATACGAGTAGTCACTCGGCAGAAGCAACTTCCTCCAATAACCGACGTCAGATCGCGCTTATGGCGCTTCCATGAGTTGGATAGCCTATTATAGAGCCTTCTAGAAATATTTATTTTTATTTTATCAGTCTTATAATTTATAGAAATACGCGGGAGGACACATTGGCGGCGTCAATAATATGAAATGAATATAAGTTTTGTGAACCTAAGTGACCTTTGGTTCATAATAAACACCTTGTTTTGTTAGTTTTCAATACATAGGTAACTTTTTAACGGATAATTTTATTAAGAAAAGAACAAAATATTGTTTTTAATGCAATAAATTAACAAAAACAATTTTGTCGTTTACGTCCTTTAGTTATAAGATCACACGCGTATGGAGACCCTCGGCCCGTTCAGGTTGCTCTGTCCGATATTAGAATTATTATTGCTTAACAATGCGTCGCCTTAATTGCTAGTTCTCTAGATAATAACGGAAAAGTTGTAGACTTTTAATTATATTTCATAAAATATATCTAAATATCTATATGCTTTACTATCAACATTCAAAACACCATGTTATAATTTAAAAACTTCAAAAGCGAGATAAAAACGAATCAATTAATATAATTCGCCCCACACGCCAACTCCAAATCCGTTTCATATCGTATCGAAATTTTTCAAACTCGGAGATACTTTATGACGCGTGAAATCGTTCCATTCAATACGTTCTTGCACATCGACGATTTTTCCATTTCCACGTCTACAATACAATTTACGTGTCAGTGTTAATGATTCCGTTGACGCGCCATTCTCACGGGGTTTGATTTGTAACGACGCATTGTCCAAACGCTTGATTTTATACTTTTTAGATTTTACGCAAGGGTAAGTCTTATTCTTGCACGTGTTGTGTAAAGAATTATATAAGATGCTTTATTAAATGATAATAAATGGTAAAAATGTAATCAATTCTGATCAACTCAATTAACACAGGTAACAGTAAAAAGCTTTATTTATGAGTATTTTTTATGTATACATACTTATACCAATTATCGAGATTATAATTTAAAAAGAGAGTAAAATAATCAATTTTCTGAGAGTACAAATACACTTCTTCATGGCTCAATTAGTTGCTAGAGCTAAAATAAAAAAATACTAATATATGTGGCGTTTTTTTTTAGTTTTTGTTTTTATAGAATGTAACGTATGATCAAAGGTAGACTAAAAACAACCCGTAACTGATTTAACTAGACTAAATGTAACATATCGTGATTTAACCTATTTTTAGAAATGTTCAGAGCTTGTCTTTGTGATTAATAGATGTCCCCAGCTTCAATGACATTCCAAATATAACAAACGGATACACGAAAACAATTATTTCTACTAAATATATCCTGTGAATAAAAATAGCGTTAGAATTTTTCCTACATTTTTTTTACATTTTTTTTAATATTTTGGCCCTGTACTGTCATCCAGGTTATAATCTAGATATTATTATAAAACTTTATAGCATTTTATATTTAAAATTTTACACTTCATCAAAAATATAAAAAGAGAGAAAAACATAGATATAATAATATGAGTTTTTTAATTGCACCATTTTGATGATCATTTGACGCTAGAAAATGTTAAGAATCACCAAGTGATCCCTATTCAATAAAAGATATTAAAAAAATGTTAAAAAAGTTGATAATCCCGTGGTCACAAATATTACGGTAATACGAAGATCAACTACTCGTAAATAGTACGTTGAACTATACTGGAACACGAGCAGAACGCATATTATCAAAGCCTAATAGATTTTTGAATAAATTTTGAAGGTTGTTCTCGGTCCTTAACTGACTAAAGGAGATGGTTCTCAATTCGGATGTTTGTATGTTTTTATACGTGAAATAGGTTTATGTGATTCACTTGAAAGACGATATGAATAATTTTTAAGCCCTTCAATCACTTTGTTTTAAACCTTAAAAATACATTTTAATAGGTTTACCAGATGCTTATATCTATTCATAATAGAATCCAAAGAAAAGAAATCTAAATATATATCTTCGCATTAAATCTTCAAGCGAGTTACGTCACTGTGTTACATAGCATTACATACCCCTGGTGACCTAAATCCATCCTTCAATCACGCTAAGAACGAACATTTTCTGGCTCTCCGAAATGTAGTGTTGTGACTTGTAAATAATAAAAAAAAACATTATTTGGAGACAAAAGGCGTGTGTGGGCGATTTGAATGTTAAGACAGTCATTAGTGTGCTATTGTTGGAAATGCTAGGAGTTGGACACTGCTTCTCAATCTTTGTACCGATGCTTTTTTCTATGAGTGTTTTTATTGATGGCACACGCCGAGTTTTAGTGGATAGAGCTGCGTCCTTACCATCTTTCGGGCGCGGCGAGTCCGAGATATCCACCTAGGAGTTCCCCCCTCCCTAGCGGGATGCCTCAGAGCATTTCCCGGCGTAAAAGAAAAAAAAGGCCCTACCTTGTTTGGGATCTGATGGCCGTGTGTGAGTAACAACATATTATTATTATTAATAAACTACAATTAAAAAATTGTACTTAGGTATTTTTTTATAGAAGTAGGTGCAAACGGATAGTCGGTTTACCTGATGGTAAGTGAAAAGCGACACAGACACTCGCTACACCAGAGCATTAGCAGGTGCGTTGCCGGCCTTTCAGATATGAGTATGCTCCTTTCTTGAAGGTCCCTAAGTCGTATCGGGTCGGAAACACCGTAGGTGGCAGCTGATTCCATATATTTGTCGTGCGAGGCAGGAAATGCCGTAAAAATTGAGGGATCGTCGGTGGCATTTTTCCCTGGTCATCCAACGTCGAATTAAAAGCAAAAAGAGAGCCTAGAAGATCGGCCTTCTCCTTTGCGGTGTGGGCCAATGAGTCGTTCCTCATGTGCAGTGATGGTAGGGATGGCTTACAAAAATTCCCTTGAACAGCCTTGGCGAGCGACCAGAATGCACGAGTTTCCGAAGGAAGTCGAACTAATCTCTAGCCAATTCTGTTCACGTACTCCGCTTTTGCATCAGGAATAGCTCTTTTGAAGGACCTGGAAGCAAAGTTATACTCCTTTTTTAATGCGCTGGTCTTTACATCCTGGGAGATCGATGCATTGGCCCAAGTTCGGTAGCTTACCCGTTTATGACGTTCATCTTAATATGCACCTATTATCGTAAATATCAAGTTCGTGTTCAATTTTCTAGTCAAAGTTCAAACTTAACCTAAGTTTGAGAATATCTGGTAATCGAACATTATTGGCACAGGGTAACAACTGACCTACAAAAGACGAATGACTTGCAAAACTATTACCTTGTATAGAACAACTGTGTGCTCCCATAAATAATTCTTTGCAACCGAAACTGTAACGGTTGCAAAAACTCCGCAAAAGGGTTTCCTCAGTACGTACAATAAATCAATCCTAATTGTTTAATTTTAACTGTTTACATCTAACTGTTAATTTTCTGAACTATTGTAATGTCAACTTCCAACTTTCTTTCACTTTTATTGTGTTCAATAAATTATATTGATTTGTATTCTACATTACTAAATATAGATTTAGTTAAATATTCAACATTTATCAGTTTTATGTGCAATTTTTTAAATTATATTAAGTACAATATATAAAAAACAGCACATTTATTTTAATAATAATAGTTTAAATGAATCGTTGTTATAAAAAATAATCAATCCCTTCTTTCCGATGTTCACATTCCTTGTTATTATTTTGTACATTAGTTGTAGTTAGTGAAAATGTAAAGAACAATAAAGCAACTAATATATTTTTTCTTCAATTTCTAATATATATTTTAGTAAATCTACCAACCTGTTTATATAAATCGCAAAATTAGATCAATGGAACTAGTGTTAGTAAATTGTATGGATTTAATAATTACAGCCTTCCTCCAGTATCCTCCTCTCCTTCCTCTAGCCATGATAGGTCCTGTATCTATTTTTATTTTCATTTCATTAATGAAAAATATCCATTGGGTACTTAAGGTTACAGACATCACGCAAAGAATAAGCTCGTTGAACTGGCAGTGTCACACACTCAGGACTCAGGAGAACGGACGGCCGATGGGCCAATAAGGTTCAAGAGTGCGGGCCGCGTTTAGGTAGACGAAGTGTTGGTCGGCCATTAAAAAGGTGAGAAGACAATAACCGTACCATGGCCGATCCGTGTTGGATGCGAGTGGCAAGGGATCGGTCGTGTTGGCGTTCATTGAGTGAGGGTCATAAGGAGGATGATGATGATCCACAAGGAATAAGATTACAGACACACGTCTAGACGCTATTTAATCTAAATATATATTTAAAGAAGCGAGCGACGCTGGCCTAGTGGTTATGGGCTCGGCCTCTTGAGTGAGAGCCGAGAGGTCTGGGTTCGATCCTGACCCCCCTGTGATGCCTAGAAATGGGTTTTTCTAAATTTCTACGTGCATCTGAACATGAGACCATCGCTTGCTCACCGGTGAAGGAAACATCGTGAGGAAACCTGCATGCCCGATGAGATTAAAAGTCTTTGAAGGTGTGTGAAGTTCACCAACCCGCATTGGGCCAGCGCATCGGTGAACTATGGCCGAAAACCCTCCTCGCCTGATATCGAGGAGGAGACCCGTGCCCAGCAGTGGGACATATAAGGGTTGATATTATTATTATTATATATTTTAAAGCTTAAATAGTTTCGCTACGACGTAAATATGTAAAGACTGATAAGAGTATAATTTCCAGCTATAATTGGGCCCCATACGGTTCTATCGCGACTACTGTTGCCGTTCCCTCCGGTGACTCAGCGAATACGCCTTTGTCTAACTAACGTGCTATACACATTTATTATACCAATTGTCGTGGGATTATACTAACATGTGCTATACGTATTTTTTAATTAAAAATATCATATCACATCCGTGCTATGAAAAGGCCTCTTTTAATGGACTATAAGTTACCAAAGCCTCGACATTCACATCTCACTTGTTTTGTTTTAATTATTTTTTCAAAGTATCTTTTGAATGTCAATTGAATCGACTACTGAGTTTCACGAAGACAATGCTGAAATATGCTTTGCGAAATAAAAGTGACACCATGGCATACGTTCTGTGGAACAATGGAATATTATTTTGGTTCCTATTTCGAATGACCAAATCTTATCTTTATCTCTATTTACCAAAGCAATCATGAGACCAAATTATTTTTAAGGTATGAACCATTGAACTATCGTACATATCTATATAAGAGCAATCTGGTGCTGTCACGATATGAGATTGTCAGCTGTCGTGCATGTAAGTAATGCAAGTACGTAGTAAGTGTCGTTTAAATGTATAATATGATATTTCATTCTATTACTAAGCACATCTCTAATATTTTTAAAGATTTTAATAAAATAAGTAACTTCGTGTGTATTTTATGTGTATAAGAATCATATTTTGCTCAAGATTGTGTGAATTATAATTTGAATCTACTGTATAATCTACAGGAAATGTTTAGGCGTTGGTGGGGTTGCGCTGTGCTACGCTCTCGTCTGCTTGGGTATCATCATAGCTTGTTGCCGTGAAAAAGCTTGGCTGTGTTTCAGAAAGAAGGGCAGGACAGGTAGTGTAATTATTGGCACCGATACTTACTATCTAACGTCTCAGGATAGGCAACACATGAATAAGTTCCAGATAAACTCGTGTATGTTCACATGCGACGTGTTTTGAAACAGTATTGCTGTGTTTCAAAGAGAAGGGCACGATAGGCAGTGTTAATTACTGGCACCGAGACGTAACATCTTACGTCTCAAGATAGGCAGCACAATGTGTTGCCTGGGTTAATTCCAGGTCATGTTACCATAAGCTGCTAATTTGCCTATCCAACTTAACATAAAAAATAATAATTTAGATTTTTCACGGAAAGGAGCTACTTTTATTGTGTTTGTAATTTATTCGCGTCTATTATTGGGTATTGTGTGTATGTGAAATGGCGGCGTGTATCCGCACCGTGGAGTGAGTACAGTTCTGTAGCTAAAACTAGTGATTAATGGTATCTGCCCACGGCGGGCGCCGACGACTGCGGGCGAGCTCCACCAGACTTAGCAAACGTTAGACATGCCTCTATTAAATAAATAATAACTTTTATTAAAGAGAATTGCTAAAACTAAGTCGTATCCTGAAACATTTGATAAGTCCAATTGTCACTTTCTTATGAATGGTACTCATGAAGCAGTAATTTTTGACAGAATATGTGTGATGATAAATGTAAAAAGAAAAGTATTTGTTATGGGAGCTTAATAAGATTTCCCATAAAAATAATATTATGTATTTTTGTTTTTGTTCTATTGTGGTTTAAAAATAGTGAAACATAAACCGGCTAAAGTAATAATATACATAAATAAAATAAGTCGAACTAAAAAATTTGTGGTAACACTGCCAAATTACTTTGACCCATAATAAGACCGACCAGGTAAATATTTTTTTACTGGGACACCTACATAAGACAAAATATGTATTAAGTCAGTTTTATTTCGTTTAATATAGCTAAAATATCTATAATAATCTTGGTATTTATTAAAGACTAGCAACGCCCCGCGGTTTAACCCGCGTACTTTCCATTCCCGTGGGAGTACAGAGATAAATTATAGCCTATATGTTATTCTGATGTATAAGCTATATTATTATAAAGTTTCATCAAAATCCATTTAGTAGATTTGCGTGAAAGAGCAACAACAATACATCCATAGAATCTTACAAACTTTCGCATTTATAAAGTAAGATAACTTTTAAGTCAATATAAATAGTTCATGTTTATGTAAGTCATGTTTGGCATAGAACATACATATAGTACGGTCTATTCATATTTAAAAGGCCGGCTATGCACATACTAATCCTCTGGTGTCTATGGAAGTCGTTTATCACAACAAGTGAACTATGTGTCCGTTTATATAAAAAAATGAGTTAAAGGTGGCTCTGAAAGGCTTTTTAAACAAAAAGTAATAAAAATTGTCTATAAGACGTAAAATATTTAAATTATGTGATATCGAAAAAAAAACACAAGGACACTTCTGTAAGAATTGTATCTCTGTGGTTACGGCAAATCGTTTCTCCAGGACTTGATTAAAAGTTTGCGGTGCAGTGTTGCAATGGGATTTCGATATGGAAACTGCAATACGTATTATAAGTCTACGACAGAAGTGCTACTTATAGTGACTCCCCAGTCATGATATTCGTTGACACGTACATACATACGACTAACCCGTGGGCTACATGCCAACCTGCACATCCGGGAAATGTTGGATCTACGATCTATCGAGATGATATTAGTAAGTAAATTTCTGGTACAAAAGTTTTCGACTAAGAGAATATGCCGGCGAACATAGAGATAAATAAATATGTTCGCCTACCTCTTTTGCGGGGTAGGGGGGACTCCCCAGATGGATATGTGAGGCTCGCTGCACCCGAAAGATGGTAAAGTGGACGCAGCTCTACCCACTAAACTCGGTTAGTGCCACCAATGTCGCCTTTGGTGAGGTGCCACGGATCTATTGAGGCACAGGGCACCTCGACGACTAGTCAGTCCCCCAAGGGACTGACGCCACCTCCACAGAAGGGTTGTCCCGCACCGCAGAACAACCCTTCCCAGTGTCGTGACAGTGCAATGGGGTGAGGTTCCCATCCCTTGTCCCCCCTGGTCTTTTGTCTCCTTTTCTTATAAGAGGGGTATAAAGAGTAGCCTCCTCGGTTCAATTGGCTTCACCCAAGGTGCTGGGGTCACCCTAGGCTACTGAGCCCCACTACTACGACAAGGCTTGAACCATGGTGGGAATCTACCTACCTACCCTTGATAGTAGACATTGTCTAGCAAAATATTAAATAACCAATGTCTATATTAAGTTTTAACTACCAAAGGTAGAAAGTATGTTTTGGTTGTAAAACCTGAAATTTATTTTGACTGGCAAAATCTAGTAGGTACGACTTTTAAAATCAAACCATTTTTGTTTTTTTATTGGTTATCAATAGCCTGAGATTTCCTGCAGCAGAATTCCACCACCAGACATCGCGTAAAAATTCCAAATTTCACCCACACGGTTTTACGGTATTTTCTGCCTCGCACCATTAATATATGGAATCAGCTGCCACCTATGGTGTTTCCGAACCGATACGACTTAGGGACCTTCAAGAAAAGAGCAAACTCATATCTGAAAGGCAGGCAACGCACCTGCTAATCAGAGGATTAGGAAAAGCGACATCCACAGACACCCGCTACACCAGAGGATGTAGCGGGTGTCTGTGGATGTCGCTTTTCACTTACCATCAGGTGAACCGACTGTCCGTTTGTCCCCTCATCTATAAAAAAACGGAATATTTTTTGGTCACAGTCTGACATCAGTCATCGGAGGGGACTTGTCTCTGCCGAGCGTCATCACTGCGATGCTCGGTGACAACGAGTCCTGGAATCTCCTTCTGCGAGGCAGTAATGTCCCAGAAGTAGGCCGACGAGCGGGTGAGAAGAGGAGTACGCCAACGAGGGCTCCTCCCGCGGGCGACAAACAGGGGTGGTAACGCCCCTGTGTTCGTTTCGGGCTCAGGATGGGAACCTGGGTATATATGGCATGACGTCGGGGGAACTGCTTAGTAGCGGCCGGGCAGCAGGGTTGCCAACTCGATATATCGGTAGTTGCTGAATGACGTCTCAAATAGTGCTAGATTGATAAAAAAAAATACAAAAATAGTGCTAGTTTTAAGACGTGAAACAAAATTGTTAAATTTTTAATCAGCCAATAGTAATAACAAGTCATCTGTTTTCACTATACCAGCTGTATTTTCTTGTCGT
This sequence comes from Helleia helle, assembly GCA_963853865.1. Classification (NCBI taxonomy): domain Eukaryota; kingdom Metazoa; phylum Arthropoda; class Insecta; order Lepidoptera; family Lycaenidae; genus Helleia; species Helleia helle. The sequence continues at coordinate 14,139,163 of OY971416.1, read as the reverse complement.
AGTACCTACTCTCACAAATTGGTACCACACAACACATGACTATCGTTCAATGCTTGAAGCCTACTAAATATTATAACTTTTTTATTGCTGTTTAGTCATAGATTTAGTGCTTTATAATATAATAATATATAATTATTATCTACGAAGTATATGTGTATGCTGGCCATGATGAATGCTTCATGATAATTAGTAAAATTAGTATCATGGAAGAGCGTCGTGCATAAATGGGCGTTACTGTAACTGACGTGAAATGTAATTGTTAAATTTGCGTTTGAGAACCTTTTTCTTCTTCGCTTGCAGCCGATACTCGTGCAAAATGCACCTTTCTTAGGAATTAAACCTGCAATATTATTTTCCAATTTATAACAAGTTGTTCATGTATATCGTGACTACACTACTAGCGTTAATACCTTTATGATGCGTTAACTTTAAATTAATATATTTGGTCTATATCTTAATACAGCCTAGTTGAGTGTGGTATCTACTTTTATAGAGATAGAAGCTATATATTACCGTGTATTATTATGTATTACATGACAATTATAGATAAATATTTCACATTCAACAACGCAAGAGAAATCTAGAAACAAATTCGCAAAAAGTTGGGGAAATAAGAAAATATATCATAACCAACGAAGCGGAAAATTCTCGCAGATTAACAGGAATCTGTATTGGTTTTTTCTGTGATACATATATGTTATATAGTGGTTTATATTTTCTGTGTGTTTATTATATAGTGTAGATACATTTAAGACGCTTGCGTTATGTACACCGCTACCGGCTGGTACTTTCCTCAGGAACACCAAGACGATATTATACAGTGTGTTAGGAGTGTTAGGACCTTCTTTGTTTATGAAAGTTATTATGAAGAAGTTAAAGCAAATCATAGGATAATAGTGCTAATAGAACCTAGACTGATTTATAATTGTCGCCGCTATTTGCTAATTTTTTTTTGCTATCATTGCTTAAAAACATATAAGTACACAATATTTTACAAGTTGTGAAGTACCTATCATGTAAAGTATATAGACGGTTATTTTTTTTAATTTGTCTTATTTAAAAATTTAAATATAAAAATATTTTGGTTGGAGAATTAGGAAGTAATTTTATAATTGTGAAAATATTTTTTATGTTAATGAGAAAAACTATTTACTTTACGATTGTTTTGACAAACGATCATAACATTAATTTTCCTTTTGTATTGTTATATTACATTTAATATATAATACAAAATTTATACATCAAATTCGTTACACATATGAGAAGTATTTAAAATCGCATTCAGCAATATTTTTTAATTAACGCTCAGAAGGAGCCCTTTCAAAGAAATGGTCGGAACCTTTCAAACGTAAACGGCATGAATAATAGTTTTAAAAGTATTTGAATAAGCAGTTCATTAATTATGTTAGGGGCATAATAGTAATTTTTGACGTGGCCCTTCCTGCTTACAATGCATTTGGCTCAGTTATACAATTCCTGATTGAGACTTATTTCGCAACCGTTCGATATGAAATGCAAAATTAAAAAAGTGTCCCGAATTTTTCTTACTGTTATTTAATAAAATTGGTTGCATTCTATAATATTTTATATAATATACACACATTGTTTTCAGATTTATAATTACATATTTAATTTATATTTATGAAAAACAATTTAGAGAACGCTATCTTGTTACTTGTTACTTGTTACTTGAGGTCAGGCTGGTTTCCGCAACTCGACGCTTTTGCGCCTATTTTGCGTGCTGTGAGCCTGAAGCACTCCCTACTGCCAGTTAAGCTCCCGCAAGAATGCTAGCAGTCTCTTGACATCGGCGCAAATCTCCGGGAGCGTTCTCGGGCATCCGAGATGGGCAGCCCGTAGCGGTGCTACTCCTGTGCACTCCAGTAGTACATGGGCTGCTGTTTCTTCCTCCGCTACGCAGGCTCTGCATAGCGGACTGTCTGTAACACCTATAGTGAAAAGATGCTTGTTATAGTGACCATGTCCTGTTATGGTGCCTGTTATCAGGCGCAGTTCTGATCGTTTTAAGAGCATTAATTGACGAGAGACGCGTGGGTTGCCTATTGGCATCGCTTCCCTTGCTTGTCTGCAATCGTCTCTGCTCGTCCAGAGCTCTCTGTGTCGTGTGTTTGCGTGCGTTCTCACCCATGCCCTTAACTGGCTGTATGGTAGCGGGGTCATTGGTTCATTACCTTTGACCTCCATATTTGCTCCACGTTTGGCCAGCTCGTCTGCTGCATCATTACCTCTTGAGCCACTGTGCCCTTTTATCCATTGAAGGGTCACTGTGTTAAGTTGGCATGCTCTTTCGAGGTAACAGTGGCATTCGTAGATTAGGCCCGAGTTTGTTGTGTATGAGTTTAGTGCTTGGAGTACCGCCTTACTATCGGATAAGATCCTTATGGGATACCCTGTTACTTTCCGCTCTATTATGGCTCTCGCTGCTTGGGCTATACCAACACATTCCGCCTGGAAGACGGAGTTGTGTTTGCCCAAATGTACAGCCAGGTGGAGGTTTAGTTCTTCTGAGAAGACCCCTGCACCTGTTCCTTGTTGTGTTTTCGACCCGTCGGTGTAAATACTCAGCTCCTTAGAGGATGTATTTGTTGATGGGGACTCGAAAAGTTGGATTTTGTATTGTTTGTTGAATACATACATTTTGGGTATGACATCGCTAGGGGCCTGCAGCAATGGAAATTCATCTAGATACTCGTCTAAGATTTTTGTGTGAGGTATCCTGATGTCTTTCCATAGTTTAAGTGTTCGTAACCTTACCGCTGCAGACGCTGCTTCCTGTTGTGTGAAGAGATGTAGTGGAAGCAGGGATAGCATAGTTTCTATGGCTGCGGTCGGTGTTGTTTTCATGCTCCCTGTGATGGCAAGACATGCCAACCTTTGGAAGCGTTGTAGTTTGTCACTTACCGTTGTTAGGCGTGTTCGTGGCCACCAGACTAGTGCTCCATAGCTGACTATTGGTCTGATGATTGTACTGTAGAGCCATAGCACTATTTTCGGAGTTAGGCCCCATGACCTACCTATCATTCTTTTACATTGCCAGAATGTAATGCAGGCTTTGTTTAGTTTGGCTTCTAGATGTTGACTCCAATTTAGTTTGCTGTCAAGGATTACTCCTAGGTACTTCACCTGTGTGTTCAATTGGAGTGTAACGCTTCCTAGTTTAGGGAGTGTGTAATTGTTTAGTACCCTTTTGTTGGTGAACATTACTAGTTCTGTTTTGTTTGGGTTGACGGTGAGTCCAGATTCTCTGCACCACCGGTCTACCACTCGAAGTGCTGTCTGAGTTAGATCACATACTGTATTTGCATGATTACCCGTTATGAGTATCGCTATGTCGTCAGCGTACCCTACTGTGTAGAAATGTCTGTTGTTCAGTTTAGTTATGAGGTCATTTACGACTATGTTCCACAGGAGAGGTGATAGTACTCCTCCTTGTGGGCAACCCTTGGCAACTACAGCTTTCTGTGCGCCCTTGTCGTCTATCGTAATGATTCTTTTAACTAACATGTTGTGGATCCAATTTGCTATTATTGGATTTATGTTGTGTCTGTTTAGTGCTGTTTTTATGCTGTCAAAGTTTGTTTTGTCGAAGGCACCTTCGATGTCAATAAACGTGCCTAGACATATGACTTTGTTTTGCAGGGCATGCTCTATTTTGCTTACCACTGCGTGTAAGGCTGACTCTGTGGATTTTCCCGATGAGTAAGCGTGTTGGTTGTGGTGTATTGGTAAGTTTTTCAGTGCTTTGTCCCTCAGTTCTCTATCACATAGCCTTTCCAGGGTTTTCATCATGAATGATGTCAGGCTGATAGGTCTGAAGGATCTCGCATCTGTGTAGTCACTCTTACCTGGTTTTGGGATGAAGACGACTCTTACCTCCCTCCATAGCTTGGGAACATAGCCATATGCCAGGCATGATTGGAGTATCTTGACTAGGGCCCCAATTACTCCCTCACCCCCTCTTTGGAGCAAGGCTGGGAAGATGCCATCTACACCTGCTGATTTATATGGTTGGAAGCTGTTGACTGCCCACGTAATTTTGTCTCTTGACACTACATTTTGGGCAATCATCCATTTGTTATTGTCTGGTGGTATGATATGTTCGTCTTCCCATCTTGCTTCTGTAACGATGCTGCAGTCTGGGAAGTGCGTCTGGATGAGGACTTGCATTGTTTCCTCATATGTTTTAGTGTATGTATTGTCCTGTTTTTTGATCGACCCTATGTGTGGGTTTCCGCCTGAGGCCATGATAGTTTTTATTCTCACAGCCTCGCTACAGGACTCTATGCTGTCACAAAACTTTTGCCAGGATTCTCTTTTCCTGGCTCGTATTTGTTTTTTATATAGGTTTTTAGTTTCCCTATAGTTGTCCCAGTCTATGCTGTCGCTGGTGTTCATGGCTCTGTTTAGTAGCCTTCTGACCTTTTTCCTTAACCTCTCAAGTTTTGGGCCCCACCATATGGTTGGCCTTCTTGGTTGCGTTGTAGGTTTGGTCAGGGGGCATGTTGAGTGATAGGTTTGTATGATCGTGTCTGTCAGGTCTGTTACCTGTGTCTCTATATCTTCTACGCTCCTGATTTGATTCGGTGCGTCTGTGTTGAGTTTGTTTGTTATGATTTTGTTGTATGTGTTCCAATTAGTCTTCCTGGGATTCCTCCTAGGAGTGGGAGTATTTGTGCTAATGTTTATCTCGAATCGGATCCATCTATGGTCTGAGCATGATGCTTCGTTGGATACATGCCAGTTTTTGATGAGATCCGTCGCGTTATTCGTGGCTAGTGTAAGGTCGATGATTGTTTTACATCTCCTTGTCACATATGTGGGCTCTGAGCCTTTGTTTAATAAGTTTAGATCGGTTGTAAAAAGGTACGATACTAGATCCTCACCTCTTTTGTTGCTGCTTGCCATTCCCCACAGAGGGTGGTGTGCATTGGAATCTGTAGCTATGACAAGCTCCAGTCCCTCCTTCTCACAATAACTGACCAAGGCGGCCAGGTCTTGGGGTGGTGCTTCCTCACCGTCCGGCATATATGCTGATGCCAGCACTATGTCTGGGAACGGTTCGGATTGTCGCAGTTTTATTGTTGTTAGATCTCTGGAACAGAACTCGTTAAGTGGCATAGCTGTTATTTGGTTAGTAGTAAAAATACACGTCCTCGGTGTATCTTGATTACAAGTATACAATTTACCTCTTGTTGGGTTGAGGCCGCATATTCTCCCGTCTCTGACCCACGGCTCTTGGATCATTGCTATGACCCGGTCGTTGTTTTCCATCCACAGTCGTAGTTGAGCCGTTGCGATGCGGCTGTGATGGATGTTTGCCTGTACAGCGCTAATCGGTTGAAGAGAACGGTGTGCCATCAGAGATGTTGGCCGCTCCCTCCTCCAATGCCCTGACGAGGTCCATCTCGCTCGTCCTATCCGCCTCGTCACCTCCAGGACTGCCGCTCGCTGGTGTACCAACGGGCGACAGCACCGGTTCCGGTTCTGGGGCGGACGGAGGCACTGCAGACACCAGCTCAACGACAGAGTCGGAGCAGGTTACAGGCACTTGCGATGAGGGGCCAGTAGACGGAGTAGCCTGTTCGGCCACAGCATCGTCCACCGACTCCGACCTTGTTTCGGGCAGCGTAGCGCTATACTTGCCCTTGACGTCGCGGAACTTCACGTACACCGACCCCAGACCACATCCCAGGCGTCGTTCGTGTTTGTGAAGATTCCTTGCAACGTCCTCGGGCACGCTGACTATTAGGAACGTGTCCCCCTTGGTGACCACTGTGTTGTGGTGCAACCATTGGTCCACCCGCGCCCAGGGATTCTGGTAGCGCAGCGTGCGCGCTATTACGCCCGGTGACTCCCAGACTCCCGGCACGAGTAGACCGCAACAGACCCTCTTGGGAAGATCTATTTGTCGCCTCACAACCAATGGCTCCCCAGTTGGGACACTGATCTTATTCACAGCCTGCTCCAGCCATCTTCGGGTCCGCAGGTCTTCACACCATATCTTTAGGGCACCATCAGCAATGATGGGTTTCCCCCTAAAGATCGGGCCCTCCGTTCCCGATGAGGCTGGTTCTGAGGCTTGTTTGATTATCTGCTGTAGCAGCGCCTTCTGTACCAGGTCAGCATTTGGGGGGCTAAGGTGGCCGGTCGTTTGGCTTGTGACGGCCACAACGAGGTCTGCCCTAGCCGCATCCGCAAAGCTTGCTGGTTGGGGGCGGTTAGGGTTCTCCAGTCTTGGTGCCTTGTGGGCGCCACGTGGTGAAATCGTGTCGTCCAGTCTAGCCCGTTTCTGGGACATCCTTTCTTCCCGGCCCGCTCTTTTGTTCCTCCGCCGTCGGCCTGTGTGGACAGATTCTTGTCCCTCACTTGCCTTTGTCGGAGGAGCGTCGTCTATTCCGGTGGTTTCGGTAGGTTCAGCTAGCCCTCTTTCGCCTTCTACCGTTGTCGAAGAGGAAGCGGTGAGTTTGCGGGCTCTCCTACGCTTCCTCTTGTTGGGTTTCGGCCCGTGGGTATGAGTGGGAGCTGACAGTCCGGCGGGGGCTCTGCCACCTTTGGTCCTGCGCTTCACCACCTGCCATGACAGGTCAAAGTCATCCATCGGACCGCACGGTACTCCAGTTGCGGAGGTTCCACACTGGCCTACCGTGCTATCCTTTGGGTTTGGTGGTCGACTCACTTTATCAGGACTTCCTGTGTCAGGAGGACCACCAGTTGTTGTTGTTATGGGTCTCCGCGAGCTCTTGGGTTTCCCCGTGCCTCTAGCGGACCCAGTTGTTCCTTCCGTCTTTCCTTTATTAAATTTAAATTTTGGCAAAACATTGCTCCCCCCCAGAATACGTTGGGAGCTGCCTGAGTTGGTCTCAGGGAGGGATTCTCCAGCTGTGCTGGTACCCTCCTGGGGTAGTTTCTCTTTGTGTCTTGCTGCCATTTTTAACATTTGATTTCGGGGTTGTTTTCCCCTAGGGAGTGGAGTACAACCTGTGTTTCCCAAGCACAGGCGTCACTTTTTCAGAGGGGATTTAGTCCCTCTTGGCGTGTGATCACCATGTGGACAGGCTTCTTACGCCGCCTGTGGTTCGGCGTTGTTGTGTGTGAGGTTGCTCGTTTTGCACCACCCGGGGGACACGTGTAGGGTGGGCCTTTGGAAAAGGTGGTAAATCCTACGGACGCGAGCAACCATTCGTCCCCCAGAACGCTATCTTAAAAATGAAATATTTTTTGGCATAAAAAGCAGCTATTAAAAATACCAGATTCTCCAATCACGCGAAAAACACAAATTACAGTATACTATCTGGTTAAGGTCGAAAGAAAAATTAATAGGAGAAATCTACCGATATTATATCGTTTTCCACGATCTTTTAAACATACAAGATAGGTATCTATTAAATAAATTGTAGACTGACTTTTATGACCTATCAATTCGTATACGTTTTAGGTCTTGACTCATCGGTGTTGTATTATATTTGTAGCTCTATAGTTGTGAGATCATTTTTAAGATACCTTTATCATTTAAAGCTTTTCTCTTGCTCATTTAAACCACCAAAAATAAAGAAATTTAATGATAGGTTTTTTTTCCTAATACCTATCTTATCTAATATCTACATAATAATCATATTGCGTGTACATTTTAGTTTTACACGTTTTACATACGCCTTTAAAAGTAGGTAATATCATCGTTAAAGTCCGTTCGACTTATATCGTGCGGTTTGAGAATGGGCATAGGTGTAATCTGTTTTTTAAGTTGCATATCATTAGTTTTGGCGCAGATGCTGGGTTTTAAGATGCTTGGCCGTGTCAAGGAGCGCTTAACGTAACTCGCAAGACGTTGGGGTCGCCAGTACCGGTGATTAATTATACTATTACAATAAATATATCTCTATGATTTACGTTTTAGCTCTACATGTTTCTTCAGGTATTCGTTTATGGTTTAATAGCGAATAAACACTTATAAATAATAGTCATGATAATATAATAAGTAGATAATAAAATATGCATCTATTTTTACATTGATTTATTTAGAATTAATTTAAAGTCCACATTTATTCATCCTTCTTTTATTTTTATTATATTTTATTTATATATCTTATGTAAAGGCCGACTTAATATATTGATAATGTAATCATTATCAGTATATTATTTCATCTATTATTTAAAAAAGGTAAGTACATAATATGTATGAATATTTCGTAAACAATTATGTGAAAGGTGATGATAATTATGACAATATAAGAAAAGCCATTCAAATTACCCGTTACAAAACACATTCGGGTGTATTACTGCAAAAAGCTTATTTTGGGCGCGATCAGTATTTTAATTTAAATTAATATTGAGACTGCTAATTTGTATCTTTTATTATTGGATTTTTATGGCTCTTACATACATGTATTTCTTGTTAAATTGATGCAATCAGCAGACTGAGTATATCATTGGTTGGAGGTCGCTACACTATATTGGTATTAACAAACACATAAGCGGCTGCAAAGCCGTATCTGGGCTGAAGGACTAAAGGTACAACTCAATGATAACATAGCCTTATAGATATTATAATTCATAAGAATTATTTGAACGGAATGATTCGTTGCGAAGAATATCTTCTACATCGTTTGTGAGTTTCCAGTGACCCATTGGGTAAGAAGGGCAATGCATCTGCATAACTTTTGGTTGTATGGATGTCTATGGGCGTCGGTAGTCACCATAAGGCTCCGACTGCTCGGTTGCCTCATAATATGACATAAAAAAATCATAGAATAATTTGTTGTTATTAAAGTAGTGTCAAGTTATTGTGGTTCTTGTATTTATATTCTTTGGTGAAAATGTAGGTTTTTGCTGTTATAATTTGACTGTAGAGAAAAAAAATATTATCATTAGTATGTATTTTATTATATCCAAGTTCCACTTAACCATAATTTTCCTATCGGTTTAACTAGTGGTATGCGTAAAAGCATTTTCCCGCGAAAACAAAATAACGGGTGCTATATTAATATTGGGATCCCCGCCTCCTGTATCATCATCTTATTAACATCTCATGATCATCATACATTAGTAGGTATGATGATTTTTACAGAATATGATTCATTACAAAGTCTTGATATTTTTTTTATTTAATACACATAATCATCATGTAGATTGTAGACGAAAATCAACGAGTTTTTTTCAAATCCAATATAGTCATAAAATTTTCCATTCTTATATAAGGAAGGAAGCATCAGCGATTTCATCTAGAATGTGTTCTGCAGGCTTATACTGGTAGAAGAAAATTCAGCAATGTCTTATTTTTCTAGCTAGTCGGATTTCTATCCATGAGTCCTATTATTGCTAAAAGCATCTAAATAATTATACACAAGCCAATAAATTTGGACTAGGACAATAGGCACTAGAATGTATATTATAGCCGTAGAGACAAATATCCCCATAATTCTTAGATTCCTTTTACATAAATCATTATTTATATACCAATATATATTATAATATATTCCTGAAAGCTGAAGGCGGGTTGCGGGTTTGGGGCCAATTATGAAAATAACGCACCTGCGCTTGTCAAACACCGCCGCTTGTCTGCTGGCCTGCACTCACCATTAATCTTGCTCCTTACAATTTCTTGTTCGTTCTGCAATACTAAAATTGCTATGTATCAGGTACCTATTGATTTAAATTTATGACCTGTGCAGTGATATTTTTAAAGTTGATCACGCTATTGTTTTATTGTTAATATTATTCGAAATAATTCTTCGAGTAATATTTATTTTTCACGTATAAAAAATCTTTTTAGAATCTTTTTTGCGGTAATTATATTTTAAAAGTATGCGTTTAAATTTATTATCAAATACACCATTTGAATTTCACGGAATTAAACTATCGAACAAATTTACTTTAAATATATTATGGTCATTCATAATATGTTTACTGCCATCTATAGGTGAGTAGCATACACTATTACATATTTTACTTAGATAAATAAAGACTTTGCAGATAATATAAGCTTCGCCTGTTTTCTACTGCCATCTGTTAAGCGGTAGCTAGAATGATAAAATAATGTTTTGTCATGTTTATAATATTATATACTATATTCATAAAGCTACTAAGTGGACTAGTTATTTGATATACATAAGTAATTTATTAACAATATATACGTATCACAGCATACAATACTTATACTAAACTAAACTAATTGGGCCGAGGGAGCTCTTTGTACTCCTCTTATAAGAAGAGGGTACAGAAGAGCAGGGGTATATAATAAGTCGTGAGGATGGGAACCTCACCCCATTGTACTGTCCCAACGTTGGGAGGGGTTGTTCTGTGATGCGGGACAACCCCTCTGTGGAGGTGTCGTCGGTCCCTTGCGGTACTGACTAGCCGTCGAGGTGCCCTGTTTGTTTTCTAGATTCGGGGCACGTCACCAAAGGCGGCATTGGTGGCACTCGCCGGGTTTTAGTGGGTAGAGCTGCGTCCAATTACCACTCCCCCGCGGGATGCCTCATAGCATTTCCCGGCGTTTAAGAAAAAAAAACCTTCAAGATAGGTCTGGGACTTAGTCTGGCGTCTCTTATTATGATCCCTCCCATCCTTCAGCTCATTGGCTACCATGTTTATGCAGTAATAAGCTAGCTTTCCAGTGATTGAAATCAGTAGGTACCTAATAGACCTTTGAATAAGTTCCTTATAAAAAGTTGATTTTACTTATGTTATAGATTTTCGTTAATAGGAATAAATCTCAGGGGAATAACTAATAACTATATTTAGAAGGCTCCTTGGCCTTTCTTTATTGTTCATCATCATCATCATCCTCAACATCCACTGCTGGATCGCATGAAATACATCATTAAGAAATATAATGTAAAATGGTCTTATATTTTTTTATTAATCGAAAACAAAATATTGTGGAATTTGAATGAAACAAAATAAGTGCTAGCTATTTAATACTTTATTAAACCAAAATCAGGACAACAACTCACCTGGAACACATATAAGCACGAACACAAAGTTCCTGTTAATACTTTTTGTATTAAGTGTAAAAAAAACAATTGTAAAGTATGTTTTTTAATTTTATTTTATTAATCTATATTGATAAAGTAAAATTAAAACTTGCCTTTTTATGTTATTTGCAAAGGTAATTTAGCAGTTTTTTAATTTCAAACAAATTATCAGGTGGCAATCAGCAGACGTGCCACCGGATAGTTTGTGGTCGACGTCACCCACAAACATAAACTAGTTTACTTGGAACTAGCCCAGGCAACTCTTTCATTATGTGTTGCCTACCCTGAGACATAAAATGTTAGGTTTCTGTGTCAATAATTACACTACCTGCCCTGCCCATCTCTCCAAAGCACAGCAAAGCTCTTTCACAGGAGAAAAAAGCAGGATTGTGGTACTCATGAAGAAAAGAGCGCGGCACAACAAAAGCGATCAAATTTATTGTTCGTCAACGTAGGTATATTGCAACTTTAAAATTGATATTCGCACTATTATTAATATTAATTACATATTATAATAATATAAAACATATTTATTTTAACTGGTCTCATCAGACCTGTTACGATCTAACTCTTAATATAGATACATGAAGTAGAACGCGAATGCCCTGTCTTTTTAAATCTATCTTTATATTTATGTAGATAAATATAAAAAGTTATAGACCAATAATTATTATACACTTACTATTTTCAATATAAATATTATTATTTAAACGTGTCGTCAGGAAATCCGAATCTTTGAGTCGAGTAGTTGATCGACTGCTACGATTGAGCAACTCAGTAATTTCTAAAAAAATATAAATCACTACATACATGAATGCTTTGTATGAAAAGACCTAACCAAAGTAGGTAAAACAATTGTTAGAGACCCAGAGCCTTCATAAAAATGTTATTTCTGTTAATATTTGTTATTAATATATACAATGAAAGGAACAAATTATATTTACTCATTTTCCTGCTAAATAATAACTGCTAATATAATAAAGACTTGAAGTCGATTTGTTTAGGCGCGCTAATCTCCAGAACTAATAATTACTAGGTACTAGTCGGATTAATAATTACTCCTCTGCATGTGTAACTCCAACTTTTAAGAGCTATTTATTTTGGAATTCATCTTTTTAATTTTCAGCTTTCATAGCAATTTTGTTATTAAACTTGACGTTTTTAATTTATTATGGATAAGTAAAAAATAACAAAATATATTAATATCCAAACTATTTTTTTTACTTAAAATACTGCAATTAAAATATATACACTAAATAACAACAAACTATTTTACATACATTGTATTTTTAAACTAATTAGTTTTTTTAGTTTTTTTTTTCATATTGAATTTATAACTTATAAACATGACATAAACAAGCTGCATAATACTGAAAAAACTTAGACGAGTTTTATTTCGGTTTATAAAAATAAAAAATAAACCTAAAAATCTTCATAAAAATCGTAAATGTTGTTTCATTTAAATGAGTGAAATTCGCGTAAACATTAGAAAATACTGTACATTACTAATTATCATTAATACGGTTACATACACAGTAGAAAGAGGTATAATTGATTGATTGGTTTTCACAACATTACCAACAAAATATGAACTAATACAAATACACTGAGAATGTTTATATTTAAGTCACTTTGTAATGGCCGGTCCTGCTTTCATGAGAGAACGATCCCCCAATCGGCCGTCTTTACGTATATATTATAACTAAAATTATCTATTTACGTACAAAACTAAAATATAGTTTCTATACATCTCTTTCCATCAATTTAAATTTATATTTAACTATTTTTTTAAACTTCTCCCATGGTTTATTAAGATTTGGCTGCTTTGGAAGGTATCTGTGAAAGGTGGCAGGGCCGGAGGACTCGCCAGGGTGTCATGACTGCGGGAGCAAGGAGCTGCAATGTCTATTGCAGACCACACCCTGGCGGAGTGCCCAGCTCGGGCGGAGAAAATGGCGCCACGTGTCACCGAAGTGGGCGCGGACCTGTCGCTCCCTGCGTTATTCCGAGCGATTACCGTCAGTGAGAGCGCATGGTAGGCGGTCCTCTCCCTCTGCGAGATAGTAATGTCACAGAAGTAGGAGGTGGAGCGGGAGAAGGAGCGCACTGGTGCCTCTTCCCGCAGGAGAGCGCGGCGGTGACAGGCGGTCCCACCGTGAGGGAGCTGTGGATGGAGCTCCGGGCTATACCTAAGACACCCTTACGTGTTCAGGGTGCCTTAAGCAGAGTAGGAGGAGGGGATGTCTCCCCCCTCTCTGCCTCCAGGTCGCCGGTGCGGACGACCATAGATCCCGCACAAGGCCAGTACGACGAGGAGAACACCGCGGGGTTTTAGTGAGTACAGCTGCGTCTACCTTAGCATCTTTCGGGCGCAGCGAATTCCACATGGAAAGCATTTCTAGCGAAAAAAATATGGTTTATTAGAAGTTAAGAATAAAGTTAAGATATTAGTTAAGTTAATACTACTTAATGAAATATTTATACATAAAAATATTGAGAAAAATGACTTGATCACACCCATATTTTTTATAAGTATATTTTATAAGTATTTATAGTACTTTTATAAGTTTAAAATAGTAAAAATTAAATAACTTCATGTAAATCATGTTACTTATTTCTGATTACATAACATGATTGTTTTCTAATGTTTGCGCGAATTTCACTCATTATAATGAAACAATTTTTACGGATTTTATCTTGTAAAAATCTTAATAAACCGCGATAAAATCCGTAAAAATTGTTTCATTATAATACATAACATGATTCACATGAAGTTATTTAATTTTTACTATTTTATACTTATAAAAGTTTATTTTATCTCAAGTATTAAGTATAGTATATTATTTTTATTTAACATACAATTTATAAAGAGCATTATTTATTTATAACAACCACATATATAACTAATATTTAAAAAATCTGTTAGAAACTGAAGATTTCTACTTTTATTATGTAATATTTAAACCAACTATTGCTATTTTTTAATTTTAAATATACATAATATAAACAGTATTTTTTTTCAATCTTATGTTGTCCATTGTCTTGATCGTTGCAGTGTATGCACCACACAAACCTCTCTAGAACCGAATTTGTCGCCTCACTTCAAACAAATTCGGATCTACAGGGTAGATGTAGGGCACTAAAATTGATGCCGAAGGGCACCAAAACTCCAACGCCTGTTATGAAGCTATAAATAGTCAGAAACTAATTATAATTTCATAGCTGTAAGAAAAGCAATTAAACACAACAAATTTATGCGTAGTTGACATTATTTTCACAACTCTTACTAAATTAAGAACTAAATTACAGATCTCTCAAGTATGTAGAGATAATGAATATACATTTTAACAATGACATACGAGAATAATGGGATCAGATACCTACAATGTATTACATGCTTTACATGTTATACTAATTCGCTTGTCTGGTGTTTAAATTTAGTTTTATATCAAACTTCTTTTATGAGAATCCTTAGTATCCGTACATTACAAATAGTAAATTTCTTAAATACCTATCACGTATAAAATGTGTACGATGCAATTTCTGATTGATTTTCCGATGAAACTTTTTCGATAAAAAGATATAAATAGAATTCTAGTTTAACTAAGTAACAACATGTTAATCACCTTTGTTAACTTTGAAGTCAGATTGTACCCGGAACCGTCCAAGTGAATCCTAACAACATAATTGATGTTACTAATTTTAAATTTATAATGAAAGTGTGAACGTCGTTATAATTAAAATGATTGAAACAAGTTTCTAAGTAATATAAATTTAAATTACATTGCCTTATTTATATTAGTCGTAAAGCAGATGTTTTAGATAATATTCCGCTTCAATTTTAAACAACTTACAAATGTAAAACATTTTGTTTTGAATGTCTATATGATATTAAAAAATATTCCATTTTTTCTTTACAAAATATTATTAATCTAGTATGTTAGGCGTATTGTATATTAATACAGGCATTATATATTTATATAAATATCTATTTATATAGGAAACATTATTATATTTACGTAGCCATTTTGAATAGTTCCGCAGGAATCAGCACCTGAAATGAAACAAAATGAAAATTAAATCACAGCGAAATAAAATCATTAACTGTCATGATTAAATTAGTGATGTCAATCTGGGCGATATTTTTATCGATTGTCATGCAATCGGCCCGTGAGACGCGCACACAATGAATTCGTCGGACCGTGTAATAGCCACAGTAGCTTTCCTGTCGTAATCGATCACCGTAATTAAGACTATCTCTGATAGACTCAAAATAAACATCAGTGACATGTGAGGACGCCGATGTTTGGGCAGTCTTGAAATAAACTATGACTAATTATAATATATTTCACAAGGTGAGGTCGAACGGAAAGTGTTAGACATTCTGATTATACGGAAGCCGGAGCCGAATGCATTTTAGAGGGTGTCCGCTAATCAATATTTAACACAATGCCTACGGACACGTAATAATGTGGTATCTCGAAAGTGTTACGTCACTGTGACTCATGATTTTAAATTTTACGTATGCGTACTTGACTATACTTACAAAGATTTTTACTTTTGAGTCATTGTTTGTTGAATGATAAAAATCAAACATACTTCCTTAAATAAAATAGACTTTGATATATTTAAAGTGACATTATGTAAATTTTATAAAACAATCTCATAGTTTTACACCGAAAAACAAAATTAAACACTTTTATTAAATAGTAAGAAAATGATCAAATGAATTTCATCGAAACGGTAACGCCGCGTCACTATGTCTGATCGAATCACGAATCGTTTGATTCGCCAACCTTGTACCGAGTCTGCTATCCCGGCGTTCAACTGGGTCAGGCCTCGCTCAGGCCACACGCGCGTGCGTACTCCGGACACAGGCAATGAACGCCCGCCCCCAGCCGGGAATGAATGGCCCAGACGGCGCGACCATCTTAACTTGGCCTCCCCCTTTTACATTATCCTCGTACGAACACAGCGATTTTAGTAAGCTCGCCACTATACAAAGTTCACATTACATTGGCAGTGTAATCTAGCAGCTGTTGGACAAATCTTTTCGAGTGCTCAGCCCACTAGTTGCAGAACTGTGTAGGGTGTTTCATTAGTATAGTTAAAGTCATTATGTTACTCTTCAGGATTGTGCTAAGTTACCAGAAATTATAATGATTTTGCAAAAATTGCCTTTGTTTTGCTATATTGTATTCTTTAGCCAGTTTATACTTTGTATACCTATTAACTAATGCCGAAAAAACACTGCAAACATAATCTTCGACTTTTAGTAGATAACAAAGAAAGCTGGGTCGTTACTTTTTATTTATCGTTTAAGTATAAGTATTATCAAAGTAAATTAAGATGAGAATATTAGTGAAAGGAGAAGAAATAATAAAACTATATAGTATATTCTAGTAAGAAAATTGGTCATGTCTTAGTTTAATTACGGCACTGCTTGCTTTTTGATAAGTAATAATTTACAAAATAGACTAAATATACTAAAAAGTAAACTATGTAAAGCACAGAATTTTAAACAACAGAATGCATAACTACTCTCAATAATTGTAAACGCATTTATTAAAAATATTATTATACCGATTCCTTATTGTATTGCACATTATTTAACGAAATAAACACGCATATTACCTACTTTCCGGCTTAACGAAACTTAATAATATCATTTCCCGAGCGCATGATAGAAAACAATGACTTTAAAATGAGTTATAATTAAAAAATAAATAAAAATTACAAAGCAATGGAAAATACAGTTGTCGTAAAACAGACAGGAAAAATTAGCTAATTACGTTCACTATACCGTATAGTCGAGAATATTTCCATAATACATAAAACTAAAACTCACCAGAAAAAAAAAAAACTAAAAACTGTCGACTATTTTCAGGGAAGGACTGATCGGGCCGACCGCCGATCTCACTCTGGCCTCTGCACTGAAATACTCCCATACGGTGGGACTATTGGTGATGAAAAACTATTAGCAAGATACTAATTGTACGCCAGCCTACATAGTTGGCGGTAATTGCCCCATTTACACGTTTTGTTAGTTCAATATGCATAATTATTCCGTGTTTACAGGAGATGTGTGCCAACCGCGAGAAAAAATATTCCAATAAAAATTGAAGTAGCAATGATTTGTGTTAATGTTAATTACGAGTTTCATACATCAATGACTCATCTATTTCGGTATTTTATAGGCAAGGAAAAATTTAAAGTATGTCATATTTGAAATTGGCGCCTAAAATTCGGTTTTTCTTTCAAACGGAAATGTTACAACGACGTCATTTATATCTACGAAAGCTTATGCCGTACTTTCCAAGGTTTCTAATTTTCTCTACAAATATAAAAAAACAATTCAAATGACAGTGAATCCAAAATTTTATATTGATAGCAATTACCAGAAAAAATAAATTATCATTGTTAATACCTAGAGAATAGAAGTTAGGTTAGGTAAGATTGTGAACAATTTTATATAAAAAAATGCATATGAACATGTTATAAGGACAAACTATAAATCACGGAGAAAGAAAGTATGCAAGGAACAATATTAGCTTTACATTTAGACACTAACAATATGAGTTAACATCAAGATAGGTTTTACTGAAATTATTCAGCATGTACCTGTCGCAACAGATATGAAAACCACATTAACATTGTATGGTTCTATGATCAAGAATCCTCCGAAGCAATCAATTTGAGAATTTCGAGTGTAATGTTGAAAATTGCCAAATATCAAGATCATTCAGTTTTATCGTTCGTATTTTACCAAAGTTTGTACAACAAAAGCCAACCGAGAAAGTTGCTAACAATAAGTAAAGCTGTTAAGGCCCCATTTGCCCAAGAACAGAAGCCATTGTATGCAATTTTATGATATCCATTCAGGGCCTCATCTTTGTCTAAATTAGAATACTAATTGATTTTAACACGTAGAAGATATATTTAGAAACGCTCGCATTGTGTCAATTAATTCTCTTAGACCATATTATGAATAGTTATCACATATATGGTTATGTAATTTTCTACTCCCGTTACAACAGAATCCTTATATACTTTCGGAATTAATTAGCAAGTACAATATGACTTGATATTGGAACACTTGTAAACGAAAAGAGTGCTAAAAGTATGTAACATAGCCTTTTTTCCATATATAAAGAGTAAGTATGAATTATATTAAAATACAAGAAACAATAGACAAATATTTTAGACATAACGTCATATCCGTGGAATACTTTTCTAATGAATATTCAATTTGAAGGCTATCCATGAATTTTACGCGAGTTCTAATACATGAACTTGAGAGTTGCATTATGAATAGCAATTATGAGTTTAAAATATCGATTACACTTACGGTAAAGTTGTCCCCTCCCTTGATCACCTTTCCATCGGCTCCTGAAATTATATTCAATACATTCCTTAGTCGTTACATAAATATATAGTTTTACACAATAATTTAAATATAATAATTAGTTTCCTGCGATGGAAACCAACCTTGTTCATCCTGCTTGATACGCGCCAAACTGGCGTTGAATTGACAGTCCCGCCAAACATGGCTGCCACTCGAGTGGGAAGCGGAAATACACGAATTACTACGAACCAAAAAGGATAGGATAATATGCATGCATGTGCAAAAAAGAGATAGTCGATAAGTCCTGGTTGTTCCTGTGCTTAGACAGAGATAACTATATGTACTCAAGGAGCGTGGGAAAGGGAAGGAATTTCATCTAAGCGGTTTTAGGGTGGAGCTGTCTGGAGTTCGGGTCGGCACGTCGCACAGATGGCAACAAAAAGGGCCCAGTCGGGACCGAATTTCGGGAATAAATTGGACGACATTTTTGCCACATTGCTTCTGTCTTTATAACTATGAGATTTTTATACGATATATTTTAGTCAACATTGTAACTTGTATGACTCTCGATCTTCTAAATCTCGTTTTAACCATTGTATGATAGATATGACTAACCATGATAATTCAGTTAATAGTTCTATCGAGTTATTTTTATTAAAACAAAACGCGTTTCGCATAACGGAATCATACATATTCTAGTCACGCGGTCAATGACATAGGATTTATTATATGCTTCCTGTCGTTCCATTAATGTTCATATTTTATCTAAACAATAAACACTAAATTATATTTAGAATTTCATATTGTACTTTATATTTAATTATTCTTTTGTCTAAAACTATTTTTACTTCACTGTTAGTAAATAATACATGGTCTATTATAGAATTCGAAACGTGAGACAAAAGTTTTTTTTTTTCGGATGGATCTATGCTAACGGCCCGAAGGCCCTAATGCTACATCGGATTAGTGTGAGCCCATTTGGCTCACTTTTGATTTATAAAGTGGGGGGTTCCCCCCGCCAACCGTGCAGTCTGCGACCACATGGCCTCCTGGCGTCGGTTGTGAACTAAAGACAAAAGTTATACCGTTGAAACTGGTATACGACCTATAATCAAATTATACAGTGCGATATGAATTATTATTATTAGCCTATAAACTTTTAAATGTTGGAGAGCTCTCCGATATTGAAATCAGCCAACTTCGGAAATTATTTTGATTCTAGAAATTAATATAATAAGTATTCATAGACAAAATTAGGAAAAAACAGAAATAAAAGAAGCTTATTTACTTACATTTATAATTATAGAGATTTAAAGCAGTTATTGCTTAACAATCAAATTTGTGGTATCTTCAACAACAGAATTTGTAGAAGATACCACACCTTGGGAATAAGGCGTTTACTACGAGGCTTCTGTGTATAATTATATCATATTATGTAAGTAGGTACCTATATCGTAAAATATTGAAAAGATAAGGTTCACTGAGTTTGTTTCGCCAGTTCTTCTTAGTGGACTAGATTTGATACCTGTAATACTTAGTCATTTGACGTTCAATAAGATACAACATTGAATAAAAATATTTTTATTTTATTTATTTTACCACATGGATGATTATGAAGTTACATTTGATATAATACATATACTGTCATATATTGTAGTAACTGGAGCTAGTGAGTGAAGATGGTCTAGACTCTATCTAGTCTAGGCCTCTTGAGTGAGAGCTTTGAGTTCGATCCTGACCGAGTGCCCTGAAATGGCTTTTTCTAAATTTATCGATGCACCTGAACATGAGAACATCGCGTGTTCACTAGTGTAGAAAAACATCGTGAGGAAACCTGCATGCCTGATGAGATTAAAAGTCTTTGAGGTGTATGAAGTTTACCCTCATTGGGCCAGCGCATCGGTATACTATGGGCCCAACACCCTCCTCCTGATTTCCAGGAGACCCATGCCTAGCAGTAAATATGTCCCATATTTAAGGGTCGATGATGATGAATTAGAACTTGGACCCTAGAAACACCATAAGATACCATAAAATGTTGGCATAATGTTATAAGACTATACACCCAAATTTTATTTATAGTATAGACAAGCCTCTACTTGAAACAAAAATAGTATGGGATTATTTCAAACTAAGTATTCCAAATAAATCTGTCTAAAAGGTACCTACTATTAATAGGTACAGATAATATAATATCATACTATTATATTATTTACTATTAAAAATAATTGAGTTTAGTTGCACATTAATTTAATATTTCATGTACATTTGAAGTTAACAATATTTTAGGTGTTTTTACTTACCCTAATAATTTAATAAAGTAAAAAATAATACTTATTTAGTTATGTTGCACAAAAAGCTTAAAACCTTTTGTTCCAGGTATTATAAAAAGCGTACCCAGTTTTAAAGCAAAGTATATTATGTCTATGCTTTTGTATTAGAACAAAAAATACACATTTTAAAACCTGAGTAGAGCGCAGACAATGATACCCAGTCGAGGCTCGTTTTAAAAATATGTTTGTAACATTGTACAAACTTTTAAAAGTATTGTTGTAAATAGAAATTCCAGAAATTTCTTAAATAGGTACCTCAGAAGAAGGTCACGTGTCATTCAAGTCTGATTTGAGTAGGCTTAATTACAGGGATAATCGATTACAATTTTATTATGAACTAGCTGTTGCCCGCAGCTTCACCTGCGTTAACCTAGATTCTTGATTTATGATGATTATTTCTAAAGCCAGTCAGTGTTAACGTAACATTTTAATGATTAAAGAGTTTTTTTTAAATCGGATGAGTTGTTTTTGAGTTAATTCATAACAAACGAACAAAAAATCAAATCTTTCCGCTTTATAATATTAATATAGTATAGATATATTATATGTAAATTTATTTTTAATGTAAAAACAAAAGCATGCGATGCGCGGCGCATTATGCGCATGCCCAATATCCTCGCTATGAATAAAATCGTAACAATGTTGCGTATTTATTTAAATTAACTCCTAAATTACGTACAACCAAATAACATACTTTAAAGGACAAGTTTTTTCTTCATAAAATTATTTAGATGTCAAAATGATTTATTTTGATAAAGATTCATGTTTTATTCATGAAAAAAAAACATCTCAATTTCACATAAAATTTTCTATCTTTCATTTGACAAAAAAAAAAAAAACATTTGTAGTGATTCAAACATATTATAAGCATGAAAGCAGTAGGTACCGCGGACTTTTTTGTAGAGCATTATGTTCGTTTACATCTAACCGTTTAGTCAGCGTACGCCGGTAAAGCATCAAATCTCGATCGCTTTTCTTCGACTTGATTTACGTATATACTATTTTTTATATAATAAAATTTTGCCTATGTCACTCCTGAGGCCTTAGACAAAGTAACATTAGAAAAACGATAACGAAGTTCGAAAAGAATAAAATGTATGGGATTGACATAAGCCGTCGTCAATTATGTCACTCGTTACCATTATCGCAAGTTGGTAGACAATGTTAAAATTCGTAACAAAATCATAAACTGTCAATTGGTTATCGAACACTTATGTCAAACTTATGTTATTTTATTATTGACATTGATTCGTTATCCGTGGGCGTGGGCCATGGAGGGCAACATTTTCACAATTTTTATGAGTTATAGTGTGTATGAGGTCTATTTATATAGAAATTAATTTTAATTTTTTGGTCCGATTTGACACTTCTTGTCGAACTTTGTTGACACTTGACAGTTGTTGTCGTTGCACTGTCACGATCTTTGATTGATCATTGGCTAGAAAATTATTATCGTTATCTCAAAGACGATAACGAATTTCGGCTACAAAGCGATGTCACTTTGTCTACAGGCCCTGTATAGTGTAGCTTTCTGTTAGTGTAAGAAATTTTACGATCGGATCAGTACCTACTTCCGAAGATAAACAAAGTTTTTTTTTACCTTTTAATAATTATGAATATAAAAAATTTCATAATATCAATAAATGATGGCCTATTTTTACTTAATAACTGAGACATAGAATATTTAATTACTCCTATAAAAATATTTACACAATCATAAAAAAGCCTATCTGATAGAATTATGCCACGTAAACTAAAATCTATTTATACAACCTTAATATCCAATGTATGATAAAAGATTAAGGCAACGGAAGCTGCCATGTTTGTTCTCGCATCGTATCAAGTGGATTATATTGTATATTGTTTAGCAGGTAGCTGATTACGTTGTTTGACTTAGATAGCCCGGATTATCTGACGTATAACTCGTCTTATAAAATTACTATTACTTCTGTAATAAAGAGCTGTTTTCTGAGTGTCATTGGTAAATATGTATATAATAATTATTAATATTTGTATTGTAATAAGAATTTCGGTACATAGAAGATTAAGGGGTATAGGTTAGGTTAGGCTTATTTTTAGGACAAAAACATCGAGAGTGGGCTAACGATAGTTATAACTTATACTTATCATTTATTTTCTTATATATATAAGTTTTATAATAAAAAAATGATAAGTATAACTATTTTCATATCATTGATATACCTTCTAAATACAACCTGGCATGCAATGTTTTACTTTGTTCGGATTTCAAAGTTAAATGACAATGGAAATAGCTTTGATGAGAATATACTTAATTTTATATATATTTCTCACGCAAAATTATGCTGAGGTTCCACTTTTACAGTTATCAAAATTAACAAAAATCTAAAAATTACGATTTCATTAGGCTTGGTAAAATTCATTTAATAAATCATTAAAAAAATATAATTTAACTTTGTCTTTTTAATAATCCGAGAAGCATAAAAAATATTTTGTTTTAAAATCGTGAGAACGCTTGTATATTTTTTAAATATACTCTATAATACATCGCTTAACAAATATTCCTTAAAGAACCAAAACTCTCATAAATTAGTATTTTGGGTAGGCTTTAATACTTCACATTAACATTCATAAAATGAGGAATCCGAATATCAGGTTCCGCACATGCGTAATGGCTGGCTCAGTATCGAGCCGGTGAGACGCGTCTGTCGCGCAGACTCCGATCTCGCGATAAATAATACAATAAAAATATACAATTTCACTCCAATTGGATGTTACGTTCGGCTGTCTTCGACATATGTCTTACGTCTTCACGATTTTAACGACTATATTAGCTTTACCTCAATGTATGGGTATAGGTAGGTTACAAAACATGATTTTCACTTAAAACTCAAGCCCTTTAAAACTTCAAAAAGAATACGGTAACATGTCCTTATGCAAAGTTTCAATTTATCCCAACTTAAGCTAAGTTGGGATAATTTGTAATGTTTCAATTTATTACTACTCCTACTAATATTATAAACGCGAAAGTGTGTATAGATGTTTGTTACTCTTTCACACAAAAACTACTTGAATTTAATGAAACTCTACAATAATATAGCCCATACATCAGAATAAGACCTAGGTCCTAGGCTATAGTTTATAAATATATTGTGTGAGTGTCCAAAATCTAACCCTGCGCAGACGAAGTCGCGGGCACCAGCTAGTTGTTCATTTTGCTAAAAAAGCACGTTTTATTCAATAATTATGACAACAGTTAATACGTTCAATACACAAACCCTTAAATAATAAAATTCAGATACTTATTGCCATTGTTAAAAATTATAGTATAATAATTATATTATAGCGTGTTCGCAAAAATACTCTATATTTATGGAGCGATAAATATAAAATAATAGATGGGTTAGCGAATACTTGAATTATAAAATTATCTGACATATTTTGGCTTTTATTGGAACTGATGTTATATCTTTCGTTTTACTACTTTCCTAATGATACTTTTATGAATTATTCATAACTAGCTGTTGCCCGCAGCTTCGCTCGCGTTAACTTACATTAACAACCGTATACGGATTGATAATGATTATTTTTATAGCCTAAGTTACTCCTTATAATATCAGCTGTCTGTCAGTGAAAGTCCGATCAAAATCGGCCCAGCCGTTTAAGAGATTAGCCGGATCAAACAGACAGACACACAGACAAAAATGGTAAAAAATGTTATTTTGGTATATCTACCGTGTATACATCCATAAGCATTTAGTAAATAGCGGTTATTTTAATATTACAAACAGTCACTCCAATTTTATTTATCTGTATAGATGTCACATAATATATAGTAAGACATTCATATAGCTACATGTAAATGAATAAACAACTTGGAAAGGACTAACACCACATCAAATATTTTGTTCATGCAAAGTACTACTTAGAATGTAGCTTAATGAATTATTCTACCATCAGTTCCAAGGCCACTGAAGAACAGGCGTAACAACCTTAGTGAACAAAACCTATAGTGTTGTTGTTTTACATGATGACGTTCTTGATATAAAATCATCAGATCGCAAAATCTATCCGTTGTAGATACGAAGATTCGTAGTCAATATTTTATGACATTATTCTTATTTACCTTTGTAACCTATTTGTACATAAAATTAGGTAACTTATAGTGTAGGTACCTATATATAGGTATTATGTTTTTTTATGTTAGTTGGATAGGCTAACTAGCAAACGTGCCACATGATGGTAAGTGGTCGACGTCGCCCATGAACATAAACTACTTTATGTACTACATAAATTACCTGGAACGAGCCCAGGCAACTCATTTATGTGTTGCCTATCCTGAGACATAAGATGTTAAATCTCGGTGCCAGTAATTACACTGCCTGTCTTGCCCTTCTCTCCGAAACACAGCAAAGCTGTTTCACGGGAGAAATAATCAAGATGTTGGTACCCATGCAGCCGGAAGCGCGGCACAGCGCTTCCCTCCCATCGGTACAAGCAAGATGGTGGTACCCATGCAGCCGGGAGCGCGGCACAGCGCTTCCCTCCCACCGGTACAAGCAAGACGGTGGTACCCATGCAGCCGGGAGCGCGGCACAGCGCTTCCCTCCCATCGGTACAAGCAAGATGGTGGTACCCATGCTGCCGGGAACGCGGCACAGCGCATCCCTCCCACCGGTACAAGCAAGATGGTGGTACCCATGTAGCCGGGAACGCGGCACAGCGCATCCCTCCCACCGGTACAAGCAAGATGGCGGTACCCATGCAGCCGGGTGCGCGGCACAGCGCATCTATCCCACCGGTACAAGCAAGATGGTGGTACCCATGGAGCCGGGAACGCGGCACAGCGCATCCCTCCCACCGGTACAAGCAAGATGGTGGTACCCATGCAGCCGGGTGCGCGGCACAGCGCATCTATCCCACCGGTACAAGCAAGATGGTGGTACCCATACAGCCGGGTGCGCGGCACAGCGCATCTCTCCTACCGGTACAAGCAAGATGGTGGTACCCATACAGCCGGGTGCGCGGCACAGCGCATCTCTCCTACCGGTACAAGCAAGATGGCGGTACCCATGCAGCCGGGTGCGCGGCACAGCGCATCTATCCCACCGGTACAAGCAAGATGGTGGTACCCATACAGCCGGGTGCGCGGCACAGCGCATCTCTCCTACCGGTACAAGCAAGATGGTGGTACCCATGCAGCCGGGAGCGCGGCACAGCGCATCCTTCCCACCGGTTCTTAACCGGCAACTTTCTAGCAAGTTACTTTGTACCTTAAGATAAAAATATATAAAGATGATGTTTTTACTAAAATACTGTAGGTACATGTAATAATATCATAGTTTTATAAACTAACCTCATTATACAAATTTTAATTATTATAATCTTATAGTTATAGTAAATAATTTTATTAACACGTGAAAAGAACTTGAAAAACAACGGTTATTTTAATTTATTTATTTTACAAATTAGAACGCGGGAAAAGGTGTCTACATAATTCGAGTTGCTATGGGTATTATGTGGATAAAATTAATATATTTATTTTAAAATTTCATGTTCTCAAGATATGAGTAAATTGTGTAATTAGTAATAATTAGTATAAGTTAAAAAAGAGAGATTTTCATATGAAACAGAACAATAAGAACTTTATAGGAAAATTATCTATACAAATAAATAAAATTTAACAGTGTGAGATCAATTTTTTAAATCGGACCAGTAGTTCCTGAGATTAGCGCGTTCAAACAAACAAATAAACTCTTCAGCTTTATAATATTAGTATAGATTTAATTCGTCTAGTAATTAACATATTTACGAAATAGGTTATTCATATTTTATTCGTCTGATGAAATTCCGTAACGTAACAAAACTGTATGAATTCATAATGTAAGTACCTATACAATATTCATAAGTCTGTCTGTCCATCCTGAATATTAATCGTGTAATAAAAGATTTATATAATCAGTACTTGATCAAACGGCAAGGTCGATCGTAAGCGCCCATAAAAATGCTACAGTATTTCCTCGAAAATTTTCCCAAAACCTTGTCAATCATAATGGTTTTCCAATCATAATGGAAAGTGCCAGCCAAGGTAGGTAGGTACAGCAACAAATACAACACTACTCCAAAATTAACAATAATGACGTGGTAAACGCAAAGATTGTACATTAGTAGAAGAAAAAGAAACGCGATCATTTTATTACTTTTTTTTTTTTTGAAGTCGGTTTTAATTTTTGTTTTAGTGATTCCGAAATTCGATAACTGATTTTATTTACCTGAAATATGGGTAGACCTAGAAGGAAGACTATGTTCAGCAGTGAACGGATAAAGGATGATGATGATGATGATGATTACGATGACCTCAATATACTATGGTGTGCAACCAAAGCATCCTATATAATTGTTACATCGACAAGTAATAAAATGTGCACATTATCTAGGTAAACTAAATCAACCAAATACGTATTATTGGGAATAACTCAAAAACGGCTTGTCAGATCTTGATCAAATTAATATGGGACCAAATTGGAAACACCAGCTTTGATTCAACAAATAACCATCGAAATCAATTCACAAACGGTGGAGTAATCGTGTCACATACGTACAAAAAAAACATACAGACGAATTGAGAACCTCATTTTTTTTTGAAGTCGGTTAAAAATAGGTCTGTACCTATATACGAATTTTGATTTTTGAGGTAAATACTAAAGGCCATCAGGCTGAAAAGTTTAGCCCTTCCGAAAAAAAAAGACTACTCGTTTACTCTCCTATACTACCTATATACCTACTTCTGGCCACAGGATGTGGTGTTCCGTCGCTTCCGCGGAATAATTCCACCGGAACGTACGAAAACGTAACACTAGGAAGTTGACTAGCATAATTTTAAGGTTTTATACTAACACTAATGTAATATAATATATGTATGTTGGTCTATAAGGTATATCTATGGGCCATAGTGCCTGAAAATAAACGATTTATTATTATTATATAAAAAAAACAAAAATTCGTATTAAAATATCTATTTCCTTGGACTATAAACAACCTAACTGAATATGGTAATAGTACAAAAATAATTAAGTATTAGATAATTATAATGTTTTTTTTACAAAAAACGAATTGCGTCCGTTTTTCTATCACTATCAAAAGTGTTTTTTTTAAATCATTATAACTCCAAATTTGGATGACAGCGCGTCAATGATTAAGTATTTTCTGAACATTACCTACTTCAAAAATCTTTCTTAGCTATGTCCAGCTATTCATTAATATACAAAGGTCTTACAAAAATATCTTTTAGCTTTTACTTCAGTTTTTTAAAGCTTTATGCTTTATCCAAATTAAGCCATTTAATTTAACGAGCTGTTAGATATAGCACAAGATATATCTTAGAGAATATAATATTATGCAGGCGTTATAACGCCTGCATACATTCTCAGTAGCCTCATAATTCTGACACGTCCACCCGATAAGGAGTATGTGATATATTATCGTTTATTTGGTTATATAAGGCAAAGTAGGATAGCCTTGAGAATGAGATTTTATATTGGACCTACATTTTGATAATTGAACAACTATATTGATATTACTTGTAAAGAACTAAACAAAGTCTATTGTAAGAAGAGAACGTCCGCAGGAATGCATTATTATTAATGATATGTAATGCTTAATTACGTTATTTTTTACGGATGACCGATGGGACAGATTGGAGGCCACGTTTGGGTAGACGAAGTGTTGGTCGATCATTAACCAGGTGGGAAGACGATCTCCGTACAGTAGCCGGTCCGTGTTGGATGCGAGTGACAAAGGATCGAAAATGGCGTTCATTGAAGAAGGCCTATGTTCAGTAGTGGGCGGAATGAGGCTGATCGATGATGATGATGAATGTTTAATTAGAGAGGAATTCTGACAGAAAGAGTTGGCTGGCATGGGACGCCCCCGACAGATGTGAGACATGTTAATATTATAATTCATATAATTTACTATGTATAACATATTACTTGAGGGCGGGATGTGTTGTGCCGGGCTCCCGGCTGCATGGGTACCACAATAAATTGGTTAGGCTAGTTCCACGTAAACTAGTTTATGTTCAAGGGCGGCGTCAACCACTTGCCATGCGGTGGCACGTCTGCCAGTTTTCCTATCCAAGTAACAGAAAAATTACACTTTTTTTCTGTCACGTCATTTTACTGCAAAGGCATGTCAATAGATGTTTCACATAAACATAATCACTATCATTGTCATCATCATTTGTATGTGATAATAAATCGTGATCATAGATACCTATAGTGGCGTTGGTGGTCAATCTAGTATGAACGAAACCAGCAGTTTTATTTTGTAATATGACAAAAAAGTGTGAGTGTGTGAACAATGCTCGCTTGAATATGAACCACAAATATCACCAGTATATTAAGCTTGATAATCAATATAAATATAAGGTTAGGTTAGTTAGGTTCTTGGGGTGGTTGAAAAGATGATTTAAATCCCATTGATGGAGTTTGTATTTATGCAGTTTCGATGAATATGGAGTCATGGTCAAAACTTTTATGAATTCATAAATGGTGTCAATTATCACAACTTGGGCCTTTGGTTTTTTTTTCAAAACATGAAAACAGTAGGTATCAGGTATATAATATAATCTCAATACATAAAAAATATAAACATTATTTACATAATCTTTATATATAAAAATCAATGCCACTTTTCGTTGTAATTTTATAACTCAAGAACGGGCTCACCAATCCCAACCAAATGTTTAGGCTTTGTTCGGACTATTTAGTAGATGGTTTATGTGAAGTTTGCACAAAATCGGTCGAGCGGTTCTTCATTTATCACATTTTTTTAATTCAATAAATGGCGGATCATTTTGTTAATGGAGATTTTGCTGTCAAATTGAAACTTTTTCAGTTGGGGTCATATTGAAACTTTTTTCAGAGTTGACAGTACAACATTAAGTTTTAAAATAGCTAGCAATTAATAATATATATTTTTTGTTTGAATAAATTAATTTGATGTTCCTCACTTTATACGTAGCGAAGCACGTACCGGGCCGCTAGTATAAATATAATATAATATAGAGACAAAGTATCTTAATTTAAGGTTACCATTCATGATCACGATGACCCCGTATCTATCTACTATGAACCCCAAATGGTTTATGACATCTGGCAACTGCCAACCTAACCCTACAATACCTTTTTTTTCGCAGGGAAATGCTTCTTACGCATGTAGCCAGGATCGGGTAGATCCTGACCCTATGTGGGACTCGCACCTGGGAGTGCCTTACCCGTAAACTAAAACCACTGCGAGCGCCTTCATCCGCATTTTGAGGGTCCCGGAAACAGCTTGCTGCTAACGTCAAAACAGCCAATCCTAGTAGCCCAATATCTTATAGTGAAACGCGCGTAAGTGAAAATGTTCTTGTTTAAAAATTCATACAGATGATATTTTTTCAAATTCATACAAATGTTTTTTTTTAATTCATACAGATACCTCATACCACACATCGAGCAATAAGAATGTGGCTGTTTGATGTGTAAACCCTTTGCGCAGAAGGGATCGAAAAAAAAACAAAAGAGCGTTATTATGAATTAATTCAGTACAACATTATATCATCCGTTTAGATGATAGGTATAATGGCAATTAAGACATTGGCTGTTATAATATAGGCAATAAGCTAATTATTTCAGAATCTTTTGTACAGGATTTAAGGGGAGTAGAAAAAATATATTATATAAAACGATTTTATAATAAACGCAGAAATATAATGTACTTAACTTCTATTTCTGGAACAACACGTAATTGGTACGAAGCTTGAACATAAGAAATAAGAACAAATATAATGGAAAAAATGAATATTGAATTTGGAACGCTTACCGACGCACTGGCGTGTGGCAGCTGCGCGAAGCGGAGTCACGGAGTGCCAGCGTTCAGGCTATGTACCCCCTCGCCCCCTCACCCCCTCACAATTTCCCTACATCTTGCATACCCTACCCCTTGCTTGGGGCTGCATATAATATCTTATACTTTTTAATTATAGTTATTTAATATTATCTTTTATTTCTTATTATTTAATATTATCCTTTTGGGGTGATTACCAAGAATACTTTTTTAAAGTTTGTTTCTGTTAAAATACTTACAAAACTTAGTACCTAACTAGCTTTTGCCCGCAGCTTTGCCTTCAACTTATTTACAGCTGTTTTCGGACTGATAATGGTTATTTAGGTTATTAACCTATATTAATGTACATATGTAAGATATATAAATACATTTATATAATGTAGCATAATTACGCTGGCGAAAGGATTTTTAAATCAGATAAGTAGTTTTAGAGATTACCTTATATATTCAAACTTACAAGAATTAAGTACTTCTTTATAATACCTACATATTAGCATCTAAGATAAAAAAATTACATTTAGGTAAATAGCTTTACATTATTATATGGACTTTTAGTGACATTTTAATGAAATTATGTATTTAAGCAAGAATGTAAAATAAGCAAACATTACGTATTATGTGCAAATTGATACAAAGAAAAGAATTGTCAGTAACCGTTACCGAGGCTGGTCGGTGACGTAACTCGACAAGCCCCGCGTCTACACGCATTAGTTTTTGTCTCTACCAAAAATGTCTCTGTTTTTTGTGGTTTCCAATAGTAGAGTAAAATTAAAAAGATAAATGAAACAGTGTACCAAAACTCAAAAGAGACTATAGGTACATAGGTAACGTGACCATTTATTTTGGGACACAAATATATTTCATTTAATTTGTTCTATAAATTATTTTTGGTTCTGCAATGAAAAAAAAACTGATGATTCAATTTCTAGTTTTTGTTCAAAAAATACACTTTTTTTCATTTTCAATGAAAATACACGAGATATTTGCAAAAACGGGACAATTTTGCGTCCCGGAGCTTTCATTACGGACAACGGGACATGCTCCCGAAAAACTGGTCTGGTTATACATCATACACATCATAGATATATTTTTATAAATAAAATCTAATTATATTTTATAATTTTATGCGCTATTCTGGAGTTTAACTCGCAACATACCTAGAGTTTTTGAAAAATGTCTGTAATTGTATTTATTATACAATTTATATAAATTTAAATTCTAAGATGAGAATTATAAAAATGTAAAACATATCAATCATCAAATTTATTAAACTATGTCTTAATATCTACACGGAACTATATCACGGATCTTTATTAAAGCCATGGCTGGCAATCAAATAATATCATTACAGATCCAAGATGGCCGCGCCCTAGCCGTCGCCGAACATTGCCTATGTCCGACTAACAAGATGCCATATGGCGCACTGCTTAGAATCTGTCTCAATATGATTTTTACGATACACAAATTTATTCAAATTTAGCCTTTAAAGCAGTTTCCGTTTGAGCTATAATTGAATAAGTATTCATGCTAACGGACATGTAACTGTCACTGTTTTGTTCTTTTTAGTGTCTATAATTCCCGAAGGAAAAGTGGTAATAAAATGTTTCCATCAATTTTTACAGAAATGACGACAAACTATTATTATAATAATATCATAAATTTCTTAAATCCTAAGTTTTT
This sequence comes from Helleia helle, assembly GCA_963853865.1. Lineage (NCBI taxonomy): Eukaryota > Metazoa > Arthropoda > Insecta > Lepidoptera > Lycaenidae > Helleia > Helleia helle. The sequence goes on along the minus strand of OY971416.1, from coordinate 14,106,941 downwards.
AGCATTCAAGGCTATAGATTTTAGACTCTAGATAGGATTTAAGAATATAATATATAAGAATACTAGGACATTAATAAGTTCTCTACATTACTACATAAATACTCTATACCCAAGGAATAGCACAGCCTTGAAGCTCTTATTCTGGATCGATCAATATCGTAAGAGCGTGGAACAATAATTAATATCTGAATCACATAATAGTTGTAGAATACTAGGTTTCCATCAATTACGAACAGTAACTATCATTAGATATATTTTGAGTCGTGACAATAGATGTAAGATATATTATAATGTACATTATTAATATGTATTGTCATTCATACAACTTCACATTTTGTTACCTTAATATAACTTACTTTAATTGTTTAATGCATAAGTATATAGAGTATAATATATAAGTACCTACTAGCAGACCCGGCTACGCGTTACAGTGGCTAAGGTATATAAAGTGTATTAAGTGTATTATTAAGGTATATAAGGTATTATTCTTGACAAACGTCAAACAATAATGAAGGTCTGATACATCTCTCTGTTTAAATGATTTGACATCATCTTGAGAATTTGACATCTGCATACAGTAACAAAATATAAACTAATAATTTGAAATAAATAAATATTGCGATTATAAATTGAGATATAAACTACCCTATCTCCCAAGTTGGACCAAATTACAAATATGTACTTACAAAATTTTATAAAGATTGGTTCAGTAGTTTCGGAGTTTATCGCGAACAGGCATCGTGACACGAAATTTTTATATATATAAAGATATAGCATAGTGTAAAAGTGACGAAATGATTTATGTACTCAATTCTTGTCTGTATCAAAGGAAATACTCGTAAGTGTAAATTCATATTAACGTCAAATTGATCCTTTGACCATTACCGTTTCAAGCTCTACGGAATATAGCACAAATGAATCCTTATCCTCTATTTATCCCCTATCCCCTATTTATCCCCTATCTTCTTAATATAAATCCGTAATATTAAGAATCTTTGCCAGCATGTGAAGTTTATCTCGCGATTCTATTACTACTAAGTACTTTTAAACTTTTTGCCTAATGTATACATCTGATTCTAAATAGGATAACGATTTCTAAATGAGTAGTGGGTACCTACGCGATTATTGGGGAAATAAATATGTAATAAAATATTGTGCTATGTACACTTTTGTAAAGATTCGAAAAATTTAGAACCACACGTTTTAAGTATAAAAGTGGAGGATGCGCTGAAGATGGTTCGAAAAATAAATAATTTGATGGTATTTAATAAAGAATAAGGTAAGAGGTAGTGCCATGCTGTTTTGCAGCCGAATTGGGCCGGCACGACCGGGGTACGTTTCGCTCACATAATACCGGCGTAAAGTAACAGCTATGCTGTTGTAGTGTAGTGAGTGCGTTTCGTGCGGTTTGTGAGTTTCAGATGGCCCATGGCGCAGATAGTCGCCAAAAGGCTTCGACTGCTCGTTTGCTGAGGCTATGATATAAAAAAAGAAATAATAAGTATATAAGTATACTTTGACGACGCTACTAATATCCGTAAAATAAAAACCCAGTAAGCTTTATATATGTCTATTTATAGAAATTAATATTGTAATATTGACTATGAATAATAATATTGACTTATAAAGAGGAAAGTTATCTAAGAAATTTGTACCCACGATATTTTTAAGCCCGTACCGATCCTCTTACCTCGGCATTATCCTGTACTGGACAAGCCAATCCCATGCCACCCCTCCCCTCATTGGTGAATTTTAAAAAGGAATTTCAATTTAATGCGCTCCCCTTCACTAAGCTGACACTCTTCAAACTTAGCGTTGCTTTACAATCGATTTTTTTTACCAAATGGCCGCTAACTAGTATAAATATCGTATATCATGAATTTCCGCAAAAATGCTTGACTGAATGATGAACTAAACTGGTCATATTTTTGTGTGTTTATTATTGCCAAGTATCCAAAAAGTATACTAGCTTTTATCCGTGGCTGGTTGCACGTGGAGTCGAGTAATGTCGGCGCAGTCATAAAGAAATACCTACCTAGTACCTACCTAGAAAATTGTTTTTTTTTCCACAGAAAACTATTACGGTGACAATATTGTTTGCCTTAATCTGGGTCACTGTGTATTAGTCTGCAAAATTTCATGCAAATAATTTCAACTGACGTACGGCTGTCAAACTTAAAAGCTTTCACATTTATACCATTATCACCATTTAATGTAATTTAAGTCGTAACAAAACAACGAATCGTCAGCCTTATAATATCGATGATGGTGGAATATTCCTACTTCATATTCTTTTACATTCTAGAAACCCTAGTAAGAGGTAGTGCCATGCTGCTTTACAGCCGAATTGGGCCGGCACGACTGGGTTGGTACCTCTCGCTCACAAAACACCGGCGTCAAGTGACAGCTACGTTGTCGCGTTTCGTGCGGTTTCCGTGGCCCATTGGGGGGGTGGGGGATAGGGAAAAGGAGGTAACGCATCTGCATAACTATTGGTTGTGCCGATGTCTACGGGCGTCAGTAGTCACCGGCTTCGACTGATCGTTTGCCTCCTTATGACATAAAAACCCCAGAAACTGGTGTAAAATAAACCTTAAAACAATACGGCGAGATTTAGGCTATAATATGATAAATAAAATATTACACAATTTTGTTCAGAGCTGAACTCTTTATTTATATTACAATACGTAAGGTTTTATATCTTCATGCATAATAAGATATGCGCCCCTTAATACACGAAAGCTAAGAATTTTGGGTTTCATTTTAGGGGTCTATAAGAACTGATACGATATGTACCTATACATTTTATGTGACTCGCTTTGAATTTTACTAATAGTCTCTATTTGTTATGAAAATGGAGCCTTATTTTTAATACTTAAGATTGTAAAAGGATTAATCAAAAATATAACAAACAATACTTTCTTATTAAAAACGGTAGCCCCATACATTTCTACAGATCTTTTTTTAAATACAATCATCACTATATTATGAGCTATAATGTCGTTGATTAAAAGATAAAAGGCTCAAACATTTAAAGACTTACGTAGTATTATTTATATTGATACGAGAACGGACGTCTTGGCGTTTAGTGATAGAGGTCGAAAAAGCCTCGTGATATTGATAATGATACTTATTTCTATTCCTCTTTGGCATGACTCATGAAATTAGCATTCAGTCATGCATAATTAGAGTTAGTAACACAAGGCCTCATATCGAAATCGCTAAGGTTTTGATGATATGCAATCGCTAATTTTTATTCATGTTTTGACAGTAAGAAAAGAATCATCAAAATCGATTCATCTATCTGAGGTCCTACAAGAAAAATACTGTTGAATCGAGAACCTCTTATATTTTAAGGTCGGTTTAAAATTGGAATATTATTTAAATTAATTCAAAATTATTCATTTATTATTAATATAAGTGTTGAAGACCACATGCTGCGATTATAAATTAAATTAAATTTCTAATCATTATTATAATAATATTCTAACTGCTAACAAATATAGATAAATCAATCTATTTGATATCTAACTTTCTGCTAAACAATATTATATTTTTTTAGTTACTTATAGTATGAAATTATATTATTACATGGAATATCTACGAAAAGCTTTTGCTAAAACTTTTTTCATATCAAAGTGAACGTATGACAACAATTTGCTACCAGTGTCTTTTACACGAGGTAGGTTTATTTCTAGATATATCATCTGAATATGTTTGTTAGCAATTAGAATAGCTCCAAAAGCATTTAAGTTTCGAATAAGCAGCTTATACACAGCTTTATTTTATTATATTATAAACAAGAGTTTTTCTTATAATATTATGATAATATTATAAACAAGAGTCTTGTTATAATATAATAAAATAAAGCTGTGTATAAGCTGCTTATTCGAAATTTAAATTCTTTTGGAACTATTGCTGAATCATCCAGCATAGTGGAAAAAATACCTCACTGGCATTTTAAGAACAGTTTACATATTTAATTAAAGAACCATACTTCATAATAGGTATATAGTTTCCCCACCAAGGTTCAAGCCTTGTCGTGGCGGTGGGGCTCAGTAGCTTAAGGTGAACACAGCACCTTGGCGAAGCCAAAAAAAAAACCGAGGGAGCTGCTCTTTGTACCCCTCTTATAGGAAGAGGGGACAAAAGATCGCCCCAGCCACGACCAGCCACCGAGGATGGGAACCTCACCCCATTGTACTGTCCCGACGTTGGGAGGTGTTATTCTGTGGTGCGGGACAACCCCCCTTAGGGACTAACTAGCCGTGAAGGTCTTGTTTGCTCAATAGATCCGGGGCACCTCACCACGTTCGCAAATAGGAGTCCCACATACCCGCCTGGGAAGTCCCCTCTCCGTAGCGAGATTTCCCGGCGTAAAAGAAAAAAAAGTATGTAGTTTAATATTACGAAGACCTTTAGTAACAATACTAAAAGCAAAAATGTATGTGTTTAAAAGAAATTCTCTAGTATTATCTCCAAAAGATAGCTATGGCTGCGGACAGTTCAAATGTATTTTAAGGTTTAAAAATACTGCATCATAAAATGCGTTCTCAGATAATTTGAATAGCGTTTCAGTAACCAGGCGCTACTATTGGTTTTCGATTGAACTTTTATAGAAGTAGTTTTCACGACTTATAATAAGGATAATTAGGTTCAAAATATTATGTATATATTATATGTAATATATTTTGCGTCCTATATAATGGTTTCCTGCGAAATTAATATGTTGCAAAAAATGCAAACGTTTTTTTGGCCTTTGCTCCAAGAATCGATGGGTACAGTAGATAACAATGATTATCATGCTTAACATGACTTAAGAATGTTAAAGGACTGACTCTGAGTCATCCGATACTATTTCTAAATTGATCATGCTAACGTCTATAGAAATACGTGATCTCTACAATTAACATCTTCAGTCATAAAATTTTATAAGGCTTGTATTTTTCTAAATCTTACACTAATATTATAAAGGTTTGTAAGTTTGAATGTGTGTTGGTCTTTCACGGCAAAACAGCTGAACTGATTTGGCTGAAAGTTGAAATAGTGATGGCTTATATCTTGGATTAGGACATAGGCTATAGAAATAATCATCACCAATTCGGATACGGTTGTCAATATTAATGCAGGCGAAGCTGTGGTGTGGTGTGGAATTAGTAAAAAATAAAATTATAAATCAAAAGAGAATTAATATTTTCTATTTAGTGGGTGTAACTTTGTATTTTATGGAGTCTCGAATAATTATAAAGAATAAATACAAAAGTTTATAAAAGCTGATTACTTTTAAAGTTTGATCATAATTGTAGCATGAGTAATAAAAAAAGTTATTTGTCTAAATTAAATTTATTGCTTTCTAATGTTTACGTAGGTACATAAATTTCACTCATTATAATGAAACATGGTTGATTCCCGTGACCATGGTTTCTGTAAAGTACCAGAAACGTCGGACATATAAAACAACCGCCATAAAATTCGTAAAAACCGTTTAATTTATAAATTTATTCAATTTATATTTTCGATGAAACAAAATGGATCGAGAAACCATAGTAGGGGATGCTCTGATTTAGTTCAATCAATGCGCAACTGCGGGCCCGACGCAGGCGCACCAGAGGTGCCTTTGTGACCGCCATATTTTATTGCCTTTTTTCGACAACCTCTAAACAAAAGTATCGCCATTCATGGAAGTCAGGTATAAATTTCACGTCAACGTTTTTATGCGAACTTCAAAAGGGGCAAATCAAATTTAACAAGAACTCGCTTCAAATATTTTTCATTTTAGTTATACATATATTATTATGTATATGAAAATGATACTTTTATCGATAACCCATCGATTATTAGGGTCTAGATTTGGTATCTATATAACACTGAGATTCAAAGAAGAAAAAAGTCACTAGGTGCTACTGAAAAAGCAACATGAAAAAAAGTTCCTTATAACTAAATTTAAATTATTTAATGTCAATTTTTTATGTTTTTAAAATTCCCAACGTTAATTCTAGTTTCGTCTATTAAAACGTACAAGAGAATTATTTATAATGGCCACATTCAACATTGACAGTTCTATAAAGTTCTGAGCATGCGCGGCATTTTGCATAGAAAAATTACGACGTCACCCATTCTAACTTCAGGCCCTTTAAATTAAACATATTATCAGAATATTATTTGATTTCAAGCATTATATAAAAATACTCTGAATGGATTATTTTCGTATATATATTCGTATTTTATATGTCGTATTTAGTAGGTATTATTTTATGATTATTTTAAATAAAATATTCGCACATGAATAAGGAGTAAACAAAAATCTAAACCTAGAATAGACATTATGAGATGAGCTATTTTGGCGGCAAATTTCTTATTAATATGACAATAATATCTACTGTTGCATATTTACATAATTTATAAATACTTAATCGTTAATACGCCATCACAAAGACATAATAGGTACAAAAGAAGCTTTCCTCTAAAAAGTCCACAAACGTTACACTCGTGAAATTGGGGCAAGATTATTTTTTAAGTTTCGATTTATAAAATGGTTTCGGGTCTTGTGACATTTTGTACCCAGTTACAATATACTACAATCTTTTTATTATAATATAAAAAACTTACCTCTCTAGCAGGCGTTGATTTTGGTGAACATGATTTATTTTATTGAAATAAAAAACCGAAAGCATCGAAATACGACGCTACTGTAAGAGCTTTCTTGAAGCTTTAACATTTTACATTGTCTGTTGTGTCAAAGTTTCATGTGGACTGCTTTATCCACCTACTTCGTTCCCAAATTCTGCCATCTAGCGTCGAATAGTTCAAACAGTTTCAAGCCTTAGTCATTATTAAGACTAAACATGTTAATTCATATTTTAATATAGAAAATTGAGAAATATGATCACAAAAAAATAAATAAATTGGTACTACTGAAGTAATATATTATTATGTATTTATATTATATATTTTATATAATTTTTTTTGAGTAATAATATTAATATCATAATTATCATTATTTTGTTTATAAAATATTTGTGTAAGAATCCCAAATTAGTTTTAATAAATATACTTTTTAAAACATCGCTTAATTTTAATAGATAACTATTAAGATCGTAATAAATATGTCGAGATTAATATAAGCTAATTAGATTAGTTATGAGATACTAGTAGTGACACCTAGTCCAAAATATTGTAGATGTAGACTAAATGTAATGTATGGCTAACATGGAGCCTATCATCTACCGTAGATGATAGGAAGTAATGTCTAATAAGAATTTAATTTTAGTGCCATCTATCTTAAACACAGAAAAACTTCTTGTACCATTTCATATTTCGTGTGCCTGATAGGCTTATAGTTTATATAATTGTCGCTAGATGTCACTTTTATTGATCATAATAATCATCGTCATCGTTATCAACCTTTATCCATTCACCGCTGAACATAGGCCTCCTTCAATGACGCCAGGGATGCGAGTGGCAAGGGATCGGCCCTTGCCAATCGCACCCAACATGGAGTGGCCACTGTACGGAGATCGTCTTCCCACCTGGTTAATGGTCGACCAATTACACTTCGTCTACCTAAACGCCGCCTCTATTCTTTTAAACCTTATTGATAACTGATTTTAAATAAATAATTTATAATTTTTTAAAATATTTATTTAAAAAAAAAAACATCTATTCAACATTTGCTTTATTTTCTCTCTATATTTAATCAGTTTTTAATGTAATGATGTGAGATTTATTAATAATTAAGAAAATGAGTAAGAGACATAGAAATAAAATTTGTTGGTTATAGAACCACACTTCACCTACATCTTACCACCTAAACCTGTACTATTGACCTGTTGGTAAATGGTCAGTGTCAACTGTCAACCAACGTAATTCTTGTGTCAAGTCTGCAATAGTCATACAAGATTTTTATCTTGACACCAAAGATCTCGGGGTCTATCTGTCGGTAATTAAATAAAATTCTGTTTTTTTTTTTTTACTGATGACGAGAAAATTACGTGTATTTTGCCACCTTAAATATGTTAAAAAGTCAACCTCTTTCGTAAAAATGAAGATCTCTCTCTCTAGGATTATCCCAAGCAACTCATGTATGTACCTATGCGTTGCCAATCTTGAGACGCAATATGTTAGGTCTAAGTGCCAGCAATTATATACTGACTAAACACGCAGGATAATCGTACCCAGTGGGGGGTATTCGGGATTCCCTCTCAACGGAATATGACATAAAAATATAAAATCCATACTAGGGTCCATCCATACTATATATTATATAATTAAGAGAGTAATTAAAAAATTGTTAAAAAATTACAGATTTTACCTTCACTTACTGTAGGGCAAACCCTTTAATGTAGGTACACTTCATTGATTAAAGAGATGCAAAATGTCCTCAAAAATCTCATATTAATATAATCAAAAATAATATTTGAGATCACTCATTTCGTGATAAGACTAAACTCTTTCAAACATAATAGTATGATTGCGCATTTTAACATGGCTTTACATACACAAAAATTAATAGCCTTCGAATAGACATTTACCCAAATTTTTATGCAAATTCTAAGGCTATTCATTTTTGTTTCGATGGGATATGAACCTGAGACGTCCCCAAAATTTTTAATTTTTTACAATTACGATAGACATTTTCATGCTTAAAAAGCTTTAATTTCTAAAATAGCAACATCGAGTGGACAGAAGGAGACTTATATCAAACATATTATATTAAAAGTATCGGTCCATCGGCACCATTAATAAAATCAACAGGTCACATTTGAATCAGATAGCATTTCTCAACTCAAATCTTATCAGGTCAAAACAATGTCATACAAGACTTGTACTACGTATGGGATGAAAAATGATTTGCGACAGGCCTTAATGTAAGGTATCTCGCCATCCACCACAATCGGGACAGGCCACTATTAATAATATTACTCATTGTACTGTACGATATACATCGGCATATTTGAATTGTAAAGTGACACTATGAATGTACAATTATATTTATTTAATGCGATTGATAAATGTATTCGTTTTATTTTTTTATTGGTATGTATTGGTCTCTATAAATACAAAAAAATATATTTTAGGTATTTTTATAGGATTCTGTCGAATAAAATATAGCAAATTCCTTTAGCCGTAGTTTTAGCTAAAAATATACGAAATTTTATTTTTACTGTAAGTATTCTAGAAGCCATGTATCCCCACCATCGTTCAAGCCTTGTCGTGGCGGTTGGGCTCAGTAGCCTAAGCTGAACCCAGCACCTTACGCGAGCTGAGGGTAAAAGTAAATTGATCCAAGGGAACTGCACTTTGTACCCCTCTTATAAGAAGAGGGGACAAAAGAGCAGGGGGACAAGAGGCGGAGATGGGAACGTCACCCCGATGTTCTGTCCCGACGTTAGGAGAGGTTGTTCTGTGGTGCAGGACAACCCCTTTATGGAGGTGGCGTTGGTCCCTTGAGGGACTGACTAGCCGTCGAGGTGCCTCGTTTGCTCAACAGATCCGGGGCACCTCACATGTGTAATCGAAAGTATGAAGCCCATAGAATATGCAAACGTTAGGTTGCCTACTCTTTTCCGGTCACAACTATCGGGTAGCCAAGTATAAACAGGTAAATCTATACCGGACCGGAAAAGAATAGGCAACCTAACGTTTGCATATTCTATGGGCTTCATACTTTCGATTGGTATAGAATTTATCCAATAATACGGGTAAAATGTTTAATTTTTTTATTATTATTAATTAAACATACCCTGGACTATAATTTGTTAGGCAACCCATATGCAATATATTTATTGAAGTATTAAATCTATACTAATATTATAAAGCTGAAGAGTTTGTTTGTTTATTAGAACGCGCTAATCTCAGGAACTACTGGTCCGATTTAAAAAATTCTTTCAGTGTTAGATAGCCCATTTATCGAGGAAGATTAAAGGCTATATAACATCACGCTGTGACATATAGGAATTGAGTAACGCGGGCGAAGCTGCAGGCAGCAGCTAGTTAAATATAAAATACGTTTCATCAAATAAACATCTCGGTGAAGGTCGTTTTATATGCGTATCCTATACTATTATGACGTTGTCACGTTCAACTATCGTCAGTAAAACGACTTTACAGACAACCTATATAAATTTATTTTTTATTGGATAAATATTTACTAAAATCAGACTAGTTCCATTTGTTGTATGTATATAATATGTATAAGAAAGATCTTAATAAAAATTGAAAGAAATAAAACTTAGTTTGAATACTTTAGGTACTAGGTATTTGAGGTTTTTAAGTTACTAACATTAGAGATCGGTTATTTCTTCAAATACCTGGACTGCATGGAAACAGATATTAATAGCAGAGGAGAAAATTAAATTTCGCGTTCAGGGTACTCTAAGATGTGCAGCGGCTCTTCAAAAAGTGTTAGTGTCCAAAATTATGCGTCGGAAAACTAAAATACGCGTCTACAAGACTGTCATCAGACCGATTCTTATGTATGTATGGCTGTGAATCGTGGACACTGACACTGAGAGAAGAGAACAAGCTTGTTGCGGAGCGAAGAATATTTCGAATTTTTTTGGGGCCAGTCAAGAGCGAAGATGGCAGCTCGAGAATACGAAAGAACCAAGAGTTTTAAGATGTGGTGTCCGAACCCAACATTGTAGAAGAAGTTAAATCCGCTAGACTCCAGTGGCTTGGACTTCTGGAGAGAATGCCAACTGACAGGGCGGTGGGAAGGACCTATGAGGGACAGCCCTGCGGACCGACCCAAATACCGCTGGAAGGACGAAGTAATGAAAGACCTACGCACCCTGGGCGCCATAAACTCAGCATCTCGTATCTGAGGGCAAGATCCACTTCGGGTCGTTGAGCCAGCGGAGTAAGAAAGTAAGTAAACTTATAGAACTGGCTTAAAATATCGAAGCAATAATATATAACTACATAAATAGATTTATGTAGTTCCATGTCTGTAATTATACTGCCTGTTCTATCATTTCTTGTGTTTATTACAAATCCTTTGCACGTTCACCGTAAATTCAATATATAGAACTAACTATATAGTATGCTCTTGAGTAAACTGTATAACTGGTATATACCTAGCTACATATAATATCCTCGCAGGATGATTTATAGGTTCAGCCTCCGATATCCCGCGACCTACAAACTGAGGCAACCTTCACATTTTCGACACTCTTTTGTTGGCATACAGCTCCCCCCAGGTTCGCCGTCATGTCATCGCTTTTCATTAATCATCAACACGATCAAACGGGCGTCGAGCTGGCGGTTGCAATCGATTTAAATGAAATCGAAGATATACTTCCAGTAGTCCTGAAATGTCCGTTTTTCCATCCTAAGTATTTAGTGTTTTCATACAAAAAAAAAACTTAGCTCGCAAGGGAAGTAAGACGCAATGAATTCCTCGCAACGCTTATTTAATGGTGAACAAATTCATCAAAATTAAGCACACAAGCTTTTACAACATTAAGTTAAAACATGTCAGGGAATGTGTTGTTCACTTTGAATCAAACCCTAAAGGAGATGGAAACGATTCCATACATTGTGCCAGAATGTAATGAAATGAAAATGCTATCAATTAATGCATTTAGGCTTATGGATCTCTCGCTGATTTTTTTAATGTTTTGGCTACCAGGTAGCGGAGTTATTGGACGTTTTTTAAAAGTGAGGTTATATTACAATGTATACGAAAAACCGATCAATAAGTTCTAATAAACCAATATTTAATATATTTAGTGAAAAATGTTTAAAAACTTATTATAAATATCAATAACTGATAACCATAAATAAATAATAATAATAATAATCAAGAATCCAGGATAAAAAAATAAATATTTGAATTTATTTCATAATTTATTCTTATTGTATTATTATTATAAAAATGTCCTATAAGAAATGTGCAAGCCAGTATGTGAGTCAACTGTAAAAGCTGTCATTAAAAATATGATTTATTTTAAATCAATAAGAAATCGATAATCATTTTGTTTTATCAGATACCTACTTGCCCGCAGCTTCGCCCGCGTTAACTTACTCAACTTAACTATTGTTAGTCACAGAGTGATGTTATATAGCGTATAGCCTTCCTAGATAAATGGGCTATCTAAGACTGAAAGAATTTTTCAAATCGGACCAGTAGTTCCTGAGATTAGCGCGTTCAAACAAACAAACTCTTTAGATTTATAATATTAGTATAGATTAATTAATATTTTCGTTATTAATGTAAGTAACTTTATTTAACACTCTCGCCGCCATACGGGCCGCCGGCGGGTCGTATGTTTTCGAGTACGGCACGCCGTCTATATGTTACACTAAGCGAGACTAGCAAGCCGTACGGGCTGCCGGCGTACCGTGTCTTTCGCGCCAAATTCTTACAAAATTTCAGTTATGATTTAAAACAATTGACAACTCTGTCACGCCACACCTAATAATGAATCATTAGCCCGCCGGCCGCCCGCACGGCTTGTAACAGTCGCATTTTCGCGCGCTTTTTGTGGAATTGCTTTGCTTTCTTGTGCGTCTGATACGACCTACCCTAACCTACTTATTCTAATCCTGCAAGAAGGAGCTTACGTTGGTTCCAAAAATTAGCTATAGAGTTATTATTTAGCACTTCTTTGATCAATGCTTTTATTTTGTACAAAAAGACCAAAAACCTGACTTCTAAAAAATATACAATTACTACGTTTAAGGAAAATATTTGCCGTGAGTTGATGGGTCTTACCAAACCGAGAAGTCAAGGACGAAATAACCAGGATAGCTCTGTTAGACACAAATTTGGAAAGTCTCTTTGGTCGACCATCGTAACAGAATAGTCAGACGAAGATGCATCCACTGCTACGAAAAGAAGAGAGAAGAAGGTTTGATAAGTACACATGCATCTAAAGTAGTCAAAAAGGTCAATACCGTTTGCCTACTTTGCCCTTCAAATCCAAGTGTGTGTTCCGAATGCTTTGCCAACATCCATAGCTCTATTATGAGGGAACAATTGTGTTATTTTATTAATAAAAACTAATTTTCTTTAATTTTTAATAGCTTATTATGTTTGTAATAACCCCTTTAGAAATCCTATAAATTTAAAGATACAGCCATGATTTTTTTTTTAGATTGAAGGTATAGAAGTAAACTTTTAGTGTGGTAGCTTTACTTTTCTATAATAGCAGGCCACGCACTACAAAATTGATATAAAATTACGAGGTCGTAGCGGACCACACGGCGTGCCAGTGAAAATAAACAGTGAGCCCGCCAGCGGCCCGTATGGCCTGCTAAACTCGTTACGGAATATTCACCGTGGCCTGCAAAGCTAGACAAAATTACGGCCGCTGGCGTCCCGCACGGCCTGCTGCACTGAAAAAATCTGTATAAGGGTGGCGGTGAGAGTGTTAAATGCACTTTATTGTTTACAATTTCAATTGTGCATCTAAATACATACGTTAAGCTTAATTAACTAGTGCAAACTTTTTCTTTTCGTATTCCATAATCGATTATAGTAGAATCGATTGTACTTTATCATTTATATCTCCACTTCCAGATTCAGAATTGAGCTGAATTTTTATATTTTAAAATAAAAAAATGACTATTTAAAAAAAAATATCTCTACTTATTTCATTCTGGCCCACTAGTCACCATCTCCTTTTCTAATGAATATATCTGATAGTTAGAGGTGATGATAAATGAGGTTAAGCCGGGACTTAGGCACCGGGTCTGTATGTAGGCATATTATGTAGTAAAAATAAGCAATATACTTAGGCGTTATACAGTGTGACGCGTCAGTTGCGAGACGTGGACGTCCGCGGTACGGACAAATGTATTAAAGTACTATAATCTAGAGCACAGTGTAATATTTGGTTATACTGTGATCTAGAGTGTGTTGTCGTTATTCGTCGCGGACCACGGTTAGCTCCGTGTCGCACTGAACGCGTCTGCTGCTATACTGTATAGCGGCTTAGTTTTTTAAGCCCAATATAACACACATAATATCTATGTGCGTCGCACAAAGCACATTTCTAGCATCGCTAAAATAATATAATGTTCCTAAATCTATGATACCTGGACTTAATAAGTAAGAATATAAGAATATTACGACCTTGAGTTTAGCTGTAGTACTAAACTTACATACAAAGGTAGTTTTTTATTGAAATAAGGAGGAGTGACCTAAATTAAAACAAGTAAATATCATCATAATTTATTTTATCATCTTTACCAATGTTTCAAATTTAATACATTTTATTGATAATAATTTAATGATCATGTAGCATACTTCTAGGGCTTTCGTTTCAAGTGGAATGAACAATAAAATATTTATATTTTAATTAGAAAGAATAACATAAGTAAATAAACAATAATATACAAGAAGTAAAAATTAGTATTGAACAGGCAACATCCTATTGCACACTACAGTTGTCCTCCATTAGTCTAGATCGTGTGGGGAAATAGCCGGTTAGGTACAATAAGTCACATATTTACAAACAAATAAATAAAGTAACAAACAAACCAGTCGAAACTAAAGTCATACACACAACCTGCAAGATTTTGTACAGAAATGAATCTTTCTTAAGAATAAAATTTAACAAAATATCACAGTTGACCACGACATTTCTTAAGAAACAAAAAAATCTGTGATGACATTTGTGTGGAAGTAAATTGAAAAATGGAAACAAGATAAAAATGTTATCGCTAACTTTATTTTAAGTACATTTACAATTACAACATTAAAGATTTTATAAGTAGTTACATGAATTATGGTAGATAATAATTATGTACATCTAGTACAGTGTATGTACATTTACATGATATTCCCAAATCGATCAGAACCGTCATTCGTAAGGGAAGGTAAATATTTACAACTAAAATTCAGGAACATAAAACAGTTCATCGAAAAAGTTATTCTATTTTGAATATATTAAACTTTTTCTATCCATATTCTACTACAGAAAAAATTCTTTATATTTACATTAATTAAAAGATATCTAACTATTCACAATCTAACATAACTGAGCTAATCCAGTAATAAAATTCACATCATTCTTATGTTCTTTTCAGATATTTCTTTATAGATAAGTCAATTGTATTATTAAAATCAATATTATGCGAGCGTATGGAATTTGCATACCGCAATATGTACCTTATCCCTGTACAGTTCCGAATTTGTTAGTTGACAATTTTCTTTGAATACATAATAGTTAATAAGTTTATTTGCACATCTTTGATATATGCCAATAATAAGATTCTAACAAATATCTATATTCCTATTTTAGGCTCTACTAGTAATTGTAATTTACACTAGTTTTGTTAATTTGTTTTTATCTTATAGTTTTATTATTATGAAGATCAAACAATATCTTATGACTAGGTGAAATTGTAACTAAATCAATTTTACAATGTTTTATTTTTGAAAATTTCTTTGAATTATTTTATACTTCACAATCCATTTCTGAACTATCAAGTCAGTCTGCAAGAAAAATCGTATTTTCTTATCTTTCCTTAAGTTAACACTAATCTTGATTCTAATTTGTTCTTCTTCGACTTCTTCAAGCACAATCACTATATTATCTTTAACATCACTGAATGTCACAACAATAATTTTAACAAATTAGTCTACACGACATAAATTTTTCAAACAGCGAATAACTGATCCAGTCTTGTTGCTGTAGAACTACTTCAAGACTTTGCTGTAGCTCTACAGACAACCCTGGGTCCCAGGCGACTGAGCATTTAATAAATCAGTTATCCACTATTTGAAAAATTCCACTGATCCTATGCTGACAGATGCGCAAATTGGCTCGGGTGGAGGTCAAATTGGTACGGGTGGCCGTAGGGATTCATATGATAAGGAACGATATTCATGGAAGCCATCTTGTGTTCTTTCTTCCATTTCATGCGGCGGTTCTGGAACCAGATTTTGATCTGGCGCTCGGTGAGGCACAATGCGTGAGCGATCTCGATACGTCTCCTACGAGTCAAGTACCGGTTGAAGTGGAACTCCTTTTCTAGTTCTAGGGTCTGGTATCGGGTGTAGGATGTTCGCTGGCGTTTCGTCTCCCCGTTCGCGTTCACCGTACCTGGAACAGTTATAGGATCAATTAAAACGATTGCGTAAGTTAATGTAGCAACGTGTGAGTACATTACACATTATACTGGTTGCAAAACAAGGTCCGCTAATATTTAGATCTGAATCCCCGTTTGAGCGCCAATGAATAGTTGGCTCGATCGAGTTCGTGCCTTGCCACGCTTGCTCGATTGTGATGTACTGCTCGCGGCAATGCGCACGAATCAGAACGAGATTTCAGTTAAGAGTTTTTGAACGTGGTACAATTTATAATAACATCAATTTATCTTCCGACAAACCGCATTAATATAAATGAAAATCTTTAAGCAATTTTACGGCGAGGAATCATATTTTCACGGAGTTTTTGGATGGTGATAAATAAAAATGTATGTTAAATTGTAACGATTGACGGTTGTGAGAACTATCGCTGAACTCGTGACGGGTTGCATGCCGCACCTGTCACGGCATGTCGTCGGCGCAGCCCACCACTCGGGACTCACTCTTGGACGGCCGCCAGTCTCTCGTGATCGATACGCGGCCTGTCTCGCCTGTGTCTTCTAAATTAAACTGTGTCATTTGTTATATTTCTTTAAGTAGCCTCACTAATGAATCGCTTTCGTAATGCTCGCGATTAACGGTGTTTGTTAACCATAATTTCAACACTATTATTTGTGAGAGCCATTAATAAATCATTAGGACCGTTTCAATCGAAATTAAGTATTAATACATGTTAAGTAACAAGATCGATCGACACAAAAGAAACGCGAAAGTAATGAATTCAGCAGTGTCGTTTAATGTAGCCCTTATTCCGAATGACATGTCAGGCCCGCGTCGATAAAGATGCTCTTAAAAACTATAAATGTTCGATGTCGTCGGCCCTGCAACAAGTGATGGAGCGGCAAAAACCCTACGATTGAAATGTTAGTGACAGCGAGATGCACAAACAACTGTCTGACAGCATTATTTTACCATAATCCTTGTAAAGATACGAAATGTATGAACAATACGAGGGTATATGAATTTCAATGAGAATTCACGAATATGGTTATTTTGATGAAACGCTTACATTACGGGGCCGATTTGAATTAGATATTATTAGGAAGTGCAGATGACTATTAATGGAATAAAAAACTGTTGAACAGGTATAAGCGATACTTCACCGGTGACAAGAGAGTTGTCTGTTACATTATTTTGCAATAAATCAAGTCTCCTGGTATCGGTATGTGGAAATAAAGTCGTGTTTATATTGACTGACTTTTATGTCCACCACATTGTTTTATTAACCGACTTCAAAAAGGGGGAAATTCTCAATTCTTCGGAATCTTTTTTTGCAATACTATTACAGCTTGTCCGGTAGAATTAATATAAATATTGTCTATTAACTTAAAACAAATTATGTAGCGTTGTTTTTAATTGGTTTTACAGTTATAGTAAGTATGGGCATACAATAGTAAGTACTTAGTAGATACTATTATTTATGCTGTATGGTCCGAAATGGACGGAACGTCCAAACTGGTCGATTATTTTCTCATTTGTAAGGCAACATTACTTATTTAAAAGTTACATATTTCCTACTTCACCATTTTTTTCTTATTAAAGTTACTGCAGTCTAAGACAGTATCTCTGAGGCTCCCTGACAACCCATCAGAGGATAATTTGGTTGTTAACCATTTCGATCCTAGCAAAAGGCACACTTTTACATTAGTTTTTAATTAATTTACATTTCCACTGAGTTGCAATATCATAACTTTGCGTCAACAACGTTCTTGATGACTTTAGATCACATTGAAACTTATGTTTTTAAAAGCACTGTTATAAACATGTTTAGGAATTATTTATCATATTGTTAAGTAATACTAACAATTTATAAGCTCTCAATGGATGAGGCTCAAGTTTATGAAATTTGTATGAGTTTCTTAACTTATTTAAGTTGTTATAACTGCAGATCATAATTCTTTTCAGGTCGCCCATGGACCAATAAAGTTCTGGAAAACCACGTTTGAGAAGAAGAAGAAGATCGAAGAGATCAAATGGAATACAATTTTCATTAGATATATCATACGATATTTTAATATGACACATTCGTGTCGTTAAAAGGTTGTATAACACCTAAGGTATCATAACTTTTTAAGAACTTTATATAATTTTAATATTAATTTCTATCAAGTAGATTTTGCTTGGAAACAAATAAGAGGCGATTGGATTTTCTTAAAAAGTTTAGTGCCGGTAATTACCTTGCCTGGACAAAACAGACAGGGACTTTTCTCCGAAACACAGCAAAGCTATTTCACGGAAGAAAAAAGCAGGATGGTGGTAGTTGGTATCCAAGCAGATGGGAGTGCGGCACAGCGCAACCCTCCCACCGGCAAATTATCTAAACTAAGGACGCGTTTGAATGGAGTAAGCTCGATTTCATTTGTTTCGCCAATTTTGGCTTGAAAGTTGTGGGTAGGTACTTATTATACAAAATAGTTTACTGTAGCATATTAGCAGATGTTGATCACAAAGTAATTACGATAATGTAAAGGTAATATCGATCTCTCAGGATCTACCCGAATATCCTGGCTGCATCCATACGGATTTCCCTGTGATTAAAGAAAATCGATCTCTCGCCGCTCGCGGTTTTTAAAATAAGTTCTTTTTCATACTTTTAGTTTTAATAATTTTTAATAGACATTTTTATATAATATAATAATACCTATATAATAGTAATAGCCGTTATAGTATAATTAGGAAAATACAGAATAGACACTTTAAAAAATATTAAAGACTAATAAAATTGCAGTGTAAGGCTGTCAATAAGGTATAAAACGGTAAAATTTGAAACATAAAAAATTCTAGGTCACAGACCATTAATATTCCGTCTACTTGAGTCTAGATATATTGCATGGTCGAATTTTAAACGAATGACATCGATTTACCTATGGATGAGCTAGAATTTGAAAATTAAATGAGCCTGTCTGGGGGCAAAAAAATTTGCACCTTTTTGACTACTTCGAAAATCGATTTAGAACGTCTTCTATTTTTATCTATACCAATATTATATTGAAATAAAAAACTGTTTCATATTCGATGGAAAAATTTTAATCTATTAATTTACCATTTTCTGTCAATTTTTATCTCACATTTGATATTTTATGGGTATCTATATCAATAAATCAATAAAACTCACGAAGATAAAGATATTATAAAGATCAAATTAAATGAATGGGAATAAGAATGTCAAGTACCTACTACTATCCCCACCATAATTCAGGCCTTGACGTGGCGGTGAGGCTCAGTAGCCTAGAGTGAACCCAGCACCCTGGGCGAAGATTGAGCCGAGGGGGCTCTTTGTACCCCTCTTATAAGCACCCCCTCGGTACTCGGGTCGAGGTACTGTCGCGACGTTGGGAGAGGTTGTTTTGTGGTGCGGGACAACCCCACTGTGGAGCTGGTGATCAGTCCCTTGGGGGACTGACTAGCCATCGAGGTGTTTGCTCATTAGATCCGGGGCACCTCACCAAAGGCGGCATTGGTGGCACTCGCCGGATTTTAGTGGGTAGAGTTGCGTCCACTTACATAACATACACAGGACTTAATTATTAGCCTTATTAATGACTAACTAGCTTATTTCATTAATTTAATAATATGTCAAGGAAGTGAAAAGTCCACCCTGCCAGCTAATTATTGCGTGCATAACCTTCAAGGCCAGAATGATAGTATTTATTTGGACTGGCCTGTTGGTCTGATATATCCTGTAGATGGATTCGATCCCCACCCAGGACAAATGTTTGTGTGATGAGCATGACCATTCTCTCTAATTTATCTATAATATATGTATATGTAATTAGATTTTTTAATGTCATAAGGGGGCCAACGAGTGGAGTGGATAACACCGGCGTCAAGCGACAGCGTTTCATGCGGTTTGTGAGTTTCTGGTGGCCCATTGGGGGGGGGGGGGGAATAGGGCAAAGGAGGGCAACGCATCTACACAAACCTGGTTGTGCAGATGTCTATGAGCGTTGGTAGTCACCATGGCTCCGACTGCTAGGTTGCCTTCTTATGAGATAAAAAAAATAAAAAACTGAACAGGCTCTGCCTAGTTTGGGATTAGATGGCCGTATGTAAGTTAGTCCTACATAATATTATTATTAATATAAGTACCTACATTCTAAAAATATCTTAACTAGAAATTTTAAGGGTCCTAAAAATACGCATGGAAGAGGCATTTAAAAACAACTAAAAGTAGTGAAAAGTGCTCGTTGCAAAACAGATCAAAGAAAAAGCTTAGAAGCGTGACTACGCGATGACCACTGACAAGTGAGAAATATTTTCCCAGCTGAAGATGAAGTAAAATAAATATTTTACACTTGTTCCATTATAATATTTTACGTTTAATCAAGTGGGGAATAAAATAGGATCTACTGTCTTACATATCTTATTCTATTCCACCTACGACTAATAGAAAAAGTATTTTGAAAAATATTTATTGTACAATCACTTCAGTTCCCTACAGATATCTCTTGTATATCTTTCTATCAGCGTGGGTACTTAATAACTAGCTCTATGCCAACATAAAAATATTTGGCGATAAAACATCAAAGTGAGAATGACTAACGACATCTAGATGAAAACAGAATACATACAATAAAAGTGTCACGGATTTTTTATATGATTGTTAGATAATAGCGGCCTTAAGAAAAAGAATTACGAAAAATTTGCGACCCACATATAAAAAACGTTTTAGAAATAATTTTAGATCTGTATTTCGGGAGAGCTGTTTTTATGTACTACTTTCCAAATGAATTTTGTTATGAATTACATACAACATGGTGGGTGTGTAGATGTTCGGAGGGATGTCATGTTAAGTATTAATCAGAAGTCAAATACGAAAATCTATGTCAGACGAATTGGCAGACATCATCTACAGCTTCCATTGCTGACATTCTGGAAAGTCGTCAATAAAATTGAGCAAAATTGATTACTCAAATGACTTTTTATACAGTCTTTGTAAGGAGTTTATATGAAATTTGGAGTATGAATATCTTTTTTTTTTAAATACTGAAACTTACTCACATAACACCGGCGTCAAGTGACAGCAATCTATTGGGGGGGTTAGGGAAAAAGAGGGCAACGTATCTGCATATTCTTTGGTTGTGCGGATGTGTATGGGCGTCCGTAGTCGCCAAACGGCTTCGACTGCTCATTGCCCTTCTATGCCATAAAAAAACTTAGCTAGTTAAAACCCGCGACCTTGCCCGCCTGAATTACGAAAACGAGACCTTGGCATGCGAAAGGACTTTGTGTTTTATTTTACATTTGTATTGTTCAGTATTATTATCAGCCAATACACAGCTCTACATACCAAATTAACCTCAAATTAAGATAATTAGAGTTTATTTTAGTAGACCATAGTTAAACCTTACTATTAGTCGCGGTCCTCTAAAATGTTGGCTCCCAACTCGCAAAGATGTTAATTTATCTAAGTACCCCCTAGTATAAGACCCTAGACCTTAGATTGGGATATACAGCATGTACAGCAAAATCAAAAATCAAAATCAAAATTTTTTATTCAAAATAGTACTAATACAGTATCTTTTTGAACGTCAATTGAATCTACCACCGGTTCCAAGGTAAGCCCACTGAGAAGAACCGGCGAAACAAACTCAGTGGAACTAATCTTTTCAAATATGTAATATATAATAATTTTAACATCTTATCCTGAAATGCCCGGGAGGAACGCCTTATTCCCAGGGTGTGGTATCTTCCATGAAACCTTTTACTTTATAATATCGTTTACCACACAAACGCTATTTAACAACTTTTTTGAATTTTTTCGTTCAAATGACCAGATCTACAAGAATACTAAGTCTATTATTACAATGCTTTTACTGTCTATTTTTTATGTTAGTTGGATAGGCAAACTGGCAGACGTGCCACCTGGTAAGTGGTTGACGTCGCCCATGAACATACTTTCAAATGGCACGTTGAAAAATGGAAGATTATATATACCCAATATATATCACACAAGATATGAAGAAAGAAAATATTAAATTTAACACTAAAATAATAAAATTTATAGGTCTGTGTAGTTGTCTACACTATTAAAACTTAATATACCTAATAATAAAAAAAACTATGATTATTAAAAAATATTTAGTTAATAGACCATTTTAAGGACACCAAACCCACACTCAGACCCAATAGCGTCAAGTCATTTGAAATTCGCCAAAAAAATAGAATACACCTGAGAATTATACACGTTTATAGATTTGAAGAATCGTATAAATCGGTTGCTATGGCCCGTGAGCCTCTCAGTATGTATGACATCTGCCCATTACAAGCAGTCGGTGCATCGTCAAACAGGTCATCTTACAATATTCCATACAAACAGAAACATTAATCATGAATAGCGGATGAATTTTTTACATCCAGACTGAATTTTGAGCTAGAATTCTAAGATGATCTAGGTTTTTACTGAATATGTTATCAGCTAGCGCGTCTTTAGTTATACAGATTTTTATCGAAGTGATATCATCTTTTGTTTTTTTAGTAGTATTGATAAATTGCCAAAAAAACTATACTTAGCTATATGATTGCTAAATACATAATAAGTACATACAGTGTATAGTTATACAAGAACTGTATAGAGTAAGAACTGTAGATAGTATACAGTTATACAAGAACTTTTCTTATAATGAAACAACTTTTACGGATTTTATTTCGGTTTATTAAGATTTATACATTCCCGAAGTTCCGACACTTTAACAGAAAAGAGGTGAAGGTTTCACGTACTTGAATATAATAATATATTTCTTATTCAATTTAAACTTTAATTAGGAAAATAACTTATAGGTGAAAAATTACAGAAATTGACACATCGCTTTGGGACTATTATAGAGATTGTAATTAAGCAATAAAAATTCCATAACTCTTTCAATATTGAATATTAAAAGATCGTTAATATGAAGAATCACTACATAGTATCAAACAAAGTCGCTTTCCCTGTCCCTATGTCCCTTTGTATGCTTAAATCTTTAAAACTACGCAACGGATTTTGATGCGGTTTTTTTAATAGATAGAGTGATTCAAGAGGAAGGTTTATATGTATTATAACATCCATTAAATATTAGGGAAATACTGTTATTTTTGAGGTTTCTAATGTGATGTCGTAAATAAACACATTTTTTGCACTTACATTGCAATCGCTGGATGAACACTAACAGATAGATCAAAATAATGTACTACATTATTGTACACCTTAGAAAGATCTACAAAAAAGTCCGCGATGGCATATGTGTAGCTTTTAAGGATAACATACTATATCCATTTTAATACTTAAAAAATGGGCAATTATAAAACGGTAGTTGGAAAGCTATTTACACAAATGTGGTATTAATCCTTATCATTTAAAATATGTTAGTTAGCTTGAGCATTTCATGAAGTATGTTTTTCCCGTTTACACCATGCAAATGAAATACATATCTTAGAAGATATAGCAAAATCAAAATAATGCGACACCTTGATTTCGACCGAGCCGCGCGAGCCGGGCGCTCCGTGATGCCGCGCCTCGCGCCCGAGCCGGGCCCGGCCCCGGTTCCGAAAGTTAGGATAATAATTATTATTGTATCAATGTAATATGGTAGAATTGTGTATCCTAAATATGCCTACGGAAAAGTCCGCGATGGCATAATATGTCTATATTAATTAAATATAACATACTACCTATATCCATTTTAATACTTTAAAAATTGGCAATTATAAAGCGGTAATGTAAAAGCTATTTACAAAAATACGGTATTAATCACTTCATATTATAAAATAAAGTCCTACGCCCGTCCATAGATAAATAATCATCATCAATCCGTGTACGGCTGTACATCTAAGTTAACGCGGGCGAAGCTGCGGGCAACAGCTAGTGTATACATAAAAACTATACAGAATCTGTTACAACTTTTAAATCTATAAAACCGTTGATAACGGTTTTATGGTATGAAAATGGAATTCAAATCCGGGAAAAAATAGGAAAAAACTCACAATTTTTTCAGGAGTTCGATATTTCGACATTGTCCACGAGTCCCTGATTTTTTCTGTTTTTTTCTAGTTTCATGGTGAAAATAGCATTGTATATTATAAAATAATTGAATACTAATTGGAAAAAATACTTTGTAAAAATAATTGTGATAGACAGACATTTAAGGTTTTATTATCCCTCCATATGACAAAGCGGCTGGCTGGATTAAGTACATATAATGGCTTTGCTAAAGACTTTTTAATAATTTTTATCAGTCATTTCTTGAAATTAGGGCTAAACATAGGCAAGATTTATCATATGAATGAACAACCATAAAAATATCTATGGACCTAGAAGGCATATGTTAATTTAAATAGCGCTTATAACTGTAAAGGTTAAGAATTTATATCAAGGTAATTTTATCAGCGGAAAGCCACAGTAATTACTTATATGTGTCGTCCACTTATCATGGGCCTACCTTAAACGCTACTCGCGGCGGGTCGTGCTTTAAGTTTATTCCGAGTTTTTTTGTTAGATAAGATAGTTGATATCTTAGAACGTGCAATACTGAGCTTAAAGCTTTTTTTTTGCTTCTACAAAGTGCAATGCATGTGTCCACTGTTGATTAAAGTTTGTAAATATTATGATCTTTATTAAACAGCTTTTGTGTGATTTTTTAAATGAGAATTGTCATAATTCTATAGATTGTTTATTTGATAGATGGAATCTAATAAAATAGTGTCTTCAATTTGATGAACAATCATATCACATTTGGCTAGTCATATTATGATAAACTAATACTAACTTGCCACAGGGCGATCTGCTCTTCGCGAGATTCGAACCCGCGACTTCTGTATGCTTATGACCAGCATGCTGTTAAATACGTTCGAGTTTTTAAAGGTTAGTACTTAGGCTGATTTTCTTACACTTTCAATGATTTCGGCGTTTCATAAAATAAATACTTTCGAATAAGCCGTATGTCTTAAGAAAATTGAAAGTTCGTATTAATCTTGATGATTTATTGGTAGATAGTAAGCTGTCTGCTTAATTTTAGACTAGCTGGTGCCCACAGCTTTGCCTGCGTTAACTTAAATTTATAGTCGTATCCGGATTGATGATGATGATTTTTTTAGCCCATGTCCTAATCTAAAGTATCAGCCATCACCATTTCAACTTTCTGCCAAATCAGTTCAGCCGTTTTGCTGTGAAAGATCAACAATCCAAACATCCAAAGTTTCGCCTTAGTGAGATTTATGTAGAACATAATATACAAACTAAGCATAGAATTTACTTGCTAAGTAAATTCTATGTTTAGTTTTGAAATTTCTTTAATATAACTCTAAAATAATTTGTATCTCATTTAGATAAACTACTACCTATTTGTATTCTGCTGCTTTTCTCGCGGTAAGTTAATTAGGTATCCGCATGGTGCTAATTGTTTTTATAGCCTATACATTTTTCTTATTAGAAAATTGCCAAATTATTCCCAAATTTAATTAGCGGTTTAGGCGTATAAAGCATAATAGACAAATTACCTCCACATTTATAATAATTTCAAGGATAAAGATTTCATTAATGCTATGCAGCATTAAGAATATATGTCTATTAGAAAACTATGAATTAGGTCATCTAGATTAAAAATTATTGTTAAAATATTTTCCATGGCCAATAAAGTTATAAGATAGCGAAATTTTTCCCTGTAGAAAGTTCCGACATGCTATGTTTGCATGCAAGCTAGGCGAATAAAAGTGAAATGCATGATTTAGGTACTAATATTAAAAGTTGGAATAAAATAAAAAATAGTTTGAACTTTTGTACCATTTTTTTCTTATTTATAAGTGGTCTACGTAGCTCATTAATATAAACGATTTCTCCCAGTCGCGTCTTCTTTATACCTAGCCCAGGGTGTCCCTATGCCCATAGGTTGTATGCCTGGCGTTCTTATGACCCTGTCTAATAGCAGAAAGGAGGAACGTCGCTGTTTTGAGTGGGTGCAAGTTCATGTGGGACTTGCACCTGTGGGGTTTTCTCCTTAGAGTATGCTATATATTATGTATACTCTAAGGTTTTCTTTATGAGATGGTTATCCTAAAACGAAAGATATTGCATCTCCTCATCCCCGTAATTATACTGCCTGTCGAAACATCTTTATATGATCCGATTAAAGGACGGTCCTTAATCGGATCATATAAAGATGTTTGATGAAATAAATAATAAAAACTTTTACACCACCTAACTTCTACAAATGTAAACTTCGTGAGCATAGAAGCACCTCATAGTAATCGCCTAAAATACCTTTTCCTTTCATAGAATAGGCTGTCGTATAAATGTCCTCTATTCGTAAGAAAAAGAACGTGTCCTCAGTTTCCTTTCTGAATTCCAGTTATATAAATACAAGTGAAATGCCAATTTGTTATTACATCTTAGTGATGGTACGAAAGCATTTGTGGATGTTCATATTATTTCCTTGTTATATTAATTAGTCACGACACAGAAATATTAAGGACGCTAATGCCATTTACATATTTACATAAGCAATAATAAATCTGTGCGCAGACGGCGCCGTTGATAAATTCTTATTAGATCTTTTTGATGGTCTATTTCGAAACGACGAGGGCTGAGCTAATCAGGAATTGTCCACGCATGTACAGCATGTGCACGTCTTCACTAATTATATTTATTGTAAGTCTTTCAACTGGTACAGTCAATGTAAGAATTGTCTCGCAAAAATAACTTACTAGCTGTCAAAAAGTATTATCTCAAAGTCATGCCAGTACTTATATACTCCCCACCATGGTTCAGGCCTTGTCGTGGCGGTGGGGCTAAGTAGCCTAGGGTGAGCCGCTGCACCTTGGGCGAACCTTATAAGAAGAGGGTACAAAAGAGCAGGGGGCAAGAGGCGAGGACGGGAACCTCACCCCATTGTACTGTCCCGACGTTGCCGTTGCCGTTGATTAGCCGTCGAGTTGCCTTGCTTGCTCAACAGATCCGGGGCACCTCACCAAAGGTGGCATTCGCCAGGTTTTCGTAGGTAGAGCTTCGTCCACTTAGGTACCAGCTTTAGGGCGCAGCGAGTCCCACATACCCGCCTGGGGAGACCCTACCCCCGCGGGATGCCTCAGAGCATTTCCCGGCGTTAAAGAAAAAAAGTACTCATACTTTTATGAAATTGTTTTTGCTGATTGTATAAGTAGAGCGTCCGCACACAATGCACGCACCGGATTTTAGGCACTTTATACGGAAAGTGACGCGGATCAGTGGACGTTTGTATGACTTTCTAAGTTTCTATACAGAGCACACTAAAATACGTTGCGAACCGCGCGTGCGGTGCGTCCGGCGCGGGCCAATGGGCCATGGCATACATTTATGCTAAGTTACTGATAGTTGGATTCGATTACTATTAAACATGTATGTACTTATTAATTTTTGTAAAATGAAATATAATTAATTAGAAAAAGTTTTATAATTTCGTTATTTACATCTGCCAATATCATGGACACCGTCCAATTTAACAAACTTATACTACGAAGTTATAAAATGATTTTGAAGTTTTTGTGTAATTTTTATGAATTTTATAAAATTATTCTCGTGGATAGCAGCCTGTTTTAATGTATGTTGAGTATATTAGGAAGATCTTGCTAAAGTTTATAATACTGGTTGTTGGTATATATAATAATATATAAATATAATATATAAATTAGTGACCTTTGTTTTTTGTAAACACACAACAAATACGCAAAACGAACTAATATATATTATATTTTTGTTTATATAATAATCTAAGTTACATAGTCATACTAAATCAATTTTATGTAAATCTTTATCTATTAAATAAATTAAAGTAACTTTATCAATAACAATGTTTAAATTACAAAGCTATCTCTAAATAGCCCATGTCCACCATTACAGTAAACGTAGAACCGGTTATAATTATAAAACTTCGTAAATGATGCTATAAATTCAAGTTAATAATACACGCCCAGAGCGTCATGAGATAGCTAATTGAATATTAATTTTATAATAAACCCGATCCAGTCTACCCAATAGAAGACGCCGATAGGAGATATGTAGCCAATGAATAACAAATAGCTTTGAAGCAATCATGATCATCAGCAATAATGTGTGTGTTCATAACAGATATTATTATTATAATAATAATATTCGGACGCTTTTACACCACGTCAATCTGGTCCCGTGGTAAGTTCTCGAAGAACTTGTGTTACGGGTACCAAACAACGGAAATATATTTAATACATTTATACTATACATATATTTAAGATTTTTATTGTATACCTAATACACATCCATGAGGTCGTCAAAATAATATTATTAAGATTTAATAAATAATATTATTAAGATTTCTACATAGTGCATACTTATCCGACTGTTGGGACATACACGTACCTACCTAACCATGTGAAAGTCAAGGGCGTTCCTCAGGTTTCAGTTTAAATAAGAGATAAGAGGAGACAAACTAAAACTGAGATGTAATGTACATGGATATGTGGTAAGTCTTTGAGTGTATCTGAGGTTCGGCAAACACAGGCAAGTTATAAGGTCTTCTTAGTACCTAATATATGCAACTGAGCTGGGCGACGTAATATCAAAACAGACAAATGCAATCAGCAACATGTTCAAAGCATTTGTACGTATATAGGTACATAATTTGCCATTTTAGCCAACAATTACACAAACATTCCTCAACGTCGGGGTTCTTATTCTTACTTACAACTCCATTATCTGTAGACAATTTAAAACACCATGAAATTCACTTTTCTCAAAAGAGTTTTTACTTTCTTCAACACATTCGTTTTGCTACAAATTCACCGCAAGTGGTATCGAAAACAACATGATATTTTCTGGTGCAACAAAAAGTTTTTTTGCAACACTAAATCAATGCTGTGCCTTAAATTAACAAATGTTGCGAAATTGTTGCACCGAGGTCAGTCTGTATAGTTTTTTGCGCAGATTTGCGAATTGAAAAGGCTTTCTTTGGACATTGTCAAAGTGATAAGTACTAATGGTCACTTTTACTTTCTGTAATGGGTAATAATGACGAAAACGTTAAGATTTGCGGACCTCGGGCAGGTAGTTCGTAATCGGTCGATTTGTCATATTGTCGGAGATGTCGTTTGTTTGTGCTCAGTGACCGCGGCTCTGCTCGAGATAAAACTCATAAATTACGAGAACGGAAGGTATTTGTAGTGGCCGCCTTTGGTGCACTTTACTTCACACACCAACACAAATTAATATTCAATTAAGTATATAAATGCATATTATTCAGGTTATTCAATTACTAAAGTGGCAAACTATGTGGCGTATTATATGTGTGTATATTATCTATTATTAGAGATGATTTTGAGTAGGCCGGGGTAGTTCGTCAAGATTACCTAACTATAGCCTTATGAGATCTTCCTTCTAGAACTTCGACGAACACGATAGGACAGAACTAGAATTGATATTCGAAACTAATAATTATATCTATCCAGGACGCTTTCACACCACGTCAATCTGGTCCCGTGGTAAGTTCTCGAAGAACTTGTGTTACGGGTACCAGACAACGGAAATATTATATTTAATACTTTTATACTATACATGTTATATTTAAGATTTTTATTATATAATACACATTTTTAATACACATCCATGTCCCAGGAACACAGAAAATATTTTTGTTCCCTGGCGAGATTCGATCCCGCAACCTCCGGCTTGAGCGCCAACGCGCTTACCACTGAGCCACAGAGTTCGTCAAGAAAACTATATTGAATTTTAGACTTTTGTGTTAGCCTAGTAATACAACAGTCTAAAATGCGATGTAATATTACTTCGACCTACTACGACAAAAACATAGATTTTTTTTATGTTAGTTGGATAGGCAAACTGGCAAACGTGTCACCTGATGGTAAGTGGTCGACGTCGCCTACGAACATAAACTAGTTTACCTGGAACTAGCCCAGGCAATTACTCATCTATGTGTTCCCTATCCTGAGACATAAGATTTTAAGTATATAATAAAGAGGATTGGTATTCAAAGAATAGTCATAATATAAAGGTACAACAAAATATTTGTATCCAAAACTTAATCACACGCATAATATAACGCAATACAAATAAATCAAAAGCATTGCACTTCATAGATCCTCCCGCTAATTATGTATTTAGAAATGAAAAACATAGCATTTATCAATATCAGCCATTAATTTACGACTAGATAAAGGCCACTACACACCCGCGGATCCGTCGAAAGAAATCTCCATACAAAACATTACTCGTCGGTGTTGAGCGATTTATGCGACGGCCCGTGGCCTGGTGTACAGCATATTGTATATTATTGTAGTGACACCGACTAATTTCTTGCCTGAATGATGAGACGAAAGAGTTTGTTGGTATTAGTTTATTAACTTACCGGAATATAGTGCTTATGGCAAGGCCGGAGAGCTGTTCTATGGCATTTCGAGTTATCATAGTCCGTATAGTGAGAAATATGTCAGCAATGTGGTAATGATGAATGATAAATCCATTGATATGATGTAGTAGATAATATAGTTGAAAAAGTACAATACAACAAATTCAAATTCCAACGTTTTATTCAAAATAGTTCCAACAAAGTATCTTATTGAACGTCAATTTAATGTACCACCGATTCTAAAGCGCACACTGAGAAGAACCGGCGAAACAAACTCAGACCGCTTTGGTGTAAAGGTAAGTAACATGATTCTTACAGACTGCGCCTTTCAATCCTGCTAAGGGCATAAAATTGGTATGATGAAAATAATTGCCTGCAGCCTCTTGTAGCTTGTATGAATTTCTTGAATTAATTTCCGTTACCTCGTTCCCGTAGCACATGTTCAAGTTTATTACGGGAGAAGAAATCGTTTCGTCAAATTGTTCGAGGAAGCAGTTAAAAAACAACATAACCCTTATCTACATATTTCAAAATGTTATCCAAGAACCATATACCTACGTGCGAGAGTATACTACGTTTTTGTATTATACTTATAAAAACATACGCAACGTAAATAATTTTACATTCCAAGTTTGTATTATGACGTAGACCTGTTAAATGATCGAAGCTATAAATATTGTTATTGCGAATAATATGAAACCTATAGGCTTAACATCTTAGTGAGTGGATTTATTTAATCTGAGGTGTTTCATCGGTATCAGCAGTTTCACTGTCGACGTCTGACGGCGCACCCGTGCAACTCTTCAATTCATGAGACATGAGAAATGCTCTGTCAATGAGCCAATAAAACGATAAGTTTTGAATTTAAATATGGAATTTCGTGGTATTGGGATTATTTTTGAAAATGATTAATTTGTGTCTTATTGAGTGTGTTTGTTTGGTGAATCGTTACTCATCTCATTACTGGGATGAGGGGATATGGTATGTGTTGACGATTCTTACATCAGAGTTTAGACTTCAAATTTTACATAATTGTTTTTATCACTACTTTTTACGCCGGGATATTCTCTTGGGCCTCCCGCGAGGAAGGAGGGATTCCCTAGGCGGGAATGTAAGACTCGCTGCGTCCGAAAGATGGTAAGGTAGATGCAGCTCTACCTGACGCTCGCAATGACGGTCAGCGCTCATATGGGCGCAAGAAGCATTTTCGTCACTATCATAATATATTGTCACTGAATTGCTGTTTTTCTGTTTCTGAAGAGAAATTACATTTTTACCCTTAGCTCAGCTGTACTACGAGTTGATAGTAGAAAGTGAATGTTTTACTATGTGGCTTATATTTCGGTATTAAAAAGAATGTGTATAAAATCAGATACTTTTTATTCTACAATAATATTGTGTCGCTACTCCAATCTATACTCTACTCTAAGGGCTAAAATATGATATCATCAATTGAATATAGTTTTTATAAAATTTGGTAAACGCTGAACGCGCGATGCCTTGAAATCGTCGCTCGAGACATTTCAAAACAAACCGATCTCTCCGCCCGTCAGTTCCGACAGTTTCCCGCGGACTTTTGTTTGAATATATTTTGACTAGCTAAATCGGTATAAACTATAACATACTTCGACTATACGGACTGAATAATGTATAACTTCATCATCATTATCAATATGCCTCTCACCAGGAACGGACAATTTCATTTTAAAAACAAATATTATCTTTTTTTTTTGTAAAATTTATTAAAATAGATTATTATACGGATGGATTATTAACGAAAATATGGGCTGATGGTGATGATTATTATTAATTTTTAATAGTTCAAAAATGTTTTAATTAAAAGATATGTATTTATTTGTACATCTATGTCACAGCTATTATTAGATACTAGTAAAAAAAATATGAAATGTAAGTTGTATTGGTTGTACAGATCAAATTGTGCTGTTTACAGTATGTTAAGGTGAGGTTCCCATCCTCGCCCCTTGTCCCCCCTGCTCTTTTGTCCCCTCTTCTTATAAGAGGGGTACAAAGCAGCTCCCTCGGTTCAATTGGTTTCGCCCAAAGTGCTGGGTTCACCTTAGGCTACTGACCCCCACCGCCACGACCAGGCTTGAACCATGGTGGGAACTGAGAGTTTACCTTTGCTAGTCCCGGGTGAACCGGGTGAACTGGTTTATTAGGTGACGTTGACCACTTGATATGTAGTCTCTAGGTAGGTACTCGGTACATGATGAAATGGCCCGTCTGCCAGTTTGAACTATCTAAGAAACTAAACAGCTGCTAGTGACCAAAACAGAAATAAAAAAACGATGGACAAATTAAATTAATAAAAGATATGTTTTTATCAAAACACAATGGCATTTCAATCTTATAAATATACATTTTCGGAATTTAAATATTTTAGCAATTTTTCAAACAATTATTTAAATGACGTAGATTATTTTACAAGAATATGCATTTTATTTTCAAATTATTTTAAATTTTAAAACTATATCATCAGCTGTTTAGTAAAAATATTCATCGTGTAGTCAAATGGTGGACATAATTAAAGTATTTAAAACATCGAGCATGTAAAAAACACGACAAACCGCATAAAATCATATAAAGTTAGGTTTTTTTATGCCATAAGGAGGTAACCTAGCAGTCGGAGTCTTATGGTGACTACCTACGCCCATATACATCCGCACAACCAAAACTTATGCAGGTGCGTTGCCCTCCTTTTGCTTATCCCCCCAATGAGCCACCGGAAACTCACAAACGGACGGTAATAGCATAGCTATCACTTGACGCCAGTGTTATGTGAGCGAGAGGTACCTACCACCCCGGTCGTGCCGGCTCTATTTGGCTGCAAAGTAGCATGACCTCTTACAGAATTATAAAGTTAATTCATTACAATGATCAATTGTTTACAAAGAAAATTTGGTACGACAAATAATGTAGGGCAAGACGATTATTACACTTGTTCTTATATTAGTTTCAATTACCATGACAATTTATTATATATACCTACATGCATACAATTATGCTAATGTGACCATTTACATTAAGAACCAGTACACGAATAACAATTATACTTATTTATATGTAAAATGTTTTCAACGGGAGCTGTAAAGGCATATTATATTATATTAGCAGGCGTGCGTCGCTCCTCCCAGCCGCGCTGATAATAATGAACCAATTACAGAATGACAACCAATGGCGACCATTTTAATTGGTTCGCCATGCATGCATCGATCCGAACGCGTGTACCTTATGCAAATTATACGCCTGTCTTTGTCAAATACTTGTTTGAGCGTTCTTAATGAAGTATGTAATTGTTTCACAGTTTTTGTCAATAAAGGTAATATAGGATAACTTCGACTTTTAAAATATTATATCCAGTTAGCAATAAACATTTTCCGGAAAAATGGATTATTATTAATTTATTATGAACAAAATATTAAAATTGGACAAAAATACGGTACGAGAAGCGACTAGCGATTCCCACTCAAAAATGTGTTTTGAGTATCGCTACCTTAGAGTATACTATATTATGTATACTCTAAGATCGCTACTCATCTAGACGAGCCCATCTCCGTCTTTAGTCGTGATGGTGCTCGTATGATGACCCTGTGAGGTGGATTCAGAAAGGTTGCCAGTGACGACATCAAAACACTTGGAGTTCAATAAAATACGTATACGTATAATAATGTAATGTATGTTATACCGCCTACGTAGGTATCCATAGCAGAGATGCCACGTATATTCGGCTATTATTCGGTATTCGGCTTATTCGGCTACTTTTTTTTATTTTCGGTATTGGGCTTACTAAGTCATGGAAAAAAGACACGCATATTAGGTACTAAAAAGTGTTGTATTTTTTTTCTGACGATTACGTAAATTTCACTCGTTGAAACAACTTTGACGGATTTTATCGCGGTTTGTTAAGTTTTTTATATGCCGGATGTTTCGGATACTTTAAAGAAACCACGTGTACTGAGTCCTCCAAATTTTGTTTTATTATAATGAGTGCTATATTTATTTCAATCAGAAATACTTAAATTATTTTTTAATATTTATTAGTGGTAAGTTATGATGAATGAAACATTTTTGTCAGAATTTGGTTATAGCAAACGATTGCGCTTTTCTCGCACACTTCAATGAGAGAAGTAGTAACCTTACACACGCTTAATGCACCATCTTCTGCCGAACATTCGGCAACCGAATATTCGGCGCTTTGGTGGAGAGCGTAGCCGAATATTCGCTATTCGGCTAAATCACAATTCATGGCATCTCTAATCTATAAGTAACGGGTGACGATGATTCACCTTCTTACATCAAACAGCTGATTTCATATAATTTTTGAAAGCTGTCACTATTAATAAATCGATACATTCTCGTTTTAATTGTGTATTGTTTATTACGTTTTGAAAGTAGGGGAAAGGAAGTAACAATATTTATTTCCACATAACCATTAATAACTGTCTGTTGTTTGTACTCGCTCTTTACTCCTATACGCTTCAATAGTTATCATATACATTCTATGGATTAGTATATCGATTGCAATTCTAATTATTATGTGAATTCAGTTAATAGAATTTATCATGTGTCAGCAAATTTTGAAATTACCAAAACATTATTACGGTATATATTTGAATAAATGAAAAATACTTTAATGAATTGATAAAATATACCTACTTAACTAATAGTTTTTATTCACTAAGATAAGAGCGAGATATAAAAATAGTGAGATGATGTGAGATCTATCATCATATCATACCTAATATCGTTATGATTGTTATACAACGCAACCTATTCTATATCTCTATCAATCTTACTAGGTAATATTATAAAGGCAAAAGTTTGTAAGTTTGGATGTTTGTTGATCTTTCACGGCAAAACGGATGAACTGATTTGCTAAAAGTTGAAATAGTGATGGCTTATATCTTGTATTAGGACATAGGCCATAAAAATAATCATCATCAATCTGGATACGGTTTTAAATCTAAATTAATGCAGACAAAGCTGTCGGCACCAGCTAGTTAATAGATAAATACAACTTAATATTATCAGTCCCTTTCATCTTATTTTCTAATTTAATCGAATAAGATTTTACTTAAAGTTTTACTTCGATGGTACTTTCTATATAAATAGTATATTTTACGTTCTCCTAACTTTTATATATACCTACTAGAAAATATTTTCTCAAGTAAGAATAATAAAGTAATATTGTATTGATCAGACGTTCAAGAATTAATGAAGCGGCGACTTCGACCCGCGTCACATGTCCTAACTTTCTGACTATCGCTGACCTTTTGTAGGAATGTCTATAGTGTACGTGTGCGTTTTTACTAAAATCTTAAACCTAATAAAATAATGTTCTTAAATTGTAAAGGTTAAATGAAATTTCGTTCCCTAGCAAAAGATGTAAGTTTACCTAAGAAAGGACGTTTTATAATGTTGTTGAGTGTTTAAACGACGAAACAAGAGCATCATAATGTATCGGTAGAATTAATTATATTCTAACGCAAGTGAAACATAATAAAACTGGCGTTTGTATAATAATAATTGCTAGTAGATAGTCGTACAGGGGTCGACTCTCGAGCGTAATACCTACATACAATAATGTTACAATGTCATAAAGGGGGCTATTATGTAACCTAAGTAAAAAAACAAGTAAAAAGTTTAAGAACTGTCCTTCTTACGAAAAATCATCACCTTAGTTTTAAAGTCGGTTTTTTTTTTCGGAAGGGCTAGACTTTTCGGCCTGATGGCCTTGAGCCGTTTATATTTCTTAATTAACAAAAACAGCAAAATGCTCCTCAGGCATAAGCTAAAGTCGGTTATGATACAGTATACTGTACATACAGACTATTAAAATCATAGGCTTTTCGGCTTTGTCGTATCGAGTAAAAATACACAAGACATTAAAGCCCTTAAGTACGTTTATAAAACGAAAATTATTTGGATTCGAACCCGTGTACTCTCTTCCCCGATTACCCTGTCTAAACATCACAAAAACTTGTAATGATGTTCGCTAGTCCAGCCCCGACCGCGGAGATTCCTTCTGATCGCGGTTGCGTCGCTAAAGTCGTCTTCAGACTATTTAAATTCCAGTCCAGTTCGTTGCTTCGCTGGTTTATACGGTGCCGTTAATTTTAGACAAATTGAACTGGCTGTATTGATTTTCTATGTCGCCTGTATTTTGCAAAGTGTCAATTTACAAAAATTGAGAATACTTAAAAAAATTGTGGAAGTAGTATCGGCTTATTATTGGTCTTCAGTTGAAAATAAAAAGAATAGTATTTACCTGATTTATATTACCTGGTTTTTGCTAATAAGTTGTTAAGCAATTGATAAAATATTAAGATGGGCTTATAATTAAGGCCGAAAATCTATAACTACATTTTAAAGACAAATACCTACTATACCTATAACCATGTATCGAATTCTGCACCTATAGTTCCATTATAAAAATAAAATAAATAAATATCATATAAATGCCTGGTATATATGCATACATATTTAAATAGGTACCTAGGTACGTACCTATTAGATTTTTAATCTGTCAAAAATATTTTTTAAGAACACATAATTAATTGCCTAAATTAAATGTGTATAAAACATAACCAATTTAATTAGATTCTAAATGCGAATCTTGGCTGCGATATAAAATGGATCAAAAGAAAGGTATCTTAGAATAGTTAATTAAATTTATAAATTAATAACGTCAACTGGCGACGCGACCGCTGACAGATGTTATGACAGCTCCAATATTAATTGTGACGTTACATTGTCGTTAGGGCACCTAGCTCTTCCGCTGTATCATTAATAAAATGAACGATAGTCGAAATATACATCAATGGCATAATCGATACAGAAACAATTATAACCGCATCCATCAAAATTCTCAGCACAGTTTTACTAAAAGGTGTACTAGTATAACAAAGAAATTTCAACTTCCCGACTCGGTGATACAATTCAAAATCGATTACTAAGTGAATCACCGGAGTCAATATCGAAAACCAATCTTATTGCATTATGATATGTTGTATTTTGAGTTCGACATGAAGTGAGGTGCATAACATTAACATTCTTATCTGGTCTGTCACACAGCGAGGACGTCAAAGTGAAGTGAGGAACGCATTATAATTAATAGTCGGTGATACGGGAGGATCGTAAACAAAAGCGGTGATAAATGGATAGGTTGATACTAGATAGTAGTTCTGTAAGCGGTCACTGTGTGTCCTGGGTGGGAATAGCAAGGAGGTTATTCATTATTACCGGTGGGATGTGCCGCCCGCAGGCAAAGGTGGATGCATATCACCATCTTGCTAATTTCTTCCGAGAAACAGCTTTGCTTTCGAAAAGAAAGGTAAAGGTCGTGTAATTACTAGCATCGAGACTTCCCCACCACGGTTCAAGCCTGGTCGTGGCGGTGGGACTCAATAGACTAAGGTGAACCCAGCACCTAGGGCGAAGCAAATTGAGCCGAGGCAGCTGCTCTTTGTACCCCTCTTATAAGAATAGGGGACAAAAGGGCAGGGGGACAAGAGGCGAGGATGGGAACCTCACCCTATTGTACTATCCCGACGTTGGGAGGGGTTGTTCTGTGGTCTGCCTGCAGAAGCCTTAGACGGTATTCTCCTTGAATTGGATGGATATGATGATAATTATGCTAGTTGCATAGACGAACGGGCAGAAGCCACCTCCAGGTGATCTCGACATCTTCCATGAACATGCATCTTCCTCGAACTAGCTTAGGACCATTTACCTACTACCTAAGTCTCAATGCTCTTTTATCTTTTACGCCGGGAATTGCTTTGAGGCATTACGCGGGGGAGTGGGTGTCCCCAGGCGGGTATGTGGGACTAGCTGCGCCCGAAAGTGGTGGCACTCGCCGGATTTTAGTGGGTAGAGCTGCGTCCACTTACCAGGTTTCGGGAGCTGCGAGTCTCACATACCCGCCTGGAGAGACCTACTCCCCAGCGGAATGCCTTAGAGCATTTGGCGGCGTTAAAGAAGAAAAAAAAGGTATAGGTACTTAATAGGTACCAAATACTATAGGCAAAATCTCTTTATTTTTATGATACCAACATTTAATTTTTAACTCTTAAATATTCCACCAGTAACCTTACAAATAGATTATTATACATGTGTTGTTTAATAAGTTGCCAAATAAAACAATAAATGCGTTATGTCCCCCCCAAGAGTCATGTGGGAGGGTTGAAAGTGGTCCAATGGGCATGTCTCACCTTCCAACACGCAGGCCTAGGAAACGATTTGGCTCTGTGACGAGTCTGCGTCATAGTCACTGTGTTCGAGTGCAGTGTATATTGGTGACTGGCACACAATGATAGATTTTGAACACGAGGTTATAGGCATTATTGAATAGTATCAGCATCTTTACCTAGCTAGCTTTAATTAGCTTAGCTTACTTAGATATTAGCTTTTTCAACCAACCCCATAGGTAAAATAATAGCAATGCGGTGTATTGATCCTCAAATACTGATGAACCGGTCTATATTATTTGAATCTGCTAACCTACTAGCTCAAAGTAGAATTTAAATTCATATACAAATACCTCGCTGGATTTAAAAAAAATATGGTCACATACATAAAATTACCTATTATGAAATAATAATATGAAAAATAAAAGAATCGATTAGTCAATAAAGCTGATATGTTCAATATATCATCGCTAACCAACTATTTAACCAACCAACCAACTATTTAATCAATTCACTTATTTTCTATTTAATACTCACATATGGGAAGTATACAAGGAAGGTACACTAAATTATAATATTTTTTTTTAATTTTATAATATCTATGAACGCTTGTAGGTACACCAAGTCAATCTGGTGCCGTGGTAAGTTCTCGAAGAACTTGTGTTACGGGTACCAGACAACAGAAATATATTTAATACTTTTATACCATACATACGTTAAGGATTTTTATTATATATATAATACACATCCATGACCCAGGAACACAGAAACTTTCTTTTTGTTCCCTGATGGGATTCGAACACGCAACCTCCCGCTTGAGCGCCAACGCGCTAACCATTGAGCCATAGAGGTCGTCAATAATTATGATTTAAGCATTTTTATAATTCATGTGAATATGATATAAATAAAACGAAGAATAAAACACAAACTATCAAATCTAACCTAACATTGATTTAGAGTTACAATATTTTGGTTCAAATCATTACGTATTTATTTCTGTAGTTAATACGCACTTGCATCAAAACAGCCATAATGATACAGGTACTGTAATGACATATCGTCTGTCAGATATATTTAGCGCTGTAAAAGGCGTGACACGCTTTGTTATAACCATTAGCTGCGTCGATTTAACTTGAGCTGTTATCGATAAGGAACAACAATAAATTACCTCGCTATGATATCGTGTGAATTGGCTTAGAATATTATATATCTCTTCTTTATAGTGTATATAGATTTTACTATTTTTCTTCAAAACAATGTTCTTTTTTCCTATGTCTCTATGATATTTTATTTTGGAATACAAAATATAGGATAGGATATTAAAATCAAATAAAAAAAAATGCAAACTTAAAAACAACAAAAGGGAAATATTTTGACTATTGTGCATAGTGCATAGGTACTCTGTACATTTAGTCTAGACCCTAGAGTCTACATCATAATTTATGAGTTCTATTTATTACTTAAATTACTAAGAACTTAAATTGTGGATAGATACTATAGAATAATTATTAATAAGACAAAGTAACACACAAACAATTATGAATTAAAAACTAATAGATAATCGAAAATACATTCCACGATAAAAAAACACTTAACAGATGATAAAGATTATACTAATTATATAACGATGTTTTTAATATTTTCCCAAATTTATTACGTGCTACTAAAGCGTATTTATTACAATACCTACGATCGTAACTCGTCTCGGAGCGGCCTCAACACGTGTGGCTCCGAAATCAAATTAAAATCATGTTTGATAAGATCGAGTGGCGGTTATGGAAATTTATGACTATATTACCTGCGCAAGCGCATCTCGACCGACAAAAAGCAGGCCCGGACTACGCAATTATTTATGAGGTCTCGCAAATGATTATAGTTTACGACCGTTTGACTTAATGCGCCCCTGGCTACGAAACACCAGTATCAATTGGGACCTTTAGTAACACGTGATGTTCTAAAAAAAATCTACTTTCTTTACTTGGTAAAATGTGACGCTCTGGCCAATAATAGAATAGATCAGTTAAACTATGCAGGCACCGAGGGAATAACAGGAGGAGATACATCTTTCTCCCATAGTTCTATGAATGAAGAAAAAGAAGAAGAGTAAAATTTGGAGACAAAAGAACCCTGGGGGTAAAAGTGCCGGACTGGACAAATGGTGCTAGGGCCCACAAAGCCCAATGTGAGGTAGGTACCAATGCTAAGTACCTATTTAGCATTGGCGTCTTATGCAATTGTTATTATTCTATTTTCTTATGCTTTTCTTCTTGTGGATATTAAAACTAAAGAACATAATCTGGATTAGTGCTCGGCTATGCCATATCTATCGAGTGCCATAAAAACTACATAAAATAGATAATTTTAAATCTTTTAACCATGAATAGGCATGAGATAAATTTAAATCAGCCAGAAGCTATTAAAAATTAAATATCAAAGACAAATGTGTTACACAATAAAATTGTATATTAGGTGGATTTAAAATGTAGGAACACAAAAATGTGTTTGACCGCAAAAGATACAGAAATAAATCAGACATGACAATTTAAAGTGGTTAACCCACTAACTGTGACCATTTTAGATACTTTGATCAGATCATGTCGAAGCCGAACCTGTTATAATGCAGTTAGGCCTATCTCAGTCCTACTCATTAGATTTAGAGTTTAATTTCTATTGCAGCAGATGCGTGCTAGTGGGTGTTTGTTCTACAGTCCTTAGAGTCGGTGTGGAGATTTATGTTTTTATTTAAGAATTAATGATATAGTGTGAGTAATCGCCGTTATGCTAATTTGATATAATCTCCGCTGGGAATTCGAAAATTTTATATTTCTAAATAATTATCTATACTCTATAGGATACCATTAGCTCGCTGATTATATGTTGTATTGGTAGATACTGGTTTAATGTATGCTTGTTGCGGTAAAAGTAGGGGATTCCAGGTAAATATATCTGCGCTTAATTAATACTGCACTTATCGTATCTAATTGATGTGAAAGGAATTGACTTTCGATGTGTAAGATTATCGTTCATACACATTCACGGTATAATTTATAATAACATCACTAATTTCACTACTGAATATTAAAATAATTGGATTTGGAATTGTCAATTTGTCTTTTAAGTTATAGAATGTGTATTAGATTACTTGCAGATATACTTAGTAGATATTTATAGGAGTAACAGATTAAGTACTATTACATATATCATTTTCATTACTTAGTAAGCCAAAGGAATAGTAGGTATATTTAAGTACCTAATGGTCATAATGGCAAAGATGATATGAGTCAGCCAAGTGTGGTCAGATCGACTGCAAGAAAGGCTTGCACCTAAGGTGAACAATCCAAGTCATCATATCCATATCTTTTATTTCTTAAATTC
Source organism: Helleia helle (assembly GCA_963853865.1). Classification (NCBI taxonomy): domain Eukaryota; kingdom Metazoa; phylum Arthropoda; class Insecta; order Lepidoptera; family Lycaenidae; genus Helleia; species Helleia helle. The sequence goes on along the minus strand of OY971416.1, from coordinate 14,064,912 downwards.
TTAATCTCTCAAAATCTCAACTTAACAAACAATTAAATTACCTCCAGATTTCATAAAGTATTCCCCCAAAATTCGCCGATATGCCCATACAATACACCTGGCGCTGCGCCCCATAATACTCTACTTTACGATCTGTTAAAAGACTAACTTCGCTGCCCAAATTAACACGAAATAAAAACGAATTCGATCCTCATAAAAAATGAGCAAAGGTACAAGATAAAAGCTTAAAAAAGGTCGACGTCAAAACATTTGATTGTATTAATATTTATAGGCGCTGGATCGCCGCAGGAAAGTCGGTTTGGTGAAAAAAAAAATGTTTATCAGTCCGTTTAGCTTTTGAGAAAACCGCAAATCTTTTGTGAAATGTTATTTATTGCACCAAAACAATTGTACCGCTACCATTATATCCAAATATGACAAAATAATTGCATTGACATCTTTTTCATTGATGAAGACGTTATGTTCAATGAATGCTGTCTATTTTAGTATAAATACAAAATAAAAACTTATAATATGAATCGTATTATTCCATATTTTTTGTAGAGAATTTGTCTTAGGCGTGTGATTGCTATAGTAGCTTATTTATTGTATCGAAATTTCTATGAATCGATATAAATATACGTAGATATTACAATATCTTTCTTAATTAGATTTTATTTTTAATGAGCAGTATTTTTTATTTTTTGTCTTATCCGACAAATATTTTTTACTGGACAGGTAGAGATACCGGTATCGATTGTCAATGTTTAAAAACATTTAAAATTTACTTCCTTTTTACAGTTTTTTAAGGTTTACCGTGACCATGATGGAAAAAATGTCAGGGTATTGGAAGTCAGTTTACTTCTATCGGTAAATATTAGCGATTTCGGAACGCGGTAAGAAGTTCTTAGTATAGTTTTAGAGCCTGACCAGCAATCAAAGCGCCGGTTAAGCAACGATGGTCTAGTGGGTATGGACTTCGTGGGGGGAACTTCCATCGCTGTCCAGTCGACCATGAGGTACCTGGGCCTCGTCCTTGACAGTCGATGGAACTTCCAGGAACATTTCCGGCGCCTAGCGCCGAAGTTGCTTGGAGCTGCACGGACGCTGAGCCGCCTTCTCCCTAACATGGGAGGGCCCAGCGCTGGCTGCCGCCGCCTATATGCGGGTGTCTTGCAGTCCATGGGGCTGTACGGCGCGCCGATATGGGCGGCTACTTTATCGAGACAAAACGTGGCTCTCTTACGACGTCCGCAGAGAGTCATGGCAATCAGGGCCGTCCGTGCGTATCGCACTACCTCATACGAGGCTGCGTACGTACTGGCTGGCTCTGCACCATGGGACCTGGTGGCAGGTGCCCTCGCGCGTTCTTGGCGGAGGAGACGTGGAGAGGACCAGGAGGGAGTCTCGGACGAGACTGAACAAGTTGAAGAGGAGAGCTGGCGGAGGCGTCTTAAACGACGAGTCCTCCGAAAATGGAAAGAACGGCTGGAGGAGCCGAGTGCTGGCCATCGCACGGTGTCAGCCGTCCGACCAATCCTGGAGCAGTGGGTTGGCCGGCGGCATGGCGTTATTAGCTTTCACCTTGCGCAGATCCTGACGGGGCACGGATGCTTCGGGAGTTATCTGTGCAAGGTGGCAGGCTCGGAGGAATCGCCAAGGTGTCATCACTGTAGCAGTGAAGAGGACACTGCTGATCACACCCTGGCGGAGTGCCCTGCTTGGGCGCCAGAAAGGGCGGACCTCGTGACCGAGGTCGGCACCGACCTTTCACTCCCTGCGGTCATCCGCACGATGACTGGCAGTGAGAGTGCATGGGAGGCAGTCCTCTCCTTCTGCGAAGTCGTGATGCCGCAGAAGGAGGAGGGAGCGCACTGGTGCCCCTTCTCGCAGGAGAGCGCGGCGGCGACAGGCGGTCGCACCGCCGTGAGGGACCTGTGCGTGGCCGGTCGGGGGATCTGCCTCGCGCGCGTAAGGTTCGTGCTATAAGGCACCCTTAGGTGTTCGGGGTGCCTTAAGTGGAGTAGAAGGAGGGAACGCCATCCCCTGCCTTCAGAGGAGAGTGCCTCCAGGCACGCCGTCGCCGGTGCGGACCATACCATAGTTCCCGCACCGGGCCAGCACGATTAGAAGAACACCGCTGGGGTTTAGTGGGTAGAGTCTGCGCCCACTTTACCAACTTTTTTCGGGCGCAGAGAGTCCCACATAACCCCCGGGCTCCCCCGGGCTCGGAGGTATGCATCAGAGAATTCCCCAGCGGGAACAAAAAAAAAAAAAAAAAAAAAAAAAGTGGGTATGGACTCAGCCTCTTGTGTGGGAGGCCGGAATCGATCCTGACTGCTGTGGTGCCTTCAAACGGGGTTTTCTAAATTTCTACGTGCACCTGAACATGAGACCATCGCTTGCTCACCGGTGAAGTAAACATGAAAATGAGACTAAAAGTCTTTGAAAGTATGAGAGGTTTACCAATCCTAATTGGGCCAGCGCATAGGTGAACTATGGCACAACACCCTGATTTTGAGGAGGAAACGCGTGCCCAACAGTGGGATATTATTATTTATATTATATTATTATAGTTTTATAAAAGGTTATATGTTATAATAATATATGCAGACGATATAGTGGTCAATATTGACTATGATTATAAGAAACCAGTTGTGTCAGTACTCAGTATCAGGTAATTCACCTATGCGTTGCCTGTCCCGACACGCCCTTACGTTCCAGAAGAAAACAAAGCTGCTACAGAAGTAAGTAGCATGTAGCACTTTTCTTTGGCATAAAAATATTATAGATACTAATTATAGTGACATATTTTATAGATTGGCACACACAATTTTGTACCTATATGAATTTTTATTGCTTTAATAGCTAAACTATTCTAAGTTACGTATTTTCATTTTCTACAGACGAATGCATCGTACTTTTCTCACAAGTAGTAGCACTTGTGAGAAAAGTACGATTATTTATTGTTCCTCTTTTTATAGTTCTTGCGATCTTAACAAGGTGTTTTAACTTATTTTTCATTATTGAAGAATTGAATTATATTCAAATAGCTATCAATGAATAATGTATTATTATGGAGAGATTATACCCAATTTGAGCACAACTCATTATAGCAATACTTGCTGACCATTAACACAGCCTTTCTCAGTTCGAAATTAAAATACTACGATTTTATAGGCCTTTGCATTTTAATATCATAAATAATACCGGTTATTGTAAAATATGCTAATATCATTACTGTCCCTATTATTGAAGGTTGTTGCTAATATTAAAATGTTCCTTTATCGTATGCATTTTCGAAGGCTGTTTTTGTAATTTTGCTATTTTTATCAGAGTAAAATAATAATATAATTTTAGTTGTGACAGGAATAGTAGATGAGCCGCATAATAGCAAGAGGTTAACATCACCAGGGCCGTCTTTCCGTGGGGCCCCATTATTTCTATCAGAATATTATGCTTGAGTGATATTACAAAAATGATTGCTGATTATAGAATACCTAGTACCTACTGCCCTTATTACTAGGTTTATTATTCTCTAGTTCAAAAATCAGGCTCACTGATCTTAAAATTGTGGTTGTCGTCGGGCCCCATTATTCTACTGACCAGGCCCCCAACAGGTTAAAGGGGGCATAGAACATCACCCTGATATACGAGCTACATACTTGTGATAAGCATAATATGCCAAGCTGAGACGACGCATACATACGTCGCGTAAACGCAAAATGGTTAAAAATATTATTTTTATAGCATAGAAGGGCAAACGAGCAGTCGAAGCCTTTTGGCTATCGACGCCCATACACATCCGCAAAACCAAACATTATACAGATGCGTTGCTCTCCTTTTCCCTATCCCCCCAATGAGCCACCGGAAACCCAGAAACCGCACGAAACGCGACAGCATAGCATGCACTTTACGCTAGTATTATGTGAGCAAGAGGTACCATCCCGGTCGTGCCGGCCCAATTCGGCTGCAAAGCAGCACGGCACTACCTTACAGTATTTATTCTATAACTACTTATAATTTTTTGTGAGATTTAGTATTGCGAAACATTTTGAAACGAGCAACCGTTTCAAATGAATGCATGTTGCATGCGTTATGTATGTTTATATTTACACGTCGCTAAGCTCATCATAAAATTTACTGCCGCGACCTTTGCTCGCGTATTCTGTTTCACAGCCAACTGCCATGAATTCTTACTACCATGCCTGTTCCGGCAAATTTACTTTATCAATGTGGCAGATCTTAATATATAGCTGGCCGGCGGCATCAAAGTTTCGGGGTGTTTTGTTAAGGATTTTATTAATATATTCAATATACAAGCATTTAAACAAGAAAGTGAATCGAATTGAATGTGATAAATTAATGGTTTTCGATACATGGATGAAATTGATGGAGTCGGCAAAAATACGCGCTGAATTTTGAGTAATTTTCCTGCAGAGTTAATTTAAGTGTATGCTTTAAGGTTTTTATGCGATAAAATAAAACGAAATCATTAATTTAACATTTGATATGGAAATAATATCCACTTGGGACTTCTGTATTTTCGTTTGATTTTGGTTAGCAAAGATGATTATAAACTTGATACGTAATAAAACTTGAATGGATACAAAATTTCAGGATTCGGGGTCCTAAAATCATGACGTCATAATGTATACTCTACAATATGGTCGAATCACTCGAACCTAAAAAACTAATCTACTACACAACAAAAGCGTTAGGTATACATGAATATGAAGCATTTGTTGTTTATCTGCGTTTGTTGTAGTTGTGGTGTGATCGCAAATAACTCAGCATGGCAGTCATAAATAAAGTCTTCTCCAATGACCAATGTTTTGTATAAAGAGATTAAAGCCCAGCAATAATAACTCCGATGATGATGATTATTATGGAATATGCTTAAATTTTAAATTTATATATCTAATATTAATAAATTATACAAGCCAGTGGCCAGTTAAGCTTACGATCTGAAACAAATGAAAAAGTTATCATATTTTTTTATTATCATATCATAAAGTTTTATCAAACCGGTGGGAGGGAGATAGAACGTCTGTATTTTGAAGGAGTCAGCACTGACAGTGTAGTTTCTGGCACAGACATCTTACGTCTCAGGGTCGGTATGGATGAGTCACTTGGACCTAGCTCAAAAGGGCTAGTCCGGGGTGAAATGGTACGTTCATGAGTGACTTTGACTACTCACTTTCAAAATCATTTACCGCTTGGCCTAGGTATATCAACTAACACAAAAATACTAACAGCGTTAATAATAGTGGTAAGGCTAAAAAAGGCTAAAGTGTACATGGAGGTAATTATCACTTTCCAAAAAGTATCCACCTTGACTCTATGTACAAAATCTGTATTTTAAATGTTCATGGAGCATGAATCACTGGAGTAAACAGCGATAAAAGGTTGTATAATATACTGGGCGAAATTACTGAGCTTCTTGTATGGTCATAAGTATTAAAGGCTTACACGATACAGACTACCATCGTTATCATCACCTGCTCATGTTTCTTTCAATGCTAAAATTTTTCCAGACATAGATGAGTTGTTTGTGTCTGGACTATAATAATATATGACTGTATATTTGTTTAATATAGTTGATTATTTTAATGGAACATTCTAGCGATGTGTGTGATGTAAATGTGAGATTCAACACTGTTAATATATTCGAAATTAAAAGATAGATACATATGTATTAAGAACTGTGTGAAAACACGTATAAAACTACGTGGGAAGCCATTTTGGAACAATATTTAGACCTCTTAAGACGAACTTTCATTTGTAATTAAAACAAGCTACATGTTTCATACAATCCATCTGAGTAATGGTGTAGGATGCCTATGCTAATTCCAAGTACGAAATATTACCAGTACAGTGCGCAGTTATGTATTTTTATGTTATTACAATCGGCTATACATCTGACAAATGTTGGTTACTGCACAACAAGCGAGACCCTTATAGGGAACTTAATCAGTGTCTGCGGCGACATGGCTTATTGAAATTAAATTAAAACACTAAGGGCGTTCATTATAATGTGCTGTAATTGAATATGCATATGCAGTTTCAGTACAGTACATTGGTAGTATGCATATGTAGGTTATGTGTAATTTGGTCTTGTGTTTCTTGGAAATTAGAAAGTCCAAACTTTCGTAATTATGTAAGATGATTATTAATTGCCCATAATATTATATGAATCTCATTATGTTTGTTCGACAAGTATTTATAGGTATAATGTCATTAGTTGTGATTAACTTTTGCATAAGAATTTCAATGAATACCTAATAGGTACATATTTGTTTGAGTAAATTCAAAAAGCCAACAGGTAAAAATAATTTTGCTATAGGTAGGGTGTACCTATAATATGATGTCATGATAAGAGAATTAGTAAGTGGTAGTGCCATGCTAGTAAGAGAAAAGGTAGTGCCATGCTGCTTTACAGCCAAATTGGACCGACACGACCGGGGTGGTACCTCTCGCTCACATAATAACAGCGTCAAGTGACAGTTATGCAGTCGTGTTTCGTGCGGTTTGTGAATTTCCGGTGGCCTATGGGGGGGTATAGGTGAAAGGAGGGCAACGCTTCTGCATAACATCTGGTTGTGCGGATGTCTATGGGTGTCGATAGTCGCCAAAAGGCTTCGACTGCTCATTCGTTTGCCCTCCTATGTTATAAAAAATATCTATCTTTAATATTGCTTGTTCATTTTTATACTTACGATCTAAATATTTAAATATTTAAACAAACTCAGGTTTACGTTAGTTTGGTTAATGGTTATTTGGGAGATGGATGTTATTTTTTAATGGGTGCCCGAAATTTGGGAGATATTATGTTGATTAATGTAATTTCAAGTAAGTTCAATTTCACTAGTGAGAGATATGCGGACAAGGGGCAAGTAAAACGCAAGACGGCTGTTAGCGCACTGACTTGTATTGTACGCAGATGCAACTGCGTAGTGTATGCATACCTACATATACATCAGTCCCTCCCCCATAGCTAAGACATAATATTGTACATTATAAAAACTTTTTAAAATCAATTTTGGAACGACATTTGCGTTGAGGTCGGACAGTCACGATCGGCTCTCGGACAGGACAGGAATATAACTTTTTTATGTTAGTTAGATAGGCAAACGGGTAGAGGAACCACATGATGGCGAGTAGTCAGCGTCGCCCATGAACATAAACAAGTTAACCTGGAACTAGCCCAGGCAACTCATTCATGTGTCGCCTATCTGAGACATAAGATGTTATGTCTTTATGCCAGTTATTACATCGTCTGTCCTACCCTTCTCTCCGAAACACAAACTTTTTGACGGGAGAAACAAGAAGGATGGTGGTACCCATGTAGATGGGAGCGCGGCACAGCGTAATCCTCCCAGCGGGTAAAAGCTTATATAATCAAATCTTTATATCCGTTTAATATTCGTTGGAAATATATTCCTCGAAACCCGCATTCATGCATGATATTGCATTCAAAGGTTTATGCATACATACGTATGCACTCCCACGTGTCCTAAAAAGACTATTCGTGTCAAACGTAAAGGTTATTGAAGTAAATACTTTTTCATTTGATCACATTTGCAACCGATTATACAAGCCTGATAGCGATCTCTCCTGAGGATGATCAATCACAGATTTATGATAAATTATGTCAAACGAATATTAATGATGATATAATTGAACATCTTTACGCCATTGTATGCTAATGTACAAGCCTTATCATGTGATCTTACTCACTAAGTAAACACATTTTGAAACGAAAGACTAAAGTTGGTGCAACCGAAATTGACTTGCTAAAATAATTATGCAGAAGTTATACATACACATACTATATACATACTATAACTATTTAATTATGCTTTGAACTTAATCAACAGTTATGTACCTAATATACAAAAATCTAGCGTCAGTGCCTGTTATTACACCTGACTCTCAGGCTTTTATTTCCGTAACACAACTAACTACCGGGCAAAAAATAAACAGGATTGTCCAATCATTTTACCTATTTCTGCGAATTGGTACCTATAACTATTACAGACAGGCGGGCTACAGAAGGTATAATTTTATAATCATTTTTATATTATATTAAAAGTATTTCGTTATCGATTAATACCTTATTGCTTTTATTGTGAAACACTTGGTCAAAAAAATCTAATCATCGTCTAATGAACAGTTTAGTAACTTAACTTAAGCCTTAGCTAATTTAAGGGCTTCATAATAATTTATAAAAAATCAATTTACCGAGCTGAGGATAGCTAATTTAATTCAGAGCTAATTCACAATAATTAACTGTTCAACATTTTCAATCATTACAGCTTGTATAGTCGCGTGATACAACTTGAACTTTATGAAACTAAAAGTAAATTATATATTAAAGTGAAACCGTCCAAGTATCATGAACTACAAATTATTTAAAGGTAAGCCGTATGAAAAATAACGGCCTCCCCTTATATTTTATGGCCGCTAAAGTTGCCATCAATTATTAAAGTTCGAAACTCTTAAGGGAGCATCGGAAGAGGTAACACGGATTCACGATACTTTGAGAAATTATTATTCTGTAATAGTTCGTGTCAAGTTCTAACTAAACGTTACAATTAGCATTTCTAAACAAGTTTTGAATTGCAATCGAAATGTTCTAGACCCAGTAATGAAGTATCATTAGTCAGTTGTGACTAGAACCTTTTTCAGAACTGAAACATAGAATATAAATAATAGTACTATTCTAGTCAGGTAAAAGTTAAGCATTTTATACGTAACACGCATATGTAATTGTATATATATATATATATTTAATAAAATTACTGTTCCAAAACCTTACATAAAGTGAAGACCTTTTTACGAAATTCAGCAAAGTAAATAATAAAATAAAAATCCTTAATGTTCCAATTCTTTTTTATCTTTGGCACAAAAAATGTTTATTTAGTTTTTTGGCGATATTCATTGGCACATAAGCCCGGCCATTTGCGAATGGTAGCGATACATACGAAAGGGACTTGCGAAATTTTTGCCAAGTCATTGCCGCCATTCCAAACCTGCCAAACAACCAACCACGCAGCGGGCGCTCGACTAATCCCTTGCCTCCAATTTATTTATTCATTTTGTTACATGCAATTTTTAGAGAGTTATTTATTTTTAACCCTTTGTGAATATCTGCCGCGGCGTGAGTGGTCGGCCACGGTCAGGCGGGTCCCAGCTAGCTTGCGGTTATTTTGTGATCTTATCTTAATCTATGAATACTTCACATAATTCCATAAGTAGGGAGCTTGAATCGAAGTTCATGTTTTAGTTGTTTTAGCTAAAGTTTATTTAAATATATACTACTATTCAAAAGACAATTACAAAAATATTTTATTTCGGTTTCAATTAAAAAACATACAGCAAATTAAATTCTTTGATATTATCTTACAATTTAATTTTACATTATTTAAATTTTAATTACATTTATATACCAATGCAAAATAATAATGTAAAATAGATGTGAAATATTCATAAGTTGTGCGGTTTTTGTAAACATTCTAAACACATGCATGTACAACAATATCTTGAGACAAGTCTCAAGAATTTAATGTAGTATGACCTAAAATTACTTTTCCTAGAGTAATAATATTATTATCATGAACGTTTTAAATTCCAACTTCTCATGGTAGTTGTTCAAAGCCTTGACAGTCGTATATAAATTATGTTAACGAGATATTTATTGTCTTAAACGTAATCATAATAAGCTAGAATTTTACAATTTAGATGTAAAGACCTTTATATACAAATCGCACAATTCATTTAAACATTTTTTTCTAAAAATAACCCTAATGTTAAATGGACATCTTTTATAAGTTGATTGGGATCTTTTACCCACATTTACCAAAATAACACTGTCCTAAATCTATATTCTAAGTGTATACCGGAACAGTTGAAAAGATTTAGGACCTTTCATCAAAATGATATCATCGAAATGGTAAAAGAACCACAATATATGATTACATTCCAATGGAAAGCTATTGTAACGTATGTTTAAAAGTCATATCTATGTTAATGATGTTGACAATTTAACAATAATTAATTTTAAACACCTCTTATATTATGTCTGATATAATAAATAAACATCCTGTTATTCTTGTTTCGCTAAATGGCAGTGGAAATTAGCATTATAAATCATAATAATATTAAACCAATGAACGAATATTTAAGTTATAAATCTATAATGTATATGGGCTTTTAATGACAATTCGGATTTCTAATATAGGTAATTCAGATTGATATCCTAAGCCAAATCGTGGATATCTGAGCCTTGATGTAAGTTAAGAACTAACCGGTGAGAGGGCTGTGCCGCGCTCCCGGCTGCATGGGTACCACCATCTTGATTGTTTCTCCCGTTAAACAGCTTTGCTGTGTTTCGGAGAGAAGGGCAGACAGGCAGTGTAATTACTGGCACCGAGACTTAACACCTTATGTCTCTGGATAGGCAACACATAAATGAGTTGCCTGGGCTCGTTCCAGGTAAACTTGTTTATGTTCATGGGCGACGTCGACCACTTACCATCAGGTGGCACGTTTGCAAGTTTGCCTATCCAACTAACATAAAAAAAAACCAAGATACTTGGAATTACATTTTTCTGTTTATATTATATTTAATACATTTTAAATTTCCATCTCTGGTTTTTTTTCCTAGCCTATACAGTCCCACTGCTGGGCAAAGGCCACACTCTCTCTTTTCCATGCATTTATATCGTGAGCTGCACTACGCTATATTTAAGTTAGTTTTTTTTTTTAAAGAGGGGGCAATCGGCGCCGGTTCACCTGATAGTAAGTGAAAACGACACACAGACACCCACTACACCATAGGATTAGCAGGTGCTATTAGTATGCCCTTTTCTTGAAGGTCCCTAAGTCGTTTCAGTTCGGTAACACGGTAGATTATTGTATGTAACGTTATTATTTCATTATTAAAACCTATTATCTCTGTTGAAGACAAGCCTTTAGAGTCGAGGCCAGTGGAAACATTATTGCGACGACAATCTTTCTAGCGTCCTTGCTACTAAAACGTTCTTGGTCCTGTTCAAGGCTATATGTTAGGTCTTTCACTTATCAGTAAATTTGCTAAAATATAACCTTATCTATAATAATAGATAATATGATGGATAGACTTAATTATTATCTCGTCTTGGTCATTAAAATCAACTGCAGTTAAAACGATGATCACTGAAATACATTCAACATGGCAGCCTTTTGACCTTCCCCTAGTTTTACACCCTTTACTTATTATGTAAAATTAAAATTTTCTAGAATATAACAGTAGTAATATGTATTAAGAGCGTGATAGCTTAGCATACTATTTGAGCTGTAATTTACTACAGTCGGAGCTAAGCAGCTTGATTTATTCACCGACCAACCGCTACTAATCTTTGTTGGAATTCAATTTGTTATTTGTTTAGAAACTAACTCTCTGCATAAGTAGGATTTGTTCTTAATTATAATCAAACAAGAATTGTAATTATCACTCGTAGGATGTCGGTGTGTCTTGACATTATTAATATGTTTGCTATTACACGCACTTATATGAAATACGAGGATTAATTTAGGATTTAAACTTATTATGTGTATAGTATTTTTTATTTTAGCTATCCCCTGCTGAATATAGGAGGCCTATATTCAGCAGGCATTTAATGAACGCCAAGACAGTAGATCCCTCGACACTGCACGGAGGTCGTCTTCTATGTAACATATAATTAAAATTTTTAAAAAAGTTCATTTATTGAATATAATATATGAATATAGTTGCAAATAAGTTTAAAGTTTAATTTTGAATATTGAACTTTTGTTTACCGTCCTTCAAATTATTATTTTAATTTTAAATTTTCGAATCATCATTGGAACATTAACAACAAAACATTGGAAGGCAAACAACAACTTGAACTGGAATTGTTTTGAACCTGAAATGATATTGACTTGACGAGATTCGTGATGAAAGATATAAAGAAGATGAAAATGATGATTTGATTAATAAAAATGGTTTTTATTTTTTTCATGTCATATGGAGGCAACCAAGCAGTCGGAGCCTTATGGTGACTACCGACGCCCATAGCCATCCGCATAACCAAAAGTTATGTAAATGTTGTATGCGTTGCCCTTCTTTTCTCTATATTGGGCCACCGGAAACTCACAAACCGCATGAAACAGCATAGCTGTCACTTGACGCCGATGTTATGTGAGCGAGCCTAATTCGGCTTCAAAGCATTATGTTATTAGGCAAATATAATTCCAATATATAGAGAGCTGTAAGCTTAAGAATAGAATTCAAAGTGTATAACTACTATAATGTAAATGTGTCCGTTATACTGACATTATTATTATCGATATAATATTCAAGATCTTAGGTCTCTACGTCGTAGAGAGCTAAGTACTATTCACAGTACTTCTTGACATCAATAACCTTAAGCGCTACATTATAGTAATATCAAGAAATGATGCCAAATTATATAGTCGAAAGATGCTTTTACACGAACAGCCAATGGCGATAACAGTTGATAAGTTTCGAATCTCAACACTGTACTTTTGATATGTAGGAATTACGCTACTAAAATTTCTCTACCACTGCGAATGTCTAATCTAAGCTATGAGCCAATTTAAACCATTATAATATTACTCATTGCGTTTAGTTATAATCATAAAGTGTAAGTTATAAAGTGTCATCTTTGATATTATCAATGACACAATATGCAACTAAACCATAAACATACTGGTAGGTACTGACGGTCAACGCAGGTTCATATCTCGCTAAGTAAAATAGTAATTTAGTAGACATAGAAATAATTTGTATGTTCTTATAACATCAGCTATTTGCCAGTGAAAGTCCTATTCAAATCGGTCCAGCCGTTTCAGAGATTAGACGTATAATACAGAGACAGACAAAAATTGTAAAAAATGCTATTTTGGTATATGTACCTTGTAACCATATGCATTCAATAAAAAGCGGTTATTTTAATATTATAAACTACACTGACATAAAGTTTCAATATCTACATCTGTTGTATGTGAGATGTATCCTAATCTGTCTTATTTAGTGTTATTGATATCATTTAACATATTTTTTAACAAAGTATCTTTAACAAGAAGTTAGTCTGCACGCACTGTCATGAGTTATTGCAGTTAAACATGAAACTCGAATGTCATATACCTTTTTATTTTGCAGCTTTGAACGTATTTTTTGTATTGTTGTTGTGAAAAATATAAATTTTATTTTTAGCATAGAATATTCTCCATATATTTATATTCATTAAAAGCGAATGTGTTCTACAAGTTGTCGTGTGCCCACTCTTATATTCTACTTCTCTTTCCAGTAAGTCAGTAATTGGTAAGGTTGGTTGAACGTGTGATAAATATATATTAATGACTCAAATGAAAATATGAAGTTACCAATAGTGACTAAAATTTAATAAAATACCTAAATAATGTTTAAAATTTAGTTAAGATGCGATGAGGTCAGCCTTGTTACTTTTAATGATAATTGCACAAACTTATGATGATATAAGACGTGATATAACAAAGGCGTGTTCCCAATTGACGGACGGACATACAGACAGAACCTTGACAAGGCTGGCAAATGAAATAGAAACAATACGATAATTCTAAGAATTTACTCAGCATCTGTGCTTGTCTTTATCTCAGAACATCTACCGCTGACAACATGTCGTGAGTGTAATTTTAAAGAAGATATGATAGGACAGCTTTCGTGCTTCTTATTTTTTATGTGATTGTTTTTGGACTTACAGTTTCCTGCTGGCAACGTGAATGTCGTTCAGAAATCATGAAATGGTCATATTGAGGTCATTCCTTTGAATGCAGTGATAGGAAGGGTCATAGGAAATGTAATAATACATAAATTAATTTTATAAGCTTGTAAAAGTAAGGACTCTTTCTTTCGTGAAATCAAATTGTAGAGAAAGACAATTGAGAAAAAAGTATAATGAAAATGTTATATAAAATTTAATTTAAATAATGACGTTATAGTGAGAGTATTGTCTATAAAATAAAGTGTTAATGTTCAAACTTTAAAAATCCTATATACCACGCATTTCTAAAAACAACTTAATTAAACTTCAAAACAAAGCCTAAATGTTTCTGTTAATTAGCGCTATGTTAATATAACAATTTTTTATGTCGCGTGTTAACAAGTTATTGTTGGAGGACTCTCTGTGTACTCTATTAATATATTCTCTACTTCAAAATTGTCGTTGTATTAAAACGATAAATTCACTATAAACATAATATGACTAAATATTTCCTATACTGTACACTATATAGGAAATATTTAGTCATATTCAAAACAGTCTATATTTATGACGTAATTTCTTCACCGTGAGATATTGAACGAAAAAACCTGCACAAAGCCATTATGCCTTATTATAGAGGTCATTCATCAGCCAGCTATTGATATTACATTAATACTAATGGTTTATAAACAGATACATAATTTATTTTGTCTCCATTTTGGCACTTAATTGACAAATAGATTCATATTAAATGGTTTTTTAATGGGGGAGTGGTCAGATCATTTTATGGAAACGGATTAATTATGATTTTACGCTACCAGTTAACGAGTGAGATTTATTAGTAATGCTATTTATAGAACTACACGACAAGACTAAAGTCGTAAATAACAGAAAACTATATCCAAAATGGCCGAATGACATCGATGACCGTAGCAAGTCTACAAAATCGATATTCGTTTGTTTGACCACAATAAGTAAGCAACACTAATATATTTTAATACACCACTGATATATTTTAATAGACTTAGCATTCTAGATTTGGTTTCGCTAGTTAAAAATAGTAAAAAAAACTTACTTTGGCCTAGATGTACTCGCTTCATCCATGGATATATCTGCGGAGGGTTCGCTTGAGCGTTGCCAGATGACTTTGAATTCTTTGTATTACTGGTACTAGAGTTGTTGGCTTCGTTGCTTTCATTACTAGACGTACTAGATGCGGGGCTTGATATGTTCTGATTGACGTTCGCTTTGTGTTCCACGGGCGAGGCTATCGGTGTAGTCAATCCGAGTTTAGTACTAGTAGCGCCAGAGTTTTGTCCGACATTGCCAAAGCCCGGTGACGTTCGACCGGGTCCCGATGATGTAGACAAGTCTTGCGGGGAAGCGACCCCAGTTGTGGAGGTGGAGTCAGCGAACTTACAACTAGTTCCCGTCGCTTGGTTGGCTGCCGTGGACATTATGTTTGGCGATAACGCGCCAGGGCTCGCGTTGGAGTGCTGATGCATATGGCTCGCAGCAGTGCCCAGTCTTTGAGGGTGCAGCTGCGTATAGTCGATCATAGACTGAGGCTGCATGTGAGCTCCAGTAGCAGGCGTGGCGTAAGGATGTTGAGGGTAATGGTGCCCAACTTGCGGTGGTGAATAACATGTGTTGGGATATGTGGCCGCCGCTGGGTTCGGGTTGTAGTAGTCCGCACCTGGCGTTGGCAGTCCTGGATGTCCAGTTTGTTCCACCGGTGTTCCAGTGCGGCCCGGCACTTGGTTCCCGTAGCACGAGGCCAGGGAGTTGACGAACTGGTAGGAACTCATCCCGGCGTTATAATTTAAGTCGTTCATTGGTAACAGATTTATTTTTCCCTTTTCCTTGAGTTCACTCGCTGGTTGTCATCGTCGGGCTATAGTCTAGTCGGACATATTAAGTGCTACAGATGTCCGTCCGATTCAATTGTCCTCGCAGAGTGGCGCTTGATTGATGGACCTGTGGTGAAATAAAATACATTAGTTGGTCAAATGCGACGCCTCGTTACAACATGACGAATGTGTTTTATTTAAATTGCTAATATAACGGATATTATGCTAAAGCGATATTTAATATAATAACTGTTCTTAAATATGAAATATGAGGTAAATTGTCAATGGGAGTGTTAAGTGCATAAGGATACGACACCTTTAAAATGGATTATAAATACCAGGTTTTGTATAACCGGCTTTACTGTTTTATATCCAAGTTGTAAAATTAAAGATATTTTAGATAATACATTCTGAGTCACGTCGGCAAATATTATAGCTTTTTTCAAGCACAATAAATAAAAAATAGTCGTGATCTATATGTAATGTTTTGTTTTATAGATTTTATTATGTTCACAATCTTGGCTAACAACTTTAAAATCGATATAATTTAGAGTAAATATTCACCTTGGCTCATAATTAAATAATAAATAAACTTTAACTTTCACAAACTCAGTTCCTACTTAAATGTCAAGCTTTATTTAAAAATACAATAATATATAGCTTTTAATTTAAAATTATAATTAAAAGTGATAAATATGTTATTTATTACTGTTCGAACATGCGTGAGTTATAAGTTTTAAAAACTTGCGATTTTAAAACTTATAACTCAGTTTTTATTATACCATAATCAGTTTTGTTTCAATTATTTTCACAAATTCTAATTCATTCTAATTTAATCATTTTTTTTTGCTAGTAGAAAAAAAGAACTTTTTCTATGTTGCTAATTAATGTTACTTAGCAAACTTGACAAAATAGAAAAAAGTTTTTTTTATTAGTTTGCTAATTCATGGCGGTTGAAACAATAAAAATTCGTGCATATGTCAAGTAAAAAAATCCCGCCACGTGGTAGGGCCATAAAAGTGTCGTCTGAGGTTTATGTGCGGTAGGCCGAATGTGACTCCTGCCGATTTATGAACTCCTCTGGTGCATACATCTTCACGAGCAAATTACCGTTTATTGTACATTCATTGTGGTGATAAGAATGACGAATGTGTGAATTTTGCTTTTAATTTTATAGTACATGTTACCAGATTTAAGTTATTTATTGCGAGACCTGTGCCAAATGCGAATTACGTTATTGCGCCTCAGAATATATTATGTAATAATATGTTATACATGGTACATTTAAAAACAATGTTATTTGTCATACAAGCTTTTCAAAGTGCCTAAATGATATTTAAGATGTATACAGTCCAGATCCAAGTAACTTTTGCTTAATTAGCTTTAGTAATAATTGTTAAGAAGGATTATAAATATGAACAGAACAGGCATCGCTTTATTGTTTAAAAACACTTTCACTTAAAATCTATCTACTGTTAGGTAAATCGTAGCCGGTAGATGAGTAGCGAGGGATCGATGGTCTTGGCGTTTTTTAGGAAGGCCTATGTTCAGCAGTGGACGGATAGGGGCTGATGATGATGATAATGATAATGATTAGGTAAATATAACTACTCATATTATTATATAGTCATTTTCATAACCCTTACAAAACTGCAGCAACTATCGTCTAGGTTATAATAATATTCATAAAAAATAACAAGATAGGTAAATAAAGCAAGCAACCAGTTACTAAGACTACACGTTTAGGCAATCACAGCCTAATCTAGTGTAGAGAGAGATAGCTTTCACAAAATCATTAAAAAAGCTTTACTAAAATTATTTAAAACGGGATATTTACCATGTTTTTCATGGTAAACAAAACATGGTAAATATCCCGTTAAATTTTTATTACCGGGAATTTCCCGTTAAATAAATTTAGTAATGAAAATAACCATTTTAACTTAAAATCATAAATAAAAAGCTCTATTTAAAAGTATAGCTTATTCGTACCAATATTAAAAGCAAAGCTTATTCACATCATTTTGATTTGTCTATACTAGTTGGATGAGATAATAATATATTATATGAGATGTAATCATATATTATATTATTATTATATACTAGTTGGATGAGAGAGACTTTCATACGCTCTCCGACCCTCAGTGTTATTGGGAGGGAACATTGTCAATCACGCCGCTCCCACACAAGTCCGTGGGACGATAGTGATGATGAATCAAATCCGTCAGTCAGTCCTTCTGATCCTAGCTTAACTTAATGTTATAAACTACAGACTTAGCTATACTCTATACAAATATATAAAATTGAAGTGTCTGTTTGAAATTTCAAATTAACAGCTTTTCACTAAATACATATGTAAGTATATATTTACATCAGAAAATCATTTTTTTTTGTCTGTCTGTCATTTTGTTCTGGCTAATCTCTAAAATGGCTGCATCAATATTAACAGGACTTTCACTAGCAGATAGCTGATGTTTTAAGGAGTAACTGAGACTATAACAAAAATCATCACCAAACCAGATAATATGGCTGTAAATCGAAGTTAACGTAGGCGAAGCTGCGGGCAACAACTAGTTCCTTAATAAGTCTGTAGTATTAACCATTCAGTTAAGCTAGGTTTTATGCAAGCATAGTTTCGCCAACCCCTATTGGATAGGTTCCTACATATTAAGCAAACTATGGCCTAAAACCATCCGTAGTTTCGTGGAACTACTTGTGGCCAAAAGTGTCTTTAATATCGCTTCTACAAGTCTATTTTCTTCTACTCTATCTAACTGGGGAATTAATACTTTCCTTATAACCCTCTCTAGTGTACCTATTATCTATTTGCTTAAGCATTTAGTTAGCAAACTATTTTAATGAATTTTTATGGGTGAAAATAAACAAAATAGTTATAATAGAGCCGCGGCTAAGCCAGTCGTAGGAGCGGCTCTATAAATAAGATTGATTGCCTCAGTAACACATTTATAGCTAATGTTCTAACTATTTTTGACCGTTAGGCAATAGCTTTTGACATTTCCCTTTACTTTAAATTAACACGTTATAAAATAAACCAAGAATACACTACAAATGAACTATTATAATATCTTCGAAATAATTACTCAGTTACAAACGTTTATACTTAACATTTAAATTAATGAAACAAAATAAAGATACGGTTGAAAACTTTTACAAAAGAATTAACAATTAAACGTTTTTGATAAAGTTTTTATTAACGTTAATTTCTTATCTTGGACGCTATTATTGTTATTATAATAGAGGCATTTGACTTGCAAAGGATTTTATTTTTAATTATTTTATTAGACCTCTTAATAAATGCATGTTAATCTAAATATTTTTTGCGTGCAAATGACATTTAATATAAGTGATAATTTTTTTGTTACGCAAAACAATGAACCTAATAAGTTTTAATTCAACAATTTTCCAAAAAATGTACAATAATGACGACTTTGAAATTGATTACATGTTATAAGATAACATTGACAAAGTTTTGAACATGAAAATATAGTTATTAGTCATAAATAAATTCATAGATAAGTCTGTCTACTAGATATAGAAAGTCTCTCATAAAGATACACGGGAATGTACTTAAATTGCTAAAATATCTGCTTGAAATAAGTTGGATTTAAGTAATCTATATGACGATGTCCACTTTTAACGCTTAAATATAGACACTATTATTAAGAATGAAAGACAAATTCATAGATTACACGATCAACTTCATAGGTAGAGACTATAGAGTACCTATGAAGTACCTAACCTATGAAATTGTATAGACATACCCGGGAATTTATTTTTTCTTAAGTTTTAATTTAAGTAATTTGATATTTGATTGTCAGTACAATTGTTAAGCTCTTAATTCCGTTGTGTGACATGCAGACAACATGTGTTTCGTTATTTCAGTATAGAAATTTTGTCACTCCCGTCCGGTGCACGTTAAATGGGCCGAGCGATTTCACGGCCTCTTAGTTTTTTTATCAGACCAAACCAACATCCTTTGAACTAATTTCATTTTATTTAAAAAACTCATTACTTTTCGGATTTGGAATTATTACCATGTATGCATAAACCAGTGGTATAGGATCAAATTAATATTGACTATGGGGTCTTCATATACACAAATGATAAAGTACCTATTAAAAGAATATAATTTCTTCGGTGAAATACTTTAAATGAATACATAATAATATTTGTTTTAAAATTCAAGTACTAAAATAATGCATGTATAACAGAAAATGAAAATGTGTACTGTGATAAACATATTGATGAGAAATTTTTTATGATGGTGAGTTAGGTACGATCAACTAAATATTTGATGACGAAAATTAATCACTAATATGGTGCATTTTTGATACTTAAGTAAACAGTATTAATTAATATACTGATAGAAAGAAAATTCTGGGCGGGCTGAGTTTAAGAGGTAGAGTAATAATTAATGACTTAAGTTGGTGTTTGTTTATATTCTTAATAGACCATCTAAGATTATTTTATTTTTAATACTTCTGTCTCCAACTTTAAGACAAATAAATTATAAGAAGAAGTATTTATTCTTAGACCAAATTTAATTGATTTCAGTTATTTTATACACTGTTTAAATAAAAGATATTATGTATATTGGTATGAATCGTAACATTGTAGTTTGTTATAAGGGACGCATTAAATTGTTATTTACTATAACTAATAGATAAAAATCAAAAGCTATTACCGACTATTTTCAAACAACGATTGAATCAATTCCTCAAAGCTCCCTAATACAATAGTCCTAGAGGAATAAACTTTAAGCTCGTCATAAAGTTGACACTTCGAGTCTGCGACGTCCCAAAAGATTAACTCCGACACGCTTTGATTTTACTTTGATCTCATTCAATATCTCAATGGGACATAATTTTCAATGACTATTATTATATAAAAATAATACTCACTCCAATATATTTTAGAGTGGAACTGTGAACTTTGAACACAACGACACAAACATCCAAATGCACTCACAATTAACAAACGATATCGAAATAAACTGATAACTTTCGAATCGCTCCAAAGTTCGGAACGTGCGATCGCGGCGGAAAACCGTTCGTGTTTTCCCGGCGTTCGGGCGTCGAGTGCGGCGCGCGTCGAGGTGAGCGGTCGAGACTCGAGTCGGGTCGACTCCGGGCGGGGCGCGGGCCGAGAGGGGGCGGGGCGCACCTGAGCCGCCACGTGGTCGCCTCCGCTCCCGCTACCGCTTAGCGATTAGCTTAATTAGAGGTTACACAGATTCGATTTCAATGGACCGATTGATGATTATTGTTTTTTAAATCGCTTAGTTCTCCATCATCGGTTATTGTGATTGACGCGATTTTAAGTTGTTTTTATACGTGTTTTAACACGATTGTTTGTTTAATGGAAACAATATAAGTTATGCTTTTATTGGTTGATTTGTTTTTATTTTTAAGTCAAGATTAATAAATGGATCGGATTTTTTCCGTTAGGATCTTAAATGTATTACATTAAAGAGCCTTATGCTCTTACAAATGCAAAACATGGATAAAATTGCTTTAACAGGGTCTTAGAAAAACCTTTTACTTTGGATATGAGAAAATATAACCTAAAATATTTTGTCTTGGTTGACTACTAGATAGCAATTATTACTTATTTCTTCTAGTATTTTATATAATTTAAAAAAATATTTTACATCATTATTTTGTGAGTATACATCCTTTTTCTAAATTAAGGCATCAAATTATCTTAACTTTTGAAGACATTTATTAAGTTATCACTAACACTTTAACTTATCTAAGATATATTATAACATGACCATCATTATGTTTTAAAAATAATTACAAAATTTAAAAATAATCTCTACCTATTTCTTATCACCACACTTAATGACATCTGATTCCATCAGTGCTTTATCAACGTCGAAATAAACGGATATGTTTCGTGTATAACACATTATATAGAATTCTAAGTATAAAAGGCTTAGAAGCTAGTTTTATGCACCTGCTAATAGGTATGCAGTAGGTATGGTATATGTATGCAAGCATGTGCATAGAAATAAGGGATGTTTTATGAATTTAGAATATCAACTTCGAACGTTAGAATGACCGCTCAAACGCTTTGCATTATTTGACTATAAACTTCAAGTCTCAATTTGTTATGAGTATGTCATATGATCCAGTCAATAAGATAGTTATTTATTTTACTGGCTACCTACTCTCGATCCACGATTTCGTCTGTTAACTTTAATACTTGACAAAAAGTAGGTACAGGCATAATATGTATTAATCTATGTACCTAAATAAAAAATCGATGTATTGATCCAAGTAATAATTTGTATGCCAATTTTCATCAAAATTATTTTTGCTGTTTTTTAACTTAAAATATCCTTTTCAAACTTCCACAATTAATATATTAATAATGTAATTAAATTATTTAATTTTAAGTGTAATTATATTAATTAAAAATGTAATCATTATTTGCTGATTATTCCTGAAGGGTTTTTTATAGATATACCTACTAATCATACATACATCATCAGCTCGTTACCGTAGGTAGGTGCCTACATGGACGTGGTCCTTTTTTATCGATCATTCGTTGTTCGCGTGTGTTTTGCAATATATTTTTTTTTAACACTTTATAGCCTCCGAAATGCGACTGCATAGCTGTCACTTGACGCCGGTGTTATGTGACTCACTCACATAACACCGGTGACAGCTAGTCAAGTGGTACCACCCCACTACCTCTTATATATGAATTGTCGCTTAAAATTAAAAATTAAGTTACCTAATTAAGTTACCTAGCTATTCTGATGAATAAGCGATATTATTGTATAGTTTCATCAAAATCCATTCAGTAGTTTTTGCGTGAAAAAGTAACAAACATACACCCGTACATTCATATATTCTTACAAACTTTCACGTTTATACAATATAAAAACCAAGTATCAACATAGAAGTAGGTACTGGTGATATTTTTTGTGTTGTGAAGTTTATAGACATTTAATATTTCATAAGATGCATACAATTGTAACTTTATTTAAAGTCATATTAATATAATATTTAAAATTTAGTCCATACCGTTTCAGCTAACTAGTAAATAAGGGGGAAAAATAAAACATATAAAATCCTTCTTATAGAAAAATACCTATAACGTTTCATCATTTGACTTCGAGGAATTACGAGGTCATTCTAAATATTTGCCATTCGTTTCCGAACGGATTTCTCATAAGAAAGCAATTCTAGATTTTTTATTGATGCGTCAATATTATATAATAATTTTTAATTTAAGGTGTTCTTTGCGATTGCAGATGTATTAAATGATTCATAATAGGATTATTATTATTGTATCTTTTTTAATGTATAGTATACTATAAAAAACTGTAAAAAACTAAAAAATAGTAACTGTAAAAAACGTTTGTCTAATGAAAAATAAAAGACCAAGACATGATCGAGAACTTCCAAGTTTGATAGAAATTGATAAAGAACTCGCTTCTTAACTTCACTCAAGGCTGATTTACACGTAGGTATAGGTAAAGTAGGCAAGATTTGACGTGATAACGTCTTATAATTCGATGGAGCCGGCTGTAAGAACGAAAAAACATGACGTATGCGATGACGTATGCGGCGTTAACTCGCCCTGAGGCGTTCCATTTTCTTATGACGTTGTCACGTTCAACTATCGTCAGTAAACCGACTTTACAGACAACCGATTTTTTAACTTAATTTTAAGCGACTGCATGTAATTAAGTAGTAAGTTGCAAGGTAAAATTTTGCGTTTGTTTGTTTACATTTTTATATTATAGCCTAGGATGGCAAACGACCAGTCTAAGCCTTTTGGCGACTTTCGACGCCCATACCCATCCACACAACCAGAGACTATGCAGATGCTTTCCTTTTCTCTATCCCCCCGATGGACCACCGTAAACTCACAAACCGCACGAAACGCGACAGAATACGCCGGTGTTATGTGACTCGCTTACATTACACCGGCGTCAAGTGACAGCTAGTCAAGTGGTACAACCCCACTACCTCTTATATAAGCATTGTCGCTTAAAATTAAGTAAAAATTTTTTTTAGAGTTACGGTAGTTTCTTGTAACATCAGTCATGACAAGAAACTCATCATCGAGCTGTTTATACAGTCATGGTCTATTAACATATAAGGAATTTTTACTAATTACTTTTTTTGACATAATGACACATACCAAACCTCTTTGGTTTATATATATAGAGAAGGTACGCAAATGAGCCGACCTCTGATAAGTGGTAACCGTTAGTGAGATATAAGATTGTATGAAAAAGTGACCGTATCATACATGTATAATATTACTATGACCTGTATAGGTACAGCAGTGTTGATAAAGTTATGGATATTTACTGAAGGTGTAGATTGTTCTTGACAGTTCCACAGATATTGACCATACGAGCCACCTTTGACAAATTAAGTTGATGCACATAATCTTCGTGATTGTGGCACACAACGGAAACTTTTTACGAAACTGTAATAAATTATTTCTTTGGAGTTAGTAAATATACCTAAAGAAAAATGGCAGTCATGGGGCCTGCCGATATACCTAAGTGAACCTTATGACATAAAAAAATTCAAATTTTAATACTAAAAAATTTGAAATTTCATAATGACGTCATAATGTCACATTATCGGTGAACTCGGTCACGCGAACCTGTAAGATTTTCCCATACCGAAAATTGCTCAACGCGGCTAAAGTGATCACTTCAATAATGTAATAGCCATAAATAATTCTCTATACCAGTATAGATGTGAAAATATGTCATCATCAGCCCCTATCCGTCCATTGCTGAATATAGGTCTCCCTCAATGAATGCCAAGACGACCCAAAGCTTGAAAATATATTCCTATTATTTATTGAGGCATTAAAGAATGTAGGTAATATTATTATTCTTCTTACTTAAATTGACTAGTTGTGATAATTGGATATCGGTGTCTTGTTCAGACCTATTTACATTCGTCACTCGGATGATGACGATACGGCTTAATACATTAATTACAATCCACATTTTTTTAAACACATAAATGCTAATAAGTATACGTTAATATATTACTATTATTAGCAATTTTACAGATTATAACCACAAAATAAATACACGCTAACTAATTATCAGATCCGTGTGTAAGTGTCAGGTGAACGTCAAATTTCAAGTCTATTTAATTTTGATGATGTTATTTTAACTAATATATAGGTACAGCTTGGCAAAAAAGAGTATGACGTGGTGACAGGTGGAACTAAATATTTTACTAAATGGAAACCTATGATGTTGACAATACTTGGCCGACAAATACTAGATTTTGAGTAAAGTTTAGTGTTTCACATTTATTTTTAACGATTTTATTAAATTATCTTGCTGATTTTCCATATTATGATGAGACCTAAGTGAAAGTGGCGCCTTCATTTTTTCCATACTCTTTTTTGCCAAGCTGTAGATGCTTACATTGAACAAATATGTTCTTTTATCATCATAATAATTATTTTTCCACTACGTGATATAAGTAGGTATCTCTAAATGATTGCCTAAGCGTCCGTTTATGAATATGGCTTTTATATTCTTGCTACATATTTTATATGTGTAAAATTTTATACACATAAAAATGTGTGTAATTAAATTGTACTACGTATCCAAAATAAAAGACTCTTAATCTTCATACGGATGGCCGATGGGCCAATAACGTTTAAGAGTGGCCGCGTTTAGAAGTGTTGGCCGATCATTAACCAGGTGGTAAGACGATCTCCGTCCAGTGATCGGTTCGTGTTGGATGCGAGTGGCGGAGGATGGGTCGTCTTGGCTTTAATTGAAGGAGGCCTTCAGCAGTGGAAAAATAAAGGCTGATGACGATGATGATGAATCTTCATATAGTATTCATATGAAGATATTAATAAAACGAAGTATTAAGTACCAGAATCTTCTATCATCATACGATTTACAGTAACAATCATTGATTATATTTTTAATATACTTAGGTATACCTATGTGTGTAGTATACAGTACATACTTCGAATGAAACCTCAATAAAAGAACCAAGATAACATTTTACTATTGTAGTAGTTATTTAATATACAACATAGGGTTTAAATATGTATATGTTCCAAAGAGGTAGAGTTAAACATAGTATTTATGTCGACCACTACCTATCCACCGACCACAAGGTGGTCTTACTTCTTTTATGCATCAGTGGTCTGGTATAGAAAAAACGAACTAGAATACAGATTGTATTCATCTAATCCTACTATACGTCTCATAACTTTACTTAAGAACAATAGTATAAAAATACTACCTATTGTTATATCATGATAATACTAACAATGTACCTATGTATTAAAAAAGTCTTCATGACTTACTATTTCACCACGAAGATAAGCTCTTAGTTCCACAAAATATATGTGTTTTAACGCTTTATAATCTTTTCATTTACCTAAAATATTATATTAGCGAAATACATAAACATCCTACGTATAAAATTAGATACTCATTTATAACATCAGGAAAGTCACTATACATAGGTACTTGTAAAATCAAATAGGCGTATACATAATGCCTATTACCATAAAGAATTAAAAACATGTTCGATGAAAATGGAATTCGAATACATTGAATAATTATCGATAGAATTCGATAAACATACACAGTCCCAACAGGCTGAGTCTCGTGGGTATAAAATTTATTACAACTTAATAAACCACCTCGCACGCACATGTTCAAACATATTCGAATGATGTCTGACTTACATAATTTACGACTTGGGGTGCTTTTTCATCTTTATCTGACCCGATACGAAGGAAAGGGACGCTAATATTGTTTAAAAACCGCTTATCGATATTTAATTATGCGAGTTTTTGTAACATTAATATTTGATATTTTAAAGATTTTTTTCTGATTAGCATGGCGTGTCATTTGAATATTTAGGTGCCTACAAAATAACATAGGTATACCTAACTTATAAGAATCAAAGAGTGATTTTTAAAGGACTTACTATTCTGAAAACTAAAATATGCCTTCCACTGGCAGTCCTTTCTTTTTATAATAAAAAAAAGTTTAAAGGCCTCGACTATATTGAAGATATTTTTTGTCGCTCTTGCATAGATGTTATTCTGAAAGAAAATTGCTCTAAACTTTCTTTCTCAAGCAAACTAAATGCATATGGTATAATAGTATTTTAAAATAAATACTTTGACGTCACTTAATGCAACAGTTCAAGGCATACAGCCTTGATTATAATATATTGATGACACAAAGGCTTGTGCTTGCACCTAGCTTAAATTTTTGTGTCATCAAAGGCAATAAATTGATAGATGTTAAGCTTTGTTTCTAATTTGATTCCTTTTTACTGCTACTATAGGACGTTACTTCTTATAATTAGTTAGCCTTTTATGTATAGCAGATTTGGGACACAAATATAGTTAAAACTGACTTTTTATAATCGTAAGTCGAGCATTGTATTCAAAATTTGTTATGATCTACAAGATAAAATTTCTACTTAGAATTTTATTGTAATTTAGCTTTTTGCGATTAGATTTTCACTAAATAAGTACCTATTTCTAACTGGTCTTATATAATTTAACCAATTTAGTTGAAGCTAAGGCAAAGCTAAAGTAATATTTATTTAAGTGACTATATTCTTCTTAGAGTAGGTACTGAATTATGTAAGTATTGTGCTCTTCTTTCTGCGCTTACAATCCTTTTGTGATTGTCTTTAGATTGATAAAACAAGTTGGCGATCACTTATTTTACATATATACAATATATGTACCTATATAACCACGTTTTAATACCTATAACTTATTATATTTAAACCATCTTAATAGAAAATCATAATATTCTATACACGTGACAATCCTTAAGGAAGAACGATCGCGCGAACTCTCATCTGATCGTAGCTTCTTATTGGCGAGATCTATTTATACGATTCTTATATGAATCGTAAATTGAGTTTAGTGTAGGTCAATTTACCTGGAGCCTTTTTTCTGGTAAATAAATTAAAAGCCATATGTTTCTATGCCTTTTATTTTTGAATAGGTATTCATTCAGCTACTACAACTAATTGATTACCTTTCAAAGGTACCTAGGTACTCATGTTAGCAAAAATTATCTAGTAGTTATAAGAACATGAAATATCTTAAAGAACCATAAACACAAAATAAAAGTTCCTTTTAAGCTATTTCTAGCAAGAGATTTTTTGATAACTTAGAATTTGATATCAAATAGGTTGGCCAGTTTCGTACTAGTTTTAAACATTTCTTGTTTTGATAGTCTAGTTTTCTAACTAGTCAACTGTACCTATTACCTTATTAAATATTTCAAATCAGAAAATATAATATATTAAAATGGATTTCTAGGAGCTATTGAGAACAAATAGCTCCTAGCTATTGAGAACAATAGCTCCTAGAAATCCATTTTAATATATTATATTTTCTATATCTATAGGTATATTATATTGTTGACATAAATGCACCATATAGGTGCAGGCTTGAGGGCAACCTCTACGTGAACTTAATCATTAAAGTCCTATTAGGTGACGTCTCAGCCTACGTCTCGTCTCTTTTGATATATAAAAAAAACATTTAAATAAATATAAATAACTAAATTTTAATACTATCTTCTG
Organism: Helleia helle; assembly: GCA_963853865.1. Lineage (NCBI taxonomy): Eukaryota > Metazoa > Arthropoda > Insecta > Lepidoptera > Lycaenidae > Helleia > Helleia helle. The sequence goes on along the minus strand of OY971416.1, from coordinate 14,036,706 downwards.
TTATTACTTAACTAACCATGTTCTTTCATTTGAATAAATTGTTTTTTTTTATTTATTACCTACTTATTTTTCTTGTTGATAAAATGTAGATAGACATGTAGTGAAAATGTTCATATACTAATTATAAGCATTTACAAATTAGTCCATGTAAAAGTATAAAAATAAATACCTAATAATTTATAACATGTAATACATTAAATAATTTGAAGATAATAATCATAATTAAATCAAAATATGCACGTGACGATTGGGGAAAACTAATCTGCTGTCTCTTTCACACGGCCGGTGTGGCATAGGAGTGAAAGGGACGGCGGGTGCATCGTCAGGGCGGGCTGAGGAAGCGTGCGTACGCTGCAGAAGTGGGCGCGGTCGATCGCGTGCGGGCTCGCGCGCCCATTGGCCACAACCAGTTAGAATGTGGGCTGAAGGTGTCATGGTATAATACAGTTTTCTTTGGAAAAACTTTCCAAATGCTAAGTTTTAAAATTAAATACTTTTTAATAGGTATGTACTCGAGCTTAGTTTAATTTGAAACTAATATGAAAAATCATTAGTGTGTATTTAAAATATTTTTTCTCGATTTTTTTTGGTCACAAATTTATTTTTATGTACTTAGAATATAATAACTTGGATTAAATAATCTATAAATATACCTACTGACTATTTTTTTTTCATTTTTTCATATAACTTGCGATTTTGTTTACCTATTAAGCCTTGTGAAAGAAGATTTTTATGATAATGACTGTTGATAAATAATTAACCTAAAATAAATAAAATTGTATTATTTTTTATGTAAGTAGGTAATCGTCATTTTTTACGGTTTAAAAAGTATTGACTAATTGTCTATGTAGGTAGGGTAGGGTATCTACAGCCAATTGCTCACACATGATACCTTCGACGATGATAATTTGTTTGTCTTTAATACCTGTAGATATCTTCATTTATTTTTGACACGTCTACGTTAAATAGGCACTCTTTCTTGTCGTACTCTAGGAGTAATATCTTTCTTTATTTTCTTGAATAATTTGTAGGACAATCTGCTTAACTGCGACGTATATAGTAGGTACATAGACAAGCAAACACACATTTATTCTTATTTCAATCTCAATACCTTTACTAAGTTAGAATTATAATAGATATCTACAACAGAACCTATTGCTTGAAAGATTCTGTATTAACAACTAACGACACACTGTAATTAAGTTCTAAATATATTTTACTTAAAGAGTTCACATTTTTTATAATTTTAAAAGATTTTTTGCAGTTAGGTACATTTTTATGTCTGAAGTTTCAGATACTTAACAGCAAACTTCGACTATGTTTACTGCATGCAGTCGTATCATAGCAGTAGTTAAAAGTAGGATTTTGTAAACAATCATCCAATGTTAACTAAGGTGCTGCCAAAATCATCCCTAGCATGGTTCAGGTCTTGTCTCGGCGGTGGGGCTCAGCGAAGCTCTTGGGCGAAGCGAATTGAGCCGAGGGAGCTCTTATAAGAAGAGGGGATAAAAGAGCAGGGGCAAGGGGCGAGGACAGGAACTTCATCCCATTGTACTGTCCCGACGTTGGGAGGGGTTGTTATGTGGTACGGGACAACCCCTCTGTGGAGGTGGCGTCGGTCCCCTGAGGGTCTGACTAGCCGTCGAGGTGCCCTGTTTGCTCAACAGATCCGGGGTACCTCACCAAAGGCGGCCTTAGTGGCACTCGCCAGGTTTTAGTGGGTAGAACTGCGTCCACTTACCAGCTTTAGGGCGCAGAGAGTCAGCGAGAGTTAAAGAAAAAGAAAAAGGTGCTGCCATTATAATATTAGGTAGAGATACAAGATACAGAGTTTTTAAATATATATTAAATACGTACCAATATTTGGAACCTAAAATAAAAACTCATGAAGTAAACACGAACACTGAACCGTTGGTCTCAACTGATAGAAAAAGGCTTCTTTTTTTCTCAGCAATAGAATTTGCTACACACAGATTTTATCTGCAATCACAGCTGTAGGTCTGGACATTTGCTTGTCATCAGTCTTTCTTATTTGCTATAGTTAAGTAGAAGACTATACATCTAGTGGGTACCTACAGGTCTGGGTTTTCAAGACTGACCAAGTGTACCTACCTAAAAGGCTTTCTTCTAAATTGTACCCGACAGGTACACGGGACTAGACCATGTTAATATAGCTTGCTCATCGAAAAGAAACCTTCATATCCAAAAACTTCACATATCCTCAAACCCTTAGTGTTTCAGGATATGTGAAGTTTTTGGATCAGAGTGAATATAGCAGAACTATGGCCTATATAGTGATAATATAGCAGAACTATGGCCCATCGTACTCTTTCCCTTTTGACTAAGAATCACTTATTTTTCATGTGAGTTCGATACATAAGCTGGCAGATGTGCCACTCGATGGTAAGTGGTCGACGCGACCCTGTCAAAGAACATAAACTAATTTACCTGAAACTAGCCCAGGCTACTCATTAATCCTATCCTGAGATATGTGAGTCTATTTTAAGTCTCTGTGCCAGTAATTACACTGTCTGTCCTGCCCTTCTCTCCAATACACAGTAAAGGTCAAGGACACGGGAGAAACAAGCAAGATGGTGGTAACCATACAGCCGGGAGCGCTGCACAGAGCATCGACTTAAGCTTAATTAAATAACATTAAAGCTCTACTTATCTCATACTTTACTCATCCAACTATAATTAATCCATCTTGCTTGTTTCTCCCGTGAAACAGCTTTGCTGTGTTTCGGAGAGAAGGGCTAGACAGGCAGTGTAATTACTGGCACCGAGACTTAACATCTTATGTGTCAGGATAGGCAACACATAGACGAGTTGCCTGGGCTCGTTCCAGGTACCTATACTGGTTTATGTTCATGGGCGACGTCGACCACTTACCATCAGGTGGCACGTTTACCGGTTTGCCTATCCAACTAACATAAAAAAAATAAGTTTACTTACTACTTCGCCGTCACTTATCTTTCTACTCATTGTAACACCACCATACAATTATCCTTATTTATGTCTCTTAAGAATTTTGCAGTTTTTCAGATATAGATTTATCCTTGGCTTTATTGACGTCTGATGTTTATGAATGACGTTCACCACTTCTTACCAGACAATTAAATATTTTTCATAAATACATTAGGGTAATTGAAATAAGAGAAACAATAATTTGAAAACTTGCTTCAATTACCAATCCTCGTGTATGAATAAGTTGTGAACGGTTTTGTTCATAGGTTTTCTCATAAGACGTCTCTTTTTCTCAAAATGAGTATATCATAGACAAAGGAATGATAATCGTGTAAGGTTCGAATAAGAACATAGATGCTAGTACCTTTTACTTGCGTTCAAATCTAATTGAAAACCCCTGGACAGCAGCTGATTTTTTTTCGTTGAGGTTCAAGAGTGGAGGCCGTGTTCGAGTAGACGAAGTTTCGGACGGCCATTAAGCAGATGGGAAGACGATCTCCGTGCTGTGGCCGGTCCATGTTAGATGTGAGTGTCAAGGGATCAGTCGTCTTGGCGCTTTTGACATATGTTCAGCAGTGGACGGATAGGGCCTGATGATGATGATGATGAAGGAACTCTAATCCAATTGAAATATTTCCTGCACATTACTTTTTATACAATTTTCACATTTCACCAAAATTGCAATCTTCATTGGTGCCAAACGGCGTGGCAATGTATCGTAACCATAATATTATATGAATATTTATGTAGAAATTGGGTAAGAAGGACTTTAGTTTAGTACTTTTTCTTTCTTTTGCGCCGGGAAATGCATCATATATGCATCACGCCGGGGAGTGGGTCTCTCCAGAGTCGGACTCACTGCGCCCGAAAGGTGGTAAGCCCACTAAAACCCGGCGAGTGCCACCAATGCCACCTCTCGTGAGGTGCCCCGGATCTGTTGAGCAAACAGGGCACCTCAACGGCTAGTCAGTCACTCAAGGGATCGACGCCACCTCCCCAGAGGGGTTGTCCCGCACCACAGAACAACCCCTTCCAACGTCGGGACAGTACAATGGGGTGAGGTTTCCATCCTCGCCCCTTGTCCCTCTGCTCTTTTGTCCCCTCTTTTTAGAAGAGGGGTACAAAGAGCAGCTCCCTCGGCTCAATTTGCTTCGCCCAAGGTGCTGAGCTCACCTAAGGCTACTAGGCTACTAGGCCACCGCCACGACAAGGTTGAACCATGGTGGGATGGGCTTAGTACTTGGGTAACCTGATGTAGTAGTGACCACTTAGTATCGAGTGGCTCGCCTGCCTACAGTTTGCAAATTAAATTTAATCAGGGTTGCATAGGAAATAAGGTAAAAAGTTGCCTTATTTTTATAATTTCAGCTTCAGCCAGTGAAAATCCTGCTACAATAGGTCCACCATTTTCCTAAGTTAATTGCAAAAAATAACAGACATAAAACAACTTTTTTAAATGAATAATTTATTAGGTACTTTAACACGCATTCAGTAAAAAGCTCTCAACTGAACATTACAGACATATTTTTTTATATATAAACAATAGTAGCATCATAATAATAAAACATTATCCTACGAATATCCTTCGTGGGATTCAAACTCAAGGTTTTCGTTATTGTCTAAATTTCATCACTACGCCGAGTAAAATGGTTTAAGTCTAGTGTCGTTTATGTAACGCTTTCGAACGCCGTTAAATGTGCCGCTAGTTTTTTTTTTCGGATGCATCTATGCTAACGGCCCGAAGGCCCTAATGCTACATCGGATAAGTGTGAGCCCATTTGGCTCACTTTGGGCTTGTAAAAGTGGGGGGTTGCCCCCCCCCCCCTCCAACCGTGCAGTCTGCGACCACACGGTCGCCTGGCGTCGGGTTGGAAAATGAGCCGCTAGATGTCACTATATTTAGGAATTGCAGGATGGATTGTTTTATTTTAGAATGGTATGTCTATAATTAATGTTATAAAACAATATAATTTGTATGCTAATTTTGTTTTTATGATACTAAAATTTATGTATGCACAAGTCTCAGATAAAGTAAAAAAGGTAGATAGCGCACTTGGAACATGAAAGTGAAGCCACTTTTTTAAGTATGTGTGAGTGAATGAAGGGTTGCCATTTTTTTTAAATATCCCTTAAAATTGCATATTAATAAAAATACGTAATAAGTGAATGCGATAGTGAATATTTTTATAAAATACAATAATATTACGAATATGTAGGTGGCACGTAGGATCACTTTATAAATTGTCTCAATAGATATATTATATTGAGACAATTGTTTTATTTATTTATTTATTCCCATGAATGTAGTAAATACATAGGTGATATTAAAAAAAAATTAAAACAAGTTCTATTCTATAACATGGTGTGTGAAAATAAAACTTTACATAAATAAACAATTAATATAAATTAACAGGAAAAAATAGTTACAATTAAATAAACTTGATAAATACATTATGTCATTAAAATCATTGTCAGAGAATAACAGTTTCAAAATAATTGAATACAGTCATAGACCTATTATGTACTTAATATAACTATTAATTATTTTTTACCCTTTTTTCATAACATAATCTAAAATAATAATAATAAAAAATGGAGGAAGGTTAGAGAAAGACTTATTTTATTAGAAGTCTATGTATTCGGCGAAGTCTACGTTGTGTATATTAAAACGGTGTTCAGACCGTTTTAATGGTGTGCCTTATTAATTCTGAATTATTATAATTTAAAAATTAATTATGGGTCATTTCGACTCAGTCATACAGCGATCAAATAATAAAATAATAATTATGTCACCTCTGTACTTAATTATTTTGCTATGGCTTTGCCTGAAATTGACTTACCCACTATTGGGCTATTTAGAAATACTAACTTCTGGCAACACTCTCCCAATACGTCATTTCGGGGCAATCATATTATTTATGTCGATTAACCTCAAAATGGCGTTAAAATATCTTTAAAAAATATGGTCTTGTGTGTATTTATGTGTGAAACGATATTTTATCAGACTTTTTGGTCAATTTTGTAAGTTTTTACGCCATAAAATTACACAGAACTGTATTTTTTTGGCAAACTTACTGCACGACGACTCATAAGATACTAATGAAAAATGAGCTTAGTTTTGGTGCATGTGTGTGCGTGAGCGCGTGTATTTACATGAAAGGAGCTGAGTTTTGTAACTTCAGTATTAGCAAAGGCCGTGCGTCATCTACCTTTTTTTACTTCATCTGAGGCACAAGTAAACAGCGTTAGGACTTGCTGACTTATTAAATATAAAAATATATTTTTTTACTTCGGGAAAAGCTCTGAGGCATCCCCCAGGGGAGTGGATCTCCCCAGGCGGCTATGGTGAACTCGCTGCGCCCGAAAGGAGAGGTTCCTATCCTCGCCCCTTGTCCTTTGCTCTTTTGTCCTATCTTCTAATAAGAGGGGTGCAAAGAGCCCCCTCGGCTCAATTAGCTTCGCCCAAGGTGCTGGGCTCACCCTAGGCTACTGAGCCCCATCGCCACGTCAAGGCCTGAACCATGGTGGGGACCATTATTAAGGCCTGTTACTTATATCGAGTAACTAACCTTTGAATGTATCGGTACTAAGAACCTGCCACTTGTATCCAATTTAAACAAATTGCAAACTTATCTAGATGACGACCAACCATCCATCTTCTCAAACGCGGCCTTTATACTAGATCCTTGTAGGGTCGGTCATTATCTACTAATATTTTTTTTTTTCTATTGTATATTATTAGCATTTACACTTTTGAACACTTAGGTAATTACTTACATCCTTGATCTTCTTAATTGTCTAGGTAGATAGGTATATAAAACTACCATCAAGTAAAGGTTCCGTGTTGGATGCGAGAGGCGAGGGATCGGTCGTCGTGGCGTTCAGTGAGGGAGGCTATGTTCAGCAGTGGACGGATAGAGGATGATGATGGTGAAAGTAGTCTTGATGTCAGTCGATTTTACGTTCATGTATGGACTGTGAAAATTTTAATAATGAATGATGTTGGGTAATTTTGAGATGTATATAAATCAACCTTTTTTAGTCCACTACTAGATATCATCTTTTAATGAACTGTTAATGCTGATGCTCCGCAAGTCTATGTAGATACTATTTCCAACCTTGTTTCTTCTGCATATCAATTATATGCTGCAAACCGTTGTTATGCAGATGATAGCACCGGAGATGCCCTATATATGATAGCACTGTCCGCTCTAATATTTCTCGGGAACAAGTCAATGAGTGTCGGAAATAACTTGTGTCTGAAATCGAGTCTCTGTTGGCCAAAGTCTCGGAATGGGGGCGACTTAACCTAGTCCAATTTTACCCCATCAAGATACAAGTTTGCGCGTTTACCGCCAACAAAAATCACCCTTCGTCATTCCTCTACTATTTTATTTGAAGGCACTTCCCTAACCACTTCAGCCAGCATTGGGATACTTGGCATTTTTATCATATTCTTGACCTTCAAGAAAAGAGCATACTCATATCTGAAAGGCCGGCAACGTACTAGCTAATCTTCTGGTGTAGCGGGTGTCTGTGGATGTAGCTTTTCACTTACCATCAGATGAACCGACTGTCCGTCTGTCTTCTTCCCCCGCCACTCGCATTTAAATGGAACCAGCCACGGCAAGTCACCAAGTAGTATGAGATCAACTGACCTCGCTCTTCCTGAACGTAACCTCCACTCCAGAACTTAATCCGCTCACCAGCCATCGATGTATAGTCTCTTCAATAGATTTGTTTTCTATGTCATCAAGGGGCAAACGAGCAGCCCGAGCCTCACAGTGCCGACGCCCATACACATCCGCATAACCAAGGCCACGCAGATGCGCCGCCCTCCTTTTCCCTATCCCTCCCATTGGGCCACCGGAAACTTACAAACCGCACGAAACGCGACAGCATAGCTGTCACTTGTGTGACGCCGGTGTTATGTGAGCGAGAGGTACCACCCCGTTCGTGCCGGCCATGTTCGGCAGCAATGCGCATGGCACTACCTCTTACTAAAATATTATAATAAAATAAAATAACAGAAATATGATATAATATTTTTGTTATTTCCGCTGTTATCAACCTATCATCGACTGGTAGACATTCAACAATTACTAAAACTTTAGTAAATTTGAGTAACCTTTTTTTTCTTTTGCACCAGGAAATGCTCTTAGGAATGCTCTTAGGAATGTGGACGTAGCTCTACTCACTAAAACCCGGAGGGTGCCGTCAAAGCCACCTTTGGCCCCGGTCTGTTGAGCGACAGGGCACTTCGACGGCTAGTGAGTCCTCCAAGGGATCCACTCCACCTCCACAGAGGGGTTGTCCTGCCCAAAGAACAACCCCTACCAACGTGATCGGGACAGTGCAATGGAGTGAGCTTCCCATCCTCGCCCCTTGTCTCCCCCTGCTCTTTAGTACCCTCTTCTTGTAAGAGGGGTACCAAGTGCAGTTCCCTCGGTTCAATTGGCTTTGCCCAAGGCGCTGGGTTCGCCTTAGGTTACTGAACTCCACCACCACGACAAGGGTTGAACCATGGTGGGGAAATCTGAATAACTCTTGTTACGCTGACTTTGATATAAGACAAAGATATCGATGGCAAAATTTGTGTTAACTATCAAGGAAATGTAGACCTTGATCATCATCAGCCACTGTAAGGAGTAGATATATTTAATGGCCTAGATATATTAGTCCCACCGGTGGGAGGGAAGCGCTGTGCCGCGCTCCCAGTTGCAGGGGTACCACCATCTTGCTTATTTCTCCCGTGAAACAGCTTTGCTGTATTTCGGAGAGAAGGGCAAGACAGGCAGTGTAATTATTGGCACCGAGACTTAACATATTCTTATGTCTCAGGATAGGCAACACATAAATGAGTTGCCTGGGCTCGTTCCAGGTATACTAGTTTATGTTCATGGGCGACGCCAACCATTTACCATCAGGTGGTACGTTTGCCAGTTTGCCTATCCAACTAACATACAAAAAAAAAAAAAAGTTATTTCTTTATTTGATGAAGCTGATGGTGCCTGGTAAATCATATCGTCATCTATAACAATGAACATGGGGTCTATGCATTCCCAATAAAAGAAGAGTAAAACACATTTAAATAGATATATTTTATTTAAAAAAAAACTGATAAGTTACTGAACGTACTTACCTAAATTTTACTTAATGATCGTGTTAAGTATCACAGTATATTACAAGGCTGGGTTATCTGATCGAAAGTCGCCTCATTTATTGAGAAGGAATTATCCTTCCAAAGAAATGGTTTTAAGACAATATAAGAATGATAAACTTAAATAGCACACGTCGACCTAGGTACTGACCTGAATTCCTAAAAAGTATTTAAAAGTCGTCCTGAGTTCTAGATGTCACCAAATTTTGACGTAGTTTTCATCTTCTTAGGGTTCACTGAGAGATATAGATGCTGAACATAGGCCATGTTCAGCATTTTTGAGTTAGGTGAATAAGGGGTTACCATACGGTCTCCTAGGTAGCAGCCTGGTCGAAAATCCGCCGTGGGAGCTCGTGGCGTTGATTCTCGCTGAGATGTGCCTCCTCGTTTTACAGAGGAGGTCACAATTGGGTGAGTCTCATACCTGGTAGGAGCTTTCACGTGTAGTACGAAGGTGGGGGGAGGTCTTGGCTCAGTCGCCGGACGTCTGAGGCACTGCGTCCGGTCCTGGTGTCGTGGATGCGCCGCCGGAGGAAACCCTCACCCTCACTGTACATTCATATTTTGGTGCGTACCTGTGTCGGGTTACCAGGAAGTAGCTGACGCCAGCCTGCCTCGAGTGTGGTACTGTGGAGGATTCGGCCCAACATACCCTAGAGGTGTGCGATAGACGGGCGCAATTCGCAGTAATACTACATTTCTAGTAAGTACTAGAAATGTAGCGCCAAAAACTTTTTCTATACATTTTGTACTGAAAAACAATAAATCAACGCGTAACCGGTGGGAGGGAAGTGCTGTGCCGCGCTCCCGGCTGCATGGGTACCACCACAGAAATCTAAATAATTTAGATTTCTGTGGGTACCATCATCTTGCTTGTTTCCCTCGTGAAACAGCTTTGCTGTGTTTTGGAGAGAAGGGCAAGACAGGCAGTGTAATTACTGGCACCGAGACTTACATCTTATGTCTTAGGAAAGGCAACACATAAATGAGTTGCCTGGGATCGTTCCAGGTATTCAAACTAGTTTATGTTCATGGGCGACGTCGACCACTTACCATCAGGTGGCACGCTTGTCAGTTTGCCTATCCAAGTAACATAAAAAAATCTTTATCGCCAAACAATCCTATTTCTTACTTCTATTAAATTGAAATTTAAATACAAAAACTACGGTAAGACACAAATATATCACACATAAAAAAAATTGGTGATCTACGAAATAAAATTGCTCAAAATAGCCGCCGCTGTCACGAATTAAAAAGAGTGAACTGAGGTTACCTACCTAAGTTCACTCGTTTTACTTTAGTTAAAAAAAAAACAAAATAGTTCGTTTTTAATTTAGTTATAAAATTTACTTTCAAACTTCTTTTTACTTATTTTTTTTTAGGAACAAATAAAGTTGGTTGGCGATAAAGAATATTACGAGTTGATTTCTGACATTTCTAATACCCATACCTTAAATGGTCCGATAGAGTCTTTTGATCCCCATACGAAGTAGGATTAATAGGCATAAAAAAGTTTTCTTTCTATTTTAGCATTTTTTTTCTGACCGTAAACACTCTCAAAAATCTGTGAATGCAGTTCAGAATATCTTAAAAAGTTATGGATGAAGGAACGTTTTCCTTTTTTTTTTTTTTGTTCCCGCTGGGGAATGCTCTGATGCATACCTCCGAGCCCGGGGGAGCCCGGGGGTTATGTGGGACTCTCTGCGTCCGAAAAAAGTTGGTAAAGTGGGCGCAGACTCTACCCACTAAACCCCAGCGGTGTTCTTCTAATCGTGCTGGCCCGGTGCGGGAACTATGGTCCGCACCGGCGACGGCGTGCCTGGAGGCACTCTCCTCTGAAGGCAGGGGATGGCGTTCCCTCCTTCTACTCCACTTAAGGCACCCCGAACACCTAAGGGTGCCTTATAGCACGAACCTTACGCGCGCGAGGCAGATCCCCCGACCGGCCACGCACAGGTCCCTCACGGCGGTGCGACCGCCTGTCGCCGCCGCGCTCTCCTGCGAGAAGGGGCACCAGTGCGCTCCCTCACCCGCTCCGCCTCCTCCTTCTGCGGCATCACGACTTCGCAGAAGGAGAGGACTGCCTCCCATGCACTCTCACTGCCGGTCATCGCGCGGATGACCGCAGGGAGTGAAAGGTCGGCGCCGACCTCGGTCACGAGGTCCGCCCTTTCTGGCGCCCAAGCAGGGCACTCCGCCAGGGTGTGATCAGCAGTGTCCTCTTCACTGCTACAGTGATGACACCCTGGCGATTCCTCCGAGCCTGCTACCTTGCACAGATAACTCCCGAAGCATCCGTGCCCCGTCAGGATCTGCGCAAGGTGAAAGCTAATAACGCCATGCCGCCGGCCAACCCACTGCTCCAGGATTGGTCGGACGGCTGACACCGTGCGATGGCCAGCACTCGGCTCCTCCAGCCGTTCTTTCCATTTTCGGAGGACTCGTCGTTTAAGACGCCTCCGCCAGCTCTCCTCTTCAACTTGTTCAGTCTCGTCCGAGACTCCCTCCTGGTCCTCTCCACGTCTCCTCCGCCAAGAACGCGCGAGGGTACCTGCCACCAGGTCCCATGGTGCAGAGCCAGCCAGTACGCACGCAGCCTCGTATGAGGTAGTGCGATACGCACGGACGGCCCTGATTGCCATGACTCTCTGCGGACGTCGCAAGAGAGCCACGTTTTGTCTCGATAAAGTAGCCGCCCATATCGGCGCGCCGTACAGCTCCATGGACTGCAAGACACCCGCATATAGGCGGCGGCAGCCAGCGCTGGGCCCTCCCATGTTAGGGAGAAGGCGGCTCAGCGCCCGTGCAGCTCCAAGCAACTTCGGCGCTAGGCGCCGGAAATGTTCCTGGAAGTTCCATCGACTGTCAAGGACGAGGCCCAGGTACCTCATGGTCGACTGGACAGCGATGGAAGTTCCCCCCACGATCAGGTAGGATCCGGCTGGAGGAGCCCGACGTGGCCCGTGGAAGCATATAGCTTCGCACTTCTCCAGGGCCACTTCGAGCCCGAGACGTCTGATCCTCGCAACCACCTGCGCAACACCGGCTACCGCACGTATGCGGGCCTCCAAAAAAGAACCTCCGCGTTCAGTGACAACAGTATCGTCGGCGTAACAGGTAACGCCGACGCCTGTCAGATTCGCACCGCGGAGCACCCAATCATAACCGATGTTCCACAGGAGCGGCCCAAGTACCAAGCCCTGTGGAACACCGCATGCCACCTCTCTCCTCACCCAACCGTCTACCGTTGGGTAGGTGACGGACCTACCTGAGAGGTAATTCTCCACAAACCTCCTCAGGTAGTCCGGTACCCCGTGGTACCTCAGCGCCCCGCGAATGGTGTCAAAGGGCAGGGTGTTGAATGCATTGGCGATGTCAATAGACACCGCCAAAAGCACCCCTCCCCCCCCGACCACCTCATCGGCAAGGGCACCCACCCTGGTCAGAGCGTCCAGAGTTGACCTGCCCCGCCGGAACCCAAAATGGAAGGCGCTGAGGTTAGGCCCCACATTCTCCAAGTGATCGACGAGACGGGCAGCTGCGATCCGCTCCAGCAGCTTGCCTGCCTCGTCGAGCAACACGATCGGACGATACGCCGATGGCATGTCTGCCGATCGTCCCTCCTTCTGGATCAGGATCAACTTCCCCTTCTTCCACGCCGTGGGAGGAACGTTTTCCTGTAACTATAACGGTTAAGGCACCTTATCCTTAACCGACGTCTCAAAAATCCACCTTTATTTTATCCACCTATATTAATATCTCATAATTATAATGGATTATTTTAACTTTCTTTAGCATATAATTTAAGAAGCAAGATTCAATCAATTTTAAATTATACAAGACAACACTAAAAATTAATATTCAAATATCTACGTCAATAAAACAATTTGTTACAGATGTTTCAGTACTTTAATTTGATGTTTCGCAAATTCGAGCAATGTTGCACTACGGGAAAACAACAGTGCCGCTAGGAACCATTAGTCAACCTGTCGCCCCTTGTCAAACGCTGAACTTGCCCTTTCGACACCCGTTAGAGCTCCTCCTGGCAGCGTGTGATGTTATTAAATCGACTACACTGTAATCATGGAAGCGGTTAAAAAAGCAAAAAATAATCTTTTCACATTCGAATACCTACATATTTCTTATATTTTACTTTTATAGGCTAACTGGCAGACAAGCCATCTCATTGTAAGTAGTTTACCTGGAACTAGCACAGGCAACTCATTCATGTGTTGCCTGTCCTAAGACTTTAGATGTTAAGTCTTGGTGCCAGTAATTACACTGACTCTTCAGCTTTGCTGTTTTACGATAGAAACAAGAAAGATGGTGGTACCATGCAGACGAGAGCGCAGCACGGTGCATTCCCCCACCGATGTAAGATGACACTAGTGACTAACATACCTATACAATTGAATATTTCCAATCAAAAAGTAAATTCTATCTCTTTCACAGTTGAAAACTTCATTTAATATTCAAAGGTAAACGACCTTGTATCCTTTTGCATGAATAAAATATTCGGTAGAGGTTCCAAGAAATTTTTAGATAATTACTTAAGGTCAATTGAGATTTGCATCAGTACCTACCTTATATATTTAAGCTCGATTTCTTAATTTGCATTATAAAAACAAACAAAAAATCCATAATTCTCATTGAGTATGTAACTGGATAGAGTAGTAATGTGAGGCATAAAATTCTGAAACCGGTCAGTGATTTGTTAATGACGTAATTTAATAACAATTTAACCAACCAGTGATCTGAATGTAGTTTAATTTACGTCCCATCGGCCGTTCATCTACCAATAGCCATCAATCGGCCAATCTGAGCGCAAAACCAGCACGCACGGCATCGCAGCACAAATATAGCGGAAATTGTTTTCATACCAAAAAGAACATTACCGCTTTTTTCCGGTTATATGCTCGATGTTATCACTACATATTTATGAACAATCACAGCTACATGTAAGCTTTAAGAAATGGTGTTAAAAGTATAAGATAAATAATAATAAAAATATTTTTACCAATCACACCACCTAGTCTCATGTTAAGCTATTTTATATTAAACTAGTGGCACCGCCAGAAGTTGTCCTGTACATTTTTTTTTGTGAATCTAAACCATTCTCGAATCCCCTTGAACTCACACAAAAAAAATCATCAAAATCGGTCCAGCCGTCTAGGAGTTCAGTGACATACACACGCACACAAGAAATATATATATATATATATATATATATATATATATATATATATATATATATATATATATCTATAAATATTTACATTATTAACAATTATAGATAATTATTTAAAGCTAAAGTTAGATTATACTAATATAAACTATTCAAAGGGGGAACGCTGCCTAAAGGGACTCCTTTTTAATAATATATTTTAGTTGTTTTTTTAAATATTTTTTTAAGGCTTTTAGTTTTAGGTTCTTTATCTATAAATTGTTGTAAACATCACACCGTATTCTCTATGTAGTTCGCGGCGATTTGAACCCGCATCCGCAACGTGTAGTGTCCTGCCATGTGATTACTACACAAGTCAGCTATCGAAATAAAAAAAAATGAAAACGGAAATAACTCATGTTATTTTAAAGATGAAATATTATATTATTTAAAAAAAACGCTTGGAACAGACTTGGACATTTAAAAAAAAACCGTCTGACATCTGCGGGACAAACCCACGAGTTTTTTAATTGATCGAAGTGATACGTTTTGAAATTTGAGACTACCCTTAACCTCTTTCTTTCTTCGTTACTTAACAGCGGTGCAAATCTGAAATAAAATATTAATAAAACATTTAATAACATAAGGAAAACCTTTTCTCTTAAATGATGAAGAAGGTATATAGATTTGACAAAGTTTATCTTCCTGTCCAGTCAAAGACACTGCGATAACTGGACTTAAATGAAACCATGATGAATGCCATCAATATAAAAAATGATCAAGCATATAACCGGATAGAGTAGTAATGTGAATCATAAAATTCCGAAACTGGTCAGTGATTTGTCACTGACGTTATAGAAATTCAACCAACCAGTGATCAGTATGTACGTCACACCGGCCAATCATCTATCAATGAACATCAGTCGGCCAATCAGAGCGCAGAACCAGCGCAGCGTCGCATCACTTTGGCTGAATTTGTTTTCATACAAAACATTACCACTCTATTCCGGTTATATGCTCGAAGACGAATGCTAAGTACCATTCGAAATAAAATTTAATATTATACTGGTGATTTTTTTATATCATAGGCGGGCAAATGAGCAATCGAAGCCTTTTATTGACTATCGACGCCCATAACACATCCGCACAACCAGAGATTATGTACTAACCCTCCTTTACCCTATCCCCCTGGAAACTTACAAACCACACGGTATTACGTGAGCGAGAGGCACCACCCTGGCTGTGCCGGTCCAATTCGGCTGCAAAGCAGCATGGCACTCTTATATGAATGTTTTTCTAAAAAATATAAATATAATTTGCATTAATTTTTATTAAAATAACTGTTATCAGATTGATCATCTTTGTAATAATTATTATTTGAAACAGATTATCTTTTTTGATTACGGCCTTTTAAGAAATGTTTATTGGTACCTAATCTTTAACGAATTATAATAGGTATCTCATTCGATCATTACCTCAAAATCTAAGCTATCTGGTTCCTAATATATTAGATAAAACTAGTAGTCACATTATCTCATTATCATTAGTAGGTAACCTAAACTAACACTAATAATTCTCCCCACCATGGTTCAGGCCTTGTCGTGACGTGGGGCTCAGTAGCCTAGGGTGAGCCGCTGCACCTTGGGCGAAGCTAATTGAGCCGAGGGAGCTCTTTGTACCCCTCTTATGTCCCCTGAGGGGCTGACTAGCCGTCGAAGTGCCCTGTTTGCTCAACAGATTCGGGGGGCAAACCCAAAGGCGGCATTGGTGGCATTCGCCGGGTTTTAGTGGGTAGAGCTGCGTCTACTTACCAGCTTTCGGGTGCCCCATACCCTGGGGAGACCCACTTCCCCGCGAGATGCATCAGAGCATTTCCCAGCGTTAAAGAAAAAAAAACACTAACAATTCTAGTAACTACATCTAGTAATGGGACATAAAAGTATTTTAGTAATATTATCCGCCGGTAGCCGGGTAAACCGGTCGCGGAGTGCGGTGCGTCGAACAACGTTAACTTACATTTAGCCGTCAGTCAAAAACAATTTGGAATTTAGTGCTCGCGGAGGGTCGAAATAGAAGGTGAAACTTAGAAAGAGATGATAATACTTCAATAGTATTACTGCATTTAATTTTGTATTAATTATTATTATTATTAGGACACAATTTTTTATTGTCATAATAATTCAACATAATATTTTCTTTTTATAAATTTAACCGCTAAAACACAAACAAACATATTTTTAATGTTATTATTGCTTTCAATTGTTTGTTTTCAATTGTTTGCTTTCAATTGGCTTTCAATCTTCGCAAAGGAAATTTGTGATTTATAAATTGTCCTTTACGGCAAGTCCTTTTCTTTGGATATACAGTTTAGCCAAATTACCACTTCATTCATTTCACATAAACATACTGGCGTAATCTACGCTATTATTAGGATTAGGAAATTTGATCACTCTTACTTTTGATCCAGAATTGATTTTTAATCGAAAGTATTAAAATAGATGGGCTATTTTATGTCATATACCTATCGACAAACTACTAAACAAAATAGCATAGAGATAAAACAAAAAACATTATGATATCTTTCTAGACTATCTACTCCATATAATTCCACACAGTTATTCGTTTCAGCAACGGCACGGTTGCTCTACCATATATCATTTCCTCCATCCACTTGCCGGGTTAAACACATAAGTGACATTGACGCCGATACCTATACCATCGAATCTTGAGCCCTCTCACGGAATCGTTCATACTAAATTATAAACTGGTAGACCGCTATCAAAATAACTGTACAGCTCAAATTAGACTGGCCTTTGTTGGACATTTCGGGCGCCTACCTACGTCACGCTATATTATGTCCAGGTAAATGACAGGAGTTTTTGATTGGAACTGCGACTGGCAGCCTGCAGCCATTCCAATATTATTATAGAGATTTTTGATTCAGAATAAAATGTAATTAATTAGTTATTCATTACATTCCTTCGAAATATTTTGTTTTGAAGGATTAGTACTATAATAACTTATTTAACCTTTTGAATCCCAGCATATAAACGTCTCGCCATATCTCTGACGCCAAGCCACTTTTTCTGTAAAATTACATTCATAAAATATAGGGATGTTGAAAACTTAAACGATATACAACTGAGTTTTTATTTTCGTCTTCCATTTTCTAATAAACCGTACTCACAACAGGATATTTTATTTACCCAGCAACTACATCCCAATATAGTAATAATATTATTAGTAATCTTTACATCGCATTTAACAGAGACTTTATTAATGTAAAAGCAGATATTAGAAAATTAAAATAATAAAAATTACGATGTTGTTACAACATTATCCAACATATTTTGTCTTGGTATAGTGACAATGGCGTGGCCAGCCAGGCATTTTTTTAACATTCTCGCATCTGAATTAGGGATATAGCAGTGTACTCGTTGTTAAACGATTGTATTAAGATTTTTTTTAAATAATGAAGCACTACCTTTTACTAGAGAAGAGCCATATTTAAAAATGCACAAGGATTTTTAATTTTATAATTAAAAGATTTAATGTAAATCGGTATTTTAATAATTATTGTTTTTCTTAACAATAATAAAAAAAATAACAGTTACATACATCGAACATAATATAACCGGAATAGAGCGGTAATGTTATGTGTTTTGTTTGGCCAACGCTTCTTTGCACTCTGATTGGCCAACTGATGGCTATTGATTGATGATTGCCAGATGGGATGTACATCACTCAGATCACTGGTTGGTTGAATTGCTATTACGCAGTGAAGAATCACTGACCCGTTTCGGAATTTTATGGTTCACATTACTACTATATATACGGTTATATGCTGAATGGTTAAATAAAATAAAATACTAGAATTACGAATCAATCTTACACTATCAAAAATCTTTGAAAAAAACCTTATATTATGCTAAGTGCTACATAGATAAATCACATATTAATATTTAAAATCACCAATTATATAGTAAAAGTAATAATATGTGGTATTAAGATGTATATTATGTAATAAAAATCTTAAATATATGTATAGTATAAAAGAATTAAATATATTTCCGTTTTCTGGTATCCGTAACACAACTTACCACGGGACCAGATTGACGTGGTGTAAAAAGCAAACACATATATTATTATTATTTTGTTTTTAATACGTAATACGCTCACATGGACCATAGTAGTCTGTAATAAAGATATTTGAATTTGAAAGTATCTCAAACTGTTTATTCGTTGCTAAGCAACCTGTGGTCCATAGGGTAACTCAGATTTTTATGAAGTTTTATTTTGATCGCGCGTTTCGATCGATTACACGCACATACTTTTGTTTATTGGATGACCTTACTTTAAAAAGATGTCTTCAGACGATGAGGCCAAACCTTCGTCACCAAGCATATTAGAAAATATAATTCATGGCAAAAAAAGAAAATACTTATAATAGTGGTGAATAAATTAAAATGAAACTGTCTAAGGAAACTCAAGTGATCCCTGAAGATATTGCGACTGAGCAATTATCAACGTTATGTATTTGGCCACGACGAATTGAGGTGTGACGAAAATCAATTATTAAAAAAATATCAACTTCAAAACAAATTCAACCAACCAGTGATCTGTATGTACGTCCCATCGGCCAATCATCCATCAATGGCCATCAGTCGGCCAATCAGAGCGCAGAACCGGCACAGCGTCTCAGCACAAATTTGGCGAAATTTTTAATCATACAAAACACACAACATTACCGCTCTATTCTAATTATATGCTCGATATTACAATCATATGTCACAACACTAGCTGTCTCTTATAGACGACTATGGCGTGTGAGGCACTCCTTTTATACTCATTTAACATCTACTTTTAAAAACACTAAATTTATCAATATTTTTGGTTTATTTATATTAAATTCATGCTATCAAATACAGATGGAAGCTTATACTTTTAAATTAAATAAATAAAACAACTCAAAAGTAATGGTTAGATTGTTTATTTCATTATATGATGCGACTTGTATTTTGTCACATATTGGCGTCATTGGCGGTCTGGACCAGATTTCGTTTTGTCACGTCATATAGTCGACAATGGCGTTCAAAGGGTACGTACGGGTATGTACGCAGAAACTATCGTATTTTGACAATATTTAGCAATAAAATAGATTATCTTGATGCTATCTAGTCGAGATAACGCTGTAGGTCTATTTTAACACGGACATCAGAAGCTGTTGTGTAAGATATCCTACTAATGTTATACCTAAACGCGTTTGTATGTACCTATGGATGATGGACACAAAAACTACTGAATGGATTTTAATAAAATTTCACTTTAATATAGCTTAACATCAGAATAGCACATAGGTTATAATTTATAAATATTATATTGTGTGAATATTTAGGTACACGAAGTGTGGGTCAGCCATTGACCAGGTGGAAAGACGATGTCCGTGCGATGGCCGGTCCGTGTTGAATGCGAGTGGCAAGGGATCGGCCGTCTTGGTGTTCATTGAGGGTGGTCTATGTTCAGGAGTGGACGGATAGAGGCTGATGATGATGATGATTGTGTGAATTGTTCGAAATTCTAATCCCGCGCAAACGAAGTCGCGGGTCCCAGCCATCAGGTAATAAAGATAAGCAAACATTATTTTTACCATATTCTTGTAGTATTTTAGCCAACATGTAAAATTTTTAATGATTTCAGAAGCAAATCACCCTGAGCATTGATCAGGCGATCTGCTTTCGAACGATGCCAGTGGAGCGTTGGTGATAAATGATCGGGCCGGACAATGCGCCCTGCGAATTCTTTTGTCGCTCCCTTTTTGTATGGACACTGATGTTTCTGTAATGTGTCCACGACGGCCATTTTGGCCTGATATGCAATTGTAAACGTGGGCCAGATATTGTCTCTTATTTTAAACGCTTTGTAGACTATGTTAGAAATAACACTGCCAAAATTAAAAATAAGTTTTTAAACGCTTTGTAGGTACAATCACTTATTTTAGAATTTTTTAAGCTGCCGAAAGTTATGTTTTATTTATTCAATTTCTTTCTCTACTATGACCTAAGTTTAAGCATAAAAATATTTTTAATCCCGCTAAGTATAGATATTTTATGATAAATATAGGTAAGATCTTCACCTAGTTCATACAATATGTATATTCATAAAGTTCTTATATTTATATTTCTAGCCCCCGTAACAGAAGTTCTAACGAGCCTTCAACGGTTCTAAGATAACGTGGTGTAAAAATAATATATTTTTTGTTCTATGACTGTACCAGCTTACCTATATATAATAACGTGATATAGTTTATCAGGTGTTATATTTGTGGTATGAACATCTCTGTATAGCCGTGTAAGTAGTTTAAGATGGCATTGGTCTTGGAGTACATTAAAAGAGATATTCAGAAGTATCCCGAACACGGCTGATGCTCTTAGGCATCCCGCGGGGGAGGGGGACTCCCCAGGCGGGTATGTGGGACCGCTGCACCCGATAGATGGTAAGATTGATGCAGCTTTACCCACTAAAACCCGGCGAGTGCCACCAATGCCACCTTTGGTGAGGTGCCCCGGATCCGTTGAACAAACAAGGCACCTCGACGGCTAGTCAGTCTCTCAAGAGACCGACGCGACGCCACCTCCACAGAGGGGCTGTCCCGCACACGTCCTTCTTCTTACAATAGGGGTCACTCTCGATTTACTTGGCTTCGCCCAAGGTGCTGGGTTCACCTTACGCTACTGAGCCCCACCGCCACGACAAGGCTTGAACGGTGGTGGGTTCCTACCAGTACCCCGCTTAGACCTTAGTTTATCTCCAACAATTATTCAATACTACGAAATATTATTAAAATACTACGAAATATACACTTACAAAGAAATATCAAACATACAAAATTGGGCTTAGGAACGCAAATGATATTCAACTTTACTCAGCCCGCACTAATTATGGCAAAAAGAATGTAATGTACGAAGGTGCTGCATTATATAATAAATTACCAAACAATATAAAAAATGCACAGTCAATGACATTATTTAAAAAGCATTTAAAATCACATATTATCTTCAATCAATCGAGCGCACCTTAGTACATGGCACTTCTAGCTGTTAGTATTCCATGTATGTTTACGCTAAACAATGAAAATATTTTGTATCTACCCTCAGTTATTTGAGTGTGTCTTTTATTTTATTTTGTAACTGTACGGTGTCTATAATGTTTTGTAAGTTTAATTTAATGTTTCTCATTTAAGTGAATTGTATTCTTATGAGAAATAAATCTATCTCAAACCTCAAATATTATCAAAATGATACGAAATATTATCAAAATGATACGAAATATTATCAAAATACTACGAAATATTATCAAAATACGACGAAATATTATCAAAATGATACGAAATATTATCAAAAGCCCAGTAAGTAATACGATAGCTTGCATCTATCAAATATACATGCAACACAGATAATTTAATTCAATTAAAGCACATTACATCGCTTTAAAATTAAATCGCTCGATACTTATCATAACAAGGTTAAATTTATTGGTTCCGATAACAAGACGCTTTGATGTTGCGATCAAAGCCGGGTGCCACAACATGTGTACGGCGCTCAGGATCTGTTTGTATTATTTATGCATTGTCTTTAAATTCCTAATGTCTTAATTACAAGAAATATTTATTATAATTGGGGAGCTCTGGGTCGTGTACTTTGAGATAAATAACTAAAAATAATCGCACTGTTTATCTACTCATAAGTTATCTAAAAATATATACTTAGTTTCGATTAATTTTTGATTCGATGATGTAGGTATATATTATACCAATCTGACTTATAAAAAAATTTTTGTTTGGTCCGTCTATAAAAAGTATTTTTTCTTCTGAACTAAGATTATCAAAAAAATTTAGGATGATTTTTACTATTGATTTTGTTGCCTGTGTAATATTTTTTTTATTACCATTCCCACCATCATCATCATTTTCCCGACCACTGTTGTACATAGACCTCTTACAATGAACGCCAAGACGGCCATTCAGAGACTACATTTAAATAGAAGTTCACGCGAGCAAAGCTAAAAGCTACTGCTAGTATTGCACAAAAATGTGAGGTCATATTTAAAATCGATTAACATTCAAAATATATTTAGGCTTGCTTCGTAATGTTAAATTGTTATATTCAAATGCACATTAGTAAGTTTCTTTTGATCGAAGTATAGTAAAGGTAGCATTAATTAGAGGTGCTATTCAGACGTTTTCAAAGGATGCCTTCGTCAGAGCTCGTAGAATTGGGATCAGACCGTGAATCATTAATGTGGATTTCATAAGCAATTTTTGTTTTAATTTTTTAAACAGTTGCGCCTTCAGTTATATTATGATTTATTATAATGAAACAATTTTTTACTTTACAGCAACCATGGTCACGAGAGGACCATGGTTGCTGTAAAGTATCCGAAACGTCAGGCTTTTAAAATTCTTAATAAACCGCGATAATATCCGTAAAAAATTGTTTCATTATAATGTTTAAAATTCGCGTAAATATTAGAAAACAATATATTATTATGATTTTTCAAATCGTTTTTAAATCATCGTTTGGTTTGGTTGATAGGTACAGTTTTTTTTCGGACGGATCTATGCTAACGGCCCGAAGGCCCTAATGCTACATCGGATTAGTGTGAGCCCATTTGGCTCACTTTTGGTTTGTAAAAGTGGGGGGTTGCCCCCGCCAACCGTGCAGTCTGCGACCACACGGCCTCCTTGCGTCGGCAGGTAATATGTTACCTACATATTCAAAGCATTGTACTTACATATTTTTATAATATGTATATTAATAGGATGGATAAACTGTGAGACTAGCATATTATGGTAGTGTGTATCTATTTTAGTATACAATAGTAAGAGGTAGTGCCGTGATGCTTTGCAGCCGAATTGGGCCGGCACGACCGGTACCTCTCGCTCACATAATACCGGCGTCAAGTGACAGCTATGCTGTCGTATTCGTGCGGTTTGTGAGTTTCCGGTGGCCCATTGGGGGGACATGGATATGGATATATATGCATATCTGCATATTCGGATGTTTATGGGTGTCGATAGTCACCGAAAGGCTTCGATAGCTTGTTTGCCCACCCATTTAATAAAAAATATTATTATATAAAAAAATGGTTAGTGGTCAAGTCGTCTATCAGCGTAAACGATTTCTCCCGGGACTGCCCTTTTGATGCATAGTCTAAGACGTAAGATGGTAAAACCCACTAGGGCAACCCGCCTTAATACACACACACAACAGTACACTCATTACACGCACTCAACACCGCCTTCGCTGTAGGTGGCAAAGACCTTGCTTCCGATCGTCGGTCTTGTGATCAACAGAGGAAATTAGAAGCCCCGCGCTCACATCGATGCCCCGTCCTAGATGTCGGGCCTCCAAACACAAAAACTCTAGGTTTGAGCCTCGTGGGCTCGCGTATACACAGATGAAGTTAGAGCAGATCTCCGTCTACTAGCTTGACCATAAAATGGAAAGTCCTGGTGCCAGTAATTACACTGCCTGACTTGCTCCTCTCTACGAAACACATAAAAGATGTTTCACGGTAGTAACAAGCAAGATGGTGATGCTGTACCCATGCAGCCGGGAGCGCGGCACAGCGCTTCCCTCCCACCGGTAATAAACTAATACAAAGTATACCCATCCCAAACTATGGTTCTGCGTATCGAACGTCGATTGCTAACCATCGAACTATTATTACTAGCGTATTGCTAACGTCCTCCTGGCCATTTGTAGGTCCTCCAGGGCTGCTTTGAAATGATGACACTCGATATTCTTACTCGGATTTCTTTTTTAATTTGTGCGTTACTCAACAAAGGTATATTCTTTGTAAAACGTAAAATGCTCATTTAATTTATTAAAAATATGGCTAAATATTGTTTCACAATTTTTTTATATCAAAAACCGATCAAACAAAATGTTACGTACCTTTCCCTTTTGGTGATGTTGCACAGCGATTCTATATATTATTTTTAATTCATACATTTACATACATACCTACCTATTGAATCACAGTGTAGACTACTTACATATCCATATTTGTTATCTTTTAACCGTCTTACTTATTTTAAAACCGATTTATTTGCCATTTACTGATGTAAACAATTTCTAGTCAACTGCCGCCATTTTGGTAAAATGTCGACAGCACATGCGCACATGATTCACCCACAGATTCACCCCTGATATTGGGGTTGTCAATACATCCATCTCTTTTTGACACAGCTTTATGGCATCATTTTGCTCTTTCTTTTGGCATACCTGTTTTAGACGTATAAATTGTTAATGCAAGGATGGATACGTGTGAAGTTGGTCATAGGAATTTTAAAATTCTTGCGAACTTCTGTCTGATTAAAAAAATGTTTAACTTATCAGTCTCATATTTTAACGTTAAATGTAGGTACATTTTTTATTAAATGTATCTACACTTTACGAAGCTTTAAGCTGGTACTAATTATAATGATTACATTTTTTTATATTTCCATAGAAACTAATAAGTGTTATAAGATCATATTTTTATAAAGTTAATCACGTTTAATCCGATATGTACTTATATGTACTTTTATTTTTTTCTATTCCAAAGTTTACTGAAACTTTTGAATTCGAAAGTTTGCAGATTCAAATAATGGAATATCGCGCCTAGTTGTGTAACTTTCTCCTCTCTCACGTTGTTTGTTTTCAAACTTTTGTGAATAGAGTAAGAACTTAACACCCTTTGCGAAGACAGGTAGTGGATCCCTTAACAGGATTACTAAGCAAAAATTGTGTTGTTTGACACCGATCCCCAATACTCAATAACCAGTCAAAACATGCCAAAATTCCTGTCAACATTTTTCGGCATACAATATATCCTTAGGGAGTTACGTATGGCTTCTGGTTTAAAATGTATTAAGCTTTAAAAGGATTTATTTGTAACTATTGTCACCGCTTTGTTTGAGAGTAGATTAATTTTTTTTTTCGTGGCGATGTTTTTAATTGGTTTTACAGAATGAACAATTATTGTTTACTACGTTAAACGCATGGAGCTACAACACTATGTAGGTATATGTGTAGGTATGATTTTTACGCCGGGAAATGCTCTGATTTTTATCGATAAAAAAATCGTAATAAAAAATGTATTCCCAAATAATTATTTTCTTTATACCTCGAATAGAACTTGAAATTAATAAGAAGTTCATTCCTATCTGGTGTCCCACAACATCACACGATTTTTTTTTCAAATTCGGCTATCACAGATAAAAAAGAAATTAGTATTGTGTAAATATGACATTGATAGAACATCGTCATCTAAATTAAGAGTTTGGTCTTACCTTTATGCTTTAGTGATCCGTGAGAAAATTTCGTTCATACGAACAGACGGAAATCTCACTACAAGGGTTCCTTTGTACCTCGTAGGTAAAACCCCACACGAATATCTCTGTCAGACTGAGAGAGCGTTTGATGTTCTTTTAAATTTGCAGCTTAGTATTTATCATAGTTATTTTCGGGAGTGATGGACATAAAAATAAAAAAAAACACTTTTGACTTTCACGTACTGAGAGTGACTTACATTCAATATGTTATATGATGCAAACCCACTACGTTGATATAAATTGAATTATAATATTTAGGCACACTTACACTCCATTAAACTAGGTAACTCGTTCTAATTTATAATACGGGTCCAGAACCGAAAAACGGTTTTATTTTTAGATATTTTTTGAAAGAATCATATCAATCCATATGTCTAAGATCCAGATGATGATATTATCGATTGATCTGTATATACACGAACATTTTACCGACAGTCTCGTGATGTATTTAATAAACATAATATATTACACAAACAATCGTTCTCAGTCAAATTTATTTAAGTACATATTAAATAATACACGATTCATAAAGTTTTGTCAAAAATTATACATTAAAAACTTATCTTTGGATAACCAAAATTATCCTACACAAAAAAATTAAAAGTGTGATGTACATTTATTTAAATATGGATAAGGCTTGTGTCACTATGCCTAGATAAAATTGTATCAATACATGAAAAGATGAATTGCTCAAAAACTCAAATTTGATGTTTATTAAGCGCCTTCTCCTGAATCGATCGAAAAATTATCAAGTTAAAATATTATATAGACATTGTGACACAAACTTTATACATAATTATAATTTTAGTGAGATATTTTAATAATATTTGATTACTAAGACAGGACCCTAATGTACATATTTGAGAAAAACTATAATATTAAAAATAATATAAGAACAATATGTTATAATATAAATGTACAATAAAATAATATACTAACCTAACTGTATATTTATCACTGTCTTTGAATTGTAATAGATTTTAGTGTCAATTGTATTGTTATGATATTATTATAATTTATGTTTAGTTTTGTTTAACCGTAAATGAAAAAAATAGGCTAAACATATTAAAATTAAGGTAAAAAATTAATCAGTTTAAGAAATTATATTCCAATGAACAACAGAATCGGCACAAATATCTATTAGACCAAGTTATAGATAAAATACCGTTTGGTTTTAGTATACCTATTAATCTGGAAATATGTCATAAATATCTCAATTTCGTTAATGACTAGTAATTACCTTGTACGTTAAATAAAACAATTTACAAATTAAACAATTTAAGATTAATTCTTATGTCTAGAATAGGAACCATGGCGTTTTAGAAATTAATTTATACATATTATTTACAACTTATCTAGACTTAATACTTTTTAAAAATCTTAAGTATATATTTATAAGTAGGCTGTTTATTTAAATTAAAAGTTTAAGCAAGTTACTTTCTTAAAGCTTTTATATATCTGTCTAGGACCAGTTCAAAAATATTTAGAGATACGTTGAATGATTAAATTTCTTTTTTCAAGAATATCATTGTATGTCAAAATATGGTAACGATTATATACTACATTTTATTAAACAATAATATTATTTTTTTAACTATTGTCTATTTGTAATATGTATTATTTTTGTTTGACCTTAAAGCTAAGTTTACCCTAAAGCTCTTGATTTACAACTGTTCATCATAATATTATGTTATAGGTACTTTTAATGTGAAATAGTTTTATCGATACCTAAATTAAATTTAGATAATACCTAGGCTTTATTGATATGATATTACCTATATGGTACTTAAAACTCATTATTATTAATAAGGATATTTTTATCATATCATTGCAGGTGATGAGATTCCATTACCCGATATGTGAGATTCAGCCAAATGCGCCATGTTAGCTAACGGCTCAGAGTTCATGTGATAACTGGTATAGTTCGCGTACCCCGGCATCGTCTGTCGAGTATCGATGTATCCCGGATAATTACCCAACTTGGTTTTTTTATAATCCTCGGTAATGTATGGATCAGGAGTTAAATTCAATTTGCCATCTTTTTTCGCCTTCATCCGTCTATTTTGAAACCATATTTTGATTTGCCTTTCGGTGAGGCTTAAGGCGTTAGATACTTCTATCCTTCGTTTTCTCGTTAGATACTTATTGAAATGAAATTCCTTTTCTAGCTCTAAGGTTTGATATCTGGTGTAAGTTTGGCGAGTCCTTTTCGATCCACTCTTTGTCTCTTCAGCTGAAACATTAAACAGGATTATTAATAAATACATAATATCAAGAAATTGATTAATCATCATTATCATCAGGCTTTATCCATCCACTACTGGACTATGTGTAAACACCTTTTTGAACATCTTGACCGCCGATCCCTCACCACCCTCATCCAACCAGGACCAGAAATTTGATGATATGGTAAAAATTCTTAAAGAAATAAAAATGCAGATAAGCATGATATATTTACCTTTCATCCAGGGAAAATTGCATCCTTGAAGGTTTGTATTTGCAGCCATTTTGCCCTCCGCGTAATCCTCATTGTTCGTGCTTGCATCGACCCTCGTCATGTCTTGACATCCTTTCGTGATATCCGATGACTTAGCAACTTGAATAGCGGTGGAAGCTCCGCCCCCTACAACCTTGTCTATCTTCGTAAGGCTATTTACATCTATGTTATTGTATTGCATGGTGCAATCCCTTTTTACTTCAGGTTGGTTTTCTTCGGAGTGATTACTTTCATTCGAAGTATACGCTATATCATGCATCACCTCTTCGGCCAATTCCATTTTGGATTTATATTCGTAGGGACGATTTACTTTAAGTACATCCACAGGAGCCCGATCTGATGGCTGAATGGTGTGATTATACATATAGCTTGCTTGATGGTTGTAAGGATGCTCGTCTACTTGGCGTGTATCAATACCCATGTTTGGATACCCGGTATTATAGTTTGTAGGATAATTTGCATAGCTACCATATTCAGATTTTATATACCTGTTACATCCATTCACGGTGTAAGGTTTTTTATTGTTTATATTCGAGAAATCACTGTTAGCGTTTGCGAAGTGTTGCTGATAATTGTACAGATGCGCTGGTCCATATTGATACATATAATCTGTATGTTTCTCACTCGGGTCGCACAATTCACTATAGTTCGGCATGTCACTCACTGTACTAGAAGTCATTTTGATGTTTTAAAACGAATCACACTGAAACATTATACACATTCCTATTTGTAATCTGCGTCGGCGGCGCTGATCCGTCCCTTAGATGCACTGCAAAGCGAATGTAAGTACAGCCGATGCGACCCTTCGATTGTAATACTTTTATATGACCTAAAAAATTTGGGGTACTATCAACAATAGAGTAGCCATTGTTCCTTTGTCGCCTTGCATATTTTGTCTCGCTCACTTTCAATGCTGTCCATTTAGCGGAGTGCATCAGAGCGAGATAGATTACAACAAACCTTGTTGGAGGGTATTGCAAATATCGTTTGAATGTTTACAATGCCACCGATCCATAGATGTGTGCGTGCGCATACGTGCAATCCATTGATTGAATTTTATCGGTATGGGTAGGAGGGTGGTATAGATTGATTTTATTCTATTATTGGTTTAGTGTAAAGCCACGTATATGTGTCAGTGTGTTAGATTGACTTTTACCTTTTACAGGCTGAACTATTTTGTAATTTTTCTACGACTTTAAAATAAATGTTGAAGTCATAACAATAATTTTAGCAATACCTACATTTTAAAGATTATGTTAACCATATTCAAACGATAACAATTTTTATGTTTTCCTTCTTTGAAATAACAGCAGCTGATGTCTTCGACTTTTTTATACATTTGATTAAACAAATAACTTTATTTTGTTCGAAGGACTATCCTCAAATTTTTACGTTCACACCATGACCTTATTGCATTTTATATTTATGACAAAGAAGTCTGCTCAAAATAAGATACGACGCCTCATAAGCCAGGAGTCGTTAGGGTAATAAAGATGTCCGAATTAAAATCAAAATAGTTTTAATCAAACAAAGCAATGCTGATGCAAGACAAAAAAATCCGATATTAAATTCTTATCATTTGAACATCACCAAAATAATATTTCCGAAAATCACTATCACAATCATGACGACCTCTGTGGCTCAATGGTAAGCATGTTAGCGCTCAAGCCGGAGGTAGCGGGTTCGAATCCCGCCAAGAAAAAATCTGTGTTTCAGGGTCATGGATGCGTATGGAATATGTGTATAATAAAATCTTAAATAAAAGTATTAAATATATTTTCCGTTGTCTGGTATCCGTAACACAAGCTCTTCGAGAGCTTATCACGGAATAAGATTGACGTGATGTAAAAAGCGTCCATAGATATATTATAGTATTTTTATAATCATAATTATTATGCTTAACATATAAATAGACCGTACAAAACGGTATTTTCGGGAATGTCAAAATTAAAAATGTTAATAAAAAAAGTTGTAACTTTGTTTAGCTGTTGCTTGATCACTTGGCAGATATGATTTGCATTAAAACCGTGACCAAAGCTGCGGGCCTAGCTAGTACACCATATGTTTTATATATAAACATCCTGTATACAGCAGCAAGCACATAACTCATCAGCGTAACAGTTCAATTGGGGGCCCTGACAAAAGCGCAGTGTGACTGCGCGCGCGTCGCATCGTGAACTCCGGCGAATCTCAGAACGATATTAATTAAGTATTAACTGATTAACACGTCATAGATTATAAAATACATTATTCATATTATGCAAATAGATTCATGGTATTTTTTATTTTGGAACTTTATAAAAAACCTACCAGTTGTTTGTAAAGTCGGTTTACGGACGATAATTTTAGGTGATAACGTCATAATGAGTCACATGCCGAACGCTTAGGCCGATCGTGCCTCTATCGCTTGTTCCGCGGTCGCGCTTGCGCTCTCGGCTCAGGCGAAACGTGAATTTTTTTCGTGCATGCAACCGGCGTTATAAGACGTTGTCACGTCAAAAAATATTTTTTCGCAAATTAACAGACTAGCCACGACAATTACGTACATGTATACCTAACATCATCACTCGAGTACGAGTTTATCTGGGACGAGTCTTCTTCTTACCATGCAGGCAAAATTATGTCTGTCTTGAAAAACCAATGTTTTTGTACCTGTAGGTAATGATTACCTTACCTTTCCATTATTTCTTTCCAGAACACAGTAGGTACATTTACTTGATAAAAGGGTGTTGGTAGTCATACAGACGAACTATTATGTCCCGTAAAAACTAGAACAAAACGATATAAATTTATCATCGAGCATATACCTAATTAACCGGATAACCGTGAGCCATAAAATTCCAAAACTGGTCAGTGATTTGTCACTGACGTAATGGCAATTCAACCAACCAGTGATCTGTATATACGTCCCAACGGCCAATCATCCATCAATGGCGATCTGTCGGCCAATCAGAGCTCAGAACTGGCACACCATTGCAGCACAAATTTTGCGGAATTTGTTTTCATACATAACATTACCACTCTATTCTGGTTATATTATGCTCGATGAAACTTATTAAATAAAATAAAATAACTAAAAAGTTATAAAATAATTGCGTTTCTTTAATTTTTGTTTCTACAACTAATAATCATCTTGTACTTCTACTAATGTACAATTTTTGCGTTTACCACGTCATTATTGCTCCTTTTGGAGTCGGTGTCAGCCAAGGTTGTAGACACAAAAATTAAAGAAACGCAATTATTTTATAACTTTTTAGTTATTTTATTTTTTGAAGTCAGTTATAATTTTTGTTTAATTTTTTTTATTTCTTAATTTTTAGTGATTCATTAAAGAAAGACATACAGAGATAGACATTTTGGCATATTTAACCGTATGAAGTTAGGCCAACAAAAGCTGTAAATCGTCAAGGAGTTCCCTCGACTGTCTATGGCCTCCATCATCAGACCTGTAATGGCACGTATCACCCATAAGGGTGCAAAGTTCTCAACAGTATAAATTAATTAAGTCCAATCACAAGGCTACTTTAAACTATTTAGGAGTTCCCTTAACTGAGCTTTGTCTTCATCATCAGACCCCCAATCACAGTCACAACCCATCTAGATGTAAAGTTCTCATCAATACAAATTAATCAAGCCCAAATACAAGGTTACTGAAGTAAATCGTCGAGGAGTTCCCTCGACTGTCTTCCAGCTCCAGCATCAGATCGACTCTAGACCTTCATTAAATTGTAGTGCTTTAAAATGCTTATTTAAAAATATATTAAGCGCACTAGTTGTTTCTACGAATTTCGAAAGTTTCCCTCGATTTCTCTGGGATGCCATCATCAGATCCTGGTTTCCTTATCATGGGACCATTTGGCAAGTATACCCTTTCAAACAAAAAAGAATTTTGAAAATCGGTCCACAATTGACGGAGAAATCGGTGTACATACATTAAAAAAAAATACCGGCCGAGTTGAGAACCTCCTCCTTTTTGTTGAAGTCGGTTAAAAATATGTCAACCATAATTACAACGAAATAGACCTTACAAACCCAAATGTCATACAACTGAGTAGATGGATCAGTTATTTGAGTGACTCATTTCGTGTCTTAAGCGCATTCTAAAATACTAATGATTTTAACTATGTTTTACCAAAGTTGTATGATGTATGGCGTAACTATTTGTGTGAAGTCTATCAGTACCATTGTAATATCTTCGTCTTTTGTTGCACTTGCATTATACGAAACACGTTTCAAGGAATACATGCTGTGTTTTGCAATTTGTTATCAGCATAAAATGCCTTAAAAATAACAAAGTATTTTGGAGGTTTTTATTATTAGTGAATACGTGGTGCAGAACTGACAGGTGAAAAGTTACAAGGACAATATTCTGGCAGAAAGGAATGTGGATTGGCAACGATTTTTTATAGATCTCATAGTAATAGTCAGAAAATCTTAGATACCTACTATCTTATAATATAACTGAACACGACACATCGCCTACACATAGATTTTAGATTGACTAATTTGGAAATATTTACTGTAAAGTGAATTAATGATAAACGATTTATTAGCTTTTATAAAGCAAGTTTTATTTAAAAATTTAAAAAAATGGTTGTCAGAATTGCAACTTCCTTTTAAAACCCTCATAGACAATAGACGTAAACAATAAACATAATCACATAATAATAATATGCCTTCTAATGCAAGTCATGCTTCGTACGCGGTATTGAACGCCCAATAAAAATCAGCACGCTATAGCGACATATGCATGCATTGTCATACGCACCTCCCGTTGCACGCATCTGTTGGACATGCATACACCCACCGACAATACTCTTTGTGTGCCTAACTTTACAACTTATGTATAAATCAGTCAAACTTGATATTTTTATATCCAATTTGTCGTTCAGTTTTATTCGAATTAAATTTATCGATTTTATATTTTATTTACACAATTTCGTGGCGTTAATTTTGTTTATGATACCTATATTAAATTTAATTTATTTTTAGGACATAATATAATAAATTTAAACAAGCTGATCATAATAAGGTTAAAATAAAGGAGCGTACAGAGAAATTATCATAATTCCATAGAATAAGGACCAGGCTTAGCTATTGATAAATACAAAATGTTTTTTCGGTAGATATGTATGATGCAAATGTTTACTGAAAGAAGAGTTAGAGGGGATCATAATTATCAAAGAGTGTTATTAATCATATCGTTGTTAGTCCCGTTCAAAGCATCCTACATGTTGTCCGACTTTCGGATTTACGAATACCCATGTTGTCATAATATCAATTCAATCTTTCTTTATGTTAAGTTGGATAGAAAAACGGTCAAACGCGCCACATGAAGGTAAGTGGTCAGCGCCACTCATAAACATAAACACGTTAACCTGGAACTAGCTCGTTCCAGGTAAACTAGTTTATGTTCATGGGCGACGTCGACCACTTACTATCAGGTGGCACGTTTGCCAGTTTGCGTATCCAACTAACATAAAAAATACTAGCCCAGGCAACTCATTGATGGTTTGCCTATCCTGAGACATAAGATGCTAAGTCTCGGTGCCAGTAATTACACTGCCTGTCCTACCCTTCTCTCCGAAACACAGCAAAGCTGTTTCACAGGAGAAAAAAGCAGGATCGTGGTAGGTACTCATGCAGACGGGAGCGCAGCACAGCGCATCTCTCCCACCGGTAAAACGTACATGTAAATAATTAATCAGATGCATATTATACACATTACGTACGAAACTTAGTTTCAGCGAAAAGGTTTCACGTAGGTACACGAAAATAATCGAATTTAGTTCACCTGATTACCTAATATAGTATATCACGTAGTGAATGAGGTCATTAGAACATATTTACTACGCTCAATAAATTAAACTATTTGCTCAAATATTGAATCAATAAATATTTGGGGTTAATAATGGTTATGCACACAAATACTTTTTAATTTTTAATTTCACGCCGACACTGTTTTTATTGGGACAACTTTTACAAAAAGTTACACACAAATTCCAACCTTATTATGTATAAATGGGTATCACTGTTGATGCTCGGTTTGATATATCAAAATAGCTTTTAAAAAATTTCGAAATATATTTGTACAGTCGGTATAAAATACA
Organism: Helleia helle; assembly: GCA_963853865.1. Lineage (NCBI taxonomy): Eukaryota > Metazoa > Arthropoda > Insecta > Lepidoptera > Lycaenidae > Helleia > Helleia helle. The sequence goes on along the minus strand of OY971416.1, from coordinate 14,002,431 downwards.
TTTAGGGACTATGCGTTCGTCATAGGGACGTTGCCGCTGACAATATGCCATCATTAATCTTGCGAATCAATCGATGGCTTATTCAGAATATTGTATTTGGTCCTGCCGAGCCTTTCACTCGATATTTACTTTGGATCTTTTTCTCAATTTATGATCGTTGAGGAAAAAAATTCGACATCTGTCGTGGTGGATATTTTGGTTACTTATTTTTTATATTTAGTACCTACAGCGGTAAATAAAAAATGCTATTTAATGTATTTAAAAGTTAGTTTCATATTTATTGGTTAATTATTAAGATTTTTAGTACTTATAAGAGAAAAAAAAGTTTAATATTAGAGAATTATAATTTCTGAGACACTCGAAGGTTTCTTTACACTGTACTCTGTATGCAGGTGAAGTGGCCCTAACTAGCGCTTGTACTGATTATCCCTTTCATTCTAGTATTAGTAACGTACTCGTTACTAATACTAGAACTAATGTAGTTAAATAGTTGTGTTGTATGATGATTATTGCGAATAAACATTATGACCTTTCAGTTACGGTTCAGCCGTTTTGCCGTGATAGAGCAACAACCTTACTGAGTTACTTAGGTACTACTTAAACTTCCAAACTTTTGCCTTTATAATATTATACTTAGTAAAATAGTAAGATTATATTAAGTAAGTTATCTAGTAATTCTAATATACATTTCTCTTTTCTTATTTTAACTATAGCAGATTACTTAAGTTGACATGATCATCTATATGTCTAATACTTGTACTAATGTACCTACGCCCCATACTGTCAACTATGTAGTTGAATTTTTTAACTTTATTGCTTAGCAAAGAACGGAGTTGACACTTAAAGTAGCAAAATTGAAGATTTATGGAGTGTGCGTACGTGTAGACGTTTTAGTTTTTTCGAGCTTATGTAGAATATATTGTCTGCTCTGTACCATCGTCTACTTCAGTGTTCTACGATGATATTATCTACAGTTTATATGTTAGGCATTAGTTGTACAAATACGATTACCACTAAGTTTATTTCACCAGTTCTCAGTGAGCTCATCTTGGAACCGGTGATATGCTCAATTAACTTTCAACAAGAAAACATTCAACAGAATTAGATAACATATTGTATAGTGTAGTATATTGAACAAAACAATGTATTTTGTATCTTTGTAATGTTTAAGTTCTACTTCCAGCGGCTTCTTTTGTAAAGAACTGAAATTATACGACCGCGAACTAGTTATTAATCATATTAATTTTTTCGCTCAAAATTTTCTAATTGGTCTTTTTCTTATAAATAGGACCGAACTTCGAAAAAGGACATAAGTTAGCACGTGTGTGCAAATCTGTAAAGGACTTACGCGGTCCATTATACTAAATTACGGCAAAATACTCAAGAAAGGATTTACCGGTGGGAGGGATGCGCTGTGCCGCGCTCTCGACTGCATGGGTACCATCCTGCATGTTTCTCCCGTGAAACCGCTTTGCTGTGTTTTGGAGAGAAGGGCAAGGCAGGCAGTGTAATTACTGGCACCGAGACTTAACATCTTATGTCTCAGGATAGGCAAACATATAAATAAGTGGTCTGGGCTAGTTCTAGGTAAACTAGTTCATGTTCATGGATGACGTCGACCAATTAGCATCAGGTCACACGTCTACCAACTAACATAAAGGATGATAATGCTCAAATGAGACAACCTGAAGCAAGTTGATAGATTTTGTTATTAAAATATTTCCTCTGCCAATGTCCATCTGTTTATTCGCATTTAATTGAAATTCCTATTTGGTCGAGCTTTGATCAAAGGTACGTGTCTGGGGAACCCCCTAAGTCCCTATAAACCTTGATTTAACAAACACTGCCGGTGAACTGTGCGATAATCTTTAGCTATGGCATTATGCCGCGATACCGATGTAGGAACAACGTAGACTGTAAACGTACGTATGAAATATTAAGGTAAATATATTAAGGTAAACATATTAAGGTAAATATGTTAAGTTATGTATGTACATGAAGATCACGATTGAAGTGATTTTAGTATGGATTTCGTAAGTAAAAATAATTTAAAGATACTAGGGCCGTCTCTTTTTTAGGGTCTTCTCCTGGCGAATTAGTATCTTGTTACTATCGAAATTAGTACCTGGTTGTTGAAGTAGCTTGTTATAAAAACTAATACAAGTTTTAGTAATGGGAGGCACATTACCAACGCAAGATGGCGAACTTCATATACACTCAAACATTTTCAAACTTTCAAAAGGTCAGGTGCACTTAGAAAAGCCTTTTTTTCCTTTAACGGCGGGAATTGCTCTGAGGCATCCCGCGGGGGAGTGGGTCTCCCCACGCGGGTACGTGGGACTCGCTGCGCCCAAAAGCTGGTAAATGGACGCAGCTCTACCCACTAAACCCCGGCGAGTGCCACCAATGCCGCCTTTGGTGAAGCCGGATCTAATAAACCTAAAAATAGGGCACCTCGACAGCTCGTCAGTCCCCCAAGGGACCGATGCCACCTCCACCGACGGGTTGTCCCGCACCACAGAACAACCCCTCCAACGTTGGGACAGTACATTAGGGTGAGGTTCCTATCCTCGCCCCTTGCCCCTTGCTCTTTTGTCCCCTCTTCTTATAAGAGGGGTACAAATCTCGTCTCAATTCGCTTCGCCCAAGGTGCAGCAGCTCACCCTAGGCTACTGAGCCCCACCGCCACGTCAAGACCTGAATCATGGTGGGGCACTTAGAAAATACTATCTTATGGATATCAAGTGCAGATACCTAATATGTATGATGAATATAGATGTCTGCACCGGGCGATTGATGTGTGTATATGCATTATGTATGTATTTGTAAGAGGCAGTGCCATGCTGCTATGCAGCCGAATTGGGCCGGCACGACTGGGGTGGTACCTCTCGCTCACAAACAACAGCGTTAAATGACAGCTATGCTGTCGCGTTTCGTGCGGTTTGTGAGTTTCCGGTGGCCCATTGGATTAGAAAAAAATTCATATACTTAGTAGGTATGTATTTGTAAGAGTGCCATGCTGCTTTGCAGCCGAATTGGGCCGGCACGACCAGGATGGTACCTCTCACTCACATAATACCGGAATAAAGTGGCAGCTATACCTACTGTCACGTTTCGTGTGGTTTGTAAGTTTCCAAGGGGATAGGGAAAAAGAGGGCAACGCATCTGCATAATCTTTGGTTGTGCGAATGTGTATGGGCGTCGATAGTCGCCCAACGGCTTTGACTGCTCGGTTGCCTCCTTCTGATATTAAAAAAAAACACTATAATTTATTTCCGTTCCTGGTACCCGTAACACAAGGAATATATTTTATTTATTTAAAATGGTAAGTTGTATGTTTCCAAGTGTGCGTCCCTCCCTCGCTGCCCCTCGGTGCACAATCATTAATCAGTGCTTCGATTCTGGACTCCTTACAATAGGGAATGTTCAGAATGCCGCGTGCGATCCATTAAAATAACAATAATTACACTGCTACTAACGTAAAAGAATTCACTCTGAGGGTATCAGGAACAATTTTGTGTTTCGGATTTCATTTATTTATAAAAATTGAGATCTTTGGTAAACTGAATTAACGCAACTTTAATTTTAGCAAGTTTTTTTAATAAATTCAGTTTCAAAACAAGCTTCTTTTATCCTAAGAATCACTATCTTTGCTCCTTCAGAGCCCGTGCCTGATATCCAATCCCTCTTTCTCCGTTCAAAACGTTCAAAGAACAAGACATAATATATTTTCTTTATTGATATATTTTTTTAAAGATACAGCTTTTACCTACGAGGTTTCTATTGTAGGTCATATACCTACCTGGTTCAGAAAAATGAGCAATGGTAAAACATGATATGAATTATTATTTTATAAGATTTTTTTTACTGGAATCTTAACTGATGGATGGAATGTGGACTTTGCCTAAATATATTTTTACATCGTTTTGAATTAGATTCTAGAAATATTTGCACACATTCTGATATTTTATGTACGGAGTAGAAGCTCACGTAGACTTAACGTGACGTTAACATCATTTATTACTCAAATTTATAAAGCGTGTTCATTTATTCACCACACAAATCACTCCCCATAGAACTGAATATATTTCGTGATAAGCTAACACATAAAATAATATTTTCATCTCATTATAGTTTTCTATTTATATTAAAATTTTAGAACAAAATAAATATCTAAACAGTTATGAAACAATACGAGCGCCGTAAATCAGAATCGCTGAAGTAACAGACAGGGTGCGTGATTCTAAACAAAACATGGCGGACTTGAGCGTTCCAAGAAAAACACTGGTAGACGGATTTACGAGACATTATCACTCGGGAAATGCAGCCAAGAATAAAATTAATAAAAAATACAAAATTAACACGGATTTGCAAACGTTTTGAATATTTGCGAACATGGTAAGAAATAGATTGGAAAGATTTGTATGGACGGCAGGAGATCACCAGTATTGACGTATATTGAAAAAGGCTGTGTGTAGCATTGGAAGGCGAGTTCTAAATGATGATGATGATAATAGTTTGTTTTCTACAAATTATTTAAAAAATTGGCAAGGGTTCGTCCGTTTTGGCGTTCATTGCGGGAGACCTATGTTTAGCAGCAGCAGCATCTATCCACTGGCATAGATGCTCCTGCTGCTGATTTTATAATGATTTTTAGGTAAGGTTCATGAGTAAGTGGACATTGGATACGTATTGCTAAATTTATAAGAATTCGTGTTACAAGTGCTAGGAACTGCTATGGATTCATCATACTTAGTGGGACTTGAACCACCGTCCTCTAGGTACCTACCAGTCTCCTGTCTAGAACGGACCGTAGCTGTTTACAGTCGAATGATCAAAGTACACGTCTGCCAATATCTTGCATAAAGTTGAGACGAAGAATGATCGGATTCTCGATTGACACGTTCTATTTTTACTTCATGTTTGATAGACGTTCGTTCGGCTACGGAAAAGAATGGAGTCGAATTATAACTTGTCATATAAACATAAAAGTTAAATTAAAAATTTACCACGATTTTTTATTTATATTTTTTTATTTATTCGTAACTCAGATATCAAAGATCCATATACAAAAAAAAAAAAGACTTATAACTATGATTAAAATTATAATTATGATTACCTACCTATAACAAATATTTCATAGTGTTAAAATTACCTGGAAAAAAAAACACTGATAGCAAATAATTTGAAATATTTCACACAATACAATAAATACGCAGGAAAAGGGAAACTATTATTTTTAAAAATTGAAGCATAATAAAGTAACTGTACATAAAAAGTAACATAAAAAAGAAGGTATTATATTATTACTTTAAATAACTTGTATTATTACTTTAAGTAACTAAAAATATATTTATTACTGTAAATAAAAAAATATTTTTAATTCTGCTAGTTTATGCAGAAAAGTCATACATTACCTACTGACTTTGTTTTTACCTTATCTTCTTCCAAAGACATACTTTAATCAATTTGACAAGACCTAAAAATAATCTGCAAATAAGACAAGTTCCTCAATTAAACATCAACTTTTTTAACTTATTTTTTTCTGACATATTGATACCGACATAAAACATTTTTACACATAGGAGTCTCCACATATTTCTTTATCAGTTATCCATTTTGGGGGCTGCAGAAACACTGAAAGGGGGCCTATGAAAATGATATCAGCCCAAACATAGGAATACACTTAATGTTCTTCTCTATTTCTAAAGATATCTTCATTTTGTTACGCCGAATGGACTCCTCATCAATCATATTTTGATACTTTGTCTTTATGTGAGAAATTGTAATTAAGAATATTGACAAACGTTTTGCTTCGTCTTCGTATATATAATTATAGGGTAAATGTATAAAATAAAAAAACAACTTTTTTATGGATTTGTCACATTTTATTCAATTTTTACATGCCCGACTCTTTATTTTCCATCAGATCAAATAAAACTAAAATTTTATATAAGAACAAACAAAACATGATCCTCATCCCTAATGATGTGACTGGTGCAGTAGGTATTTTTTATTTCAGGTTGACATGACGAAAGGGGCAAATCCATTGCACGAATGCCTTTGATGACGATTAAAAATACGTTTATAAGGAACAGATATAATAACATACAGACAGACTCGATGAGGAGAAATAGTACATATATTGTTAGAATGTTGATCGTTTGATTTCGTTGACAAACAAATCTAGCTCTAATATACTAGCTATAATGACACAATTTCAAGGTGTCATTCGGATGCGATGCGATGAGTTCGTGAGGATCCTCCTCATGAAACGCGAAGTTAGAATTAAGGTAGTTAATAATTAAGAAAGTGCCTTAAATATCTGACCATAATCTAATTTTTTCACCTAACAGCATTTCCTTTCAAAAATAACGACAGGACAGATTATTCCTTTTTCCTCATTACCAGACATAATATACTTATTATATTATATTACTAGCTGTTTCCCGCAGCTTCACCCGCGTTAACTTAGATTTACAGCCGTATACGGATTTATGATGATCATTTTTATAGCCTAAGTTACTCCTTATAACATCAGCTATCTGTTAGTGAAAGTTCCATCGAAATAGGCCCAGCCGTTTTATGGTTATATAAACAGACAATAAAAATGGTAAAAAATGCTATTTTGGTATAGTGCCGTGTATAATTCCATAATATGCATTTAGTAAAAAGCGGTTATTTTAATATTACAAACAGACACTCCAATTTTATTTATCTATAGATATAGATGTAAGCATTGAAACCCACTCCATCTTGGATTAAGCGATGTATGGACCCAAACCAAACCTGGCATTTGAAATAGACTAGAGTGAACTTTTTATGTTATAGATGACGTTGGCCATGACTTCTCTGCTATTGTCTATACTATATCTCAACTACTGTAAAATATAATTAAGTAAGAACAAATGTTGGAACGAAGTGTTGGTCGACCTAATTAACCAGGTAGAAAGACGATCTGCCTGCAGTGGCCGGTCGGTGTTGGATGCGAGTGGCAAGGGGTCGGTCGTCTTGGCGTTCATTGAAGGAGGCCCATGTTCAGCAGTGGACGGATGAAGACTGATGATGATAAAATGTACAGTTCCATCTATCCACTGCTGAACATAGCCCGGTAGTAACCCATAGTGAGGTAGGGGATCAGCCATTGAAATTGGACATAAGCCATGTCGTAGCGAACGGAAAAGGTCGATAACAATATTGATAAGTGAATACATTCATAATCACCATCCTGCTACTACTTAATACCTAAATTACATTAGCTATATGTAATTCCTCTAATAATAGCCTTTATAGAAACAAACATTAGGTTACCTAGGCTGTCATCCGTCAATAACGAGCGGGAGCAAGACGCGCCCACATTCAGCGCACAACGTTGACTAACGACCTGCCAATCAGGCCCTAACTTAATTGGAAATCCGTGTTTGTGGAACCACTCCCCGTTCCTAAGGCTTTTGTTCGTAAAAATTAAACTTTACACCGTTTGTTTTGACTAATGAATTGTTTTAAATATTGGCAACGTTCAACCATCATACAATTACATTATTCATATTAAACCAAATGTTTGTCAAAATCTGTAAAAAAATTGATGTTCTATTCGAATTTAGATCTACTTTATCATATCATCATCATCATCATCAGCCTTTACCCGTCCACTGCTGAACATAGGCCTCCTTAAATGCACGCCAAGACGACCGATCCCTTGCCACTAGCTTCTAATGGATTACAGGTTCAAAAAATTTGACCATACCTATACAACTAATACATAACGATACACAACCATAAAATTCATTGGATCCTATATCCAACTGCTTAAATTGACCCGTTTAATAACATATTATTATGTAATAATTATTAGCTGTTGTAAATTTTACGTCAACTTACTTGTAAAAATACGGATATCATTTGTTCGTTTGTATCGTCGATCTTAAACTTAGGGATGTCATTAAGGCGAGGAACACTGAGGAGCAACAAAAGTAGAACATTGAATACTAACAATAGGTCTTATATATAATATCAAATGAATATTCTGTGTCATATTTACAAATTAAATAAAGAAATATTTAGCCCAAGCACTTCGTATTTTAGTAGCCTGAAACGACGGTATGTCTTGGTGCCAGTAATTATCTACATCCCAGAACATGGCATTCCTGCCAGCAGCAGTAAACAAAAATAACCGTATATTTCAGTTGCCTGCAGTTTTTTTGAAGAAAAGTATTTATTTACCTTTCTTTATGGTTTAATTTACGATTTTAATTTAAAATGGCTATTTACACTCTTACCACAGTATAAGCAAAGTCTAATATGCGTAATATTAGACTTTGCTTATACTGTGTGCTCTTACTATTTAAAACGCAATATTTACGTTGTTTTTTTTATTATCAACTAGCTGTTGCCCGCAGCTTCTCCCGCGTTAACTTAGATGTATAGCCGTACACAGATTGATGATGATTATTTATCTATGGACGGGCGTAGGACTTTATTTTATAATATGAAGTGATTAATACCGAATTTTTGTAAATAACTTTTACATTATCGCTTTAATTTATTTAGAGTAATATTAACTTAAGTAAAATTACCAATTTTTAAAGTATTAAAATGGATATAGGTACATAGTATGTTATATTTAACATAATATGCCATCGCGGACTTTTCAGTAGGCATATTTAGGATACACAATTCTACCATATTACATTGATACAATAATAATTATTATCCTAACTTTCGGAACCGGGGCCGGGCCCGGCTCGCGCGGCTCGGTCGAAATCAAGGTGTCGCATTATTTTGATTTTGCTATATCTTCTAAGATATGCATTTCATTTGCATGGTGTAAACGGGAAAAACATACTTCATGAAATGCTCAAGCTAACTAATATATTTAAAATGATAAGGATTAATACCACATTTGTGTAAAATAGCTTTCCAACTACCGTTTTATAATTGCCCATTTTTTAAGTATTAAAATGGATGTATAGTGCAACTTCGATATAACAAATTGGAGGGGAACAAAAAAATATTCGTAATATCAAGTAATTCGTTGAACTGAGGTTTGTTATGTTGAGGTTAGATTGGTCTAAAATTCATTATAAAGAGGTAAAACACCTTTTACGTTTCTGAGCCATTTTAACCTTAATCTTTAACAATAGTGACGAGCAGAGGTGTTTACATTACTTTCCATCAAAACAACAATGATTACTTTACAAACAAAAGCGTGTCGAAACATGTCGAGACATGAATCACATTATAAGATTAAGAGTTATATTATTGGTGGAAACTTTATATAAAGGAGTATAAAGGTTTTGGGTTGGAAAAATTCGTTAATTAGAGGTATGAATACTTTTTCTTGATAGTTGAAAATTCGTTATAAAGAGGTTGTACGCAAAGAATGTTTGCAATGTATATTTTATATTGACTCTTATGGACAATTCAAGGGGATTACGAAGAATTTGTTAAATCGAGGAAGTCGTTATATTGAGGTACGTTATATTAAGGTTGCACTGTAGTATGTTATCCTTAAGAGATACACATATGCCATCGGACTTTTTTGTAGATCTTTCTAAGGTGTACAATAATATAGTACATAATTTTGATCTATATGTTAGTGTTTAACCAGCGATAGCAATGTAAGTGCAAAAAATGTGTTTATTTACGACATCACATTAGAAACCTCAAAAATAACAGTATTTTTACACTATTTAATGGATGTTATTATACATATAAACCTTCCTCTCGACTTACTCTATCTAATAAAAAAACCGCATCAAAATCCGTTGCGTAGTTTTAAAGATTTAAGCATACAAAGGGACATAGGGACGTAGGGACAGAGAAAGCGACTTTGTTTTATACTATGTAGTGATTAGCAGAGCTCGATATTCTAGCACTGTCTACGAATGCGTTCATAAGACATTTTACTTATTTTTTATTCTTAGTATGGATGGATATGATGATTTAGTTTGTATATATATGTAGCGTGTGTAATATACGGGGTTGTTATTGGCGGGGCTGACAAGTGCAGGCGTCAAGTGTATGGTAATTCCCGCCGAGACAGGAATTGTGCCTGTCAAACTCGCGCACTGTTAATGTCTTTTGTACGACCGAATTGTGCGGACATGGACTTATTTTAAATAGGTTTTACGGTAAAGCATACTTATGTTGAACATCAGTTTCTAAGAGATTTTATTGGTAATCAATGAGTTAAATTTAATGTGGTTTTTAAATTCACGTAGAACAATAAGACCAATATACGCTTAATAAATCGCATCGATTAACCAAATTATAAGATATCACACATAAACCACACACATAATAGGTATCTGTTATTTTCTAGTCACTAATATTAAATACCTAATTGTATCGCACCTTTATACAGGGGAGCTCTGTCTAACCTAGAACACAGGGTTTTATCCTAATTTAGGTAACAGTGGCAAACCATCATGATATGAAAAATGTATTAAGACTTATTTAAGCTGTTTAAAATTTTTGATTGTTCATACTTTTTTTGGTGCTCTAATAAAGTTATTATTACCTACCAGTTATAACCAGGTGTTAAGACGATCTCCGTGCGGTGTCCGGTCCGTGTTGGATGCGAGTGGCAATGAATCGGCCGTCTTGGCATTCATTGAGAGAGGCCTATGTCAGTGTCGGTCAGTGTCAGTGGACGGATAGAGGCTGATGATGATGATTAAAAAATATTTTGTGCTCATTTATAAGTTGTCGACCAGAATAACTATTTTTTTAAATATTTATTTAATTAATGACATATTAATAGATACAGTTTTCCTTATTGTTACGGTGTAACAAAAACCCTCAGGGGTTTGTACACCGGGATCGCCGGTGTACGGACGGATGAATCCCAGTTGCTGTAAATTATTTATAATATCGGTAATGCAATATAATTAATTATCCACGAAAAAAACTGTCGGTAAGTAGTTATATATAACAATTAGTGTAAAGAAAATCACAAACCATTTTACATGCCTAACATTGTTTTCTAATGTTTCACCAATTCGACTTCATAAAATTTGCGCGGAAGAACTGTCCCTTTGTGTCAATGGTTGCTGTAAAGTATCAGAAAGTAGGCAGTAATGCAAAAATCTTAATAAAACATGATAACATCAGTTAGTAAATAGTGGCTTCAACATAAACCATTTTAGGTTAAAACTTTGAAAATGAATTCACATCAAAATCAATCCTCTCAATGCTAACGTTTAAACGTCTTGCCTTCCTTGTTTGGGGATATTAAAAAATTGTTCCGGCTAGCGTGTCTAATCTCCAACAGCCGGTGTTCACGCGCTCGTTTTCAAACAATGTATCCGAACGTGTTGGACGAATTTTTGAAAATAGAATAGAAATTTTAATGTTGTTTACATAAATAATTATTCGCTTTTGTTTGCCTGAGTGTGTCTTGAAGTGTAGGTATTATAAAGACGCATGACCATACGAACTCACATGACCACACCAACAACACTACTACAACAACATTAATATTTGTCATCACTGTTGTCTTCACTTCACCGGATTCAACCCTGAGACCTCTCGCAACAGTGATTTTGTCATTATAACGTCACGCCAGAGACATTGGTAATATGTCTCAGTTTCGTGACTGCTTGTCTTGACCTTTCTTCCAAGGTACAGTAAACTATTTCACAGACGAATTAGGACAGTAACGTAACATGGGACATATTGTCTACACAGAAAATTGATACTCCGGTAAAAGTATGCACTATGTGAGTCATAAGTCCTAAATAAGTTTTAATTTGGAGCTAATGAATCAATTTTACTTTTATGATATTCACTCATTAAAATTATTAATAATCGAAAATATTAATATGTAGTTACTATTTTTTTTTACTTCAATTATTACAGAAATAAAATAAATATAAAACAACTAACGCCATCTATACGTCTATTTATAAAACTTAAATCCAACAAGCATGGCAAATTTGCGCCATCTGTTTGAGGATTATAAAACTAATTTCATCCCCTTCTACCTTAGGGTTGCAAATGAAAATCTGCAACGCAGCGCCACTTGCGAAACTGAATTGGGAATTAATGGCGGTATTTTATATGTAATTGGAAATAACCCATTTTTCCTACGTATAGCAATTATTATTACGACACAATCAATAATAATTGTATACAAATATTTTTACAAGTTTATTTATTATTTATATTACACAATATTTGAAAAAACAAATTCTTTGGTACTCTAGAAACTAGGATCTGGTAAGAAGTCTAATCAGATTAATCTTATACACTAACTATCAAATGTATACACATTTTAATTATTTTACCGTCATAAATAAAATATGTAAGTATTTAATTATTAAATGTATAATATTTTAAATAGGAATTATACAATATTTTATGTTTGGTTTTTTATTAGTTAAGTATCGTGCAGATAATCGTAAAGCTATCATCAATATTTTGAATTATTTTCTTGAGTCATATTGTTATCTATGTTAATTTATCTATCTCTCATCGAATCGAAAGACGATAAAAACCCTCTTAACATATACATAACAAAACTTAAATGATTAAATTAGTAAAGTGTTCCAGGCAGTAACCGGTCCGTGTTGGATGCGAGTGGCAAGGGATCGGACGTCTTGGCGTTCATTGAAGGAGGCCTATATTCAACAGTGGACGGATAGAGGCTGATGATGATGATGAAAGTCTTTCAAGATGACTAATGATGATGATGACATCATTATCGTCAATTTTCCATCTGAACTATGTGTGTGGAAGGTCTTTATCTCTTGATTTTTATTATTTATTATATTTTACAAAAAAAAATTATTAGCAATTTTACCAATTTCAAACGACCTTCCGTTTCAAGACGTCTCAAGACGAATACTAATTACGATTACGTAAGAAAGTTTGTTTGTGTTAAATACTAAAGAGTTTTACAGTTTAAATACGTGTTAATGTTACAGATTTGTGGTAACGAGACACCATTAAAAAGGCGCGCCCGACCGGATTGTCTTAGAAAAACGTATACGATATAGGTGATTACAGGCGATCGTCGGAACGTCTAAATCGACACTATTAGAGATACCTAAGGTTTTTTTCTAATAGAAAAACGAAAAAGAATATTTTTTATCAATTATGTTGGTGGCCAACGTCGACTTAACACACGAGTGAGTGACGAACTTGCGCCACAGTGCGCATTTTATCACTGTTCTTCTTTTTTATATTACCTAGCAGAAGAAATAAGTAGGATAGTGGACTCTTCTCCACCATGGTTCAAGCCTTGTCGTGGCCGTGGGGCTCAGTAGCCTAAGGTGTGCCCAGCACCTTGGGCGGAGCAAATTGAGTTGAGGAAGCTGCTCTTTGTACCCCTTTTATAAGAAGAGGAGCCAAAAGAGCAGATGGCGAAGATGGGAAACTCACCCCATCGTATAGTCCCGACCTTGGAAGGAGTTGTTCTGTGGTGCGGGACAACCCCTCTGTGGAGGTGGCGTCGGTCACTTGAGGGACTGACTAGCCGTCGAGGTGCCTTGTTTACTTATTAGATCCGGGACACCTCACCAAAGGCGGCATTGGTGGCACTCGCCGGATTTTAGTGGGTAGAGCTGCCTTACCACCTTTTGAGTGCAGCGAGTCCACATACCCGCCTGGGGAGACCCTCTCCCCGCGGGATGCCTCGGAGCATTTCCTGGTGTAAAAGAAAAAAAAGGATAGTGGACTCTTCATGCAAGTTTTACCAAAGGATACAAGTAAGCCCGATGAACGTAATACCGTCTCTTTCGAAGGAGATGATCTCATTTCCGATCTATTGTACCATGATTGGCTATCTCATAGAATACGAGAGGAATGACATGACATTGGAGGATGACAAAAGAGCATAACATTATACTAGATTCACACAATAATGTGACACCTACTAAAAGATAGCTTTATTGCATCCTTCTAAAAAATTATAGAAACCATAAAATTTAATATTATCATATTTAGTTGAAACAATTTATAAGAATTTAAAATATAACTGGCAGATACTAATTTAAAAAAAAAACATAATTTTATTTAATTTCCGCTTAGCCACTAACTGCACCTACCAAGCCATGATGTTGTTTATGTATATGAACATTCTATCCAATAAGATTAAGGGTACCAAAATTCAAAGTGGAATACGTAATCAACATACCCCTATCTAGAGGTGAGATAGAAATTAAAAGCTCGGGAGAGCAGGCCGGTACACCACAAATCGCTTAGTGCTTTCCACCCGTCCTAATGGCACGCCAATTAAAAGTTTGCTCGCTCGCTCCCCAGACGAGGATTGTTACCCTGGCTGTAAAACTGAACATCTGAGCATCCATAATGTACTTTATTTGAGATCAGACTTAGTTTGGCGATTAACATTTTGATGCGCCAATAACGCCATTATAAATTTCAAATCGGCTCTCGGTTAATGTTTCCGGATATATTTTTCCGGTGAGGCAATCAAGAATTTGGGTTAAAAATATTCGATGTATAAAAAAATTGAAAATCGTTCGGTTTTTTTTAATGTTTCATAATCTGGTTTTATTGTTAATTAATTACTATTATTATTGACTTTATTGAGTTGTAGAGTATTGAGTATTACGAAAATGAAATTGATGGCCATAATATTCCAATAGGATAACAAATGTTGACTAAGTTCAAAATCATAGCATAGACTTTTGTGATTTTGAGCTAATTAACGTGATAAAATTATGTATTGTCAAAATCATTGCAACTTTTCTTTGCCTAATCCTACCAATACTGAGAGAAATATAATTGAATCGCAATAAGGATCATAATATTAGTGAATAATGTCCCTTGTTACTGAAATTCTTGTTTGAATCAAATAAGTACTTCCCAAATGAAATGACCTTATTCAATATTCACTCTTTGTATGAGAATATAGCTAAGAATATAATTTTTCTTTAATTTTAGTTGAATATTTTACCTAAATAAATGTTATTCTATTCTATTCTATTCTAAAATGTTCACTGACTCGTCTACGCGCTGCCTACTCTGAGAAGCAGTAAAGATAATATAAACATAATGTTGTATTTTTGAAGTTATACTTCTTTTGGAGCTTTAGGGAAAAATTATGAGAATAAATTTTTACGATGCGCACGCACATCGTCACCAAAAACCGACACTCTGAAGTTAGCTATAGTTAACATTATTTTATATAACAATTTTCACATAATGACAGTATAAACGTCAGAAGAAGATATAGCTTTTAAGTACACAATAAGCATAAATGTACAGTGTACTGAAATTGTACTGTGTATTTTTCTTTATAGATTATAACTTCTAATCCGTGTACATAAACACACACACACACTTTTTTATGTTAATTTTATAGACAAACAAACAGACGAGCCATCTCATTCTTATAAGTAGGCAATACTGCTTGTGAACATAAAACACCCAAAACTAACACAGGAAAAATATTTATTGTATGTGTTGCCTTTCTGAAGACATATGGTCTTCGTAGACGTAAAGGCATAAAGTCTGGGTACCAATAATTACCATGCCTTTCTTACTAGATACAGTTGTTTGACGGAAGGAATAAGCACGGGTATGACATAAGCTCCAGAAAAATGAAAATAATCCAAAAATGTTGATTTATAATTTCTTATTAAATTGTAGAAGATAAGTTGACTGTTGATATAAGTTGTTGGCTAAGTGCTGTCTAACAAATTCACTTGACATAACCCTTTTCGCGTTTTCTGGCCGCAAGCCCGCTAAGTGGATTTTCGGGTCGTTTCGCATTTGGCTAACAGCCCTACTATGTCGTCTCGTTAGTGCCACTGTTCACTTCTAGGGCTGGTTATGATAATATATTTGAGGGAAATAAAAAAACGGTCTCTAAAGTTAAAAAAAAACCGTAGAGATCGCAGATTTAAAGCAGAGAATCTAATATGATAAATTCGTATACCTATTTTGGTTCCTGGATGTTTAGTTATGTAAACGTTTTATGTTACATATTGCTTACTGTTAAAACCACTCAATCTTTGGGACTGTAGAATAAATCTGTGACCTAGTTAACCAACTAGGTCTCAGATTTATTCTACATCATAAAATTGATTAGCTGAGTACCCATCACTTGTTTTGCAAGTTGAAATGTTGAAATGTTGATCTTATATTAGTATTCTGGACCGATCATATAAATTATATGAATCGAGCTAATCGGTCAAAGATTTTTTATCGCCAGTTAAGAGCACATAATATTAAACGCTGCTTATCTTAAGTCAGCACTCGTCTATTTTGAAATAAAAATAAATACATCATAATAGCTGTTGCCCGCAGCTTGGCCCGCGTTAACTAACTGAACTTCACTCCTGTTAGTCACAGCGTGGTGTTATATAGCCTATAGCCTTGCTCGATAAATAGGCTATCTAACACTAAAATAATCTTTCAAATCGGACTAGTAGTTCCTGAGATTAGCGCGTTCAAACAAACAAACTCTTCAGCTTTATATTATTAGTATAGATTCGAATATTACTGTATACAAAAACGATTCTTATTGCTGTTTTGTGAGTAGAAAAATAAAGAGGTGTTATTTTAAAAGTTAGTGAGAGGTAGTGCCATACTGCTTTGCAGCCGAATTGAGCCGACACTACCAGAGTGATACCTTTCGCACACACAACACATAACTCGTTTCGTGCGGTTTGCGAGTTTCCGGTAGCCCATTGGGGGATAGGGAAAAGGAGGGCTTTTGGTTGTGCGGATGTCTACGGGCGTCGGTAGTCACAATAAGGCTCCGGCTGCTCAGTTGCCTTCTTATGACACAAAAAAATTGTAAAGCTTAGTAAGTTAATGTCTGTTTTGAAGTGATTGCACAAGCTAATGTTATTCTAAAAATGTTTTAATGGAGAAAAACAGTTTGTAGTGAAAACTGAAAACCCTAACGTTTATTTCAACAAAATGGTAAAAAATATTTTGTAAAATGTAATTTACTATGATATAGATGTACCTAATATGAATAATAATATAAGACGCAGCTTACAAGCATACCGAATAACTGATAGCCCATGGGATGGAAGGGTTTTAAATTTAGGCTCTGGTTTGATAAATATTAAGGTGTCTGACTGTACTTAGATTCAATGTTTAAATTTAGGCTCTGGTTTGATAAATATTAAGGTGTCTGACTGTACTTAGATTCAATGTTTAAATTTAGGCTCTGGTTTGATAAATATTAAGGTGTCTGACTGTACTTAGATTCAATGTTTAAATTTAGGCTCTGGTTTGATAAATATTAAGGTGTCTGACTGTACTTAGATTCAATGTTTAAATTTAGGCTCTGGTTTGATAAATATTAAGGTGTCTGACTGTACTTAGATGCAATGTTTAAATTTAGGCTCTGGTTTGATAAATATTAAGGTGTCTGACTGTACTTAGATGCAATGTTTAAATTTAGGCTCTGGTTTGATAAATATTAAGGTGTCTGACTGTACTTAGATGCAATGTTTAAATTTAGGCTCTGGTTTGATAAATATTAAGGTGTCTGACTGTACTTAGATGCAATGTTTAAATTTAGGCTCTGGTTTGATAAATATTAAGGTGTCTGACTGTACTTAGATGCAATGTTTAAATTTAGGCTCTGGTTTGATAAATATTAAGGTGTCTGACTGTACTTAGATGCAATGTTTAAATTTAGGCTCTGGTTTGATAAATATTAAGGTGTCTGACTGTACTTAGATGCAATGTTTAAATTTAGGCTCTGGTTTGATAAATATTAAGGTGTCTGACTGTACTTAGATGCAATGTTTAAATTTAGGCTCTGGTTTGATAAATATTAAGGTGTCTGACTGTACTTAGATGCAATGTTTAAATTTAGGCTCTGGTTTGATAAATATTAAGGTGTCTGACTGTACTTAGATGCAATGTTTAAATTTAGGCTCTGGTTTGATAAATATTAAGGTGTCTGACTGTACTTAGATGCAATGTTTAAATTTAGGCTCTGGTTTGATAAATATTAAGGTGTCTGACTGTACTTAGATGCAATGTTTAAATTTAGGCTCTGGTTTGATAAATATTAAGGTGTCTGACTGTACTTAGATGCAATGTTTAAATTTAGGCTCTGGTTTGATAAATATTAAGGTGTCTGACTGTACTTAGATGCAATGTTTAAATTTAGGCTCTGGTTTGATAAATATTAAGGTGTCTGACTGTACTTAGATGCAATGTTTAAATTTAGGCTCTGGTTTGATAAATATTAAGGTGTCTGACTGTACTTAGATGCAATGTTTAAATTTAGGCTCTGGTTTGATAAATATTAAGGTGTCTGACTGTACTTAGATGCAATGTTTAAATTTAGGCTCTGGTTTGATAAATATTAAGGTGTCTGACTGTACTTAGATGCAATGTTTAAATTTAGGCTCTGGTTTGATAAATATTAAGGTGTCTGACTGTACTTAGATGCAATGTTTAAATTTAGGCTCTGGTTTGATAAATATTAAGGTGTCTGACTGTACTTAGATGCAATGTTTAATCCATGCTTGTTATAGTCATCTGAATGAGACATGACTGAAAAGAGCTTTCGTCCTCACGTCATGTAATCAAATAAATAAAATTGAAGTGTCAGTTTGTAATTTCAAAGGTTTTCACTAAGGCTTTTCACTAATTTATGCATATGAAAGTATATAAGGTTTACTTACGTCAATTTATTTTTTAATTTCTCTTTTCTTCGTCTGTTATTTCCGGCTAATCTCTGAAACGACTCGAGGGGCATTCATTCACGGATAACTGATGTATAAGAATGTAAGGTGTGTGGTGTGTAAGGATGTATAAGGAGTAACAGAGGCTTTAATATAATTATCATCAATCAGGATACTGCTGTAAATCTAAGGTAATTCGGGTGAAGCTGCGGGCAAGAGCTAGGTAACAAATAGACACGTAACGTCATTAGGTAATAGCGAAACGAACAAATTCTAAAAAACTAAATAATTTGTAATATCCGCCTTTAACAGTTAAATATATTGTCTATCTGTTTTAGACAAATTAAATACTTCCTCTGTACAATTTTGCAATCCACTTACCGTTATTATACCAAAAGCCTTACAAAATTGGTCTTTTAACATAATTATTACAACATTTCCCATATCATATGGTATATACGAGACCATATAACCTCAAATTACGGTAAAAGTTGACGCTAATGACTTTTAGGTAACGACCATTGGCCCCAAGCTAATGATGTGCCAGTCCAGCCCACTTTTTACCTTCGATCCGTTTCGGTAATTTTCTTTCCCATATAACTACCGCGCACCGCTCTATGGTTGATCGTATCTACTAAAGGTATAAAAAATCCATACCTGATTCAGGTTCATAGCCATAAAATTAAATGTGTAGGTATGTTGTAATTATTGGGATAAAGAATGTAGGGGATGTATGTTCATTCCAATTAAGAAAAAAAAACCTTTTGTTTACGTCTTATAACAAGGGTATTCACTCCAGACTGTGCCTGCAAATCGTTCTAGAGATTGAATTGAAGATGCCTTGAAACGCAATATGGTCGTGGAAGCAGCAGTTATCCTACCTGTTCTACTCTTCTTTACAAATAAATGGGATGAAAACCATCTTTGCAAATAAGTAGGATGAGCTTTTAAGTGATAACTTCTTTTGGCGCACCGCACATAGATTTTTGTAGGGTATAAATGAGGCTGAGCTGTCACGCTAGGTGGTGAAAGGCTCGATCGGGTGAAACTCGAGCGAGAAAGATAATCTCGCTGCGTAACTTCAAAATAATTGGAACATCACTGCTGCTGAAACCGATTTAAAATTATATAGGTACGAAATAAAATTCGACCTATAGTACATATACATTACTTAATATATATATATATATATATATATATATATATATATATATATATATATATATATATATATATATATATATATATATATATATATATATATATATATATATATACAAACTTGCGCGATTTAATTGTGTTACAGTGACATCTATTGACTCAAATGCAAACCTTTTCTGAGAAACGCAATAATATAATTAATTTTGTTTTCACTTCTATCGACAGTCCCCATGTTAGGTTTTATTGAAATATAATCAAATTAGTTTAATTTATGCTAAAATTATATCTGATTTATCAAAATATACAGAAACATTAAAAATATCTGGAACGAAAACGCCTAAGCTACAGTAGTGGTACTAATGATATTAAATGGTATTAAATAACTTCCTACCTTAAATCTGACACCCGTCACGATACGAACGGCAAGAACAGATTAAAGATCACTCAGATTGGATACGCCTGTACCGTTACTAACGTCTGTCGAACGGCCACTGCCTTTCTAATGTTTGTTAAAGTATACATATACTGTGACTTTTCTTGATTTATTTATTTTGACTTCAGTTGAAAGATTGATAAGCTGATGATGATAATTTTATATCTTATTTACATAATAGTTTAAAAATTTACGTATAATAACTGCAATTAATACAATGTGCACATTATTTATATTTAACTATTATTTGATCTAAAAACAAAAATACTTTGGTATTTTATATTTATTTTACGTAAGAGGTAGTGCCTGCAACGCTCACATAACACCGGCGTCAAGTGACAGCTATGCTGTCGCGTTTCGTGCGGTTTATGATGCGGCTCATTGGGGGGGATAGGGAAAAAGAGGGCAAATCATCTACATAATCTTTGGTTGTGCGGATGTGTATGGGCGTCGGCGCCGTCAGGCTCCGACTTCGCGTTTGCCCCCTGAATCCTGATGACATAAAAAAAAATCGTTCCAAGAGTGTGTTTACTGTGTTGTATCTAACGATATAAAAATAGAATTTAAAACAAATTATAATGTAAATAAAGTGTTTGAAATATATATTTTTTCCCAAGTTTTAATAAATATTTTTACTAAATATCAGGCGATATATTAAAGTTAATCAACGCACTTTCAAAATGTGTGTTTCTACTATCCGAATGTTCTTTACACTACCCAGCTACAACGTGGCTTTTGATGACAGAATGATCTCTCCGAAACCTTCTTTGAAACGTTTGACATGGCTTTACTTGTCTTAAATATTTAATTAGCAGAAGGATTGTAAGAGCTAACTAAAACTTTGGGCAAATATGGTTTTAGAGTCGTCTGTTAGCCGCCAGATTACATAAAGATCTTCCGGACCATGGTTCAAGCCTTGTGGCGCTGGTGAGTGAGCCGTGGTACCTTGGGCGAAGCGAATTGAGCTGTGGGGACTTTTTGTACTCCTCTTATATGAAGAGGGGACAAAATAGCAGGGGGCGAGGACGGAAACCTCTCCCCATTGCACTGTCCCAATGTTGGGTTGTTCTGTGGTGCAGGATAACTAAGGGACTGACTAGCCGTCGAGGTGCCCTGTTTGCGCAACAGATCCGGGGCACCTCACCAAAGACGACACTGGTGGCAATCGCCGGGTTTTAGTGGGAATAATTGCGTCCACTTGCCATAGCTTTCGGGCGAAGCGAGTCCCACATACCCGCCTGGGGAGACCCACTCCCCTGGGGGATGCTTCAGAGCATTTCCCGGCGTTAAAAAAAGATGAAGATCTTAATATAGGTCAAATAAAGTTCGAAATTTTTAAGACTTGAGGGTGACTTTCATATCAACTACTCATTAATCATCTTTCGTTGAAATACAAAGAATATAAAAAGTACAGACGCATTTAACACTGCGGTATAATGCGGTTCTAGGTTTCAACAAAGATTGATGACGCTCCCTTAGTGGGTGTACAAAATGTAAGGAGCTATTATATTACAAACACTTCACTTCCTTGTAATTTGTATGTGCTCCCAACTTTAGGGTTTTTAGACTTAGTCCAAACGTTTACTCTTCGAGTCCACATGTTATGAATATAGGTATAATAATATGAAAAACGAAATAGTGAACAATAGGTATCTTAGATGAAAAAGTTTTATTATAAAAAATGTGTAATCCTATTTTATTTGGTGTTTTTTATTGTGAATAAATGACAACAATATTGACATTTAAGATAATTAATTAAAAAGTACTCAATTAATTTCTACTTAAAAACTTTTATTTTCTTCTTTAAAAAAATGTTTAATTAGCTGGTGTTTTTTTTATTTTGTTTGGTAAATTTACAAACGCTTCTGGACTGATGAGGATCATTTTTAGGTGATTGATAACCATTTTATAACATATATTTATAGCATTGGTTCATTTTTTACGTCAGATGAACATTTTCGAAGTTTACCTTAGGGAGTAGTAGGCTTACACACTCCACCATGGTTCAGGCTTTGTCGTGGCGGTGGGGCTCAGTAACCTAGTGTGAGCCGCTGCACCTTGGGCGAAGCGAATTAGGCCAAGGGGGCTCTTTGTATCCCTCTTATAAGAAGAGGGGACAGAAGAGCAGGGGGCAAGGGGTGTGGATGGGAACGTCACCCCATTGTACTGTCCCGACGTTGGCAGGGGTTGTTCTGTGGTGCGGGACAACCCCTCTGTGGAGGTGGCGTCGGTCCCCTGAGAGACTGACTAGCCTTCGAGTTGCCCTGTTTGCTCATTAGATCCGGGGCACCTCATCAAAGGCGGCATTGGTGGCACCCACCGGGTTTTAGTAGGTAGAGCTGCGTTCACTTACCATATTTCGGGCGCAGCGAGTTCCACATACCCGCCTGAGAAGACCCACTCCCCCGCGGGAAGCCTCAGAACATTTCTTGTCGTTAAAAAAAGGTTTACACAGGTCCCGCGGGTGACACGTTACACACAGTTAGACACGATGTGGCGGAGACTGCTTAGTGGCGGTCGGGCAGTGCCCCTTACGAGAAGTACTCTGAGGTGACCTGTTTCCTGCAGATTCGGGACTCCTCGGATATAGATGAAGGCGCTCGCAAGTGCTTTAGTTTGGGTAGTGTACTCCCAAGTGCGAGTATCACATAGGGTAGTGCTATGCTGCTTTACAGCCGAATCGGGCCGGCACGACCGGGGTAGTACCTCTCGCTCACATAAGACCGGCGTCAAGTGACAGCATTGCTGTCGCGTTTCGTGCGGCTTGTGAGTTTCCGGTCGCCCATTGGGCGGATAGGGAAAAGGACGGTAACGCCGATGCGTTTCAGACGATTATTCAGATGCTTATCTGTATATCTGTGCCCTCCTATGCTATATAAAAGGGTCAGGATTTACCCAAAGATCCTGGCTACATTCAAAATGCATTTCCCTGCAATACAATACAATGTTAGTTACAATGTTAGTTTAGATGTTAATAATTACCGCGAAATATATTTTATCTACCTCATCTATACTAATATTATATATAGAGTTTCTTTGTTTGAACGCGCTAATCTCTCTAGTTAAATATAAAATAAAGAATTGAAAAAAAATAATTAAGACTTTCGAGTAAATATATAAAAAAATATTGATTTAATGTACTTAATGGTTTAACGTGTAGGTATAAAGCTGATCTGCCGCCTCTGTGTGTTCACTCACTGCCCATGGACCCTCCAGCTCTCATACATCAACGCTTACCCACGCCTCTGATGAGAAGATGATGATGGTAATTTGCGACGCACCAAGACGTCTGTGTCTCGTGTTTTTTCACTGAGCTCAGGTATCACCCGAGTACGAAATTACAAGTAATTTATCGCTCGTATACGATATAAAGGAACGGGGTTTTAGTGTGAATACTTTTAAAATATCAGAAAATTACCTAAAAGATAAATAGCTACATTCATAAAATATATGAATGTAGAGTGGAAATAGTAAATGCCCATTTGGCTTGAACCAATGCAATGATAGTAAAGCTATACCTAAAAAAAGCTTGTATTTTTTCATTACAAGTCGGTACTTGAACAAATACGTTAGTCAAGTTAATTATTTATTAATGATTTCTCTTAAGGGATAGATGAAACGGAGGAAGGAGATGACAATTTGATATGTCACGGCGTTCATTAAAGGAGGCCTATCTTCAGCTCATTGGATATTAATTTGCCACTTATTTGAGATTATCATATCAAGCTAGGGGTCTTTGTTCTCATTTTATAATGAACTTATAATCAAGTTACATCGGGAAGCGTGGACACCATTTCCAATATTTCGACATCCTTTAAAAGTCTACATCATAGTGTATATAAATTGTCATTTAATCATCGCGTCGCTTAATATATTTCATTAACAACATAATCCTTAAGCGCTTTTTTTAATGACAGCCTTATTTTAAGCGCACCTCGAGTGGCGCGTTTTCAACAATCAACAACTGTTCATTCCGCCTTTCTGATTCAGACACGCCGATTTTGTGGTCGTATAGTAAACAACGTTTTACCATAATGACTATCGCAAGTGAAATATGTATCGACGTAAAACATGACGTATATAATTTCGTGTAAGGTCCAAATTTGTATAGTTGTGATGCATTAACGATATTTTAATTGAGTCGATCCTGACGTGGAATAATGATTGGACGTAACATCGATTTATAAAAGTTCTCGTCTGTGATTGGCGGTCGCGATAAGTTTGTTCCGACGGGTAATGTCATTATAATTACGGTCTTCCGTACTGGTAAATACAATTTAGATATTGTTGTAACGAGATATCACATAATATGTCAAATCAATGCTTAGATGGACAAAATGGTGTCTAAACTACAATATTATGAAAGTAAATTGTTAGGAATGATTATTATGTAAAAACATATATAAAGATTTATTCGATATTATGTTTTTAGAGCTATATGAATATCACATTAAAAAGTTTGTCAGTACATTTGAACGGACTAATCTCCGGAATCGCTATTTGATTTACATTGATAGACAAAACAAATTTGATAGATACTAATGAGAAAGAGTATTTAATTTCGATGTAAGCTTTTTGCTACTTCGGAGTGGGTGAAACCGCGGGGAAAAGAAAGTATTGTATAGTTCAAGTAAGTACAATACATCAAAAATCTGTTTTATTTCGAATTCAGTTGGAAAATCTGAAAAGAAAATAATAGCGGAAATATTTTATGGTTTTGCAATTTCCTATCGACTCCAAGGCACCAGTTAGAAGCCCTTAATCCCTAGAGACTCGATCAGACTCGACCCTTAATGAGGCTCTTCTTGACAAATTGCCTGGCCCGCCCTCTATCGGTGATCAGCGAACTATCAAGTTTAACGTGACTTTTAGCACTTTATAACTTCCCGCAAAACGTTCATTTGTAATATCATTAATATATTTTTTGCAAAAATTACGTTTTAAAAATGCTAGAACTTATAAGTAGGTGTTATTTATTGTGTCATTTGTTATGTTCGCAATTTATTATTATACCTCGAATACTTTTTACAACAACTGTAAATTCAAAATTTTATATGGCTTTTTACAAACGCAATTGTATGATACATTGTACATTCATTTATTCTTATTTTTATTATAAAAATTATATAAAAATAAGAATAAAATATAAATAAAATAAAAACACGACTAAATAACATTTCAGAAACATTAACTATTAAGTTTTATCGAACACCGATGTCGCCGTTAATCATTACATAATATTATATACCTATAGGTACTGTAAGTTTGCTAATACAAATACATAGGCAACAAATACAATTCAAAGTTTTCAATTTCTATAGGTGTGGACAGAATTATTGACTACATCTTCGAAACAATAAAGAAGTCATATCATTTGCTATTAGGTAGTTGTTATTCGTCACCAAATTAGCTAATTTCGAATGTATATCGCAGGATGATTGAATAGTCATGGCGATGACACATTTTTCAAATACACAAAAAGACAAGGCTGTTTTCATGATAACATTAAGATATTAAATAAGGCTTTGTGATAGATGAACAAAAATTTATATATAATTTTGATATTGTAAAACCAGAATGAAGTCATACTCCGTTAAAAGATAATTTACAAACATCACCGGCAAGCTCGCGAAAATCTTAATTAACAGATAGACACGAGTCATTAATCTTACCGATGTGATAAGGGGTTACGCCCCTCGTGAGAAACAGGTAATGATACGAGAGTGATGATAGCAGGTAATGATTGATTGTTATTCCTTATTAATGATTCAATAATTGTGTTTCATTAGATTATGTGTTTTATAAACAATTTGTCATTATTATGTTGCAGCTAATGACTGATTGTAAAAAGACTACATAACTTCTTTGAATTGATATGCTACTGGATATTATTAAAATAATAATAATAAACATTAGTGTTTTGTAGCGAACAGTGTTAGAATGAGTAGGTGTAGGAATATACCTATATTTGTCTAGTTTTATTTACATTATTTGTGTAATAGTATTTTTTTTATATTATTATTTACTTATTCGTAGTGATAATAATAAGGATGATGTCTTTTACTTTCTGTGCTAAAACCGTAAGTGTGAAGAAAAATATGATTTAAAAAGAATATGAATAACAACGAAAACATTGCGCCAAAAGTGAGTTCCATTAGGGCGCTCTATAATTAAACATCAATACCGTTACAAAAAGTAAATAAACAGGGTATGTAGGGAGAGGTCTTGGCTATGACTAATGTGCTGCTATCAGTCAGTGTCACGGGAGGGGGGAGGGGGCGCCACAGTCGGCCAGGGACGGAGTACAGGATCCTTTCGGAATAACGCTCTGATATGTATCTATATGTAAATATAAGATGTCACAAGGGTTTGTAGATTAACCGATAGCTTAGAGAGATAAAAAATTGATTTCATCTAAATCTTGTTCAGCTGTATGTATTCTGTATGTAATAGGTATGTGTCAATGAAGAAAGCATTTAAAATAACACAAAAATAAAATTACATAACCTACCTGTCGTAAGAAAAGTAAGAGCATTCTATAATCATTTTAGTAAGAAATTATATTCAGTAATATATTGGGTAACTTTGTAATCAGAATTTTGCGTTGTTTTTTGTTCTAAATTTGCATTTTTTAAACTTGAACGAGACACGACATATTTCTTTATTATTATTAGCTGAATTTTAAATAAAATTGCATATTTTAAGTTTCTCATATACATTTTACTACATTAAAACATATTCTTCCTGAAGAATAATATTTTATCACCACACCTTTAATGTAGTCATCGTGTTTATAATTTGACGATAATAATAATTTGACCACAAGTTACGAGGTAAAGTGTCCGCCTCTGTTATTTCGGGGTCTTTCAAAATTGGTTTTCCTATAGGACAAACAAATATTTGGAGACATCACCATATCCCTGAGGTATAGCGAGCGTGATGAGAAAAAAATACATTTAGACCTAAATTTCAGCTCCGAACCATATTAAAACATTCAGCAATAAGAAAACAAAAAACCGTCACTAATTGTTAGTCTATTATGAATGTAGAGTACTTACCTACTTTTCATTTTTAAGCAAATTTGTGGAAGCTGTTACATGATAGGTACTCGTTCGTATGAACAAAGGTGGTTTTAATACTTGTTTTGGTAAAAGTGGGTACCTATTTGAATCATTCTTGAAATATTGAAAGACGTATACATACAATACTATCTACGAATATATTAACTTCAGAGGTAGAATAGTTATCTTCTTTTTATTCTTATTTTTTTATAAAAAGTCACATTTTAAAAATAATTATTTTCAAAATATTCGAATCTTTGAAACTGATTTAATATTAAGTTCTTTCGATATTGCGTTCCATACGAAAAATTGATTTTGGTTGAGTAAATTTTATCAATTGGAGATTTTTGCTGAATTTCTGCAAAGTATAATTATTATCGGTGGTAAGTCTGAAAAAAATCAGATGTACTCATATCAGTTACATAACCAGTTATTGTGACAGCTATTGAATTTACATATTAACAATCTGACGATATCACGCGATAAATATTATCACTTAGCACTAATTTAAGAAAGTAAAAAATATCCCTTTACAAATGATATATTTCACAAATATTTGACTTTCATATTGATAAATGTATATGTAATGAATAAACATGGACACAATGAGATATATAATTAAATTAATTAGCAATACAAATACTTTAAGTTTTAATTCAATACCCATTGAAATATACTCGGCGAAGAAAAAACAACTGAAGAGTACACTTTTTAAGTTCCATTTTTCATTGCGAAAATGTTTTCGGAAGCTTACAAAATGAGATTATGACAGTTCAAGCTAAAATCAACTCTACCATTATGAACATAAAATAAGTATTTCAATGCTGAGAAATTTGTGTATGTTTTTGGAATCTGCTTTATAATAGACACTGCAAAATATATCTTATTGCGTTGATAAAAGAAACAATTTGGCCAAAAAATGTGAAAGCTCCCTTCCCCCCACTTCCCCCCTTACTCTCTTAGATAAATGACGTAACATTTGTCCAAATGATGGCGCGGGCGGCGGAGAGAATGAATTTAAATTATCATTCAGTGGTACCAACATACTGCAACAATAGCCGAAACCGAGTTCATGATATATGTATGCAAGCTATATATTTGATTTCAGAAAACATATGGACTTTATACGAACATATATTATGTTTTTTGTATGAAAGATGGTTGAACAAAGACCCATATATTATGTTTACTTCTGTTCTAAAGCAATCTGTCATTGTCGGATGTATCTAATCATAAAAGTCAACTCATAACCAGATCTTATTTAGTACTAGTTGACTGTATAATAAAATAGTGGATGAAAATTGATACTTGATGTTCATTATCATCATCATCATCAGCCTCTATCTGTCCACTGCTGAACAAAGGTCTCCCTCAAAGAACGCCAAGACGAACGATTCCTCGCCACTCGCATCCAACACGGACATATTGTACTTGATATTATTAGCTAAAAATATGATCTTTCACGCTTCAACATAAATACTATTTAAACACATTGATCGCTTATAGAATATAATACAATTTTACTACTAAAAGTATTACAATTAAGGCATCTTTAATGCTTTAGGTAAGTAGGTACTTCTATCTGAATGTCAATTAAAAACAGCATTATTTATCTCCATGACTTTTACCTTATTAATGATATGTATGACCTTAAGTTTTTTCGTAATCTTAGCTGAGTAAACCGTCAAAGTTGGTGATAAATGGGCGGCGAGACAGTACACGTTTCCCAACTCCGGCTAACAGAAAACAATCCCGTGTGGTGCCCAAGAAAAAAACAATAGAGTCGTGATGAAGACGTACCATTGTGAACAAAGAGCCAGCCATATTTCACGGCTTTGTACGCCTTCAGTGCCCGATTAATTCTAGATATCTCCATTCGACTACGAAATAGCGTGATGAAACCTTTTTGATTCAACGTGTGCATATGGTTAATATAGATAACCTTAACCTTACCTTTAATTAGTAGAAATCAGAATATTTATAAAATCTGGGAATAATCAGTTACAAAACGTAACGTAAAATTATTTTCACATGCGTTATTTTATAATTATATACCATAGATATTAACATACACAACTTAACTAAAGAAATCATACTGTCTTGTATAATTCACGAATTGCCCTGTCTATCTGTTTCCAATTTAATAAAGACTTTTATCGGAACATTATTTGAAGATTGCATCAAAAAACATGTTTTTGCATATGATTTTACTTATAAACGTTATACCTATTTTTACCGTTATCTTAAGCAGACCCTACTCATTTCCATACTCACCTACTTCATAGAACGGGGAACATTATGCAAATAAACTAAATTGAATTACGAGAGTTAAATGTCGTATAAGATAAAAACGATGAGGCAATCTACAAGCCAATGAGGAGCCCGTATTAACATATTCAGTGCGTATTGAATATTTATAATGTGGACTCCTGACAACGGTGTCGACTTTCAGTCAGACGTGTACTAGTAATGGCTATCATTATTCTAATATACGTGTGGAAACGAAAATGGAAAAAGTATATCGATTTCGATTAATAATATACAGTCCGTGTTAACACTAAAATATTGATTTTGTGGCTTTAGTTTTGAGTTTGATATCCAGTTATTTGTATATGTTTGATTTGTGTTATATTAGAAGATTTTGAGAAGAATTTGGATTTATATAAATAACAAATATATGATTAATATTATCAATTTGAGGAATTTAATTTGCAGAAAATGATTGAAGGAATTTATATTAATTAGATTATATGACGTTAAATCAGATCTTCCCCATCGGCCATCTTCCCCACTATGGTTCAGGCCTTGTCGTGGCGGTGGGGCTCAGTAGCCTAGGGTGAGCCCAGCACCTTGGGCGAAGCCAATTGAGCCGAGGGGGCTCTTTGTACCCCTCTTATAAGAAGAGGGGACAAAAGAGCAGAGGGCAAGAGGGCCATTGTACTGTCCCGACGTTGGGAGGTGATGTTCTGTGGTGCTGGACAACCCCTCTGTTGAGGTGGCGTCGGTCCCTTACGGGGCTGACTAGCCGTCGAGATGCCCTGTTAGCTTAACAGATCCGGGGCACCACACCAAGGCGGCACTGGTGGCAGTCGGCGGGTTTTAGTGGGTAGAGCTTCTCTACCCACTAAAACCCGTCTTTCGGGCGCAGTGAGTCACACATACCCACCTGGGGAGACCCACTCCCACTCAGAGCATTTCCCGGCGTAAAAAAAAAAGATAGGCCATCTTGGTGTTTTAAGGATGCATATAATATAATATATGCAGCAGTAGGTAACCAGAAAGAGTCACTCAGTCCTCCCGTGACCATGGTTGCTGTAAAGTATCCGAAACGTCGGGCTTGTAAAAATCTTAATAAACCGCGATAAAATCCGTAAAAAAAATGTTTTATTATAACCAGAAAGAGGTTGATAATGATAATGACAATTATAATGATATCATCACATAATCATAATGATATCACTTCAATACCGGTATTGAAATAATAGGACCATTCCAATTAGAGGTTTATAGCTGTTAGAGATAAATACGTGATGCCATGGCTTTTAAGCACTTATTACGTAAATAATTTAAAAATTCTATCAATCACCCTTTTTTTCAAATCCAAAATGAATCTTTACCAAACTGATGAGAAGTTAATCAAAAGCTAATAAATAATTGAGAAATTATGACATAAATATGTATTCGCAGACACAACTGTCTTCAACTTTAACTTAAACTCAATTAAGTTAAATTAAAACTACGGTTTTGAATAACCCGATAACATCACACGCTCAATTTTCACGAGAATTGATATAAAAGATATTTTAATGTATATCAATCCGAAATACATGTATGGATTTAAATATTTTAATTAAGCTGATATCCCCTCTGAATCTATTTTAATTAAAACACAATGCAATGCTAATGACTTATATTCACGTAGACTCATGAATAAATGAACGAGCTTACATTTTCTGTCCGGGATTAAAATTCAAATATTCCGACAAGTCAATCGACGGGGTTTCAGTCCCCGGTCTCGGGACGCTTGTACCTGGCGTGATAACCACGGATATGCTAATATTGTTTTACTGTATGCATTTGAATTAAAAGATTAGGTAAACTCCAAATAGATAATTTCGTAGAAACATAGAGGATAATTAATGCAGTCGGACGATCTCCGTGCAGTAACCGTTTTGGATGCGAGGGGCAAGGGATCGGTCGTTTTGACGTTCATTGAAGGGGGATTATGTTCAGCAGTGGAGGAATAGGGGCTGATGATGATGATGATGATGATAGAGGACAAACGCAATGAAAAACAAAAAAAGTCTCAGCAGGGACATTATATTATGCAGATAAAAAAAACTCGCATCGTTATATTAAAGACACCTAAACAACGGTCCCGAAAATATCGGGACCTCAATAAATCTTTAAACGCGGTAAGCACCCGTAATAATATAAATATTAACTTAAACAACGAGCTAATTAGTATTGCGTTTAGTTGGCTCCAAATATAAGTTTCATAGAAACGTAAAAACAATTTGAGCTACGCGCAGTTAGAAACAAAAAAATATATGTAAGGAAAGAGCTTAAAATCAACCAACAAGTCTTTAGTAAGCTCCAAAAAAATAAATTTCAAAGAAAATATTTGAGCTACGCACAATAATTAGAAACAAATATATATATGTAAGGATGAGCTAAAAAGTAACCAACAAGTCCTTGTCAGTGATCTGCTAAATGTACCTCCTGTCTTAAGGACGTCAACATTCAACAAGAGTCGTTTACTCTACATCCCTTACATTAAACAGACTGCCAAGTGTCGATTGTTACAATTTATGGCATTCATATAAAATGTATTTATTGTAAGAAAAATCCATATCAGGACAAAATCCATAGCAATAACGGGATGATTTTAATGAAAAATTAAAGTATTGTATACAATTTCCATAAAATATAGCTTATAATTGTATGAGTTACTAAAACATTTTTCAATAAATAAAGATGAAATTCGTACAAAAGGTCTATAAGACCATTTTGTATTCGAAACATATTACATACTAGCTGTTGCCCGCAGCTTCGCCCGCGTTAGATTTACAGCCGTATCTGGATTGATGATTATTTTTGTAGCCTAAGTTACTCCTTATAATATCAACTATCCGGTGAAAGTCCCGTCTAAATCGGTCCAGCCGTTTCAGACATTAACCGGAGCAGACAGACATTTAAAAAATTGTGTTTCCCTGTATCTAAGTAAAAATCTGTTATATTTGTAATTACAAACAGACACTTTAATTTTAATTATTTGTATAGATAGGTATAGATAAATTATTATAAATTTTATTATTCATGTTTTATACAATTCTAAATAACTTCATTTGTTACGAATTTTTAGTAATAATAAATTTACAATGAAATAAAACGTTACATATCTTTTAATCATCAAAAATTAAAACATCAAATCGAACACAAAAGACGCCATATTTGGTCTGCACGCATTTGAGCACGCACCGCTAACAGAAAATAAGGGACACACTGAAAGACAGGAAGGACCCGTGCGAGGGAGAGCCCAACAAAACCTGCCTATAAATGAAAAGGAGGGGAATAGTGACGCGATGATTGAACGCGCCACAAGAAAAATGATCACCCGTCAAGCAGCGACTGAGAGAAACTACCCCTAGCTACAGAGATAAGGAAAGATATAGCGCCTGTCCGGTTGTGTGAAAGAGACGGAGTAAGCCAAAATAGGGGTGACGTACGTTGATGGATTATGCTTTTCTCTCTAAAGAAGGGAGGGGCTCACAGGTCGTTATGGAAAAAGCTGAGGGAAGTGGGGGCCAACATGTGTCAGAGATGGAGACCATACCATTGATATCTTTAATTGATTTCGGCCATCCGTGCAATTTAAATCACAACCATTAACACCTGTATGCTAATACTGATAATAACTTAATAATACAGATCAATTATTATTATTTTGATAAATTATTTAATAGTCGAAATTATTTCGTTAGACAACAAAAGGGGAAAATGATCAGTTTTACCTTTTTTTTTCTTTAACCATGTAGGTTTTTTTTTAATTTCCAATCCGAAACAATGACAGTCGCACGCTAGTACCTAGTATAGAGTTACTTTAATATAATATGAAGTTTCATAATCTAATATTAATTTAATATACATACACTATTTAATTTTGAATATGTCAGTACCTTGCTAGACGTAGTCGCGCGATTATATGTGACCATAATACGTAGCGATTTTGTCGCGCTTTGTGGATACTCCATCGCTTCTGTAAATTACATGAAATTTTTAGGAGTATTTTTATTTGATTACGGTTAAACTTTTCAAAATTTAAATTCAAACTAGCATCTAAATTCATTAAAATTCTAAATATTAAATACAGAATTATATATATATATATATATATATATATATATATATATATATATATATATATATATATATATATATTTATAAAAGATAATTACATGACCAAATTTAATATATCAACAATTTCTAGTTTAGTAATAAAATTAAAGACATATTCTGACAGATCAATATTTTACTTTGAATTAATAAATTATTCTCACCGTTTTTTCGTGGTATCGCGATGCAGTCCGTAGCGAAACAACATCGTGACTGTATGACGTAAAAACGTTCACGACTAGCGAGAAGTGTCGTGGCCCTTACTATCGCTGCGTTTGCAAACGTCACGCGGTATGACAGTGTCCTTATATTTTATGTACGATATAAATAGTAAATACGCGATCTGATGGTCATCTTCAATAAATATAGAGTTTACGAGACAGAAAGAAGAAAGAAAGAAGACTTTAGTGCCTGGGACCCAGGTAGCTTGTTAATGCGTTGCTGATCCTGAAAGACATGATGGTACATCTTGGTGTCAGTTTCATATTTCCGGAACGAAACTGATTGTGATAACCATGTAAACTCACTCTCACTCTCACTCTTAGTCTCACTCATCCTGTAGGTAGGGCCTTTTAAAATCAGTGTGGCTATGTATATTTTTTAATTAGAAAAAATTAAAAAGTTTCATGAGCATTAATCAAGTCTAGCGTCCACCCTATATAAAACTGTAGCGGGGGTGCCCGAGCACCGAAATGCCACTTACAGAATGCCTTTGTCCGTTCCCGAAAGCGTTTATTGTTTTGTGCCCTTGTTGTATGAAAATTTAAATCCTTAATTATTCATAGGATTGTTTTGCTTGACAATATTTTCACAATAGGCCGAGGGTTTTGCAGGGGAGGTAATCGGTTTGATTAATAAATTGTCAAGTTGAATCCAGTGTTAGAATATAAATTGTTACCGCAGATATTTCATTCCATTATTAAAGCGAGAACCCGCTCATTGTTTTACGAAATGTCATACCTCATCCTGCCACCTGATTGTTTCGCCTTAAGTGCTTTCATGAAAACGTATTTTTTTTATTAACATATCTTTAATATGTATGATTTATTATGAACTACATAAGAATATCGATTACTATTTAACATTTAGTACAACATAGTTGGTACTACCTTTATTTAATCCGTAATATGATAAATATTTACAATATATTTTATTTTATAAAATGGATTGTATGGTTAGAATAAAAAACAAATTATGTAAAATAATTTGACTGACCTTAGGTATAGCCCCATTAAATAGGTTTTATCCCTTACATGTTTACATTTAAAATTATAAAACTTCCCTTATTTGTCATAATAAATTTTAGCAACGAACTTGCGCAATTTACCCTTATAAATTAATTTAGACAAGAAGAAGATGTAAAAACTTCAAAACAGCAATTACATTTTATTGCCAGCCATTATATTAATCATCGGCAAAATTAATTTTTCATTCGGACAAATCGCCGAGTGGTTGGTACAAATGTTTTCGAGCTTGATTGATATCTCAGTACGAATAAGAATTTTAGTATACGTTGGCATCGACATCTGGCGCGTGAGTGACGTGACAACGTGTGAGCTCAGTTTTATTGATGTCCACAATTAAACTATGTTTTGTATTACGATTATACAGGGCTATAATTAGAGCACGGACACATTATTGTATGGTAAATCAAAATATTTCCTTCGCTAATGTGCATGTCGAATAACAAAATCACTTGCATACCTTATACTATATATGTAATTATGTCGCAGGGAAATGAGGATATCAGTGATTTTATATTAGTATTTTGTCATATTATCACTAGTTTTGTGATTCAACATCTACCGGGATTTCGTGGTATCCCTAGCGATTTTGTGAAATCACTAATATCCTCATTTCCCTGCGACATATACATATACTTTTGCGACCTGATTTTCATTAATATATAATTAATTTGATGATGCAATTATTTTAATTATTTTTTACTGTTTCAATTTTTCTCGTGAACATCTATTGGCGCGTTTTGGTAGCAAATCGACTTGAACACCCTCACGTCTAATGGCATGTTGCTGTCATGTCGTTATGCGGTTCATCTTTCGCTTGAATTTTTAATACCTAATTATGAATCAAATTTTTCGGTATCTTTTTTATATGTATGAATATGTTGTAAGACAGTATCATTTCGTCATGTGACTTATAATCACAACAGGCAATAATTATATGGAGCCAGGGTAAAGGAAAAATGGGCCATAATTACTTAAAGGTTTTATTTGGTGGACTTTTTCCCTCAATTACAAATGTTCGATCATAGCTGGTCCTTAAAGCTTTCTGAAGATAAACCTGTATGATTAATAATACAAACATAAAATAAAATTATTGTGATGGTTATCTGTTATTTCCCCATTCAGCTGTGGAAATAATGTCATTATTTCTATTTATTTTATAATATAAGAATAGCGCATTTTATTTGCACAGTAAAAAACTAGATTTCTATTTGCAGCAACAAGTACCGATATATGTACTATAAAACTAGTATAGTACAGTAGTACTATACTAGTTTTATACGTAAATAAGACCTCTACAGGTGTTCATAATAAGTTCCTGTACCTTACCTTGTAGCAAGGATTAATAACAATGTTTTTATAACTTTTATTTTACCTTTTTTTGTTACCGCAGGGAAATGCTTTTTACGCATGTAGCCAGGATCTCGGGTAGATCCTGACCCTATGTTGGACTCGCACCTGGGAATGCCCTAACCGTAAACTAAAACTACTGCGAGCGCCATGAGCCGGTTTTTGAGGGTCCCGAATTTGCAGGCAACAGGATCACATCAGCGACAACTTTTATTAAACCTAATTGGTTACTCTTATTAACAATGATGTACATCGAATGACGAGAATTTGTAAATGTAAAGAAAGTGATTGTTCTAGGTAGCACTGGTTTCATACTACATATTATTATTTTAATCATTTTCAGAGTTTTCGTCCACGACAAGAGGTAAACGTTTCTAAGCCAACTCCTATACAAACGACACGTAATACTTAAAATTCTTTATTTACGATTGATTTAAAGGCATATCTCTTGTGCCTAGCCTTTTCCCAACTATGTTGGGGTCGGCTTCCAGTCGAAACGGCAACTGGATACCAGTATTTGAAATGGGCGACTAGTTATCTGACCTCCACAACCCAGTAACTGGGACATACGATACCCCGTGGTAAGACTGGTAGTGAAACTTTGGGGCTTCTTACGACCCGTAACGACTGTCAAAGATCCACGAATGACGCCCGGGACCTACGGCTTAACGTACTTTTTGAGGCACGTAGAAGTCTCGGCATGTAAAGATGGTCACCCATCAAAGGACCAACCCCAGCAAGCGTAGGTTAACCTGATGGATCGATCCGAGCGGCTCTTATTACTTCTCCAAGTTCATATGTAGGTATACCATAAGAATTTGCGTGTATGTCCATAGCGAACCTATATGCGCTGATAAGCTTAGCCAACGCAAGTACATAAATAATAATTTAAAAAGAAAGAAGTCAGGCCTATTTATCGTTAATTATTTGCAATAATATATTTCTAATATTGGGCCTGTACGTCTAAACTATTGGTACTATTAATTATTATGGCTGTTTAAATTACATGTATATAACAGATTTGTTACGTATGCACGTCACGCCGACTCATTACGAATTCACGAGACTAAATTGTGCTACCTAATTACAAGTGAATGGAATGAAACAATGACGTATTTATGTTAAGCGATTTATCACACAAAAGACGATGTTTCGGTCAGTCAGAGCACACAGCCCACGTGCTAACCTTAAAATTCTAGCTTAGAAAATCGATTACCAATTCTTCACAAGCGTCACGACGACAAATACGAGACGAGCTTGCACACGCCTCTCACAAAAACAAAAGACTTCGTTAAAACGTAAAGAAACAATTGCCTTTTATGATTTTAATGAGAATTTAGACATATTAATATTTATGACGTTAATTTATGTTGGGATTTCTGTTGACCTTTAAATTGTGTGGTTTTGAACATACTTGTTCTGTAACAGAATAAATAGAAGCCACATTAGCCGATTGACTAACAGCAATCAGCGTAACCTAAGCTCTCTTACGTGGGTGGGTAACCGGTGGGAGGCTTGGTGAGCAAATCTTGCTGCTTCTCCCGCGAAGCAGCTTTGCTGTGTTTCGGAGAGAAGGGAAAGACAGGCCCTGTGATTACTAGCACAGAGACTTAACATCTTATGTCTCAGATAGGCAACACACGAATTAGTTGACTGGGCTAGTCTCAGGTTAACTTGTTTATGTTCATGGGCGACGCTGCTCACTTACCATCATGTGGCATGTCTGTCTATCCATCTAACATGAGAAATATTATATTTTTTAGTTAGACTGCTTCCTTCCATTACATATATTTATTATAATTATAGTTAGACTAAAAATGTTTTGTGGGATCAAACACAAAAAAGTCTATTGGCATGAAGAATAACGTGAAAATATTATTTTTTACTATTTAAACATCAAAGGCAGTTTTTTTATTTATTATTACAAAAACGAAAGTATGAGAAATACGCAAAATCACTTGATATGTTTAATGAGACGGGCTGATAAATTAGACATAAGTCCATATATCAATGTAGATGAAAGTAAATCACGAATAAGTTCTGTTGACACCACTATCCATTATACATGAGATGCGATTATTTTGATGAATTCCATGCGAATCTAAGCATCAGTACTCCCCCAAAATCCCGAATCCGAACAATAGGAACACGTGAGATTCCCTTCGCGTTCGAGGCTAATGCTCACCCCACATCGCGGAAGGAGATGTAAAGAAAAATACGTATTTATAGCAAATACTCGTACTCAAACAGTCCTACATTGTGTACGAGTCAAATAAATGAGCCTCATTTTTCGTGCTGTCAAAAAAATCTGAATGGAAAAGAAAACGCGGCAGCGAAAAAACGACAGGCTGCAAGGTTTATTTCGTTTTTAATGTAATACTGATTTGGGATGTTTCAGATTAATTGCATTTTACCTGAGGTGGCGGCAGCAAGGGTGATGCGACTGAAAGAGTTCTCGCGACGCTGATCGATCGGCGAGCGTAGATTGAAAGGAGAAACGTGAAAGGTAATTATTCATTTGGCGACTAGAATAGAACACCTTTGTACCTTTATCTCCATTCTTTTTCGTATTTTGCACGAAATTTGCAAGTAAATGGATAATGTGACACGGTGATTTGTTTAGTTTGACATGGTTCAGTTCTCACGGACGTGCGCAACATTTGATATTTGCATCCTTTGCGTATTAATTTACATTGATATTATTTTAATCTTGCATATTTTAAGAACAAAAACTAACAAAGGTTTAAAAAAAGTTTAGTTTTAGGCAAAAAATTTGCATGCCAATTTCAAAACAATAGAATATAGAACCCGGAAATTTGCGCAATTGTTTGCAATAATGGACCAGAAGCGCATGTGGTCCTGACCTCATTTTGAGAAATCCGATCAAAGAATAGACAATCGGACCAGGAGTCAGTTCTCAATAGCCTTTATGATTTATGTGTCGTCTTTGACATTTTATGACGCACGCCTCATTTGAATACCTCCACTTGTGCTTCCTTTGAATGGCCCACGCTTTTTTCGAACTGGACAAGTCCTTAGATATTAAAATACACATTTGGTTACCAGATTATGTTGAAATAATATGATGTATAGCAATGTAAGGGATATTCGGTGATATTTTTTAGCAAATTATGAAATGAATAACTCAAACATGTGCAGTTTAAAGATTAACGTGTATAGTTTTATAATTACATTGCATTTTCTTGCTTGCTTTGCTTATTTAGAGCAATATTATTTAAAATATACATTTAAGAATAGAGTCAGATTTAAGTCTAGTTTTAACTAGTGGTATGGTCTCTCACTAAAGAGGCTGAGTCTTTAGTGAGAGCCGAGAGGTCCGGGTTCGAACCTGACCACCTGTGATGCATATAAAAATTTCTAAGGGCACTGAACACGAGACCGACGCTTGCTCATCAGTGAAGGAAAAATCGCGAGGAAACCTGCATACCTGATGAGATTGAAAGTCTTTGAAGGTGTGTGAAGTTCACCAACATCACATCGTGTCGGTGAACTGTGGCCTAAAACCCTCCTCGTCTGATTTCTAGGAGGAGACCCGTGCCCAGCAGTGGGACATACAAGGGTTGATATTATTATTATTATATATATTACTGTCATACAATTCAAAGTTAAATGATTATGTCTGACGCTTGCTATTTAAAATAGTAGGTAGGTACTCCGCTTATGCCACATCCTAAAAAAACAATATATTCATGTTTTTCATTTTGTATAGAATATGTTATTTTCCATATTATGCTCCGAAGATAACAATAAATATTTGTATATTATGATAAATTTCACAGACGCAAATTCGTAATAGCAAGAGCGCTTTTAATGAAGACTTCAAATGTCTTATGTTATAAAATTACAGGCAGCTAGATGGCGAAAACTGGCAAATTATAGTCTTGACCGGCCTGGACACGATAAAGATCGAGGATCGTGTTTCGCTATCGGAAAAACCACCAATTATGGAGCTAAACTAAGGCGATATTTA
Source organism: Helleia helle (assembly GCA_963853865.1). Lineage (NCBI taxonomy): Eukaryota > Metazoa > Arthropoda > Insecta > Lepidoptera > Lycaenidae > Helleia > Helleia helle. Next base: position 13,962,166 of record OY971416.1, on the reverse strand, counting down.
AATGGCGAACCATCAACCAAGCACGAAGAAATTGTTCCATATAATACTAAATTATCCTGAGGAACGTCAAGCGTGAGACTGTTGATATCTGAATTATAAATAAATAAGATTTTTTTTAAACTCTTGTGCTTATTTATTACAGCATCATTAACGAAATTATGTTGCATCCCGTACTCCAAATACCTTTTCTTTTTTTTATGTTACTTGGATAGACAAACTGGCAAACGTACCACCTGATGATAAGTGGTCGACGTCGCCCATGAACATAAACTAGCCTGCCTGGAAGGACCCCAGGCAACTCATTTATGTGTTGCCTATCCTGAGACATAAGATGTTAAGTCTCGGTGCCAGTAGTTACACTGCCTGTCTTGCCCTTCTCTCCGAAACACAGCGAAGCTGTTTCACGGGAGAAACAAGCAAGATGGTGGTACCCATGCAGCCGGGAGCGCGGCACAGCGCTTCCCTCCCACCGGTAATACCTATTTATTATAATAATAGATAATATTATATAAAATATATTAAAAAAAAGTATTCAATAACAAAATTACTGCAGATAATTTTTATGTATAATATATTATTATGTAAAGTGTAATATCACCATTTATGAATCATATTTTGAGGTATTTTTTTATGCGTGTGTTTACTCACCACTTATCATCGGCTGCTAGAAAAAGATTTTTACTGCCATTATCTTTTTTACATTTTTGGTTATATTAACTTTGATAGTGGATGCATCATTGTCATCATCATCAGCCCTATCCGTCCACTGCTGAACATGGACCTCCAAGACGACGAAGTGGAGGGATATAACAGTTATATTTGACGTGGCCTATTGTGGATATTGATCGGTTCTATCTTGATATTATCATTATTATTTAAAAAAATCATTATTTACTAGTTATACGTCGATGTACGACATGGATTTGTTAGTTCTTTTGTATATCAATAAATATCATTATTGTAATTTTTCTAAATCTTTAATAATAATTTACTACATGTATCAAATAAATGCAATGCTATGCAAAATATAATGGGCATATTTGTAATTAAATTGTACCCAAATCATTATTTATTTTAATCATTAAACTCTTGATAAAAGATTTTGCTTGCCAATAAACTACACACACTATATAAAACTAATATATTATTTGTATGTTTGTTCATTCTTTTTTTCAGTCACGGACGAGCGTATTTTTTTTATAAAATGTATTGAAATTTTCGGAAAAGTTACACATTAATTGAACATAGCGCCATCTATTTAATAGATCATGCTACATGTTAAACAGTGTTATTGTAAATAAAACGATTAATATACCAGGCTAATAGTAAATAAAGATTGAATCACCTTAATGATAGGAAAGGTATAAAAATGTTATATAATTAATTGCTAGGTAATAACCTCATTCCGTGATTACAAAATTGTATCCATTTAAAAGTAATCAAAGCAGCCACTTTTGCACTATCGACAAAACGCCATCACAATTTCGGCCCACTAAAGCAATTACGTTTAATCATCATCATCAGCCTATATCCGTCCACTGCTGAACATAGGCCTCATTTAATGAATGCCAAAAAGACCGATCCCTTGCCACTCACGTTTAATCTAAATAATTCATAAGGTTGTATCTACTAGATAATGTAAAAATAGATTGGTCAAGTGTTGTCGTTGTATAACATTAAAGTAATGTAGGTACTCTAGCGACCCCCCCATGTTGTTTTCTAATGTTTACGCGAATTTCACTCATTATAATAAAACAATTTTTACGGATTTTATCGTGGTTTATTAAGATTTTTACAAGCCCGACGTTTCGGATACTTTACATATTATATACATCGGATACTAGCGTGAAAGAACATATTATAGCTGATTTAAAAACACCGTCGCTACACTAAGTCTGCCATCTGTGAACATAGTCTTGACAAAGCTCGCCATTATATCAGATTTGATAAACCACAAGTCCTCGCAAAAGAACACAGATTCCAACCAAGGATGATCCGTGAGGCTATTGAAATTAAAAAACATCCTAATTTCAATAGAGAAGATGGCTGGCTTTTACTACCTGCTTGGGATCCCATTATTACAATTATCAAATCAAAATCCAAGCATAATATGTCACAGATTAAAGATATAGTTAGCACTTTCTGCGTAGATAGGACTGACCAAAATATTGATGTATCATAGGGTAGTTTCGAATAACTTTGTAATGATAGGACGTATGACACCTCAGTCCTCCCGTGACCATGGTTGCTGTAAAGTATCCGAAACGTCGGGCTTGTAAAAATCTTAATAAACCGCGATAAAATCCGTAAAAATTGTTTTATTATAATGACCTCCCCATGGTTCAAGCCTTGTCGTGACGATGGGGCTCAGTAGCCTATAGTGAACCCAGCACCTTGGGCAAAGACGCAGTGAGTCCCTACTCCGCCGCGGGATGGCTCAGAGCATTTTCCGGCGTAAAATAAAATAAAAAAGGTACTCTAGCGGCCTGAACAGACATCTTGCCATAGACAGTAGCGCCACCTATCGCATCCAAAACTATCACTTAGGCTTAGAAACACATTACAAATAATGAGATGAGACAAATTTCACCAAAATCGTGAAAGTAGTTACGTAGTTCTGAGACGTGCATCATGAGTGGCAAGGGATCATCGGTCTTAACGTTCATTGAGGGAGGTTTATGTTCATCAGTGGACGGAGAGAGGCTGATGATGATGATGATAATGAAAATCGTGACGCAAGATTTTATATATAGGAACCTATACGAGTTGTCATTACCGGCAGGGATCCTTAAACCGGTAACATAACGGTAATTCGAGAGTAAAGTTCGACGACTTTAGATCATAACGATCGGAACAACTCAATACACCAGTAACGAGTTGGTCATTAATTCAGGGATATATAGAGATAACTTTATTCTGGTAGCCGGCTGCTTTGTATGCCGCGGTCCATGCGTCCGTCATTACACCCCAGCAACCTTATCTGAACACCCGCACCCTGTATTATCACCTCTAAACCTATAACCTTAAAGTCCAGCCCGATGTAAATGTATTTTTGCGAGCACAGCTCTCTCGCTTTTATCTTATTGGTCAACCATTACGCCTAAATTTAAACTCTTCATTATAATGCCGCAGTGAGAAAAGTCGCGATAACAGACGAACGAATAAATACAGGTAATGAATTTTGATAAAGCCAACGTTTACTCGAGGTAAGATAAATGTATATAAGAAACTGGTTTCGATAGAAGCGCCAATAATGAGTGTGCTGACAGAGTAGATGTGATCGGTTGATCATCGTGTTATTTATTGTCAGATTAAAATATTCCAAGAATATAAATAATAATATGTAGATTTGTAACTATCTAATTATTCTAACATAAAAGGTAATATTTACTAGAAAAGATAAGATAGTTCTATACCTACGTGTCTGTGAAATAAATGTTTGGGCGGCGAGATATTTAAATATTAATAATATGTGCCTTATGGTATAAATAATGTAATACATATATTGAATAGTTTATATACACAATCATTTATTTATAACAAATTTATTTAAAGTTGTTTTAACCGTCTTGAAAAACTTAATACTATTTTTACTATTTATATCAGTTTTTATATGCTTTAAGTATCTAAAACCGTAATAATTGGAAATTGATAACTAACACATATTTTTTTATATTAAATCAACCACAGAAAGTTATTATTGTAGGAATATCTTTATTCGGCCTTTTTTTTACGTTTTAGTTCCCTTTTGCCTCATATTAAGTGACATTAAAAACAATATCATAGTGATGTAATTTAAAATTTGTAACTCATAAGAATCGATGTTTCACCGTAAACCTAAATCGATTACGGGCAATCGATACACGCTCCAGCGGAGGTTGGGGGAGGTTGTCTCTGCACCAGGCGTTGACTAATCGAGGCGCGTCCGCGTGGAATAAGACTGATTGCAGCGGCGCTCGCCTATGCCTGCCTGTGGCCCTCCTACCTACAACCGACATTATTTAAGAAATCAGCCTGCTCGAGCGGCAACAAAGGGAACTTTACCGCCCACGAGTTTGGAGCCTACATTTTGTATGTTTAAATTTTAATCATGTAAGTGTTTTATAATATTATGATCCTTATTGAGAACTATTTCGTCAAATATATATTTTCAATGTATATTATAATTAAGTTTTCGTTCGATAGGTGAATATGTCTTCAGTATAACTTATGTTTTTTTTTTATGTCAGCAGTAGTCGGAACCTTATGATACCGACGCCCATACACATCCGCACAACCAGAGGCTATGCAGATCCGTTGCTCTCCTTTTCCCTATCCCCCCCCCTCCCAATGGGCCACCGGAAACTCATAAACCACACGAAATGCGACAAACCTAAGTAACAAAAATGGACACTGTAACGAATCTGTCTAGACTGCCTTATGGATTTCGTATGTATTTCGTACACGGTATATATTGTATACTTTAAAAACGGGAATATTCAGTGCTATATATAATTCGATGGATAGATCCGATCTCCTTATCTAGACATTTATTTTACAAACTATTTTTATATAAATGTTCACACTATGCGTGCTCTACATTCTCTACATTTTACATACCAGGTAATATCGACCTATTGTCATGAGTGCATCTCGTGGTAAGAGATCTTAGCTCTCTGATCTAGTAATTAGATATACTGCTCGTAATATCTGGATAAAAGTTTCCAGACGTACGCAACAAAGCTGTTTAACGGAAGAGATAAGCAGGAAGGTGCCCATGCAAGCACACGCGCCACACAAAGAGAACCCCAACGCCGGTTAACGTTCTGAGTTTCTGAAAGTTGTTTATCTGCTACGTTTCCGTTATATTAAACTAGCGCCCCGTGGTTTCATTCAGATCAAAACGGAATAAAATCCACTTGAATAAATGTAAAATAAGCTTTCTTAATATGTATTTATAATATCAAATGCAAAAGGATTCGTTTAAACCCAACTACAAGACGCGCTAATATTAAAACAAACTTTTCACTTTTTATGTGAGTTGAATATTATGTAAACGGACAGACGAGCCGCATGGTGGTAAAAAGTTAATCTGAGACTAACCCAGACAAGTCATTCATGTGTTGCCTATCCTGAGACATAGATGTTGAGTCTGGGTACCAGTAAATAGTTACTCTGCCTATCCTGCCCTTCTCTCCGAAACACAGCAAAGCTGTTTGACGGGAAAAACAAGCAAGATGGTGGTACCCTGCAGACGGAAGCGCGGCACAACGCAAACTTCCCATCGGTATTATACATTCTTCAAAATGAAGTGTAGTTGGGTGTTTATTATTTTAGCGTCCGTTTACTTAAGCGTTAGAAGATGACAATGATTATTAAAGTACTATAATACAGTAGTACTGTCACATTACACTTGTATTTTTTAATCTAAATAAAGAATTTTCGACGCAATAAATATGGCGTGGTCCTAGGTCTGGCTGAGGTGAGGTTCTGGGCTGTGAGGTAACGGACGTTGACAAACTAAGTTCACACGCAAACGTGAACATGAAACATTTCTCATGATGAACTCCTAGAAAATGTCTTTTTGAAATATCCACGATGAACGATGAATTTGATTTGTGCAAATATTTTAAATATTCCTTTATTTTATATTCATTATCATCGTTATAGTCGGACGCATGTCTACCCACCCAAAAATGAACCCAAATATATAATGAAACACTTTTTTACGGATTTTATCGCGGTTTATAAAGATTTTTACAAGCCCGACGTTACGGATGCTTTACAGCAACCATGGTCACGGGAGGTCAACCATGGTTGCTGTAAAGTATCCGAAACGTCGGGCTTGTAAAAATCTTAATAAACCGCGATAAAATCCGTAAAAAAGTGTTTCATTATAATGAGTGAAATTCGCGTAAACATTAGAAAACAATAACCAAATATATAAATTAAGAAAGGGATCCGAAAACCTAAAGTAATATTAACAATTAATAAAAAAGGGCGCTTTACAGCTTTTATATAAAAAGTGAACACTATTCCCACAGTAATATCATTTATAGTATTAGCGGCTATTAGTAAAGGTAGATTTGCAATTAATTACGTATTCAGCATAATTCGTAGCAAACATTCACGTACAGCGGTCGATGCTGACAAATCGTCGCTGACGTGAGGGAGAGCGATGCAATAGTTGCATGCCGGGAATGTTCCGACCCGCATGGACTATTGGAATCCAACCCTATGTATGATGCTAATCTAATTTCCCGTCCCTGATTTGGATTCTCGATTTCAATTTCATTAACACTTAGGTATTTGGTATAATTTCAACCCTTTTCAGGCGGGGTTTGGGCCATAGTTCACCGATGCGTTGGCCCAATGCGGGTTGGTCAACTTCACACACCTTCAAAGACTTTTAATCTCATCAGACATACAGGTTTCCTCACGATGTTTCCTTCGTCGGTGTGCAAGTGATGGTATTATGTTCAGGTGCACATAAAAATTAAGAAAAACCCATTTCAGGGCATCACGGAGGGTCAAGATCAAACCTCTTACTCAAGAGCCCGAGCCCACACCCACTAGACCACCGTTGCTATTGTATTATTTTGTGCATATGTACAACTGCATCAACATTACAGCGATTATAGAATAAAATTCGAAACACGCTTAATATTAAAGTCATATAAATAGGGAAAATATAGTAATATATGCGTCTAAAATCCTAACCAAATTGTTGTATTCGGTAAGATAAGGTAAATAATATTATTTTTGTCTAAATCAGTTAAGAATTTTAAGCAAATACTAAATCTTCAAGTTTCTGACAAGTTTTCTTCGAGTTATTGAAAACGGATATGCAATCAAAAAATTGATTTCTTAATGAAATTGATGTAAAAATGACATAAAATATAGTCCTAGAACGTATTCAAACAATGAAGTAAGCCGGAAGAAATTTAATTGCCAAGCCCGTATATATTAAAAATAACGTTATTTCGTTACATCATTATACTAGTTTTGTTTAATATTGATTAATGATATGAAAGAAAAGGGGAAGAGTGACGCCATGATGGATGGAATGTTCATTTATTAGATAATGGTGCTTCAATTCGAATTAAACGCATTGTTCTTGATACCGTGGGTGACGATGGATACAAACATGAAATAACGGTATTTATACTAACAATAAAGAGATTTTGAGTTTGGATCTTCAAAACTCCTTTGACTTAAAAATATTTAACTATTATAGGGGCACGGCTCCACCGCGGCGCATGGAGAGGCTACGCACGTTTGTCAAGTTTCGTTTTGCAAGAAAAGGTGTTGATTATTTCCACTGCAACCCACGGACACGCTACGCATTAATTAACATTTTCTTGCAATTCTCATTTTAATTTTTAACACACATGCGTATCCTCTGCGTGTGCCTCGGTGGAGCCGTAGCTTAATGCTACGTTATCCTAGATTGAGTGGCTAAAAATAAAAATATAAAGTTAAGTCAATATACAATTTAATATTTTAATAACCGTTTTATTATGAAACCGTAAATTAAGTAGTTAAATAATGAATTCGGATCTATTACCGAAATAGATCCAACTTCCTTTTAATTTCCTGCAGGTATCCACACTGCAATATCCATACTGTCGAGTAGACATAAGTCACACACTGGCTTTGATAAATAGTATCAGGACGGAAATGCTAAAAAAATGTTATTTTATGTCCAAATATAAACATGCTTAATTTAGATATAAGTTGCGTTAACATCTGCCTACGCCGACGTTACGCCAATTAATAATGACATGACTGTAATAAAACACACAAAATTAATGAAATGTCTATTTCCGCGCAAATAACTATTGTGTTTATAAAATTATGATGATATACCTATAATCAGAGAATATACTTTTCGAGTGGCAAGCCCTTAAAAGGTGCCAATAATTACAATGCCTATTTAATCTGCCAATAGCATTTCCTAGTGTAGTTGTAAGAGTTAGTGTGCCAAACTCACAACCGACGCCAGGTGGGCGTGTGGTCGCAGACTGCACGGTTGGCGGGGGGCAACCCCCCACTTTTATAAACCAAAACTGAGCCAAATGGGCTCACACTAATCCGATGTAGCATTAGGGCCTTCGGGCCGTCAGCATAGATCCATCCGAAAAAAGAAAGTGTGCCAAACTGACATCAAAACCTTTTGGGTCTGTTGGGATCACTGTTTAAGATGAGGCTGCTAGACTATTGGAATATCAATCTCAAACGATATTTGAACAATAGGTATCTTAATAATTAATGGTAATTTAAAAAAGTGTAGGGTACCTACACAATGTTTAGTTTTTCCGTGGACACTTACACAAAATAAGATTCTTATTATACAATTTTATCATGTAATTTAAAAGTTGAGTAAATTAAGAAAGTTGCGTATATATTAGTTAAATTCGCGAATTTTTATTTTGTACTTAACAATTAAATGCGTAATAAATCATTTGCAAAATCTAAAAAAAAGTGAAGCTAATTTATTGTAGTACAGGTAACACGTACCCTTTCACGCTTAGAAAGTGTTTCGTGAACCATTTAAACATTCTTGGCCACAAACGCGAAAACAAAACAAACGTGACCCATTATGTCTGAAGGGCTTGCCAAAATACAAGTGTACTAGCGAAAGTGAGTCCGAACAATGACATCTATTGTTAATTGTGAATATATGCAAAAATGACCACCTGCCGCTCGATACGCTCTTTAAACATTGTTCGCCAATAACAAAAATTCGCTTTCATTGCCCAAGTTGAAAGTCAGTTTCTAACCACTGACGCAATCGTAAAGTCACTTCGTGACGTAGTGTCTAAATATCTGTGTTTATAAATGTGTCTCCGTGTTAATCGTTAGAATTTATTACCTAGATATGTTTGATGCAGTGTACGTAAATAAAATATTGAATACAAACGAATAGAAAAGGTTAACAATAAATCTATGTATCGAGCTATCGGAGATGTCAACAAGGTACAGATATATTTATATTATATGTGGGATTACTGACCAGGTAAATCTCGTAAGCGGTTTTATTTATAAGGTGGTACTGGTAATATCGTGGAATGTTGCGGCGGGCCGACGGTTGGTCGACTCGCTGAGAGGAGGGATTGCTCCCGGTGATACAGGATGATGGCAATATCATATTTACTTGATACATCACATTTTCTGAAATACATGTCGAGCTATTGTTTTAATACGTAATACTGACTGAGACTCTACTATTTATATACTACAAGTTTCTTATCCTAAAAAAACATGGTATATAGCACGTCTAAAAAGATAATAAACATTATTGTTACGTTTTAAATTTTTAAAAATAGAATGTGCGTAATGTTGTAATCTAAATAAATTAAAAAGTTTTATGCTTCAACGTTACGAGACCGGTTGGCTTTAAAAGATATAGGTATTGTATAGGTTACGGCTGATAATAATTACTACATACGATGAAAAAAAATCGTTTATTCTTTGACTATTGTTTACTTACATATATACGAATATATGGCTAAAATTAATGTTATTAAACTTATTTCTAAAAGTTACATACAAATTACATTCAAAGATAAACGTAACGTAAATTTTAAGTACAGCAATATTCGTTACGTTACCCAAGGACACCCCTTGTTCTCAAGAGTATGATATCAAGGTTAGGCTTAGCGGAACACTCCACATGTGGTCAACCTAATAAAGTGCAATAGATTTATACGGGGCCCACGTGAGAGACAGAGAGCGACGTATAAGCTTAGCAGCCATGTTGCATTATGGATGCCTATCATATTTTGGACCCGCTCTGGACCGGATTATTTTTTTTTCCTTTACGCCTCCATCTCGGAACCGGTCTCGGGGCGACGACCATTTATTGTAGATTAAAGAGGCTTGTTGTCTTAATTTTAAGCCCCGCTTTAATTTATAGCCACGTATTAATGTGGAGTCCACCATTTTTTCACTTACGTATAATGTCATTGATTTGTTTGCTTGTGCGCCGGCGTTATTAATTCGGCCGAGCTAGTGCCGCTAATACTCCGTGCTTAACTTAATGATTTGGTAATTAAATTAAATTGTTCACGGCGAGGTAGCTAAATTAAAATTTACGCCAGCGTAAGTATCGTCGCTGTTGGACATGCATTTGTTATGATCACTGTGTTTACACGCGTCCCTTATCTTAGATGAACAACTTGTTGATTGTGGAACGTAAATAATGAACTAGAATTAAGTGTTAACTTGACGATTTTTATGCAATGGTTGGTTTGTATTGCAAGCGCGTCTAAGCGTTAATAAGTAATGTTTGAACACATATGAGCTGATGTTGATGATGTATTTTTAATCACCGGTGGGACGGATGTGCTGCGCCCCCGGCTGCATGGGTACCACCATCTTGCTTGTTTCTCCCGTGAAACAGTTTTGCAGTTTCAGAGAAAAGGGCAAGATAGGCAGTGTAATTACTGGCACAGAGACTTAACATCTTATGTCTCAGGATGGGTATCACATAAATGAGTTGCCTGGGCTAGTTTCAGGTAAACTAGTTTATTTTAATGGGCGACGTCGAACACTTATCATCAGGTGTCACGTCTGCCAGTTTACATAAGATAAAAAATCGATTGAAATAAGGTTCGCAATCCAATAATGTTTAATTTTACCAGTGATGATGATCTCTAAGAAGTTTTGGAGTTCGCAAAAAGCAGAAAATGAAAATTGCACGTAATAATGTACAATTTTCATAAAGAATCGAATATTGGTTACATGTGGATTTGTAGCATAAATTATAATCTCTGATTAGTTAGATATATTATAGTTGAGAATGTGAAATAAGTTTAAAAACGATATAATATGTACCAAATTATCGCTTGAAATTTATAAAACTAATATAAAAAATATTTTAAAATCTCAATAACTACCTAGTAAAGAAGTCAGCACTTTACGGAATTTGATATCCTGTCAAGTCAAATAGAACTTAGCGTAACGTATATTCAGACGCCGCTGACAGATAGTAAACTACCGCTTGAATCCACTCTAACCAACTCATAAGTGGAACAAAGCTACAACCATACATTTGATATATTAAATATTCACAGCCAAATGTTTCAACTTAATTTTTCGTAACCATAGGAATACCAAATACTTCTAAACTCACTTAAAATCTCTAAGATTAGCTTGTGTCTAGTAATGGGCAAATAATAATGAGGAATTCCTAAATATATTCTTAAAATGATCGAAGATTATTTAATTTAAAATGAATCGGCTATTTGATCTCTATTTATGAGTTCTGCGTTTGAGTTTTCCCGGTGAAGAATTTAAGGAGATTGAGTTTTTCTAACTCCTTATTTTGTTAATATCGGCCATTCAAAGGTGAGTCTGTATTTAATTTAAATCTTCAAAGGGGTGTGAAATTTAACAGTATTAGTAGTACTAATATAAAGAGAGCACGCAAACGAATAAGTTATTGCCTTGTTTGATTACAAAGAGATGTCATACCTATAATTAAATTCATAAAAATACAATCAACTTTTCATTTATAGAAACGCCACCAATATATCTAAGCTCGGGTCCCGAGTTGTATTAATCATAAATTCCCTGTACAAAACAAAAGAGAAATAGTAAAGTGCAAACACCCATGTCCGAGTAAAAAAAATTACAGTACGCTCCAGCAAACCGAAAGGACGCTAGCGTAAAAAGCGCTACCGGTAAAAAAATATGATTTATCGTTTGAAAAATGTAGGAGAGCACACGCGAAAAGGGCCAACAGTAAAAGCATTTCCACGAGACAAATTTATTAATGTATCGTCTGATAGATTTTGTTTGTGTGACCATTTTTGAATAATTGATAAACAGTTTTGCGTTTTTGCCAAACATTCGATCTAGCTATATAAAGCTTGATTAATCGAGAATCGTCCTTTTTTATGGTGTGTTCTAAAATTGTGAAAAATTCCAACCAAGGTAGGCGTACGGGCTTGACTTATTGTTAGAATGTACCTATTTACTTTCATATCAAATATACTTATATTAGAAAATGTGGAACTTTCTAGAGGTTAGTACAAGTGTTAAATGATATCTTCTTTTAACAATGTAGGTACATGATATAACAAACAATTCTAGGTGTCCTTTAAAATAAATGCTATTGTTTCTTTGCATAGCAAGTAGCGGTAATAATATTATGCACATCTTACCGATTTTCGCTCCGGCATTGCACGCTTAAATATCAAATACATCTACCAAAATCGTTAACTTCAAGTTATCATGTTTTTTTAACACAAATAGCTAATATAGGGCAAATTTGTCAAAGCCATAATATTATTTTGAGGCTGGCAACCAACATATTATCAAGTAAGTAATTCCAAATTATGCTATATTCACAGATCACTATTTCTGCGGTATTATTACTGTTTCTGGGGCTATATTGCTTGATAGCAATGATTGCTATAGGTAATATTCATTAGACGTTTATATAAATTATATTAAAATTATCAATGTCTTAACATAGCATAAACCCATATATCCCCTTATATATTCCCTTATATTTTCCTCTTCTGGGCGTGGATCTCCTCCTCGAAATCAGGCGAGTAGATCATAAGAACATGTATCTTTATGTCATTTGGAGGCAATCGAGCAGTCAGAGCTTTATGATGACTACCGACGCCCATAAATATCCGCACAACCAAAAATTATGCGGATGCGTTGCCCTGCTTTTTCCTATCTCCCAATAGGCCACCGAACTCACAAACCGTACGAAACGCGACAGCATAGCTGTCATTTGACGCCAGTGTTATGTGAGCGAGAGGTATCAGGCAAATTCGGCTGCAAAGCAGCATGTACTAACTTTCCCAAATAAGTATATGTAGGCGATAGTTTATCATGCGCCGGCCCATGTACGATATTATGTTCTTTCACAAATGAGTTAGCGATGTCAACATCACCAACATCAATACGAGCACGTGAAAATTTAGAAAATTCCAATTAGGTTCGAGCCCAGACACTTCCAGGTCGAGCCTCAACCCACTAAACCATCGCATCATAATACATAATATATCGTTTTAGCACATTTCATCGTATCGTATTTAAAATACAAATTCTTTTCGCACGTATCGAATGGATCTGGTAATAAAGTCAATACCGCCCGGTGGCGGTCGACCACCATATAATTACGAACGCATTCAATAATAAGACCCCTTGGATTTTAATAGAGTGCTAAGAATCCTGGTAATCAGATATTTGAGGTACGTTTAAACATATGTTGTAGTACTCACCACGCTTTAGTGTTTTTAAGTTACTACATTATGTATTTAAACTTATATAGTTGTTTGGATATTAAGCGTAGAAATCGTGGGCTCACTAAAATGTTTAGCCTTAGGTTAGACAAAGTGTGGGCTATTAATGTGTTTAATCTATACTAATATTATAAAGCTGAAGAGTTTGTTTATTTGTTTGAACGCGCTAATCTCAGGAACTACTGGTCCGATTTGGAAAAATATTTCAGTGTTAGATAGCCCATTTATCGAGGAATGCTATTATAGGCTATATAACATCACGCTGTTACTAACAGTAATTAAGTTGAGTAAATCAACCCAGGCGAAGTTGCGGGCAACAGCTAGTGTATTATAATATTATATTATACATATTTTTTTTGCAGTATATCAATAATATTATTCATACGAATTTATGATCTGTACAAATAAATAAAATTGAAGTGTCTGTTTGTAATTTCTAATTGACAACTTTTCACTAAATAAATATATATATAAATAAGTATACGGTCTTTCGGTCTGTCTGTTTGTTCCGACTAATCTCTGAACCGGCTGGGTCGATTTTGACGGGGTTTTTCACTGGCAAATAGTTGCTGTTATAAGGAGTAACTTAGGCTATAAAAATCATCATCAATCCAGGTACAGCTGTAAATCTAAGTTGACGCAGGCGAAGCTGCGGGCAACAGCTAGTATAAACATAGATTTATTTCCATCTACAGCGTCTACACAAGCTCTTACGAGCTAACTAAGGGACTGGCCTAATATTACATTTTAATACTTAGTAATTGCTTTAAATCAATAAAGGAAAATGAAACATTCATTATAAAAAATAATTGAAAATGAATTAATTAAAATCCAAATGACTATCAAGTTTTTGTTTGTCAATCACTTTTAAGCAATACGTGAGCTTTTATATTATAATAATATGTAGGTAGGTACCTCTTACAAGTTAATTGCGTTTTTAGTTTCCACTTCCCCCAAAATTAAAAAAAGTCAACCAAAATAAGCAGGTTAAAACGTTTCTTTAATAATTGAGTTCTAGAATGAAAAAAAAACTTTCCAAATCCAACTGTTAGTTGCAAATCGCAGTCGAATAAATAAACTATTCAAACCTAAATTCAATTAGTATTTAAAAACGCAGTTTTGTATAACTTAACTTTATATAACCCTTTTATAGAAACAATCCTCAAACAGTATGTTTTAGGATAAATCCATACGAGACCGCTGGATTGTATATACGTCGTGACAGATACGGCAGCGGATCTTAGGCGGAAATTAAAACTAATAATTCAAAAAGTTTCCGCGCGACCGAGCCGCCAAGCCAGATTTATGTTTCAACCAGTCTTGAAGCTTCCTACATAGTGCTGGCTGTTACCGAATCAGTTAACACGAAAGGGTTCAAATATTGTCAAACCTGTAAACCTCATATATAAGATACAACGTATAACGGTATATATATATTTATATTAATGGTATTTTTGTTTACAGTGCTTGAGGTATTTATATACAAAAGTAGATTAATAAAAAACGTGGTTTCAAATACATAATAAAAATTATTAATAATCGACTGCCTTGTTTTATAAAATTGCCGAAAAACTATTATATACATGATGATAATATAATATTTCTTAGATCACTTATTAAAATTATTAAGGTATTTAAATTAAGCCTCCGTAATAAGTAAAATAACAAATTCGTTCAATTTCAAAAACTTTAATAGCTTAAAGATATTTTTGGTTTAACATTTGGGCTATATTTTTTAAAGCATTAGGATTTAAAACCTAACAACTAGTTTATTCCTTGTACATTATAGGTACCTAGAATTATTGTAGGTCATGCGACTGAGTCCTTCGGTGTTTACTGATTCAAATCCTGATCAAGACAGACGATTTGTAAGATATATTTATTACAAATGTACATAATATTTGTATCGCGTTCATAATAATATTAAAATAAACTTCTATAATTTATCTTCATTATCTTGTCTTCACGTACGTAGGTTCGTGAAGAGTGTGGACTCTATCTGTATGGCACGACGTCGTGAGGTCAGCTTAGTAGCGGCCGGGCAGTCCCCCCCCCCTACGGGGAGTAGTCTGGCCTTCGCCGGGGCCAGCCTGTCGCTGAGGTGATCCCGTCTGTTGACTGCATATCCGGGACCCTCAAAAAGCGGCTGAAGGCGCTCGCAGTGGTTTTAGTTAGGGTGGGAACACCCAGGTGTGAGTCCCACATTGGGTCAGGATCTACCCGAAGATCCTGGCTGCATCCATAAGGATTTCCCTGCGATAAAAAAAAATACTAAACACACGTTTTTGGCCTGGTGGCCTATAGGCTAACGGCTCCCCAAAGAAATATTTTTCGAAGGAGTTCGTCCCCTGCCATATAAAATATATTTTGGTCATACATTATATGCACCGGAGAATTATTTATATACTCCGGTATAGTGCGTGTCTTTGGATGTCGGTGATGACTTACCATAAGAACCAATTGTCCGTTACCCCTTTTTCTATAAAAAAAATATCAGTTTAATTTGAATATACATCACAGAATAAAACTCCTTGGACGTAGACAAACAGTGGCGAACAGTCGCATTGACATTAGGTGCATAACGATTGCAATTCGTCGACCGTCCTGAGAACATCAATCGAAGGCCCAGCGGCGCAGCGCGGATGCATCAGATTGACTCCTTGTTTTTCCTTTCTTATTTCGCTAGCCCTCCAGAGATTCTTGTTAAGTGCGAATATATTTCATAGAATTAGAATTTAGTTTTGTAATGATTCGAATTGACTATTGGAAGTTTACAATTTTACTAAGTTCAGTAATAAAAACTATGTAGACTAAGGCTGTTTTGTAATCGATCTTTTAACGTCTTTAAAAAAATGTGTGCAGTAACTCATTAGGTACATACTCATTTTTTTATGCAGTCATATTCAAATTATTTACCTTATATTCATTCGATTATGAATCAATTTGATTATAAAGGTTACGCAGACCGCATAGCCATTTCAAAGACATTGCTTTTCACCATTGACCAAGTATTTATGTAAATATTTTCTAAGGTCAATTACTCCATGACTGACATTTATACCCCAGAAGCACTGGAAAGCTTTAAACAGCATCTATTTAAACTCTCAAAATTTATACAAAATATTCGTTGTGGAATACTCTATTGTCACTGTATATCTAATGCATATAAACTTGTATAACTTTTGAGTAATGGAAAATATGATAGGCCAAGTCTTTTTATATAATTTTGAATAAATTTTCTTTTTGGGTATAGGCCAGTGACCAAATGACCAATATATATATATATTGATATATTTTAATTACGTATTTTCGATTACTCTATCACGTGTAATACCAACACCCTCGATACATACAAAGAGAGCGCTGTTTATTATTTAGACTGTGTAGCGGTGGGGCGACGCGAGTCGATGCGCGCTCCAAGTGGAAATCTTTTGGGATTATGATGCCGCCGACTTGGTAACGCTTAGGGCACACTAGGATAAAATCTGTATCTTAAAAAAAATACAAGTGGGAGGTTTGCGCTGTACCGCGGCTCCCGTCTTTTTCGGTACCACCATCCTGCTTGTTTCTCCCGTGAAATAGCTTTGTAGTGTTTGATAAATGAGAGAGAAGGGCAGGACGGGCAATGTAATTACTGACAGATAGACTAACTCCCAAATATTCAAACGATTCTCAAATTTAAGACGTACTTAAACTCGTGTTGTTCCTCTTTTTTCTTTGAATCTGACACGTCGTAGCATTAGTTTAAGTACGTCTTAAATTTGAGATTCGTTTGAGTATTTGGGGGTTAGTATCTTATGTCTCAGTAGACAATGACGAGGAGGCAACTCATTCATGATGAGTTGCCTGGGCTAGTTTCAAGCAAACTTGTTTATGTTCATGAGCGACGCTCATCTTGTGGCACGTCTACCAGAAAAAATACCGCCACGGAACGTCCGTGAATCTAAAACTATATTATTATGTATTAAAAATAGATTTTATATACTTTATAAGTAAAAACTATTACTAATTTTCGACTAATTTTCGTACATTCTCTATTTTGCCGTTCGTGGAGGGAAGCAGATAGTGCTGAGTAATCCTACCAATCAATGTTTAGACCCATAACCAGCCCATAGGTAACTGATTTTTCACGATAACAAACACCAACATCGGTATCAGCTTTTTCCCGTCGACTGTTATATAACAACATCGTAACTCTATAATTATAGCGTTGCCGTTGGTACATACACTCGGTGTGCCTCTGACTCGGTGATCTTAAGCGTAGCCCGCTATGATGTACGAGAAGACGACGCCTGGCGAAACCTAAACCGGGGCAAAGCCTCCATCACGTCAAATGAATACTAAATCACGGATGGCTATTTGAATTTCAATATATTTTCGCTTTACTAGAACGTTTATTGCATAATGCGAAATTGAGTTGTAAGCAGAAAAGATTTTGTGTTCTTTTAAATATGTGTGTATATTATTAGTTTTTCCTGCACGTTTCATGAAGATTATTAAAGAGTTGGGTAATAGTAAAAATATTTAATTATAATTAACCATAATGTTTATTATAAATAAGTGCCTCGATGTGAGATAATTAAAATTGTAAATAGAAACTATACATTTAGGTACTATTGCCAATATTCTTTGCTCATCAAAAATATTGCCAGAAAAAGTCCTAGCCTAACTTTGAAGAGAAGTCACAGTCCCAACAATAGGTCCATAATATAAAGATCACTTATGCTGTGATTAGTTAATGTACGCGTAAAACGTTGATTAAAAAATCCTCATCACATTACCACTAGGGCATTTTATTAAGATCATTTGTCAGAAACGGAAAAGTGAACGGCAATTTAGCAAATATTTTTTCTAGACGATTAGTAAGGACTCAGTGTGTTTTTAGCGGAATATACAAGGATAAAAGGAAGTACCTGGGAAGGGAAAGAGAGATCTTTATTCCAAAACGTTAAGACAGTTTTTCGGGATCACTTTCTATTCCTCCAGGAAAAATAAGATGGTGAGAAAGTTTAGCGTGGGAACCGTGGCGTTGTATTGACCCCTACAATGTTTAGACAAATGATACTAAGAAAAGAATTTTCTTCGGAATGTTTTTAGGGAGGTTTTGGCGAGAATTGAGGCAGCGTTTCCCTAACGCTCCATCTTCGTTGGTTGCATTAGATCGTCAATAACTAACGACTTCTAAAGTTTGTACCAACTTAGATAAAAATGTTTTTAAGTCTCTCGCAAAGGATGCTGTCCTTGGGGTCAATACTAGGTTACTTATTTTTTACTAAATTAATTTGATATCAGCGACATTATCATTAAAAACTTTTTTTACTTTTTTTTCTCTCTGATCTGATAAGCAAACTTTTAAAAGTGAAGAGCCGTATTAATTTTTTTACCTAATATCAAAAATAGATGTAGTCAGTCGATAATATTGAATATCATCTACAATACTCTTGTAGATGATACTCTATCTGCAATTCTGTAGGGATATAATGTATCGTTCGTCGCTATAATTTTTATTATCTCCTGTTATCCCAAGTTATAAAATGAAAAAGCATGTCAATCGCTTTAAAATTAAATTTTTTATCCATCGTATATAAAAGCCAATTAATAGTATTCAATAATATTGATATTAATTTTGTTATTGTTAAATAATAATATATAAACTAACTGTTTACAATACCGATGGGGGACGGGCGCATCCTAACAATTTTTCTCATAAACCGAACATGACAGATTCGTACAGTGATTGATCGGCGTAGAGCTGATCTGCTGGGGTGCCGAATTATAATGCAGAGGGTGTTGTGACCTTATATACATGTATACACTTTTTGGTTTCTTATTTCTTTAATCTATACTAATGTTATGAAGATGAAATGTTTTTTGTCATCGATAATTTTTGAAACCAATACACTGATTTAGATTATTCTGATACTTTATTTCCTTGTATACACATTTTGGTTTCTTATTTCTTTAATCTATACTAATGTTATGAAGAGGAAATGTTTATTGTCATCGATAATTTTTGAAACCAATAGACTGATTTAGATTATTCTGATACCTTATTTCCTTGTATACACATTTTGGTTTCTTATTTCTTTAATCTATACTAATGTTATGAAGAGGAAATGTTTTTTTGTCATCGATAATTTTTGAAACCAATACACAGATTTAGATTATTCTCATACCTTATTTCCTTGTATACACATTTTGGTTTCTTATTTCTTTATACTAATGTTATGAAGAGGAAATGTTTTTTTGTCATCGATAATTTTTGAAACCAATACACTGATTTATATTATTCTGATACCTTATTTCCTTGTATACACATTTTGGTTTCGTATTCCTTTAATCTTTAAATGTTAGGAAGAGGAAGTGTGTTTTCTTTGTTTATCGGTAAAATTGGAAACTGAATTTAACAAGTCTTTCACTAGAAGAGCAGGATCAGGATCAATAATATATTATTTACATATTGCTCATAGAAACAGGTAGAATAAAACATAATGACGACATTGTTCTTTATAGTATGGTTCATTCATTGGACAGTCATCAGTCATCTTATTGATATTATGAATGGGTACAAGACTGATCATAAATTTCGTCCCAAAACATATTCGTGCGTCTTACATTAACTCAATAGGTACTTTCAGAAAAGAATTGTGTTCTTTCACCAAAAATGTTTGAAGTGATCCAGATATTATAAGAATTCATATTAAAGTTAGGACTTTTGTATTAAGGGAATACTAGCTAAGAACGTAAAATATGACATAGCGCTTTGATATATTGATTTTCATGGGCGACAACTTTTTATATATTCAAATGTCTTTGCTATCTCTATTAATATTATATACTTAGAAAATATTTTCTCCGTATTATAACAACATAAACTTTAAAATTCATTCACGTAGCATTTTCAAAATGGATTTTGTATAATTAGAGTTATTTCAAATTTGGACAAACAAATGAGACTTTAAGCCTCTTCCAATTTTCTCCCTGCGCGGATGAAATCTTCATTCGAAGGGCGAACTACCCTTGAAAAATAAAAAGTATTATTAAAGAAAGAGACAGTTCGAGCCACATTTGTAACTGTCGCGGACCGTATGATGAAAAATTAGTTCAGTCCTTGTGACAAAGGCACGCTAAACCCACTATACCAGGCTATCTCTTTCTTTTTAATAGAATATATTCAGAGGGAGTGAGACGCACGGTGTTGCGTTTCCAATAGCAAATGACACAGATAGCTTAGGGATGACCGTAGGAGCGAACAGCAAGTTTTTGACAGCGGCCATTTATTGTGTATTGAATATCAATATAATTTCCGTGAGAGAGAGTCGATTTTTGTCCCATACAGAACCACGGCCCTACGGAGAAGTTTGAGCAAACAGATTACCAGAAACAGCAAATATTGGTCCTGATTGATCGAGTTGCGTGGGCACACCTTTGTTTGTTAACGGTTCTTACCCTGATGTATTAAAAAACTTTGAAGCATATTATATAAATCATTATCATCGTTGTCATAACAACGACAACATTCGTGCCTGTTTTAAATAGGATTTGTTTAAAATGTTACTCAACCCTTAATTACATTATTATATACTATTCAATACTGATTGTATTTGTAAAACTTAACTTTTTGGCTTGCATAATCATTGAATAAAATATTATGATAATATTATGTAGTAATATTTGATTAACTTGATAATATGTTAAAGGATATCTATAATTAAGCTTAGTAGGTTCTTAGGGAGTGGCAAGGGATCGGCCGTCTTGGCGTTCATTCAGGGAGGCCTATGTTCAGCAGTGGACGGATAGAGGCTGATGATGATGATGAGGTTCTTAAATGCGTTGTATGTTATTACAGACTAGAAGGCTCCAGTACAGATGCTTTTACATATGAATCAAAACGCACGATTCCAGCGTATAGTAGCATACTCCCTACTAGATTAAAAAACCAGCCTGTGTATACGTTTCACTTTAAACTAGTACAGATATAACTCAATTTAAAGAGTCACTATAATGAAAGGTAGAGTAGCGCGTAGCCTTATTCTATTTACATTCAGTGGCCGATGCAAACGGCCCCGTATTATATAGTAATGGCTGGTCATTCTGAGTGCCAAAGAGATCGTGACTTCTGTAAGGAATCTTTCGACTTGTTACTTTATATATTGCCTCAGAATAATACTGAAAACGAACGAATTAGTTGTAGTGACAACATATTTTATAAAATACTATTTTAGAAATTTTATGTATGTAATTTTTAAATTCGATTATGTGGATCGTTATCTGACAATTTTTAATTATTTTATTTTAATTCTGTTTAGTTTTGTAAGAAAACAATTGTCTCCTGAACTAAGTTCAAAATTAAAATGATTTAAAACGGGATATTTACCATGCTTTCAGTTTTATTTCGCGGAGCTCAACATTTCGACAGTATCTACGAATGTCTTGTTCACGAAACTGAAAACAAATATCCCGTTATAATAGTTTTAGTATTAAAATTAACCACGTTAATTAAAAATCTTATATAAGTTCAAAATGTCTATGTACATTACGTAATATGTATTGTTTTAAGTAACATTTTTAAACTTTAACAAATTAATAATTGGTTCTACCGATTAATGCTAATATTTATTGAAATTTATTGTGAATGATATTTGTTGTAAAAATCAATTTCCATTCCATTCATTCTCTGAATCCTACGACCTTTTTTGTCTTGATGAACATCATAATAGATTAGGGCGATAGAATTATGCTTAAATCTTGAAGTACGAAAATGAGTTTTTTGATCAAAAATATAAGTACTCTCCGACATTCCAGTTTTGTGTCAGGTGGTTAAATTTAACATATATGTGATATTTCAAGAGAGCTCATCAATGAGATGGCAAAGAAAAGATATTTCCTAAGCCCATACTTTTTGACTGAGTGAAATTAAATCTAGCCAGCCCATGTAACATTACAATGACAACCATTTGCAAAAAAATCGGCACAATAAAAGTGTAACTACTGACCTTACAATATTGCAATATACATAAGATATAATATACACAATGCCGATTGCGGTTAAAACATTGAAACCAACAATGTCAAAAACTTACACGAAAGAATGTCTGAGTTAAAGGACAGACAGGGAGTTGACCAGAGGCTAGCGGCCTGCGGTGGCAGGAGGCATGTGACCACAGGAGACAGGCAGCCACAGGAGACAGGTGGCCACAGGAGACAGGCGGCCACAGGCACCAGGCGGCCACAGGCAAATGACAAGGGATTAGTGGGTAATGGCGAGACCATTCCAGCTAACTGCCGGTGGCCTCACCTAGCAATACATAATTGATCATCACACTGAACCCTTACCTACATACATACATTTTACGCCACGCAATTAGCCGCTAGATTAATTTGCGATAAAAACAGCCTTAATTAAGTATATTGATGGATGCCCATGTAAAGAGTGCACTTACGATGGTTAATGACTGCGCCGTAACAGTTTTTATCTGTAATTGGTATATAGTGTGTGCCAGGCTTCATTTACCCGCTCATTTATATGATATAATTAACAGTTTTTGATTGTATTTTTTATTTATATTAATCATTCATATAAGTGTTTTAAGTTAATCTTACGTATTATATACTGCGGACTATCTACCACCTAATTAAAAATATTTCTATATTGCTTATTATAATACTTTGGAAAATAATCATAGAGCTTTTCTATAACTTTATTCTATTTTTTTCTATTCCTTTTAATATTTCTTGCAACATTATTCAAAAAACAAACAAAAGTTTCAGGTGTTAATATCGATTACATGGAAAGTGCTTTCGCAATAAAATGAAGTCGTTTTCCCAACATTTTTAGAGAATATTTTGTCTTTTTTAACTAAAGCTAGCAGCTAGCTAGCTAGTTACTAACAAGCTCTCCTAATTAAATAAAAATAATTATTTAATTAAATAGTAAGACAAGTTTCTACTAAACTATTTTTCATGAATATTTAAAGTGAAATATGCAAATAAACGCAAACGCAAAATTATTAATGACATAATTTTCTGAACAATCTGATACGTATAAAATTTACATAAACAATTATCAAACGCCAATCAACAGAAAAAATTAGAAAATGTAGAAGGGTTGGTGTCTAATAAGCTGAAATACAGCTGTTCTTCACTTCCATATTAAGGTAAATATTCCTCGAATTATTCGTGTTATGTCGAACGTTCAGAGATAAGGTATTCTTGTCCATATACAAGCACAAATTTTTGATTGTCATTTACATACTAC
This sequence comes from Helleia helle, assembly GCA_963853865.1. Classification (NCBI taxonomy): domain Eukaryota; kingdom Metazoa; phylum Arthropoda; class Insecta; order Lepidoptera; family Lycaenidae; genus Helleia; species Helleia helle. Next base: position 13,938,661 of record OY971416.1, on the reverse strand, counting down.
ACATCAATTTTTCTCACCACACACGCAATATCCTTTAATTAATCAAGACTATCTTATTGAGATATCAGTATTAAAACCATATAAAGGCACCCCTTTAGCGTTTCAACCAAAAAATAACCAATGAAAATCGATCATATGACGCGAGTTGTGAGAATTCAGGTAATTAAAACAGGAATCAAAAATTCAAGGTTGAAAAATGTCTGTATAATCTTATTTATCTTTGTCAAGCGTCGGCCTTTTAGTAAGACGATTCTGTCACAGATTATCTCCAGCTATTATTCATTCCTTTGGTGTAAGACAATCTGACAGCTGTCTTAACCCTTTTTAGCCAATGGGGGTATTGTAGGCATTCGATTTACATCTCGAGTTTTTCTTAGATAAATTAGCGATAAAGTGATATTTAATGACTTATTTTTTGAATATTTCTTTAAATAAAACGAAGGGAAATATTTTATTAGTTAATTAGGTATATGATAAATAAGGTCCCAAAAATGTAATTAAAATGGTCTTAAAAATGAATTGGTACTGTAGTTCTTAGCTGTCGCCCAAGCTTTGGACAGATAGAATTGAGATGGATTTTTCAAAAAATAATTCCTTCGTTATTTTTGTAACATACTTCATTTCTGCTGGTACAACTAATTCATAAATAATATAGTGTCAGCAAATCTATAATATATTACTTTGTAACTTAAAATTTACTTATATTATATCCTGTATAAAGTAATCACTACCATACTATTACATAATTAAGATTTTTATTATAACTTTTCGCAACACTATCAATGAATACTTGAATATTAATCTGTTTATATGATTTTAATGTATCGTTTCTCATACAAATTACACGGTTATAGAATTATTTTACTACCTATTAACAATAACTTAATATACATTAATGTTCATTTTGTAATTTAATGACTATTAACGTAACGAATTTACACAAACAATAAAAAAATCGATTAATTTTTACTTTTATTCAATTTACTTGCTGTAAACTACTTATTACAAATTACTTGTTGTTGCCCACAGCTTTGCCTGCGGTACGTCGGTAATTTTGATGACCTCCTTACATATGATATTAATTTAGTGTCTGTGATAGTTTCATCAGCTGTTTACGCGTGAAACCATCTTACTTTCACATTTATTATTTATACTATTAATGATTTTAAGTATGAATCAAACTTGACTTATCTTATTTATCTCAAGGTCAAACTTTATACCTGGCCTTAAGGCCACATATCTACAATTCCTAAAAATGTTAAATAAAATAACTTAACATATTGTATGTACATATATTATAGTGGTATACAATGTTATCATGTGACTGTCTTTTTGAGAATAAATTCTTTAAACCAATCAAAATAAAAAAATATAAGTACGGGCGCGGGCATAAGCTAGATTATATTATAGTATATGTACGGCTTAGTATTTATATCAAATACCTGTATTTTATTAGGAAATGGCTCATTTAAGTAATAAATTACAGACAATAAAATTACAATTAGCTTCACTTAAGTATTTAGAAATTATTTTAATGTCACACCTAATATTACAAATATCACTGAGATTAATTTATATTCCGACGGCATTTACAGTGTTTAATTAGTTTTTTATAAGTTTGATCCGGTATTTATAATTAAATTCGGTAAAAAATATTAAAATAAACTTTTAAAGGTTTACTAAAAAGCCAATTGTACATATATTAACTACGAAAGTATGATAAGTCCAGCTGTGGGCCGATACGGGTTCACATTATTAAACTAGCTGGTGCTGGTTTTTGGGTAAGAGAGTAACCAACATCCTTATAAATTTTCGCGTTTATAATATTAGTTAGTATGTAAGGAAAAGTAAAAGTGATGATAATTGAAAAAAATGAGAAAAAAAAAATAATTGAAAGAAAGATGTCTAGTAGGCTTATTTGTTTACCTAAATATTTTTTACAACTTCTGTTTTCAGTAACAGTGGGTTCTTTTATAATACCCTAAACCCTCAAAGATGGCGAGTATACAACATTGGACTCTACAATTTTCTAAAGAACAATGCATTCTTAGCTAGCTCTGGGCTACTCTTACAACTACCCTGTTTTCGAGATAACCTTGAGTGGATATACGTTGCCTCCTATTCTAGGTTGTATGTTTACATCCAGATGTAGTTTATTTCTTTGAGAAAAAAAAACTATTATTTCTGATTATCTCCTATAAAGACAAGCGCAGTACTTAAATCATGTGAAGATGACGTGAAGATATTCACACGTGAAGAGGTTTATATCTTAAACGTATTATCAGCCATTTTGGAATCCTTTATATTCACGGCTCCCATAACAAACGACTACAATTATATCTCACAAGTACGGCTATCAATAAAGCGGCGTCGTTTAACCATCATCCGAACATCTCAATCCCTTGTATCCGATACAACTATAATATTTCCTGAAACTTGATATTTATTTAAAACAAGGCGTTGATAAAGTAATTTTCTTTTAACCTTAACCATGTCTTTATGGAGTGGTCATTACTTAGCAATGGTACACAGCCCGCTCTGAGCAATGACTTCGTATTAATCAAAATGACATAGCGCCATCTCGCTCTCGGTTCCTCTCCCTCGCACTAGACACGGACACCTTTATCGTTGTCCTGCGGAGGTGATAACTATTATTAACAGCAACACTAGAAACGGATTCTAAACTGTACTACGATAATAATATGGTTACATTTCACGTAAAATCCATATTGATTTATGACCATTTGAATCGGAGGTGGATAAGGCTTTGCAGTCTTACTCTCTAGAGACGAAATTTGGTTTTTTCTGTACTCTCCATCACGAGACTTTTTTATTTTTTTCTAGTAGACGTCAGTAGGCGTTCCTCGATTCGACCATTTCCTACACATTATCTAGTAGCCATTTATTTCTCATACTCGCAAGATCTTAGGTAATGGTCCTTCCGACATCTTCATTCGCTTAATTCATTTGGATGTGGACATGTGGATTCTAATGTATTTAACTATAATATATTATTGTTCTTAGTAAAACTTAAGCTATACCTACTGAAGTAGTTTAAGATTTTTTTTAAACATATTAAACTCAAAACAATAAACGTCAGGAATACAATGCTTACTTATCTCTATTACAATTAGGTAGTGTATTGTATTATTAGTAATTTTATAATATAAAAATTGTATACAACATTTTCTAAAAGTTCATAATTATATGTTTTTTTTTCCTTTTATTTCTTTAATGTCAGGAAATGCTCTGAGGCAACCTGCGGGGGAGTGGATCTTCCAACGCGGGTATGTGGGACTCGCTGCGTCCGAAAGCTGGTAAGTGGACGCAGCTCTACCCACTAAAACCCAGCGAGTGCCACCAATGCCGCCTTTGGTGAAGTGCCCCGCATCTAATGAGCAAACAGGGTACCTAGACGGCTAGTCAGTCCCCCAAGGGACCGACGCCATCTCCCGTGTTGTCCCGCACCACAGAACAACCCCTCCTAACGTCGGGACAGTACAATGGGGTAAGGTTCCCGTCCTCGCCTCTTGCCCCCTGCTCTTTTGTCCCCTCTTCTTATAAAATGGGTACAAAGAGCCCCTTCGGCTCAATTAGCTTCGCCCAAGGTGCTGGGCTCACCCTAGGCTACTGAGCCCCTCCGCCACGTCAAGGCTTGAGCCATGATGGGGATAATTTTTTTTTTTTTTTTTTATAGAAGAGGGGGCAAACGGACAGTCGGTTTTATATGATAGTTCTTCTAAGTACTCACAGACGGACTGGTTTTGCAGTAAAAATGTGACATATTGAAATGAAACGTGAGTTTTATCACCAATGATGCGCTCTCTGCGTTGCACTCCACATAGATACACTATCCTGAATCTACATGAATGTCACGATCCTGCGTCTGCATGAATACCACGATACTACGTCTGCATATATATTAGATACCATTATCCTGCACCTGCACGGATACCATTATCCTACATGTGCATGGTTACCATGATACTACGTCTGCATGAATACCACTATCCTACATCTGCATGGATACTATTCTACGTGTGCATGGATACCACGATACTATGTCTGCATGAATACCACGATACTACGTCTGCATAGATATTAGATACCATTATCCTGCATCTGCACGGATACCATTATCCTACATGTGCATGGTTACCATGATACTAAGTCTGCATGAATACCACTATCCTACATCTACATGGATACTATTCTACGTGTGCATGGATACCACGATACTATGTCTGCATGAATACCACGATACTACGTCTGCATAGATATTATCCTGCATCTGCACGGATACCATTATTCTACATGTGCATGGTTACCGTGATACTAAGTCTGCATGAATACCACTATCCTACATCTGCATGGATACTATTCTACGTGTGCATGGATACCACGATACTATGTCTGCTTGAATACCACGATACTATGTCTGCATAGATTTAGATACCATTATACTGCATCTGCACGGATACCGTTATCCTACATGTGCATGGTTACAATGATACTACGTCTCCATGAATACCACTATCCTACATCTGTATGGATACTATTCTACGTGTGCATGGATACCACGATACTACATCTGCATGAATACCACGATACTACGTCTGCATATATATTAGATACCATTATCCTGCATTTGCACGTATACCATTATGCTACATGTGCATGGTTACCATGATACTACGTCTGCATGAATACCACTATCCGACATCTGCATGGATACTATTCTACGTGTGCATGGATATCACGGTACTACATCTGCATGAATATCCCTATCCTGCATCTGCATGAATACCTCTATCCTGCATCTGCATGAATACCACTATCCTGCGTCTGCATGAATATCCTGCGTCTGCATGGACACTATTATTCTGATTATTTAGTACATGAAGCAGGCTTGATGACTGATGTGTTCTATAAAGAAGGTTCAGTGAATTAGTTCGCAATAAAAATCAGCAGAACCCGTCTTATTCTAGTCATTGACAAGCTCTACATTTGTAGAGCTTCTAAATTCTTCCTTATCGTCTATTTTAAATATAATTTCTGAGTCATCTCTTAACTTATTATGGCCTAATTTTATGTCTAGAGTGCTTGAGTGAAGAGTGCTTTTTGACAGACAGGGCAGGTACAAGCACCGAGGATAGGCAACACATGAATGACTCAGACCACTTACTATCTGGTAGATCACCTGCCCGTTGCCTATCCAATAATAATAATATTGACTTTTATATCTACCACTGTTGGTCATGGGTCTCGACCTCCTCGAAATTAGGCAAGGAAGGCTATAGTTCACTGATGCGCTGGTGTAATACCGGTTGGTGAAATTCACACATTTTGAAAGACTTTTAATGCCATCAGGTCACAGGTCACAGGTTTCTTGACGATGTTTTCTTTCACCGGCGAGCAAGCGATGGTCTCATGTTCAGGTGCGCGGAGATATTTATAAAAATCTATGTCAAGGCATCACACCAGGATTGAGCCCGTACCTCTCATTTAAGAGGTTGAGCCCAAACCCACTAGACCATCGTCACTTATAGACCATCGTCGCTCATCAATATTTCTCTGGCGCTGGTCTAATACGTTCATTAAAACGTTAAGGTGTTCAAAATTTCCTCTTTTTTAATTTTTTTAATTTTCGTGAAGCTTAGAAGTTTCAATTCTCCAAAGCTTTCCGTGACGTCCAAATTTAAAAAATAGACCAGGTATAGGGATAGGGAGTTGCTCGTGTTATATATACATATATAAATGCAATAATTTTGTTTTCAGATTGCTGGCATCCCGACCGATGACAGTAAACAGCCTCAAGACGTACCATGTGTGAGCTCCCCCGGTGCTGAAAGCTTTTGTCAACAGGGAGGGTCCCAATAAGAAAACTATATCACATATTTTGTTGTTTATTTTAATAGAAATATGTATATTTTATACTTTAAAGCTGTAATTCATCATTATTAGTTAATTTTTTAAAGATTAATTACGATAAAACATTTTACAAATAAAACTTACAGAAACACTTTCTGTAAGTTTTATTCTGTCTGTTGCATATTATACATGTTTGTTTCTTATTCTAAGCTCATGATGATGATGATGATGATTCTAAGCTCCACTGATATAAAGAAACTTATTTTAATTATGGTATTGTACACTAGTACGGAGTACCATAGATGTCGTGAAAGATGTTATGAGTAAGAAATGGCGGAAGACAGTGACAAATGCAACAAAGTTCAACTTGCCGTTCCATGTTATGAGATCTGGGCCACGCAAAGACACAATTAAAGAATTAAATCCCTTTTTTTTCTTTAACGCCGGGAAATGTTCTGAGGCATCCCGCGGAGGAGTGGGTCTCCCCACGCGGTTATGTGGGACTCGCTGCGCCTGAAATCTGGTAAGTGGACGCAGCTCTACCCACTAAAACCCGGCGAGTGCCACCAATGCCGCCTTTGGTGAGGTGCGCCGGATCTAATCAACAAACACCACCTCGATGGCTAGTCAGTCCCCCAAGGGATCGACGCCACCTCCACAGAGGGGTTGTCCCGCACCAGAGAACAACCACTCCCAACGTCAGGACAGTACAATGGGGTGAGGTTCCCTTGCTTTTTTGTACTCTCTTCTTATACGAAGATCCCCAAAGAGCCTCCTCCGCTCAATTAGCTTCGCCCAAGTTGCAGCGGCTCAACCTAGGCTACTGAGCCCCACCGCCACGTTAATGCCTAAAACATGGTGGGGAAAGCATAAAATCCCTAGAAACACAACTTAAATACAAATTAGATACTAATCTAAACTCCATTTATTTGCAAACTATCGGTCCATGTAAACTCACCCTTACATCATATTAAAAACATCTAAACGTTGTCATAAAATGAAAGTACATGTAATTTGTTACACCAAAAGTAGCCCGAACAAGTGGTTCCAGATCGATGTATCGGAGCGATCGTCAAACACGAGGGCGAACATTTGCATACAATGAGGTTGTGTCATTCATCAACTGACATCCTTGGTCCTTGACACAGGGTGTTTTTTTAAGAAATAAATAATACTATATAATAATAATAATAATATAGGATGAACCTAATACTCTATCTAAATACTTTACAATTGTATAATAAATTATTCTTTAAAATATATTTACATAATATATTTGACAATATGAATATCATCATTATTAAAAGTATATAAACAATAGGACTGACAACTTAAATACTTTACGATTGTAAAATAAGTTGATTATTATCTAATATATTTTTTTGTTTATTTAGGCGAATTTAATTTAGAATAATAAAACCACTTTTACAGAGGAAGAAAGTGTTCTCGAGGTTTCTGCAAAATATCCGAAATTGGATGTAAAGTTTTATTAAACTGCGATAATAAACAGTCTCTGGCAGAGATATATGATAACTAATGAGAATACAGACTAATAAACATCGATTGGACAACATAACTTGACTGGGCTGAAGTTAGCAAAGAGTGAAGTCGCAAAGGGCGACATATTTTAATAATTAACAAATAATTGTAATTTTTAAATTAAATAAGTGATTGTAATGATTATTTGGGTAAACAATAAATAATATGAGAATTCATTTTTATTATTTACCACTATAGCACAGAAATAATAATATAAGATTGTGAAAATAAAAGACTCGGGAACTATTTAAAAGCATTTATTGAACATTTTTGTTAAATAATTACCTTATATTTACTAATTAATCTTAAGTAATAGGTCATTTAAAAATATAATATACCTATATTAGCATACTTATAATATATATGTTTTATACATTAGTAGGTAAGTTCTTTATAACATAAATTTAAACCGTTTTGAAAATGTTACTGAAATTTTCTATACCTTTTTACATATCATCATAAATCATTTCATTTACATATATTCCAAACATAGATATCAAAGTAACTAATGTTCTCAATTAACACTTGTCTCGATTTATGTTAAACCAGTTAATTTTTATTGGTTTTCTAAAAGGAACTTACATTAGACAATACATCGATCAATATCATCACTACATTTATATAACATTAATAAATTTGTGCAAATTTTAGTAAAATTATTTACATAAATTAGTATATGAATTACGTCTCAATTCTCAAATCCACTTGATATATTTTGACACTGAAATCCATTCCCATCATAATTTAGATAACATAAATAAACAATTAATGACTGCTATTATCATTAATTCAATCCTCTAATAGTAGAGAAGTAATTTAAACGCTTATCGTTTCAGCCGGAGACCGCAAGCGCCACCTGCAAATTAAAAAATGGCGCATGAATTTAAATATAATTTCTACAATCACCATTTAAATTGAGGGTTTGTATGTTTAAATAAACCCTAGAGGCAGAACGCATTAAAGTATTCGAGTGAGACGCCATTGTTGTCACATCGGTAGATAAACTACACCATTAATCAATGGAGTGCGACAATAGAGCCGCTCACCTCAAACTTAGGTAACCCGACCAGCCCAGACAGACCTTGGAACATATATCAAAACTCCCTCCTGCCTTCACTTTAAAGTGAACGAAGGAGAGCCAAAGATCAAGTTATGTTTGTTGTTATATCGATGTATATTGAATGAATTCATCTACATAATAAGTGTGAGTATATTCTAAGGTGTATAACGGTTATTGTGAGGACAATCTGACTCTACCCACGTGGTGAGATAAGTGGAACAATTTTTGGAACTTTAAAAGCTTTCCAATAAGCTTATTCGCTTTCTCTTTGATAAGAGCCTCTTAATGACGAAACAAATTACAAAACTACGTGTTACTTAAGCAGGAATTTGGGCAAGCGTGTGGTCTATAGCAGTATGAAAATAATTGTTCACTTGTTATTAGGTACTGCTGTATTCAATGCGAGTAATAAAATAAAGAATAATAAAAAGTAATAAAATAAAACAATTAAGAGTTTAAAACCAAGGAGATCAAACATCAATGAGCTTTTTATAATAAAGATTAAAAAATAGTTTAGTCTATTTATATAGTTAGAATTTATAATTATAGAAAACTGAAATTCGAAGAGAATATCTCTGTTTTAGTGTAATGTGTACACTAAAACAGAGATATTCTCTTCACGCTACGCAGCGCAGGGGCATCAAGGAGTTAAGGATAAGATACACTCTTCTGCTGTATATTGGCAACAGTATGCATTTCTTTTATATTATTTATGAATATTTTCCGAGTACAATACGTACTTACAACAATTTTGCGTTAACAAATTATAAAACTGAATACTCTACACCCATCTTTGATTGTGATCCAAATATCAACGATTTTACTCTTTAGAATTGTTAATGCCTCGAACAGCACCGAAGCGACAACATAATCCACTTAGCGCGCCAATTAAATGAGCGCCTTTAAATATAAGCCTGCCTTCATTAAGAGAAGCTTATGTATGATGCTTGATTACGGTGCATCCTTTTCTGAATCGCAGTTTTGATTCGCAGGACTCGCCCTGAAAAAGAAAAAAAAGACGAATTTATTTTTGTATACTTTCTTATTGTCTCTACTCTATAATCGAACATTTCCATGATAGTGCTTGTGTTAGCGTTTATCAGGGCATGAATTGAATACAATCACATTGTTTCATATTAATAAGAAATATAGAGAATATAAACATGATAAAATTGGTTATGCCAAATGATATGGTAGGTTCGAGTTAGAATAGAAGAAGTGCGTAGGAGGCGCTACTTAATTCGCTTCCAGTAACGCCCCTGGGCTCATGTTGGGTTCAGGATGGGAACCCGACTCAGTTAGACACGACGTTACGGGGGACTGCTTAGTGGCGGCCGGACAGTCTCCCCTTACGAAGAGTAGTCTGGCCTTCGCCGAAGCCAGCCTGTAGGTGATCCTGTTGCTTGCAGATCCGGGACCCTCAAAGAGCAGCTGAAGGCGCTCGCAGGTGTTTTAGTTCGGGTAGTGCACTCCCAAGTGCGAGTCGCACATAGGGTCACGAACATACCGCGGTAACCTCCCTACATGCGAAATGCATTTCCCAGCGTTATGAAAAACAGTCCGAGTTAGTATGAGTGACAGACTTATCACTATAAGTCTGTCACTCATACTAACATCGTATCCATGTTTTTCTTTTCCGCCGGGACATGCTATTAGGTATCCTGTGAGGGAGGGGGGGGGGGTTTCTCCACGCGGGTATGTCGGACTCGCTGCGCCCGAAAGATGGTAAGATGGACGTAGCTCTACCCAGTAAAACCCGGCGAGTGCCACCAATGCCGCCTTTGGTGAGGTGCCCCGGATCTGTTGAGGAAACGGCGAACCCCGACTAGTGAGTCCCTCAAGGGACCGAGGCCACCTCCACTTTAATCCACTACTCTTTAATTAATCCTGGCCGATCTAGGTTGAATATTTCTTGAGATTATCAATCGTTTTAAAGTTTATTGAGAGCGACGAGTGTCATAATCAGCTATCAAGAAACTTGAATGACATTGATGTTGTTTATTAATTATAAGAAGCCTGCGTCGAATGTATTCTTTTGAAGAAAAATATAAAAGCATGTGGATTAAAAACAAAACGAATACTTAGAGAATCTCACTTAATCACTTTACCCTAAATGTGTATTCAGTGTGATGCTGAATTCCATTACGGGAGTCAGAAATCCGTGCGTAGGTTTCGCAAAGTGAACATTTATCATACATTAGCCCCTTCGTTTGAGACATGCTACTTTGTACAGCTCTCTAAATAACGGAAAATTTTACTTAGGTGAATTATTACTATATTCTAATGTAATTAGCCTTGAGGAGTTTAGCGAATTGAGACATAGATACATTTATTTTCAAGGTGTAGTAATGCATGAAGGGAAATATACATTATTTTCATCAAATAGTAATAACTTACTAACATGGTTTCAACAAAAAATATGTATCAAAAATTACTTTAAATATAATGAATATAGTATATATAGTATATAATACTTATAAATTATAATGAACAAATTCAGTATCTGCCAATAATGAATGATTGATTCTATTGTACATCATATACAATATATATATTTCTCAGTGCATCATGTATGTACAGAGAATGAATTTCCTTTAACTAAACCATGATTTTATTCACTTTCTCTGCTATCGGTACACAAGATAAGTTGTGCAGACCTTATCGCTCGGATTATCTTTATATTAAATTACCACATGCTGGTCGCAGCGCGGGCCTCTGAGGCGCATAACTTCGAGATAGTTGCTCTTTCATCGCACTGCGAGCTAGAATTTGTTACCTTATATAAATTCCGTGGCAAGCCCATTGATTGTACGTTTGATTTACGGCTCTGACCGAGTTCCACGGTATGAAAGTGAGCTGATTTAATTGGATTTTAAAAGTGAGCTACCTCGTGCAGTAAAGATTGAATTAAAAAATTGATATCTCTTTGCTCCTTACATCTCTGATTGTTCAATAGATATTCGTAAATTTTGCAGTGATGGGAATTATAATTTTCCAATGAAATTCATATTACGTCTATACTAAAAAGGTAATGTTTGTAAGTTTGGATGTATAAGGCAATCTTTGGTAATCTCTTCACCAAGGTTCTTGTCGTGGCGGTGGGGTTCAGTAGCTTAAGGTGAACCCCAGAACCTTGGGTGGAGCAAATTGCACCGAGGGGACTGCTTTTTGGGGTACAAAAAGCAGTCCCCTCGGTCGGCAATTCTTATAATAAGAGGAGACAAAAGAGCATGGGAGGACAAGGGGCAAGGACGGGAACCTCACCCCATTGCACTATCCGGACGTTGGGAGGGGCTGTTCTGTGGTACTGGACAACCCCTCTATAGACGTGGCGTCGGTCGATTGGGGGCTGACTAGCCGTTAAAGTGCCCTGTTTGCTCATCAGGTCCGGGGCTCCTTACCAAAGGCGGCAATGGTGGCGCTCGCCGGGTTTTAGTGGGTCGAGCTGCGTCCACCTGACCATCTTTCGGGCGCAGCGAGTCCCAATTACCCTCTGGGCAGTCCCCTCCGCCCCAGCGGGATGCCTCAGAGCATTTCCCGGCGTAAAAAAAAAAATCTTCAGTAATTTTCACAGGAGGTTAAACACGTGTAGTACCTACTCTACACTGATATAATATATTATTAATATTAAATTAAATAAATTTATATATAATAAAGTATATTATTAATAGTCCAATTTTATTCAGACGTATGTTGAAAATACAGAGTACTGTATTTTCAACATACGTCTGCCTGTCGTATGTGTCTGTCATTCTTACACGTGAAACTTGTTCTAGAAAATCAAATTCATCGTTCATCGTAGATATTTCAAAAAGACATCTTTTCTACGAGTTCATCATGAGAAATGTTTCATGTTCACGTTTGCGTGTGAACTTAGTTTGTCAACGTCCGTTACCTCACAGCCCAGAACCTCACCTCAGCCAGACCTAGGACCACGCCATATTTATTCCGTCTCAAATTCTTTATTTAAATTAAAAAATACAAGTGTAATGTGACAGTACTACTTTATTAAAGTACTTTAATCATCATTTTCATCTTCTAACGCTTCAGTAAACGGACGCTAAAATAATAAACACCCAACTACACTTCATTTGAAAAATGTAATATTGATAATACTGATGGGAAGTTTGCGCTGTGCCGCGCTTCCGTCTGCATGGTACCTACCACCATCCTGCTTTTTTTCTGTCGTGTAATAGCTCTGCATACAGCAAAAATCATACAGAAAAAAATCGGAGAGAGGGGCAAGACAGGCAGTGTAATTACTTACAGCAAGACTTAACATCTTATGTCTCAGGATAGGCAACACATAGATGAGTTGTCTGAGATAGGTACAGTCCATCCTTATTATGTTCATGGGCGACGCTGTCCACTTACCATTTTGTGGCTCGTCTACCAGTTTGTTTATCCAACTATCATAAAAAAATAGATTATTTTACTTACTTATAATCTCCACTAATAATAAAGCTAAAGTTTTTTTTTAATTTATTTCTGCTCAACATAGGCCCTTTTTTTTTTCTTTTACGCCGGGAAATGCTCTGAGGCATCCTGCCTGGGGAGTGGGTCTCCCTAGGTGGGTATGTGGGACTCGCTACGCCCGAAAGATGGTAAATGGACGCAGCTCTACCCACTAAAACCCGGCGAGTGCCACCAGTGCCGCCTTGGTGAGGTGCCCCGGATCTGTTAAGCTAACAAGGCACCTCGACGGCTAGTCAGCCCCGCAAGGGACCGACGTCACCTCCACAGAGGAGTTATCCAGCACCACAGAACAACCCCTCCCAACGTCGGGACAGTACAATGGGGTGAGGTCCCATCCTCACCCCTTGCCCCCTGCTCTTTTGTCCCCTCTTCTTATAAGAGGGGTACAAAGAGCTCCCTCGGCTCAATTGGCTTTGACCAAGGTGCTGGGCTCACCCTAGGCTACTGAGCCCCACCGCCACGACAAGGCCTGAACCATGGTGGGGGCTTAATATAGGCCCTCCCTCAATGGACGCCAAAACAGCCGATCACTTGCCACTCGCATCCAACACGGACCGGCCAACGCATGGAGACTGTCTTCCCACTTGCTTAATGGGCGACCAACACTCCGAGGATGATTGTTATTATTTAATATTTACTTGTTTGAAAGTACTAATTACTGATGGTGAGAGTATTTGAAACATTTGGCATTTTGTAGCACAATCATTGCGAAATGTTACCTATTTATTTCAGAGGAATGTATTTTCGATTTTAGGACAGGAAACAATTGGTAAAGTATAATGGCGATTGGAGAAATAGCAGTCATATTGACAGTTGATCCTGGTATCAAGAGGAGTATCGTCATCATCATCATCATCATCGGCTCCTATCCGACCACTGCTGATCATAGCCCTTCAAAAAACGCCAAGAGGATTATCTTGTCAAAGAAGTCCAATTTTATTCAGCATTTTAAATAAAATCAGTTTATTCAAGGAATTTATGCATAAATGTAAAAACTAAAGCATGTTATTTAATTGTAAGGCAAAATATCGCTTAAATAATTCTTGAGGACTTAACCTATTTGTAACACATAAAATTATAATACCAAAAACACGAACAAACGCAGCAAATGTCCCACAATAAATTATTAGCATTCGAAAGTGAGACATTAGTGTATTTAAATGACATAGTAAATAAACGTGACTATGAAATCACGACTGTTATGCAAACGATGAGAGGCGACCTTCGTCACACAAAGCCAGCCACTTTGACATCGCTTACTGTTCAAACACTATGCGATTAGGCAAGCTACTTACTAATATTATAATCAGGAAATTAAGTCTGTACAATGTATGGTAAGTTTGCTCCCAAAAAAGGGAAAATGTTTATCCTCATACATTTTTCTTTTATGGTTTATGGATATACCAGTAAAGTACTACAGGTGGAAGGAATGTCCTGTACCGCGCGTCTGCATGGCTACCCCCATCCTGATTATTTTTTCTATCAAACAGTTTTTCTGAGTTTCGAAAAGACGGGCGGGACAGACAATATATCTACATCATCATATACCTTGCTTTTTTCTCCTGTGAAACAGCTTTGCTGTGTTTCGGAGAGAAGGGCAAGACAGGCAGTGTAATTACTGGCACCGAGACTTAACATCTTATGTCTCAGGATAGGCAACACATAGATGAGTTGCTTATGCTCGTTCCAGGTAAACTAGTATATGTTCATGGGCGACGTCGACCACTTAACATCAGGTGGCACGTTTGCCAGTTTGCCTATCCGACTAACATAAAAAAACACAGATAATGTTGCACAAAGACTTACGTCTCAGGATGGACAACGTACTCCCCACCATGGTTTAAGCCTTGTCGTGGCCCCGTGGCTTGTGAGCCCCACTCTCAGTAGCCTAAGGTCGAGCACCTTGGGCGAAGCAAATTGAGCCGAGGGAACTGCCCTGTGTACCCCTCTTATAATAAGAGGGGTCAAGAGAGCAAGAGGACGAGGGGCGAGGATGGAAACCTCACTCCAATGTACTGTCCTGACGTTAGGAGGGGTTGTTCTGTGGTGCGGGACAACCCCCCTGTGGAGATGGTGTGGGTCCCTTGAGGGACTGACTAGTCGTAGGGGTGCCCTATTTGCTTAACAGATCCGGGACACCTCACCAAAGGCAGCACTGATGACACTCACCGGGTCTTAGTGGGTAGAGCTGCGTCCACCTTACCACCTTTCGGGCGCAACGAGGCGTCCTACATATCCGCCTAGGGAGACCCACTCCCCCGCGGGATGCCTCAGAGCATTTCCTGGCGTAAAAAAAATGATAGACAACGTTGGAATGAGTTGACAAAATTCCTAGATCCTTTATTCGTCAATTTTCATAGGCGACACTACTAGCCATCAAACACCAGGAAGCCAAAGTCCAGCCTGAATATCGTAAGTAATATAAAAGCTAGTCAAGTGTAAACTTGTTAATCTTAAGATGTTGATCACTTGTGGCTTATCTGTTGGTTTCATTAATTAAAAATGATGACGAGTTATGAGTATTATTTGAAAGGCGAAGCCGCAAGAAGCAGCTAGTGAAAATAGGTTCGTTACAGTATTTTTGGTTTATATATTTGTGGCCTTGTTTTTATAAAGTCAAGTACGCACAGTGCGTGCGTAAAAATATATTTGTCTCTACAGTGTGAATTTTTTCATGACAAAAAGTGATATTATTGGTATGACGAAAAAAAATCAATAATTTGGATCGTCATGAGTGTTTAATATTTGTTTATTTTATTACCTAAATATTCTAAACAATATGATGATGATGAATAAAAAATTAAAAATGTTAAAAAGACTAGGTATTGTTATTAGAAAGGACATTTATTGCAAGTGTCTGCCTCAATGACTGTCATTAATAATCATGTGTCAATCAATTAGATAGTAAGCACTACATTTTATAAGAGTAAGTTCAGGGTTTCTCAACCACCAACCAAAGAAGAAAAGAGTCTTGATTCTTACATTGCTTTTTTTTTTGAGTGTGCAAGTCACGGACAATCAACCAAACCAGGACAAAGTAGTTTTCCTTTTTATGTTTTGAACATAACCTTTTATCTATAAAGACAAGTAAAATATTTCACGAGTTAAAAAACCAGTTTATTTTAGAGATACACAGTGCAAGACTGACCGCCAAATACACTCGAAGGTTTGAATTCTACCCCCCCCCCCCCTCCCCCAAATAACTTCCAATCCATAAGATGTCAAGACGTAAAAATCGTCGAAACAATAAACAATGTATACAAATGTTTATTTTTAACTTTTTGTGTGGCGTGTCTATCCCGACGGCGGTCTATTTGGGGATATCCGACGGGTGAAATGTCACGCTAGGTACATAGAGGGATACTGAAATGGGAGATCGAATGATATGTGTATTTGAATGAGCTCATATAACTATTTCACAGTTTTAAATATATTATATTAGATATAATATATTTTAGAGTTTCTTTCTGTTCTTTTCTATATTTCTCTTATAGATAAATATATTTTATTATATTTTATTTTTATTTTATTATACTTACTTTCTAGAATGGGAAAAACGAAGAAGGTGTTCTGCAATAGCTTGCGTAGTTCTGTAAATCTCTCACCACCTCTTGATTATGTCCAATTTAGCACTTGATTAGATATTGAGTTCTATTGTTTACCCCAATTTCGCTCTTTATGCCTAATGCAACATTGTTAACGGATCTAAACGTTAATGATATTTTTATTGTATCGACGATTCCATATTGAATACGTAAAAAGATGTTTGATTATAACTTGATCAGATACTTCTCTTGTGTGACAAGGATGTGGTAAAATCGTAGTAGTTCTGTTAGAAGTAAAATCATCTTTGTAGGAGATTAAATCGATGGATATAAAAATAATTATTTAATACTTCTTAGTACATATTTTACACCTTCCTTTACTTACCACATCAGCTGACTAGGTGTCCAGACCCAGAGTTGCAGTCAGTAGGGTATCGCCACTTACTAGTGGCTGTATTTTGTGTATCTGATTCAAAAAAGTATCGATATGTGAAATATTAAGTACAAAATTTTATTGTGAACAATCGTAGTAGGTACATTAGCAAACACACATAGGAACGTGTTCAATGACCTGCGCTTGCGATCCAGTTTACGAAACGATGGTTTTATAATATCTTACCATAGCAATTGTTATCGATGGTCTGATATTATCGGTTAGAAATCTCCATAACTTAGCCTTAGCTTAAATGACATAATACTTAGCTTATAACTAGGTACTTGAAATCTATGTTTACCGAATAAAACTTTAAACATAGAACCAAGTACCTACCTACTTATAATTAGATAACCTTTTTACCTGCTTAAATCGTCATACGTCGATCGCTGAATCCGCTACTCTGAGCATTTCAATCACTTTTGTATAATTTCCCCCCAAATATCATAGACATTAGACATAATATTCAAAAGATATAGATACATGAAAATACCACCTACTTACGTCACAAAACACTATATATTTCTTGAACCTATGTTATATTAAAAAGATATACTGAGCGGGTAGATCTGATCTAATCTATATTTAAATCTACGTTACTACGTGTATGTGCATAGTGTCTAGATAACTTTGTATTTCATAGGTTCTTCTCGTTAAGCCGTGACGTAACAGCTCTTACGGCTGTTACCTTTGAAGTGGAAACACTCGAAAATAAAATTAACAAAGACAGACATATATAACTTACCATATAAGGAAAGGAGATGGCCTTACCTTGATCGCTGTCATCGTCAAATGCAACGCCTGACGTGTATCCAGCGGCAACAAGTTGATCGAAATATTTATTAATACATTTTTGCTAATACATATTATAATAATTTATGCTTTTTGATGATATACTTATTTCGGTACTCTTAAATTCATTAGTCTATACTCTATACAAACCTTCCCACCACTAACTAATATAATTATAATTTTTATGCTTCGGAAATTAAAATTGGCGTTCATTGAGGGAGGCCTATATTCAGCAGTGGACGGATAGAAGCTGATGATGATGATGATGCTTCGGAAATTAAAAAAAATTTAAACATGATCCTTAATACGACTAATATTTTCATTTTTATAAGGGCGCACGGAGCGGGTTCGCACTATTTTGTCAAATTTCGCTTTGCAGGAAAATATAGGCGTAATAGTTTCCAGTGCAACCCACGGACAGGCTACGCATAAATTGACATTTTCTTGCAATTGACATTTTAACACACGTGCGTAGCCTCTGCGTGCGCCGCGGTGGAGCCGCGCCTTAATAGTGACTCAATAATAACTGAATATCGACTCTAAGTAAGTATAGGTTTTATCTTTATCTACACTCCGTTCTAATCTTCTTTGATGATAATATAAACCACAGTAAAAGCATCTTTGTAACTTTTACTAATTTCGTTATTCAGCTTGTGAATATACCTCTAGGTACCTACCTACCTACCTATCCTTAAGCGTTAAGATTTCAATGTTTTATGTCGATATATGACAGGTACAACCCCATAAGATTTAAATAGGACGAAACTTACGTAGCAATTAAAATTATGAAAAAAATCTAAATTTTTTAATTAAATAGTTCACATGCTGCTGTAATTATTCGGCACTATTAATATGCTAAGTAAGAAATTAACATGATTTATTAATCATGTTTATAGTTTTGATTTAAATAAATAAATATCTACCACGGGAATCTTTTAAAATACTTATAGTTAGGTCATATTATATCTGCTTCATTAAGACAACGTTACAAACGTTATGTAAACATTATTATTAAATATTACTTTCTTGTACTAAATTAATTATTATGCAAAATAATTGTAATTTATATTGTGTAATTTGTTATCCAAATAATAAAATAATTAAATAGTATGTGCGTCAACTTGTTTCGCCTAGTATACAATATAATAAATGAGTTGGGCTGCGTCCGAGTGGTTGTCACTTGGGTGTGGTTGAGGGGCGGGGCGAGCGGGGAGCCCGCCCTAACCAAAATGGCTGACTAGCGCGCCAATTTTTGAATTTGAATAAGTGTTAAAATTATATCTATAAAGAAAGAAATTGTGTTTTTATACAAATCCAAACTTTATGTTACATAATATATTAATGGCATGAATATTTCCTATTCTTTTAAATATTTATGGTGGTTTATAATAAAATTAAATATATTTAATATAATTATTAATAGTTTTTATCTTATTTTGATGACTGACAAAAAGCCATTGATAAATACAAATTTAAATAAATTAATTTTAGTGTTGTTGTATATTTTGTTTTTATTTGCATATTATTTATATTTATTGTCATTAAATGATGATATTACATGACAATATCCATGTCATAATCATATCATAAATAAAATTCACACAACATGAATGGTCGATAAACAAATTGTTATTGCAATTTAAGAGCCTATTTAAAACCGATAAAACTCAAACCAAAACTAAAACGTTATTATTACAAGGGGGAAAAGTCTCAAATCGAACGATAATCTCAAACCTCATAAACTATTTTCTGTAATGAATTGAAATGCTCTATCCTTATTGGTTTTGAGCGGATGGCCATAAGTGTGAAGGGGACAAAAAATATTTACGATGCTCAAATCGATACAGCCGTGTTGATTTAACCATTGCTTTGGTTTATTGCAGTCAATAAAATTGAATGTTATGAGGCAAGGTCGCTCGAGAAAGATCGCTGGTGATTTATGTCTTCATCTCAACAAAACTACACTTTAATACACTTTTTCATACGTAAAACGCCAAAGCTTCTCGAAATTGCGATATTTAAAATTGATAACGATGTAATTTATATTTATAATTTTTTTTGTAACTTTTATAGTTCTTTAGATTTTATACTCTATATCATTATTACTGTATTATTATATTTTACCTATATAATATTTTTTTTTTCCATAAATAGGTGCCTAAAGTTAACCATATGTCCAGCAGTGTAGAGACATCCTTGATAAGAATTATTTAATTGGAAATAATAACAATTGTGCGTATTGTAACAATATTTCTACGATAAATATGTTTTGCATTTAATCGTTACTTAAATTATTAAAATTAAATAATGGTATTCAGATACAACTGTTAATAAAAATCTTATAAATAAGTTGTTGGAGCTCAAAATATTTTTATCAATAGATGTTTGTTATTTCTATTTGATAGCTCACCGAGACTGCAAATTTCTCACTTCATCAGTGTTGCCTATTTTATATAAATTATATATATATTTATTTTATAATATATATATATATATATATATATATATATATATATATATATTATATATTCAATAAAATAGCGTTAATTATGTTTCTAAATATTTGTTAGGTCATTGAACCGACATGATTCGAACCTATTACAGTTTTTACAATATAATAAGGGTGGACAATTTATTCAAAATTGTTGTATCGTGAAGTCATAAGAAATAGATTGTTTACACAGTACATTTAGTACCTACTTGAGTAGGTACCTAAATATTATATGAATATTGCGACTTGATTTTTTCTAGCATTAAACATCCCTAATTAGGTAGTGTATTGCAAATCCATAATTTAGGATGTCAAAGGCCCAAAATAATAATATAAGAGCTATAAGTATTAAGTAGATATTGCAGACCCCATAATTTAGAATTTTATAAGGCCCAAAAATAATAAAATAAGGTCTATAATCACATTTCTTATATTATATACACGAGACATCCGTAACATCCTAAGTGACCGTGAACCCAATCTGAATCAAGTGCAATGGCATGAGCTCATAAATAACAGTTGGACATATGACACATGACTGACTGACCAATTTACTATGACCTTTTAACTCCACAAGACAATTGATATAATCATACAAACAATAGCAGAGAATTTATGAGACAAACAGCTTTAATCAAGCAAAATGCTTCAAGCAAAAAAAAAAAAGAAAAATATTGCCAAATCAATAATAAATTTGTTTTAAGTTTAGTAAAGATGGATTTTTTATACCTTAGAAAAGGTTTTTTATGCTTAAGCTTTTTATAAATTGATTGAGTAAAATCAAAATTAAAGAGTTTACACCTTTAGGTACGATCCTAGAGATCCAATAGGTCTTATTTTTCTCCAAATTGCCATTCACAATGTAAGGTTTTTTTATTGAGAAAGTACTAAGTAGGTATGTAGGTATTTATAATGTATATATCCATAAATACAAACAATGTACATATTTCATACTTGTAGAGTCTAGAATAGACACCCACTTATGATAAGCGATAACAAAATATTTAAATTATTTTGTATTACATAAAGGAAAGCAAATGACTTCCGGTGCATCACAAATAGCCATTACGCGAAACCATAATAGCCTCAATTTGGAACTTGTCAAAATCGCATTAGTTCTTACAAAATAATGGTACGCCTTCAGCATGGACGCGAGGCATTATTAAAATCTCATTAGTGCAGACCACACCTTACTTCGCGGTGAAACAAAAAAGCAATTTTCAGTTCGAGGGGCGGCCCTATCAGGCGTGACTGACACGGAAGAGACCGGGGCCTATCACGCGAAATCATTATTTTGTCGTTAGGGCCGCGTGTTATATCTCCAATGTTCAGATTACCATAGCCAGCATAGAGCCATTCGGTATATTATAAATAAAGTATCCACATTTGAAAGAACTTGTTATGTAATTGTTTAAATTGTTCTTGTTACTTATGTATCTATACTTTTGGATTGTGTATTTAGTAAACTTACTAATATAGTTGAACTGGTTGACTTCTAGCCAAAAAGTTTTAAATTAACTTGACATGAAGATTTGGAGTTTTGTGAATTTTTAACAGCATTACTAAGTTTTCTACTTCGGTTTTAATTCAATATAACCTATATAAGAATTGCATGCACTATTCACATGTGCCTATATAGAAAAGAAAATGTAGTTTTACGGATTGGTATAGGATAAATACTAACTTAGATAGGTATTATTTCCAAGGCGTGTAGACCTTGTATATTATTATTTTTTTCTTGTCAAAAAAGCCAATGATCGTAACCGCAGAAGTTGTTTATGTTTTTATGTCAATATTATTTAGATATATTTCGATAATGAAATTCCTTAATTCAATATTAAATCATATCTTTTCAATATCTTGACTGTGATTTTTTAAATAATTTCTACGTTCTTATACATCCATGTTATCACATATGGGCATAATAATAATAAAAATCACTCATACAATCATTATGCTTTATTAATTTCATGTATTTATATATTTATGACAATATCGTCTCGCCTAACCTTATTAAGTTACTAATTATAATTATATTTCATAAATTTTGATTGATAGGAAATAATGGTAAATAAAACCTTTAATTAGGTAGCCTAATATTTATGCTTACCCTTTTTTAATGTCATGGACAGTCAGTACCTAATCCAACTTAATTTTAATTCAATAAACTTATTTCATTCCATATCAGTTTCAAGAAAACTAAGAGTTCTATCTGGCACGTAAGTTTCGCATGTAGCTTGCCTTTACTTATTTCGAAAATGGCTAATTAAACTCATCGCAAAACAGGCAAACAAATATCTCACCTCATTAACAAACAAAATTTTCATATTGAGCAAAATTCAAACAATACATCGGCCAGATAGAGTTTAAATAAGAGATAAGTGTGTAAATCTAATTAAGCAAAATAAATAAATATTTTGTAAAAATATCGACAATATACAGTTATTACAATTTACATTACCTAACGAACACAGCACAAAATAAAAAACGGGCTCCCTGGGTTCATCAAACATTCGCTAGTTACAATCTATGTAAAAAAACAATTTACAATAAATAGTATAGATACACTATTTGATAAAACGTATAACTTGAATCCCGATCCAACCTCTCAAACGGCACTCAGCAATTTCAACAGTAACACTAATAAGTTACAAGTAAATATTTAATTGATATTTTTTTACGTATATAGGTTTTTTCAGGCAATGATTTTATAAAAATACCTTTTACATAAGTCTTCGTAAGATTCGTATATTTGACGGCCAAATTGTTCTCATAGCAAGACACAAAACTAAAAATGTGTTTTGTTTTCATAAAATACTATGACTTCTATAGATTTTGCCTTAAAATCATTTCTCAATCAATGGGTTCGTACACCTGTATATTATGCTGTTCATAATCATAATTTATTAGTTTAAATCTATAAAAAATATTGACATCATTATCAGTAAAATAGTTAAGTATTGAAAGTGTTATAAAGAAAAAAAAATTGACATTTTTTTTTGTTGAGATCATTTTTTTATCGTATACTGATTCACATCAATAATATTACTGGGTATGATTACTGGTTTTGTGTCTGGCTATGGCCCCGGTTCAGAAGGAGGGGTATAAAACTGTTTATCAGTAGTTTATTCGCTAGCTTTGGTATACTGTATAAATGACATTGTACCTACACGTAACACTCAAATCAAGAAAGAAATAAGATAACATAACGCTCCTACGAAATTGAAGGTAACTTTCTTTTACTATAAATACATCAGTGAATCTCTCTGTTTCGATTTTCTATTTAACTTCAAACTTGAACTGCTTAAAACATTACACAATATAAAAGTATATAGAAACTCTTAAGCATCACCCACTTTAATTTACGATAATATTATTAGAATCCCTATGATTTTATTATCAGTATTAATTACGTATATGTGTCTTCGAAAATCGTATACATTGCACTTGTAGAACTGGCCTTCCCAACTACAAATAAAGAGAGAGAACATTCACATTTAAATACTAATTCCTGCGAGTTCATGCAAAGAACAAATCGTTGCCTTTTTATCATTATTATTCACACTAAAACAATTGTACATAATCGTAAAGTCTAAAAATTATTATTTTAATATGTACAGAATAGCATTTTCATAGCTTAATTAAAATAAAACATCAAATATATTAAATAATAACAATATCGATACTAATTGCCTTCTTATCAATGGTTAATTATAAGAGGTCCTTGTGGTTTTGTGATTCTATAAATAAGGAAACATTTCCAATTTTCGCAAAGTGCTCGATGGGGGATCACAATAAATAACTATTATTCACTGAGTGTTGTATTGAAAAGAACCAAGCACTTTGATTTTTATACGTAAAATTAAACAATACTGGAGTTTGCTAAATTTTCATCTATTTATCGTGGACATCGTTGTCGATGCACCTCACTAATCATATACATGGATTTTTGGTAATTATTGGTATTGAGAGTTTTCTATAAATTAATTTATTCTTAACAACTGTAAAAATCTCTTCATCACTATCATTATTACGCCAAATCACTAGGTTACGTATTAGTTATTATGTAATAATATTATGAAGTCCAACATACAATTTATACAAATTAAACTGTTCTAACTTCGGCATCAATCGTTGCATCCAAATTTCATAAGAAAATAAACGGACACTAAAACGAACGGTGTCGTGATCTGAATCGGCTTGATCCATATCTTGGACCGCACGAATTGGGCTAAAGGCTTTACTGTGGCGAAGTGGGCGGACTCATGTTGTCCGGCTCGTCCCCGGATCCCGGCTCGCCCTTGGTCTTGTTCTCTTTCTTCCACTTCATGCGGCGGTTTTGGAACCAGATTTTGATCTGGCGCTCGGTGAGACATAACGCGTGGGCGATCTCGATTCGTCTCCTCCGCGTCAGGTACCGGTTGAAGTGGAACTCCTTCTCTAACTCGAGCGTCTGGTACCGGGTATACGTTTGACGTCCCCGCTTTCGTTCTGAAATTTAGAAAACGAATTACGTCATTAAAAGAAATAAATATAAAGGTCATGATCATAATGATCAGCTTTTTTCAGCCCACTACTAGACATATGCCTCTAAAGGTAATACTTTTAAAAACCAACGCAATAAAAAAGAATTGATCTAAAAATGGCTGAACTGATTTTGATTAAACAGAAGAACAACCGCTAGAAATTGAATGATATAATAGAAATGCCTTGAAATTAAAAAAAACGCATCCAAATTGGTTCGCCCCTTTGAGACCTAGAGTGTAACACAGGGATAGACAGACAGACAGACAGGTCAAACGTATAATACCTACCCGTCTTTTGCGTTAGGTTAAAAGACGGCATCCCTGATGGATGTCGAACGCAAAGTGCATAGGCATTTCTAATAAATGGCAGTTATTTGTAAACAGCGAACTCTCCCGGCGAAGTTAATTGAAAATTGTTTTGAGCTTATCAATTTGTTAATTGTTTTTGCTTGTTCGGCATTTCTCCGCCCGTCTGGGGTTACAAGTTTAATGTAGCATGTACAACTAATTCAAGTTTCATTATCGAATACAACTTTAGATTGTAAATAAAAACTACGTATTATATATACCTACTTACATAATTAGATGCATCTTAAATATTCAATAGAAAAGAGCTGTATTTTTATCAATCGTATTTATCGAAAGACGATATAATATTTATTTGATACACAAATTAATTCTATTTTCAAACATTTCTAATATATCTAATAATGTATAACAATAACGTGTATTAATAAAATTTTAATAAAAAACAGATGTGAGACAGTGAGTGATAAAGACTTAGTTGGCTGAAAGTTCTGAAATAGTTATATCGAATAACTTTTGTAGAGCAATGTTCTACATCGTCACAACGTATTTGCTGTAAGTGTGTATTCAAACCGCCGCTACCGGAGCCAATTAAAATAATTTAAGATGCCCGAAGCCTTTTTCATTTTGTACCCATTATTCTTCTGGAAAGATCCGAAGCATATTATACACGGTTTAGGAGATGGTCTGAACACTGTAATTTGTTACATGTTAAAAAACGTCCAAATATGACGTCCAAATGTTTTACTCGAAAGCCAATTTTGAATATTATAATTGTTTGTTGTTAATTAAATAAAATAAAATTGACGATGATCTATATATATAATATTTACATTTATATTATGCTCACAAATTTAATTAATAATTCAATTAATAAAATTCTAAGTCTATTATTATAAGTCGTGTAATTATTATTTCAATTACTTTTACTAATTACACTGTATGTGTATTGTAAACAATATTGATTTGTGAGTCATATATTTCAATGTAACCAACGATATGATCGAACAGTTGAATTTTATGATAGTTATGATTACATGTAATTATTTTCTTCGCAATTTATTAGTTTTGCTGACGGCTTGCCAAGTATCGTAAATATAAGTATGAAGTAGCTAAGTGTAAGAGAGGTTATTATATTAAATAAATAACGGAATTACTACTTCTTCTCGTTTATAATTTCACATATGATATTATTGCAATTGATAATTGTCAGAGTATTCTTATTAAATGATTGATTATATATCAACATAGAGTATTCGTATTAAATGATTGATCATTACCAAGACTACTGGTTAAAAAAGGCCACAAGCTTCGAATATAGACGGAGACGGACGGATTCCTAATTGAAGGTAAAAGTCTAGAATCCTATAGATTACTGGGTATTCTTATAAAAACAGAGAAATTAAGTACTAAATCTGTTATATTTACACAAAATAATCCGTAATACCAGCGAACGTGCGAAGAAAATCTAAAACACGATGCGGATTATGTCTAACCGATGTTTCTCAGAAACACAATGTACTTTTAACAAGGCAAAAAGAGTTGAGTGTAAAATGCGACGTTTTGCTAATGCCAGTTGCAATTTTATAAATATATTTTATCTTTGGGAAACACTGGCAGGCTCTTTCTTCAGTTTCTCCATCCATAATCAATGGTACCCAAATACTTGACGGCCATTAGCATCATGAATGAGTTCATCTGGGGCAACATTAATAAAAGGTAGTGCCATGCTGCTTTCCAGTCGAATTGGGCCGGCACGACCGGGTTGGTATCTCTCGCTCACATAATACCGGCGTCTATTGACAGCTATGCTATCGCGTTTCGTGCAGTTTGTAAGTTTCCGGTGGCCCATTGGGGGGATAGGTAAAGGGACGATACTCGGTGACGACGAGTCCTGGATGGCGATGGTCTCCTTCTGCGAGGCAGTAATGTCCCAGAAGGAGGTCGATGAGCGGGTGAGAGAGGAGGCCGCCGACGAGGCCTCCTCCCGCGGGCGACGAACGGTGGTGCGTAGGAGGCGCTATTTAATGCGCCTCCAGTAACGCCCCTGTGTTCGTGTCGGGCTCAGGATGGGAACCTGGGTCTGTATGGCACGACGTCGTGGGGACTGCTTAGTAGCGGCCGGGCAGTCCCCCCCTACGAGGAGTAGTCTGGCCTTTTTGTTGCCTGCATATCCGGGACCCTCAAAAAGCGGCTGAAGGCGCTCGCAGTGGTTTTAGTTAGGGTGGGCACTCGCAGGTGCGAGTCCCACATTGGGTCAGGATCTACCCGAAGATCCTGGCTGCATCCATAAGGATTTCCCTTCGAAAAAAAAAAAAAAAAAAAGGTAAAGGGAGGGCAATGCAGATGCACTGCCCTCCCTTTACCTTTTTTTTTTGTCAAGGCTCCGACTACTCGGTTGCCTCCTTATAACATAAAATAACGTTGCCTATCCTCAGAGGATAGAATTAGCGCAGATAACCTATTCTGCTCCCTAAAACAAAGTAAAGTTGCTTAGCAAAAGAAATATTTAATTACAATGTTAGTACAACGATCAAATAATGCTGAGGGGATATAAAAAAGCTCAATTTAAACATTTCTTATTTGTATTCTAAATGTGTGTATCTAATGACATCTCGCCGTTCATTAAAGAAGTCTTTGTCAAGAAGTGAACGTAAAAATGTAGAGAATGATGACGATGAATGTCTTTTATTACACATATTCATGATTATGAAATAATGTACTAGCAAATGGCCTCTCAATATAAAACCAAAAATATAAATGGAAATATAAAATAGAGTAGAAGTAAGAGATCGTAGCTCGGCGAGTGCGATTGTAGCGGATTCAAAATTATCGGCCACTTGTTGCTCAGGAAATTGATAACAGCCTCTCGCCCGTTCCTGGATTTTGGGTCGCATTCAAGAATGCAAATATTTTCCAGCGAATATTGGGTATCCGTGCATTAATATGCATTTGTGCGGCGTCTGCGAGCGTCTTACAGCAACACGTGGTTCCTTTGTTTTGTGTACTGTGTGATTCTTTTTAGTGATGTTGTTTCGTCTGTATCTTAAGAACGATTTAATTATCGGGCTCAAACTTTAGCTTGATGTCTGTATTAATTTAAAGACGACGTTCATAATACAACTTTATTCTAGTGTAAAAGCGTCCATAGATATTATTATTATATCATATTCACTCACAATCACTAAGATGAGACTGAGTAACAAAACGGGCAAAAAAAATGTACGTTTATTTGCTTAAATACTTTAAAAGAACTTTGGTTAATGTTAGTCCAAAAAATTGTTGATAGATGGCGTTAAGGTAAAAAAGGCGGTAAGGTCCTAAAAATTCACTTCTATTTATTCTCACAATATTTCTATACTCTTTTTATTTTTATATTTTTTTGACTTGTATGCGTAGGCATACATGAAATAACTGGGTTTTATTTTAAATTGGTAGGTACAGAATGTTTAGTGAGCGACGATAGTGGGTAGGAGCTCGGCCTCTCGAGTGAAACGTCCGGGTTCGATCCTGGCCCCTGTGATGCCTTGACATGTGTTTTTTCTAAATTTATACGTGCACCCGAACATAAGGCCATCGCTTGCTCACCGGTGAAGGAAAACATCGTGAGGAAACCTGCATGCCTGATGAGAGTAAAAGTCTTTGAAGGTGTGTAAAGTTCACCAACCCGCATTGAGCCAGCGCATTGGTGAACCCAAGACCCCCCTCGCCTGATATAAGGGTTGATGTTATATTGAATAGAATTTTTAATTTGCACGTAACCGACATAACCAATTATTAAACTTTGTTTTTATTTTCTTGTGTATCGCACATAATATTTAAAATGTCAAAGGTATGTAAAACGCAACGTCCTCTGGGAGCATGTTTCTCACTTTATATACGGTGGTCTCATCGCATACTCAGATGCATAAAACATGATCCCAGCCGTCAGATTTAAACCCAACGTAATAAGAGCATTAAGGCGGTGATGTCTGAGAGGCGGGCTCCAGATGAGAGGAAACTTCATTTAGTTACTAATAATATCAAACCTATTTATAATAACCACCGCTAATAGCGTTTCAGGATAACTACAATGAAATAAGCATTAATTATGGCTCTATATAAATTGCATTATAATGCGTCAAATTACATACTAACATAAAATCGATGACCACAAGACGTCAGAAAACCACTTATTTCGCAGCAATTTTATTTTAATTAAAATAATTGCAAGGAAAGCTGCGAGACGTTGTTTAAATAAGATAAAAAAGATCTTTAATCTACATAACATATATTAATTATCATCGATTAATATCTTGAGGATAAAACAAAGAACAGGTTTAGTACACCTTGGCACTTATGCCTAGTAATTAAAACGTGTCTCACTAATGAAACAAACAATGCATTTTAAATAGTCCATGATATTAAATATATTATGTGATTCATTAATCTTCTAAGTTTTAGCAATATTGTGAATATGTAATGTAAATGTACTTACACAATATGTGTGAGACAAAAGTAAGTCTTTATTTCTTGTATACGTAGTTGTTATCAACTTTAGATTAATTTAGTGAAGTAGTTTAGTGTAGAAACAAATATAAGTGAAAACACAATATGTTTCTGCAGTTTAGATATACTTCTAAGAGACTTAAAAAAGTTACTCCTGTGGGAAAAATTAAAAACTAAAATATCTTTTAGCTCTGTCGATCTACCCTCAATTTTGAACATATCTATTTTTGGTAAACAAACAAACGAAACTCGTTTTCGATTCGTTTGAGGAGCTGTGATATCCGTGTAGGGTACGTTGCATGTGTCGCCGGCGCTCATTTATCATCTTGGAGGGGGAGACTCCACAGCGGACACGCGTGAGATTATTGAGACACCATCATGTTACATATACCATTGGTTCTGCTTATCAAATTAAACTTTGCTTTTGGTTTTTTAATAAAGTTACAAATAATACCACCCAGGGTATTCAGAAAAGCGAATGCCAGGCAGGTATGTCAGAGTTCAATGGTAAACCTGTAATAATATTTTGAGGG
This sequence comes from Helleia helle, assembly GCA_963853865.1. Taxonomy (NCBI): domain Eukaryota; kingdom Metazoa; phylum Arthropoda; class Insecta; order Lepidoptera; family Lycaenidae; genus Helleia; species Helleia helle. The sequence goes on along the minus strand of OY971416.1, from coordinate 13,908,601 downwards.
TTTTGTAACCTAACCAACGAAAAGCCTAATATTTTTCGAAGGAAAGGATTTGTATCTACCTATAGAAAAATTATAAAAATTGAGTAATATTTTTTCACTCTAAAAAAGCAACTTATTATTTTTATATGTTGGGGTCAGCTTTGAGCTTACATTTATCTGGATGAAGTGCGTGTTAAAATATTGAGCGGGTTCATGCTATCTTGGATCGCATTTGTACTGTGAACGAGGGGAGGACATAAGGTAAATGTTTGAAAAAATGGTCCTTCTAGCCGGATATAGAAAATAGAACTAAAATATGTAAAAACAATATATTTAATTCGATTAAGATACTTAAATAATAACTGTATTTATTACAAAATATCTTAAAAGCAACAAAAAACTTATAAATTCAAACAATTTACATATTACCTATGTGTTAAAATACCGTTTTGCGTAATAAGAACGATAAAAATGTAATGATGTATTAATTACATTTAACAAATCTCGATGTTATGATTATCTCTCATTACATGTAATTAGCTACTAAAATAATAATTATATTGTATACTTTTAAATAATGATGGTGTAATAAATTTTATAAAATGTGCAATAAAATTCATATCATAACATTAGATTTATACCTGTGATAGCTTTGTATAAAACATTAATTTAAGCAATGTATATTATTGTAATTATTATAAATATTAATAATTAATCATAATATTGTTATTGTTAATTATCTAAATTTTATTTATAGTCATAGTAATTCGAGTTTGTTGAAACTATTTGTTGGGGTGGATTAAAATTTAACTGTTGTACAAAACCTATCAAGTATTCGTAGCAGTATTCAGCTACTAACAGACACAAAGCTCATAAAATGTCAAATCATATTGAATACTATTATTATTGTTTATAATATATTCTAATTAAAATAATGAAATTAACTTTAAGTCATCAGAGAAAGTATACTAAAATATATTTGAGTTTATTAATCAAACTACATATATGATATACTGAACATAAGAGAAAAAATGATGTAACAACAAAAATAGTGACAGGAAATTCATCAAGGGATGACATGTGAAAAGAGCTTTTAATTTAATTCGTTGCGGTATCGCGCCGAGGAATATGAAAAAAAAATACAGCAACAGCTTGAAGCGATATCGACAATCCATAATTCATGTCCTACAATTTCATACATTTCGTTGCAATGAAATCACGATAAAACACGTCTGTATACCATTCGAATTATAACTTTATCCCGTGAGCCAATAAGCTTAAATCGTTTTGTTTTTTTATATGATTTGAGCCGTTTGTAAACGAGAGCAGTGCTGCAACATCGTACACGATATCAAAGGGTATTCAGATTAATGCAATTTCTCTTAAACGCTTACACGTCGTAAATAAAATTGCTGGTTCGGAAGAAAATCCAAAAGTCAAACTAAAGATTGTTTTAATTGATACACGTTTAATTATATGAAGTGGCAACTCACTTTTGCTCGATGGTGTTTTGCGTAAGTTTGGTAATACGTAGGTTTATTTTTATGTTAGTTGGATAGGCAAACTGGCAAACGTGCCACCTGATGGTAAGTGGTCAACGTCGCTCATGAACATAAACCAGTTTACCTAAGTTTGCCTATCCTGAGACAAGATGTTGAGTCTCGGTGCCAGTAATTACACTGCCTGTCTTGCCCTTCTCTCCGAAACACAGCAAAGCTGTTTCACGGGAGAAATAAGCAAGATGGTGGTACACATGCAGCCGGGAGCGCGGCACAGCGCTTCCCTTCCACCGGTAGATAATACGTAGGACTGGGCATTGTTTTGTTATTGGTGTAGATTAATGTATATTGTATTATGGGTCATAATACAATTCAAGTCTTAAGCCTAAGCTACTGAGCCCCACCGCCACGATAAGTGGGTGAACCCAGCACCTTGGGCGAAGCAAATTGAGCCGAGGGAGCAGGGGAGGACAAGGGGCGAGGATGGGAACATCACCCCATTTTACTGTCCCGACGTTGGGAGGGGTTGTTTTGTGGTACGGGACAACCCCTCTGTGGAGGTGGCGTTGGTCCCTTGGGGACTGACTAGCCGTCGAGGTGGGCACCTCTAAAATATTTGCTCAGTAATTCCGGGGCACCTCACCAAAGACGGCATTGGTGGCACCCTCTAGGTTTTAATGGGTAGAGCTGCGTCCAATTTACCACCTTTCGGGCGCAGCGAGTCCTACACACTCACCTGGGGAGACGCACTTCCCAGCGGGGTGCCTCAGAGTATTTTCCGGCGTAAAAGAAAACAAAAAGTATGCCGTACCTAAAAGTAATGTACTGAATAATTCCTAAAAATATTGTAGTAGTAATTAATAGTTAATAAATGCAGGTAATTATAATATCGTGCAAATATAAACATAATTGCGTATTCCAAAGCAGGAAATGAGCGAATAGATCATAAAAAAGAAATAAACATGGAGGCCTTTCAAGCTCTGATATTCATTAATCATTGGCGTGGTCTGGGCGGGCGCCTCTACATAATCTATGTTCGTAGTTCTACACTCTACATTCCACACATATAACGCCTAATGACTTTACGTGTATATACTTACTTTATATACTGTTTTTGTTTACAAAGATTATCGAAATGCTATTGGATTTACTCGGTCTAATGTACTTAGTTTTATGGTTAAATAATTTTTACGTTTGTTTATTTAAAGATAAGTAATGAGTTTTGAATTAAGATTTATACCCAAATGATACTGCTGATGGCATAATTTTATAAGGATTTGTGATGAAGAAATACGTCGTATGCAAGTGTATTTGGTTCTGATAATCTTTTTAGTTCGCAAACCCATGGTTCGCAAACCCAACAGACAGACTTAAGAAGCGTGAAGATCTCTAACCAGAACTCAACCTTCTTATAGTTAAGTCTATTAGTATTGGGTGATTCTAAAAACATAATATGGTAATTGTCAAAAGTAGTTATTATTTTGATGTCCTATCCGAAAAACTGCTAAGCTACAGGACGGTAAGTAATATCCACGTTCAAAAGCGTTTGGCCACAGTTTGCACTGTCAGTGAGAAAATAATACCTCCTTTAAATGAAAATATTGACATAAGTCATAATAAATACGTTTTAAAGAATTTATATCGCAAACAGCGCCATCAGTCAGGCGCGTCGACACTGATTCCCGCCGTGTTTCACATCCCAAATGGAATGTTATTCAACGAAAATTTCGTTTTGGTGTACGCTAAAAATTACGCGACTGCAGATTGAACGAAATTCCAACAGAAAAAAAGGTGTCAAATGAAATATTCAAATATATTTTAATATAATTCATGCGGCGGGCTTTTCATTTCTCCCCCGTAATGGAATGCTAAATTTTCGGGCGAACAAAAAATATATATTAATGCGCGCACCTAATAGCTTATACAAACTCGTTTGTTGGGTATTGTTGCTCACAATGGGCGCTATAACTCCGCGTCGCAGGCACGGCCGGTGACGTCTTTGTTAGGCCCCAGCTTTGTTCCGCGCCCGACTCCGCCTGTCGACGCGACGCCTCACCCACACGTATAATTAATTTCCCAAATTTAATAACGCCTCAATACACGAATACGTCACGACAATGTAATTATTCATACGCTAAAAGCATTTTTTCATCTTCGACGTAAAGTGACGACTCTAATTACAAGGGAGCCATTACGGTAATTTGCGGGAAAAGCACGAATGAATATTTGAGAAGGCGATAGAATGTGAGTAATTGCTTCGGATCACGAAGCGAAAAGTTATGAAAGGTGTTTGTGAGGTCGATTATTCAGTCTGTCAAAAATGGCCTGATCATAATGAAAATATAAGAACGGTAAAAATATATATTATGTATACTACTACATAAACGAGAACACGGTGGTTGTATGTAAGATTTATTGTATAGGAGTTTGTTTGCGTAGACTTACGTTTATAATCGAATAAAGCCAGATTCGCTATTGGCGTTATCGATCCAACAATTAACGATTGCGAAGAATTATTTCACAAGGAATATATCACTTAATTCAGTATTTGATCTTAAACTTTTCCAATCCTTTCACACTGCATTCAGTGGTTTCATTTTCCGAATTCCTGACATAGCAAATACCTGCTCCCTTTTTGGTAGTCAACCTGTCTTTAAAGTAGGTACCTACCAAGCATTTTTACTTTCGCAAATCTCGTTTTGAATCAGTAAGGTGGTCCACTTCCACTGCTAAACATAGGCCTTTTTCAATAAACGTCCAGATCGCTGATCTCTTGCCTTCCTTTCATTTGATACCGAAAAATATAATATTTAAGGTGGCCATACTATGATACGTAAAATTCATTTCAGTGAAGAGAACATTAGGGCACTAAGATGAGCTTCGCCGCGGGACACCAAGGGGGCAACCTCTGCGAGAGGGCTACCCCCGAGGGGGCTACCCCTGCGAGGGGGCGGTCCGCTTCAGAGAATATTTGACACGGGTCTGGCAGATAGACAGGCCGGTCATGTGTGATCCCGGGCAGGAAACGAGGGGGTTTTTTCTGCGCCTCCATCGATAGCTACCTATAGTATTTATGATTTATGTGCAAGCACATGTGTAAGCGCCACGATTTTTGTAATTCCCTAATGATATTACTTTTATAATGTAATCATTATATTGATTGTTTTTGTTATTAGAGAGTATTGCTATGCTAAGGTTATATAGCAAGTAGAGGAAGTGTATGGATTCTATAGTTACGATACTATTTAAAATTGAAAAGCGCGTGACGTATTTTAAATTTTTTCATTGCGCCTAAAGCAAACTTCATACATACGACATACAAAAATGTCCCCTACCAAATAATATTAAAGAGAGCCTTAAACGAACTAAGGTTCGTTTTAGGTTTAGAAGTTTGGTGAATTAGGACTATGGTGATAAGGGTGTTGATGCCGATTGAGTCACCTTTGCATAAAGTCTTTTGGAACGTGAGCATTAGGTAAATGGTAATTGATGGAAATGATGAAAACGATAAATCATTAATCATATCGCGAGTAGACTAGTTCGTAATAACTGTTAATAATTTAATATCTATTTAAATGCTTCGTGTTTGAAAATTGAATTTTAATACCACATAATAAGTTCGGCTTCATCGGCTTAGCTGCGGTCAAAGTTTGATTGGCGTTCTAACCCGACGTTTAATTAATGTAGGACGCGCGGACCCAACTTTAAGTTGAAGCGGGACGGGTAATACGTGTGCGAGCGTGATAGACTATATTCCAAATATTGCCATTTAAAAAATATTCGTTCCCTAAAATAACAAAAATTTGTATGCCACCGAAATAGATTTTAAATAAAATCTATTATAATATAAATATCTTACGACTATATCCAGGTTGAATTATCTAGAAATACTTAATATCATATTAAACAAGTCACTTAAATAATTTTTTGCAAATAAATGAATTTGAATTTGAATTTGAATAAATGTACGGTTAAGCTAGTGATTATTTTTATGACAAATTTTCAACCTTTTCCATAATCCTGGGTTTGGCTATGTGATATGTTCAATTTTGTAATATGTTGTGATATCACATTAATATTTCATTATAATATAACAATTATTATAAATAATAATTTACAGACATAATTAACAAGTGCGATAGGCTTCTTCATAAAAATATATTTATGTATTATTTTTATGTTTATAATATTTGTATGGCTATCATCATCGTCATAACCTTTATCCGTCCACTGGTGAACGTTCACCTCCTTCAATGAATGCCAAGCCTTACCACTCATATCCCACACGGACCGGCCAATGCACGGAGATCATCTTCCCACCTAGTTAATGTTCGACCAATACTTCGTCTACCCAAACACGGCCTCCACTTTTAAGCCTTACTACTCTTACCTTAATCAATCAATAAAATGAGTTTTATTGATGTCCAAATATATACCTACGCTTTTTTTATAAAATTTATCGAACTCTTTTATACTTAGAACTTAAATAAACAATAGAAGCATTAATACATAAATACTCCCCACTATGCGGGAAAAAATGTTATTATGACAATATCGATACAATGTTGGGTGTTGTCTACGTAATATTTCTTATTGGTGTGTATGTGGCAACACAGTTTTTACCGAGAGTGGTATTCTCCAACATCTGACAAGAATTAATGGGATTGGTGTCTTGAGATGTGGGTGTGTAATTATGGCAGTAATAGTTTTTTAATATAGGTTTTTTGTACATAATTTTCACATGATTCACTATCCTCTTATAACCTATTATAATGTAATTTTGACGTCGTTTGTGGCCCAAATTATAATAAACAATGATGGTTTGTTTAAATTGGTAGATAAATATGTTAGAGTATGTACAATAATTTATCTATAAAATCATTTACAATATTTTGTAAATACTATCATAATCACGTTTCAAAGCTTAAAGTGAATATGAAATAGCGCCATCTATCGATGCACCTGTGAACTACTACCTAATAAGTATGTATCGATGAGCTTAAAAGTTTTGTTTCTTCTGTGAAACTGTCTTAACTTGATTATTTTATATTGCATAATGATTATAGCAAATATTCTTACCCATTTAATGCATAGAATTATCACTCTTAAAATGATTAACTATAATTCAATACCTTTATTACATTCATTCATCTTTGGGATAAAGTGGGAAAAATTGGGCTAAGATTAATAGTCAAGTTTACTTAATTTATAATGAATAAAGGTATTCGCTATATATATATATATATATATATATATATATAGCTCAAACATCCGACCCAAAATAATATTAGAAAATCCAGAGCCATCAGTCAACTTCTCGTCCACCGGAGGCGGAAAGTTGGTGGCGAACAGAATTAGAAATATATTTTTACAGTCACCCCTCTATGGATAAAAAAAATCTTTATGCAAATAATAGCACGTGTAAAGGGAACTGGGAAAGGGATTCGATGGTTTCGAAAACAAAACAGGGATAATGACTAATAATAAATGTTACCGCTTACTTTCACATTATTATCGAAAAATTTAGAAATAGATTTGATTGTTTGAAATGGGTTCGAAAATATGGAGGAAGACCATGTTCGTGCTCTGGGCTCATGACTTAGGTTAACAGATATACGGATTAATAAATAATTATATACGAACATAATTTATTCATCTATGCCCTAATCTAGTGCACAGACTGTACTTTGTCTACCAAACAATAGTTTTCACTTTCGTTCTGTAGTTTTTGGTGTTTTAGTAACAGACATATTATGATATACCATGTTACCTACCTATTAATTATCAATTATCGAATCAATTATTATCAAATATTATCAAATTCAATCTTACCTACCTATTAATTATCAATTATCGAAATTATATTTTTATGCTTATGTAAGTACATAGCTCGTTGAAGTGGCACTGGACTAGTCACCCGTCACACACTCTTAATACAACACGTAACACAATAAGGTTTAAGAGTGGAAGCTTCCTTTAAGTAGAATAATTAGTGTTTGTAGATCATTAACCTGGAACCTGGAAAGACGATCACCGTGCTGTGGCCGGTCGTTTTGGCATTAATTGAAGGAGGCAGATGTTCAGCAGTGGACAGATAAAGGCTGATGATGATGATGATGTACATAGAGTAACCAATCCAGCTATGAACAGACCAATTTATACAGTTCACAAAGCTTTTTCATAGCGTTTCCTCTAAGTGGGATAGGGGGAAATGAGGCTTGATCGGAAAAGAATCGGAACTTCAATCTGTGGAGGCATCCATCGTCATTGTTAGCCCGCGACAATCGGCCATCCGTCAACAGTGAATGGAGCCACAATGGAGCTTATCAGCTAGGAGTACGTGGAGGAATTGCTCAGATACCGCCATTTTAACTCTATTTACTTTGTTTGATAATTCATGAAAGCTTAAATATCTAATATAAAACGAAAAAATAATTGCGTATGTATTTTTATGTTACAGGGAGGCAACCGGGCAGTCGGAGCCTTATGGTGACAATCAGAATCAGAAGCTAGGTAGATGCATTGCCCTCCTTTTACCTATCCCCCCAATGGGCCACCGGAAACTCTCAAACCGCACGAAACGCGACAGCATAGCTGTGTTGCCGGTGTTATGTGAGCGAGAGGTACCACCCCGGTCGTGCCGGCTCAAGTCGGCTGCATAGCAGCGTGACACTACTTCTTATGGAATAAAATTCAAACGGACCTGTTACTTTTTACATAATCATCACATATAAATATTAACCAAAACTATTGAGATAGTTATAGGAAGGGAACCTATAACTATCTCAATTTTAGTATTAAAGTTGAAAATATTTCATCATAATTGCCATCGTCATATTTAAAAACTTATGTATTTCCTCGACTTCCGATGTAGGGTCTTCAATTAATTAATGAAAAGAATTAAGAAAAATCAAAAGAAAAAATTCAGACGTTTATTTTTTAAATATTAATAATATTTGAAAAAAGGTAAAACACAATATCCATCAACCAGTGACCACTAGATCTCTAAATCTATCCTTCTGCCTTTTCCAAAATATGTTAGGGTCGGCTTCCAGTCTAACCGGATGCAGCTGGATACCAGTATTATGGGAGTGACTGCCTATCTGATCTCCACAGCCCAGTAACTGGGTAATACTATACCCGTGGTAAGACTGCTTGTCAAAGATAACAAAATGACGGCCGGGACCAACGGCTTTCCGAGGCACGGAGGAGTTTGGTACGTAAAGATGGTCACCCATCCACGGACCAACTCCGGCAATCGTATCGATCCGAGCTGATATTACTTAGTCACGACTTCCTCAGATATCGAAATCTATTAAAAATATAATTTGTTAGCAGCTCCCCGCGGTTTCACCCGCTTACTGTTCATTCCCGTGGGAGTACAGGCGTAAATTAAAGACTATATGTTATTTTGATTTAGCTATGCTATTGTAAAGCTTTATTAAAATCCCTTCAGTAGTTTTTGCGTGAAAGAGCAACAAACATACATCCATACATTGTTACAGACTATCGCGTTTATAATATTAGCAGGATTTTGTTAGAAACGCTCATTTACTTTGATGGAAGCGCTTGCTTAAGATTCTTTCATAGGTGCAATTTTTTACGTCTCAAGAATGCGTCGCTAGTAACGGTCAGTACAAACGTATTAGTTTCTCAAAAAATATAACGAGGAAGATAAATTATAACATTAATCATACACTTTGATATTTAAAGTTACAGCGGTTCGGATTAAATTAGAAGAAATCAAAGACAGAGACTGAAACAAATTTTCACATTCAATCATCGTCGGTCCACAAAGGCCTTTGGGCTGATAACTGAACAATGAAAAGTAACAAGTCGTCCGTTCGGCATTGTATGCGGGAGGTTTGGGGGTGGGAGTGAGCGGGAGGGAGGGCTTTCCATTATATTTCCATTTCCACCTCGATTCCCGCCAACTTATCGCGGTGTACCTTCGTTCGGACTACTGAGTCTATCTTTCTGTGCCGTTACTCGATAGAGCTATACGTCAAAAGTGTTAACTTTTGTACGCAATAGAAATGAAATTCATCATTTTCGTGCTTTTACAAGTAATTACTATTAATACTTAACATTATATTAATTTGATGTTTGTCACTTCTATTTTACAGCTCTATAAAACGTAGGTTTTTAATACTGAAATTCAAACAAAAAATAGATTAAGTGGGTAATCATCTGAATTCGTGCTTTCACAAATATATAGTTAACATTATTTTAATTAGATGTTTGTCACTTCTATTTTACAACTCTATAATCAAAAACATAGATTTATACTGAAATGCTGTTCGCATAAAATAGATTAAATATAACAACGTATTTACTACGAACGAATTACATGTAGGTGTAAGTTTCAATGATTAATGACTTGTCTGGTTTGAGTGCTATTTTAAACGATGTGAGCCGCTCTCTCATTGGCTCGGCTTTTTTAAACAGTCGAACTTTAAGATTAATGAACGTTAAAGATACGCGCTACTGTAAGTACCGGTATTTTTCATACGTTAAATACATTGTCGTCCACTACTTGAAACATTTTGGGGCATTTGACAATCTTTAAGATGCTGATAAGTGAACCTTTTTTTGTACTTAAATTCTGTTTTAGGAGCTTGTTAGGTGGATTTTAAGATGTTGAGTGATATAAGGAACTTTAAAGGATAACAAGGTTTGGAATGAAGATCACGTTAAGATGACTAGAGAGATTCGTATTTATTTATTATGATTCGGATGATAAAGAAAATCAAATTTAATATTGGCTACGTATTAATGATTTGTTACATTATAATCAACCAGTAAGTTACTTGTGGCGAGTTTTGGGAGAATGATTTGATCAGCGATGACCTATATAGACCGATGGTGATGAACATGTGTATTTTATTTATATGATATATTAAGTATCTACCTAGTACATATTATTATGTAAATGTGGACAGATGGGGTCTGATGATGATGATACCTAATATAAATTTATTAGGTTACATGCTTACGTAGTGTAGATACGTATACCTAAATATTAAATACTCTTGAAAACTCTCAATAAATATTTGTCTCAAAATGCTTGTGGTATTCAAAATTAATTAACTTTACTCAGTTGGAGCGGAGTCAGAATTGGCACATCTTATCCGACGAGGAATCCGGCTAGATAAGAGTTATGACACGGGTCCCGCCGGTCGCCGCAACTTGTATGTGGTAAGCGATTTCCAGCGAGATGAACTACGTCATATGTACGGACAGCGAAAAAATCATTGATGGCTAAAACTTTGAAGACGAACTGTGTGATTTTGTTGAATAGCGCTATAGAGCTGTTATATTATGTAACATTTATAAATGTTTTCTTAAAGCGGTTATATATGCTTCGAAAGCCAAGTCGGGGAATAGTACCTGCCTATTTAAACCCACCAACATATTTGGTTCTCTTTGATCAAAAAAATATGAATATGTTTTTTTAATATGTAATAAGAAAGTGTTTCAAATTTGTGTTTAGAATAATATGAAAACTAACAAAATTATTTATACAACGAAACAATTATACGAGAATTATACGTTCATTTTACGAGAATTATAAGTCTATAACGTTCGTACAAAGTAGAACAAACATTAGTTTATCAATTTGTTAATAGATGGCGTTATTTGTTATACATAGAATATCAACAATCCATGGTATATATGGACAGGTGACAGTTATAAAGAAATATTTCTGATATTATTAATTCTTAGGAATTCCTGTCAATAGATTTCGTATAAAATCCAATGGTATTTTTTTATACATTTAACATATTTTTTTGCTATCGCTACACAATCTAGGTACAGTCAAACTGCGTTTCCGTTATCTCTGACAGCAGTTAATGAATAAGGACCCTCGGTCAAGCTCGAGCATCCAATTTACTTTCATTGAAACATTTACAGTTTCAAGTCTAATCACGCTTTTAGATATTAATATTTACTCGTATTATTGTAATACGTACTTCTATTATTGATTCATAGAATATTGTTAATTTCAATTCGTAATTTGTATTCCCTGATTTAAAATATCATATTTCTAGTCAAAGAAGAAAATCTAACTCACCAACCTCTGCATTTCACTATTATTATTTTTTAATTCACATGTAGATAGACTATCACATCACGTAAATTGACCCGTGGTAACTATATGAAACTTATTCTACTACTTTATAATTCGAATCACTTAACTTACAAGTAACTTTTTTAGAAAGAAAGAAAAGAAAGAAAGAATTAGATTTATTCGACTCAAAAAACAAAATCTATCACACACTTGTTTAAGATTATTTTACGTGAATTTTGATAACGTATACGCACTACCGCCCACGAAACTAAATAATATAGTACTCAGACAAGTACGGACGCGGGAGCACTACTGAGCATTTTAATTTGTTCCAATTACAATGGAAGCCCTAAATCAGGCATGGTCATAAATTTGGAAGTGAGACAAATTCAAAAACAGTGTGAGACGGTAGCACAACTTGAGGTCTCATTGTTCAACATCGGCGTCAGCTAAACAGAAGGTGCGCTCTTTGTGTGTAAGTTGTAAATTTTATGAAAAGTGAAATTCCTTTTGAGTGCTCGCTCCATAAATAACTCGGGATTAAGCCCTTTGTTTCGGGAGGTATTGTTCCCCATCAATGCCTTGCACAATGTCCGCTACCTGTTAATACTGTGTAAATTGCTAAATTTCACTTTCATTGTAATTAAGGGTTTCTTGCAATTCCGCAACGTCCAATTGATATGATTTTTATAACAATATGATAGTGATTCAGCTGTTAAATTTGATATTTTTCAAGTGCTAGATGAGAATATAAAAAAAACGATGTATAGTTTGTTTTCATATCCAGTACTAGCTGTTGCCCGCAGCTTCGCTCACGTTATCTAAGATTTACAGCCTTAGATTGACGATGATTATTTTTGTAGCCTAAGTTACTCTTCGCAATATCAGCTAGCCAGTGAAAGTCTCTTCGAAAATTGGTCCAGCCGTTACAGAGATTAGCCAGAATAAACAGACAGACCTACTTCATATGCATTAAGTGAAAAGCTGTTAATTTGAAATTACAGATACTTCTTTATTTATTTGTATAGATAGGTAACTATAGTTCAGTAATTTGTTTACTATTATGGGAGTGACGCTTTATGCCGTGCGCACTTTTACACGTGAACCATAAGGTACTCTCCAGGTTATATTATCTTTCGTTAAGTAGCTTTTCTATGCTTCGGTAGGAACAGGCACAGGTGTAATTACTAGCACTGAGGTATCTTGGGTCCCAGGAAAGGCACGCTTGGGTCTTTTGCCTAATGATATAGAAATTGCTTGTTTTATTATGTACCTTTTCGAAAAAAAAAATATTATTTTAATAAAATGTATCTAAACTCACCGAATTGACTTCTCATCCAAGGGTAGAGGGGACTCGGCAACGAAGCGTTAGTGTTAGGCGGCGGTTGCTGCGGCGGCGCTTGCTGCGCGTGCATGGACTGCTGGTGCATGGGCGGCATCTGCGTTTGGTGCTGCATATCGTCCACGGGGTACATGAGGTGCTGCTGGTGGGGTGGTACCCCGTGCTGGACCATGTGCTGCTGCGGGTGCATATGGTGGGGCATCTGCTGCGCTTGCTCAAGGGGAGGGCTTCCCGGCACTCCGCCTGCCGTCGCCGCCGCCGCCTGCAGCTTACACGAGGTATACACCGCCGGGGTGGGGGGTTGGTGGCCGTTGGGCCCGTACCCGTCGGTCTTGGGGCCCATGTGGCCCATTTGCGTTGGACTGTCAGGCCGGTACCCGTTCTGTTCCATTTGTTGGTAGTAGCCCAATCGGTCGTAGGGCGGAAACCTCGGGTACGGCATGCCGGGCGCCGGCTGGGCGGGGTAGTGATGCTGCGCGGGCCTGAGTTGCTGCTCGCAGCCGTCCATGTCGTGTCCCTGCTGTGGCACGGCCCCGTAGTGCGCGTGCGCCTGCTGATGGTCGTGGCCGCCCCCGTTCCTCATGTCTGGCATGTAAGCGTTAGAGAAATATGTCATGCTGTCGCAGTTGTTGGCGCTCATCGCGGGCCCGCAGCCCGCGTGGCTCGCGTCCGTATCTTCCGTCGCAGGTTCTCGGCCGCGGAGGCCGACACTATCACAGTATCAGTCACAACACAAACACTTCGGATTCCATTCACTACGCGACGGTTTTTGATGACCCTGCCGTTTCACGGTGTGTCAGCGAACAATATTTCCTCATCAGAAACCCGGCAAATCTGGAAAGATAGAAAAAAAACTATTATATTACTACGAAAAGTAAACATAAAACACATATTTTCAGTTTAAAGTCAGTTGGCGCCATTGCAACTCGCGGCCGACACAGTCTTCGGCCAGTCTGGTATGACATGTCATGACATATGTTGTATTTTAAGCTAAGGGTACATATTCAATATATGATATGCGAAAAACGCGAAAGCCCACGATCAAATCTCTTATATTCCGAAATCTGTCTGTCCGATGGAAGAAGTTCCATAGAAATGAGACAGGCAGATGAAATACGACGTGGTTCGACATGTGGCTGACCCGCTGTCATATCCTCGACATTACCCAGCAGTTGATGGAGCATGAGTGACAGGCGTGTCACTACACGACGACATAACATTACACCGACGTTAATTCAAGTGTTGAGAGATCAACTAAATAGCTCGCACGTTATCTCAGATCTAACTACCGACTCGTTTAATACTATTTATTACATCGTTTATATAAAATAGCTGCTGGTATTTAGCGTGAGAGTATAATGTTATACATAAACGAAGAAAATTTTTGGCAATTTTTTAAACATGTTTAAAGTAATTTGTATCTGAATTATGACTACACTGTATAATGTTTGGTGGCGTTTTTAATACTAAATATTAAGTCCTCCCTTTCAAAGTTGTTCCAGGATGTTTTCGATATGGTTAAGTTGTTGTCTAAAGTAAAAAATGTTTTAGGCACAATACGCAATGTTTCCCGCCCCTGGGCCGGCTCGAGTTATTTAAAGACCAAACCTCAAGCATCATTAGCGACAACTAATGAAGGCGGCGGCGTCTTAAGACAATATGTTCTTTACACATGCTTAAGTTATGTAACTTCTAGACCGTGTGTTTTTTTTGCTAGTGACATGTAGATAAATACTAATAAACGTATTTTTAAATAGATATTATTGACTATATTACTGATAATCATCATTTTGGTCAATATTAACTATGAAAGGCTATGGCGATGAACGAAATAAGTTCAGCTAGATTGTTAAGCCCATACATACAATATGGATACGTACAACGTTAATCTAGATTTATTCTATTGTTTTAATAATTCCAGATTCTCACATAATCAAATGCCTGAGTCAAAAATGCGACGAAATGGTAAAATCTTCAGACCTCACGACACACTAAAAAATAAATGTTATAACAACACATGAATATTTTTTCTTTTAATTTAATTGCTAAATTTGTATAAATTCTGACCAAAAAGAAACAAAAAGATTGATCATCCATATACCCATAAAGAAATAAAGAGCATTTGAAGGATTCGAAAAACAATGGGAGTTCAGATGGAGTTTTTCAATTTACGAGAGTCCCCCAACAGATCGACCCTCGCGTTTTTTAATTTTCAATTTCAATTTGCATTCCAGCAACTAGTTCGATTGCAGCAATTCCACTAATACGTTTGAAAGCCTTGTACTTTAATAATAAACGATTTGTTTACTTTCAGGGGTTCGTGATATTTAGATAGAAAATGTGTTTTCAGATTACCTACTTTTAACATACCAATAGGTAATTTAAGATAAGTTAAAAAGCATATCGCCAGAAGACGCACGATGGCTGATACTGGTGACAATAACTACCAGCTTAGGTATGCTTGTTCATTCAGAATACGCGAGCAAAGCTGCAGGCAGTACTAGTTAGGAATGAATTTAACACTTTATTTATTTAATAGGTACACCAACAGCGTTACATATTACAACATTCGCATATATAATATAATATTATTAAGGTACAACATCTCATATGTACGCTACTCAAAGATTCACAGTATTCACCACAACACTTGCATAAAACAACTTATGCTTTTTGTAATTAATGAAGAAACATTTTACCTTAAATATTAATCTTGGTTATTACCTAAATAAGTAACTAAAGAAAACATAATTATCCACTTCCAAATTAGTAATATGTTTATATGGTTACGTCCATATGGATTTGGCTAAAATTGTTAATTATTGTATTATTGTTTCTTAGTTTAGTGAATGTTAAATTGATTTCTGAATATTTCCATTGACGTTTGTTGTAACTATATATGAAACATTCTAAAATTTAAAAAGTCACCTGCACCTGCGAGAGCCTTCAGCCGCTTTTTGAGGTCCCAGATCTGCAGGCAACAGGAGCACCTATAGGTATATACCATATTTTTATGTCTATCATGAAAGTGGCAATTGATTCCGTAGTCTGTTTATTATACTCTATACCCCAAAAAATAGATCTTCCTTTTTTATAGAAGAGGGGCAAACGGACAGTCGTTTCACCTGATGGTAAGTGAAAGCGACATCCATAGACACCCGTTACACCTGAGGATTAGCAGGTGCGTTGCCGCCCTTTCAGATAGGTATGAGTGTGCTCTTTCCTTGAAGGTCCCTAAGTCTTATCGGTTCGGAAACACCATAGGTGGCAGCTTCTTTTTCCATACCTAATATACCTATTAGCTGACTTAGAGGCAGTAAATACCAAGTCCCGTTTTTAGAAACGTCCTAGAAAATGTTATAATTATTCTCAAGTATTAAAGTAGTAGTAACGGTGGGCTTGTCACACAGGAGATCGGATGGCAGATGGGCCAATAAGGTTCAAGAGTGGAAGCTGGGCTTAGGTGGGCGAAGTATTGGTCGGCAATTAACCAGAAGACGATCCCCGTACAGTGGTCGGTCCGTGTTGGATGCGACTGGCGAGGGATCGGTCGTCTTGGCGTTCTTTGAGGGAGGCCTATGTTCAGCAGAAGACGGATAGGGGCTGATGAAGATGATGATTATAAGAGTAAACATACTGTTATTCGTATTCATACGTAACAGATTATTCTGCCAATATTGCAGTAGAGTATTCGCTCACCTGGATGAGATCTAGATAAAACAAAAACTAGTTTCGGGAGGAGAACACCCAATTTCATGCTCTTCATATCTCAAAGTCAGACATTTCAAAAAGAGCATACGTACTGTATCCGCATTGGAATACCAAATTTGAAACAAAAACGAAAGAATTTTTACGTATCTCGGTTCTTATCTAGTTTTTTATACGTAGAAAACGTTGTGGCTAATGTTTCTAGCCAGCAATTACCAGATACGATCTCGGGGTTCAGAGAACGTGTCTTTTAACTGACCGACGAGGAAATTAAGTCTCACGTGCCTTTGATAATTTGATAACCGAGTGGCTTTGATTTATGTCAAACGGGTTTGTGAATCAGACCCGTTCTCATGCCCTTGTGTTTCAGTGTAGTAACTAATTAACAAGTGTTTTCTACGAAAGGTTAAAGGTCTCTAGTGGATAAAAAGGCCTTCATGTGTTGGAATATCCAAACGGATTGTCAAATCTAAGTTTCGAGATAACATGTAGAGATCATATAGGTACCCAGAAGTAGGTATCTTTAAGTTTTATGACGAAAAATTTTTAATATAAATTTAAAAATCGTTTTATGTAGTTCCGTGATAAATTTGTAAAAACTTGGTTAGGTAACTAGGAACAAAAAAATTTTAATAAAATAATAATTTATTCTGTTTACTATTAGCTTCGTTAAAAACCTTAATATTTATCATACCTTTGAATACAATTGCGCGATACCCTTGTAAAGTATATCATATCTCATAAATCACGATAGTTTATTTCGTATGTTAATTCTACATAAATTATCCGCAAACGCCATAGACCAGGGACCAAATTAAAAAGAAAATTAATATCACCTCAAGACCAAGTCGGTAGCTGTTAATCAAGTGATGATCAAAGGGTGTATTTTGGGAGAATTCTCAGCACTTGTATTAATCATTTTCACTATTTGTCAATTAGTGCTATTGTGAGAGTGAGTGTTTTTGATTTATTTTGAACGCATCGACGTAGAGCTAAGACGCGTTAGACAGTCCTTTTTTGTGTCATATAATATTTATTGGTTGTTCGTAATGATTTAGGACTGACGTCTTAGTTAAAGTGACATGTTAAATTTTAGTTTTGTGTTGTTTTGTTTAGAATGTTCTAGATGTATATTGTTACATGATGAAATATGAGTTTTGCGAATTATATGTATATATAGCCAATATACCATTATCAGTATTACTAACCTTCCATCCTCTGCTAAAAATAGGTATCTTTCATTGAACGCCAAGACGGCAAATCCTACGCAAAATCGTACGAAGTAAAAATCACAATAATTTAATTAAACTAAATTGATCAATGTTTTATAAATGATTGGAACTTCTATTATTTTAAGTTCTATAAAAGCCGCCCAGTAGAACTCATTAAATATACACTCTTATTAATTTATCTCAATGTTGTTTCCTTAGATCTTTAAATTACATTAGATATATTATAGATATATTGTACCTAAGCCCTATGGCAGAATAATGAAGCCTTCTATTTTTTATATTTAGTGACAGGTACTATCTAGCTTAGCCGCTCTACTCGATGGTGATTTTTTTAGGGGAAGGCACTAAATACTACAGAATAAAACGAAAAAAGTATTTTTTCTTGCTGGTTTTTTTATAATTTTTCGTTTCCTCTATTGTATATAAAACACATAGGTAAGATTATTGTAATTTATGGATATAAAATATATAAACCTGTTACTTAGAAACTTTCACTAATCTACGAGTCGAACTTTCGATTCATTTTTCATACGTGGGAGGGATACGCTAAATCTCTTTACTCTCTACACTTTCTGCTTGGGTACCACCATCTTACTTCCTTCTTCCGTAGAGTTTTATTGTAGGTACTTCAGAAAGATAGAGATGACAGGTCGTATATTTATTGATACATCATCTTGCCTCTTAGAAAAGGTAACTAAGGGATACATTTTCTGTGATTTTGGACCAGTTTATACGAACATGGGCGACGTAGACCACTTACTATCAGGTCTATCAGTTAACAAATATTACTGGTGGAGGGATGCACTATGCCGTGCTCCCGTCTGCATGGGTAGGTACTAGGTACCATCTTACTTTTTTCTCCCGTGAAACAGCTTTGATGTGTTTCGGAGAGAAGGGCAAGACAGACAGTGTAATTACTGGCACCGAGACTCAAAATCTTTTGTCTCAGGATAGGCAACACGTAAATGAGTAGACTGGGTTAGTTCCAGGTAAACTATTTTATGTTTATGGGCGAGATCGACCACTTGCCATCAGGTGGCACATCTGCCAGTTTGCCAATCCAACTAACATAAAAAACAAGCTACTTCCCTTAGGTCCAATTTCATATTAAATATTTCTAGAGAATGTGAAATTGAAAGTGGGCCAGATTTTGGATGTCATCAAAAAGTCAATGTTTCAGTAACGGCCCCCGCGAGTACGGGGAGCCCGGGCCTGAGTGAAATGCTATGTACCGGCTAATTACCGCACCAACTTCTAAATTTAATCAGCCAAGTTGTGTAATTTCCATCCCGGCTTCACAATTTTTCACGAGGGCATGAAATCACCTGATTAGGCGTGACATGTTTACATATTTACATTCACATTACAAACGCGGTTTTTGAGTGTAATATTCACTACACATACATACATACAAGAACAGTCTTTAAAAAATTAAAAATTATTTTGAAGTAAAAAAAAAAAATTCATAAACAAAAAAAGGTGGTACCTTTTCTGGTATCAACAGATGGTTATTAAAGATCAACTCTATAATAAATTACCAAAGTTGCCAGTGAGTATAAAATCTTAAATCTTGATAAAGTTGTTTGTTTTAAATTAAATAAAAGTTTTATTTAATAAAGATATCAAGATTTGTACGATCATTATCAGCGGGTATAATATATTATATATATATATATATATATATATATATATATATATATATATATTTGACCAACCCCAAATTATTTTATTATTTTTGTCAGCCCTGAAATACATGTATAAGAACCTCACAGAATTAACTTTCACTAAAGCGTTTCTTTTTCTATAGTTGTAACCTGTATAATATAGCTATCTATATTTCCTACATGTTTACAAGAGTTAAACCATGCATACCACACTCGTAGAATAACAAACAGGTACATATTATGCAAGTTAATATGCAGTAAATACGATATAAGGACGTATATATCTATAGAAAATATGGTCACAAGTTTTCAACACGTTTCTAAAGGTTTTCTTGTTTTCTATGCCACACTTAGGTATATTTACTTTAATCGTATAGATTTCAAAATAATAAGTATTTTATATCGAACCCGACGCCAGGAGGCTGTGTGGTCGAAGACTCCACTGTTGGTGGGGAAAACCCTCCTCATAAAAATCAATAGTCGAGCCAGCCAGTTCACCACCAAACCGATGTAGCATTAGGGCCAATTAGCTTAGTCCATTCGAAAAAAAAAATGTATTTTACATGAATATTTTACCTAGATACCTACCTAGGTACTCATAAGTATAGGTTCTGACTGTCATCGTGATTATTTGCGACATTTGCCTTATCTTCATTTCCTATCTTATATTTTAATCACACGAATGTTGTCATCTAGATTTGAAACCACAAATATCGCTACTTCTAAAAATCCTATGGTACTTCATCACTACAAATCATTGCATCTCAGTAGCTATAGGTATACCCAGGTAATATTCGTACCTACATAATATTTATCATATTTTACATAGGTAGTATGATAACATTTATATCTATTAGTCATAAGTATATACAATGTTAACCATTTTGTCGTGTTATGTCTTGTATGATCGAAACACATTTAACATACAACTAAGAATTGTACGTACACGCCTGTCGGAGAGACAACAAAGGTACGACCACAGGAATCTGTTAATCAAAGTGGTCGCAATCAATTACGGGCAGTGCAATCAAAATGGCTAACATTCCACAGTTGTCATGAAGCATGAGACGTCTTCAAAGGATTGATGTCCATACGACTGTTTACCTATGACACGTCTCACTTACATGACTAGTTTGGTTCGTCTCATGTTTTTGATCCTAGAATATTAAGATTATGGCCTATTCAGATTGCTAATTATATTTTGGCTATTAGGTAGGTATAATATAGGAGGTACCTATAGAATTTTCTGTAAGAGTCAAATTCGCGGTTTGTCCTTTTTTAAGGTTAACATTTTGCAGTAAAATAAAAGTTATAAATATATCATTATTTATATAGATATTAGGTACCTATGTTTATATAATATTTTTATTTTAATGCTAAGCGATAAATGTTGTTAATAGGTACCTAAAACCTACCTAGGTAGGTTAATAGGTTGAAAATCGGTACAATTGACGGAGAAATCGGTGCAGTACCTACATACAAAAAATACCGATCGAATTGAGAACCTCCTCCTTTTTGTTGAAGTCGGTTAAAAAGTATAACTTCTTGTATTGTCAATAAAAAAGCGTAGTAAATTAATTTTATTAGCTATAAGGTAAACTTTCTTGATTTCGTCACTATTGAGCATTAGGCTCACTACAGACTTGAATCAAGTCATTATAACAAAATAGCTGATATTTTAGAATCATTCGGTTATAAGTGGTTATAACATGGGATATATCATAGCCCCACCAAGGTTCAAGCCTTGTCGTGGTGGTGGGGCTCAGTAGCTGTGAACCGAGGGAGCTCTTTGTACCCCTCTTGTAAGAAGAGGGGACAAAAGAGCAGGGGGGACAAGGGGCGAGGATAGAAACCTCACCCCATTGCACTGTCCCGACTTTGGGAGGGGTTGTTCTGTGGTGCGGGACGACCCCTCTGTGAAGGTGACGTTGGCCCCTTGAGGGAGTAACTAGACGTTGAGGTGCCCTGTTTGCTTAACAGACTCGGATAACCTCACCAAAGGCGGCATTGGTGGCGCTTGTGGGGTTTTATTGTGTAGAGCGTCAACCTTACCATCTTTCGGACGCAGCGAGTCCCACATATCCGCCTGGGGAGTCCCAAAAGTAAAAGAAAAAAATCGGTTGTCTGAAAAGTCTGTTTACTGACGATAGTTGAACGTGACAACGTCATAAGAAAATGGAACGCCTCAGAGCGAGGTAACGCCGCATGCGTCATCTTTTTTCGTTCGTGAAGCCGGCTCCATCGAATTATAAAACGTCGTCACGTCAAAAAATGGGATATGTCTAGAATTAATTAACCTACAAGTAACGTATTTTGTGACGTTGTGACGCCGTGACGCCGGGATGCCGTGATCACAGATTTAACAGTTTAATTAACATAGCTATGATACCGGCTAATTGTTATATCGCCTGCCTGATTTATGGGAGATACCAGCGCCGACACCTTTGTAATTGTGTTTCTAACTTATTTAAGCGTTCCTCAAACGAAATACCTCTTGAGATGCTTTATTGTAATCGTTGAATATATTAATACTATAAATCGATACAAATATGTAATCTGATTAAAATAATATAATGTAGGTAATAAAAACAATCGACTCTTTAATCGAAACACAACACAACATCTCTCTTCACTGCTCTGTTTTATCGACTTTATTTATATTATTTTTAAGGTGAGTATAATAAAATTAAATTCCTTGAATTACACACCAACAGTAAAATAAATTAATATTAATTTCGCACTAAAACTATCTTTATTACCATTTCATTTTAACGCCATCTATGATGAAATATAATTACTACTACCGCAACTAAATGGTCACACACCAAGATCGAACGAGTCAACATAAAACATTTGATTAAATTTGAACAGATGACGCTATTATTACAATATACAAAATATATTCTTCTTAATAAAATAACACAAAAAAATATTAATAAATATTGAATGTTATTTATGACCCAAAGTAATAATTGTTAATATTCGTAATTAATGAATTTTATCTTTGTTGAAGTTTAAAGTTAGTACGTTTACATAATATCACTGTTTTATTTTTACTTAGTCCTTAATATTGTGTTAGTTCGACTGTTTATAATTTAAATATTGTTTGATTTTAAATATTATATTATCAAACATTAAGATAATGAAATATAAAATATTATCACACCTAAAATTAAAAATAAGTAGGTAAGTATATAAATAACCAACAGAATACTTCTGTGTTGTTTACCACTACTTTTTTAAAATAATATATAAATGTTTATTTCAAGAAAGATACAGAGAAATTCATTATAAATATATTAATAAATTAATTAAGGAAAACAAAATGTTTTATATAAAATTAGTTAAGAAAGCACCATCTATCAGTAACTTATTGAACTACGTGAAGAAGACTTTAAGTTTTAAAATATTACGCAACAGTGACCTCTATGGATGAGTAGTGAAACTGTGACATCTGAGGTGCTTAAAGGTTTTCCAATAAGAGATGGCTCGCCACATACAAATTAAATAATATGTATATATATAATAATATCACAACTTTAGATGTTAATTTACTATGATTAAAACGACATCACATAATTTAAATATATAGTTTAATGTTACAACAAAAGTATTTCTGCATATTATCTGTACGGTTTTTGTTAAAAATAAATATTATTATGCCCTTTGTCAGATTTATTTTGTTCTAATAAGATTGATGATGGCCCAATAAGAATCATTATGCACAGTGTAGTTTGAGAAAGAAAACATAAAACCTAAAACGGGTGATATTTATATAGTAACTCTAATTACTGACGTTTGATTAATAAATACGACTCGAACATGCAATATTATTCGCATAATCTTGTACACTGGCGTTTTGTTATAAAAAAGCAATGAATGTACTTATATAGGTAATAAGATTTACGTTACATACGAGTACACATAGGTAGGTTATTTATATACACATTTTATGGTGTAGTAAAGAACGTATGATCAACATTGGAAAAGTTAAATCTATACTTTCCTATAATTTATTAAATTAAATCATGTAATAATCATCATCATCTTAATCATTGATAGTACATTTAGGTACCTACTTAAATTACAGACAACCACCGTCGACGGTAGGAATAAATAGAAATATATTTTAGTATTTGGTATTTTTAGGTACCTATAGGTAGTTAAAAAGTATTTAACTATTGATAATATGTATAAAATATTCATTTAGCTCTTACATCTGAAGACTATTCAAAGGTTATATTATTATAAAGGTTATATTATTTTATAGTTTATATTTTATATACTATTTATACTCGTAGAACGTATCTATAAAATCTAATCAAAGAATTCGGTGATGATGACCGGTGGGAGGGAAGCGCTGTGCCACTCTCCCGGCTGCATGGGTACCACCATCTTGCTTGTGTCTCCCGTGAAACAGCTTCGCTGTGTTTCGGAGAGAAGGGCAAGACAGGCAGTGTAATTACCTACTGGCACCGAGACTTAACATCTTATGTCTCAGGATAGGCAACACATAGAAGAGTTGCCTGGGCTCGTTCCAGGTAAACTATTTTATGTTCATGGGCGACGTCGACCACTTACCATCAGGTGGCACATTTGTCAGTTTGCCTATCCAACTAACATAAAAAACCTAATAATTATTAGCGACCAAAAAATCCTTGTACTTACGTACAAGAAAAAAAAAGAATTAACTGGCTGTAATCATTCCAGAAGTGGCGATATTTTTATAACCATCAATCAATTTTTGCATTGTTATAGGTACCTAGTGTCAGTGTAGTTGTAGTGTAATTTTATTTAAATCATCATGGCCAACAAAGTAAAAGTATTAAAAAAATACTTGTGTTTTAGGAATTATAAACGTTAATTTCATTCCCTCCCAAATTCAATTTTAGAATTACATGGCGCACGAACGGTAAAAAGGAACGATACGAAGGGATGGGACGGAATGAGAATCGCCGTCTGTCGAGATTTTTTGTGCGATTTTTTCAACGTTATTATTATGAGAAAAAATGCGGAGTCAGTGAAGCGGGACGTGGGGTGGGGGCATGACGAGGGTTCCCGGTTTGATTGAAGCGGAGGGGGGCGGGGCGGTGACGTCACGCTCTCATAATAGGCCGTGCTATGCAGTGATGGCCGCCGTTTGTCAAGAAAGAGTGTTAGCTCTGAAATCAAACTTCGGCTATTTCGATAATATTGGCCGGCTTTATAAGACTGAAATTGTTGTTTATTGTTCTTGTATTTGAGTTTGTCGTTTTCAAAGTAGTTTAGAGTAATAAAGAAGTACATATTTTTGAGATCTTTTTTAATAATTATAAGTTTAAACGGTGCTGTTATATTTGTGCGTACCTAAACCAAAAGGCTACCTACCTAATATAGATAGGTAGGTAGCCTTTTGGTTTTTAAATTTAGGGCCGTATGAAGTGGACACAATTTGTCGTAGGTAAACCTATAACTTTGATATTTATTAGAGTTACTAACAGTATAATTGTTAACGGATTATATAAATTAGTAGGTGGCATACCTACAAATGTAGTAATCAATAATTGGTGTATAGATTAAAATTTTAAATAAAACTTTAACAACGAATGAAGAGTTTATGGATAGTTTCAGTGTCATTCATGTTGTTCCTCTATAAAATTAAAAATAACAAACAATTAACCTCGTTAAATATATTAACCTTGTATCCAACAATAAAATGTCCTTTATAAAATCGTTATGCAAATTCTAATAAATGAGATTTATTGAAATGCTGTAGAAATTATTAAGTTAATAAAAAATATGAAATAATGGTAAGTGCGTGAAGATGGGCGGGGCACGTCGCGTGATATGATGCAGTTAGCGCGGGAACACCTTGTGGCACATCACTAGCTACGCCTATCGCTAGTTCGCGTTTTTATTCTTTTTGTTTAAGGAAATTATATTATTCGATTGTTTACATGAGGAAAATATCGAATTGTTATGAATCGTTGATTTATTGTCACGTTCGATTATCCTTTTGTTCGTTCGTTCATTAAGTTATTATTGGCTGTATATCAATACGTCAGCCTATAATTTATTATAGATATATATCATAACAAATATATGTGGATATTTTGTTCGTCTAACATCTAAGATACTCATTTATATTATTAATAACTTTTACAAACGTCTGTTCCCATTGCTTTCATCACTAGAATATGTCACTGTCATGAATAAAAAATAATACGTTTGATGATGATACCTATTATTTTTTAAGACAAAAAAATAAAATGTAGGTTACTTTTTTTTAATAACCTTTCTAAAAAATAATTAAATTATAGGTAGGTAATATTAATAAATAAAAAATAAAGAGAGAACAACGATTATAAATTACCTATTACAATAATTATATAAAAATATTTCACTTTGAATTAAACATCATGTGAACTTTTAAATTTTATGAGATACGAATAAAACAAAAGAAATATGTCAAGCATTTAAACAAACACAAAATGAATAGGATTTTCATTTTATAATCAAAACTTATGTTATGAAGTACCGAGGTACCTAAATAACCTCTAAGAGCTTTGGTGTTAGTTCGTCACTATAATGGCTAAAATACTAATATTATGGCTAGAATTTTTTTAGACTACGAGGTTTAGAGGAAGAAAGAACTTTCTTTATGAATAAAAATAACCGCGATTATTGTTTCATTTTTATAAATTAGATACCTACTTAGTAGACTTATACAAATATAATACTTATAAATAAAATACTGCCATACTGAGGGAACGCTGCCAGTATCTTCGGAACCTTGCCTAATGGGACTCCTTTTTAATAATATACTTAAGTTATTATATTAATTTTTTTATGGTTTTTAGTTTGTGTCCACAAAGTGCACATAAATGAACATTCTATAACATCGCTATCATACGGTTGTGTATTAAGTAGATATATGATTCTTATTTTTCTTGTTTGTCCTGACTAGTTGACATGGTGTGATTGTTAGATACCTAATATTTATTTTTTATTTATATACAAAGTATATTTTAGTGCTACACAATGTTTATAAACGTTCCCGCAATAAGATACGACGCTGACAGGATTCGTTCGAGAGTCGTGCGAGTTCCTTTGGTGTATTCCACTTGTGACCCACTACACTGTGAAATATTAAAAATACTTCCAAGAGTAACGATTACAACGTAATAATATGTATAAGAAAATATTAAAACCTGATAGAGATTTAAAGTATTTGAGGTTTGTGTTATGTACAGTTTCAGTAAATAAGTGCTTATGAAGACAACATATTAATTGGTCAATACAAAAGTGTGTTTAAAACGAAATTTTTATTATATATATTATATTGTTTTATTCCTATTAGGTACAAGAAAATGTGATAAAATTCCATAGGTAAGGTAGTCCTAATCAATGAGGAGGCGTACAAATAGGTAGGTACCTAAAATAGGTATAAGAGTAATTCTTCAATCTTGAATCCTTTCTATTTTCATGCTGAGACTAAACTTAGGCAGGAAAATGCGACCCTATACCCTATGTGGGACTCGCACCTGGATGTGCCCTACCCAAACTAATACCACGAGCGCCTTCAGCCTCTTTTTGAGGGTCCCGGATCTGCAGCACCAGGATCAAATGAAAGACGACTCCTCAAAATTGTTATAGTAAAAACATAATAATATTGTAACAGTAAAACAAAATTTAGTTGTAATTCCACTACGTCAAAATCCAAAATGTACCTACGTTGCGAAATACCTAATACAAAAAGCAAACAAAAAGTTATAATTTTTTTTTTGAATAGGTATTAATATTATTTTAATGCGAAAATATTATTTTCGTTGTGTTTTTATTCAAATATTTTATATTTAATAACAATATATTTTTTTGATCAACAAGGCGATTCTACCTGCGTCACGCCATGACGTCAGATTGCAAGAACACCGAAAAACAATTGATTATGAAACATTGCATTCTTTACAAAGTATAAATTGGTATCTTTTTGTGTTGGTCTGTTTATTATCGATATTTCCTAAACTACTCAACGGATTTTAATGCGGCTTTCTTTGTCAGCTTCGTTTTGAACTATGACAGGTTCATATCTAATATAAAAAATTTCCATGTCACAATGTTAGTTACCGTACTCCTCCGAAACGGCTTTACCGATTTTTACCAAATTTTATATGCGTATTCAGTAGGTCTGAGAATCGGCTACTATCTATTTTTCATACCCCTAAGTGATAAGGGTGGTCAACCCCTCAAATTTTAAAAGTTAACGCGGGCGAAGCTGCGGGCAACAGCTAGTATTATTATATATAAAAATATTTTCATCAAAGAAAGTAGAGAAACATTTGTTTGTTTGTTGGTTACGAATTTACTCGAAAACTACTCAACCGACTTTTAAATTATTTCACCGTTAGAATGCTACGTCAAAACTGAGTGATCCGGATTGATGGTAATGTTTATAATAATGATCAATCCGGATACGTCGGTAAATATAAGTTAACGCGGGCGAAGCTGCGGGCACCAGCTAGTATATTAATATTTTTTAAAAGGTTATACAAATGTTTGGATACAATTACGTAATTTGTTAAACTGTGAAAACATATTGGATTTTCTTGTCGTAAAACATAATACTTATGTTAGCTCAGCCGTTTATATACAACTGTTGTAAATATAATAACTACATACTCACTATTAATTATTACTAATAATAGGTTTATTCAACTACTATTAGACTAATTTATATATTTGAGTAACGTATTTAGTCATCTTATACATTGATATTATATAGCCATTATTATTAAACAATATTGGACTTAATATAAGTTTAAAGTATAGTTACAAAACATAGTTGTTTGTTAAAATATTCTTTTGACTCCACTTCACTCCACTCCACTTCACTCCACTCCACTTCACTTAGGAGATGACTAAGTGACCTGATGATTCTATCAATTGCATGTCAATTGCAAATATGGTACCTAATCATGAACGAAAACTCATTCAAATGTTATTATTTTAAAACAATCGTAACTTTTATATCTATACACTTTAAGTGTACCTAATCATGATTCGTGTTCAAAGAGATAAACCCATGTTTCACGATTGTGTTTTTGCTGATGACAATGATAAACTACATAATATGTTGAGTCATACAATAAACTATGTCTTTCAGTAGATTGAAAGTGCTATGATGTTCTTTAATCTGATAAAAGAGCGACTAATATAAAAACCTGTCTTAGCACATGTTATTGTAAATGAAAAGTCACTTTGTGTAACAGGCACCTTTTGAAGAAATGTACATATTTTGATAACTATTCCATTCAAATAACTTTATATACAAAACCATTTACCATGTATTTAAGATATTGATTTTAATAAAATTGTAGCAGTTACTAATACTAAACACTAATTTATAAACACGATGTGCTTAAGTGACAAGTAAGTAGGTTAACCTATTAGTGTTTAGTCTAAGCATAAGACCGTAAGTGCCAAGAAGAACATACTCTAAAAGACGCGCTGGCACACCCAGGACTGGACGTCCATTAATGATAATCATAACGTCGGTGGGCGCCAAGAGTGATGTATAATCATTAAATTATGAATACATTGTAAGGGATTTGCCAATTATACCGGGATTTCATCCTCATATTAAGAGTGCTAATTTTTATCCTACAGCTGTGATAAATTTTCTTTATTACATTTATGTCAGAATACATGAATGTTTTAGCGTGTATCGGAAGCTTCGCAAACTTAAATATCTTATATTCAATACGTTATTTTTTTATTGTTGATTACCTATGTATCATTTTCTTGAGATAATGAGATCTCGGAATAAAAGTAGGCAATTTCAATTTTTGGTCCATCAAAGCATTTACGCAATTAATATAATATCAGAGAAAGAAAGATTCAAGGTTACTTTATATGGTAGTAAACTAATTAGTATTTTTCTTTAACGCCGGGAAATGCTCTGAGGCATCCCGCGGGGGAGTGAGTCTCCCCACGCAGGGCACCTCACCAAAGGCGGCATTGGTGGCACTCGCCGGCTTTTAGTGGGTAGAGCTGCGTCCACTTACCAGCTTTCGGGCGTATCGAGTTCCACATACCCGCCTGGGGAGACCCACTCACCCGCGGGATGCCTCATAGCATTTCCCGGCGTTAAAGAAAAAAAAACTACTGTTTTACATTCAAAAACAACTTTATATTCATTCATTATCCCAATGAGTGTAGAAAGTTCCTAAACGTTTAATAAAAAATTCTAGAAGGCAATTGGTGTATGCACAATAGAGTGATTAAATACATTATTAAACATAGTTTGAAATGTCAGCTGGGTGACCGAGCGTGCTATTTTATGACTGAAATGCCTCGTAAAGCAGGCTGTTATTGTCTTTTTTAGCAGAAATACACTTTTAACAAGCCGAGGATCGCTTCAAGAAACATTAACTGGATATTATAACATTATTATAAACTGATCATTAAGCCACCGTTGAAATAGACTAAATTTATAGAATTGTGCAACTTGCACAGGGCATGATTGTTATAAATAGCGCCGCCATTTCTTTTTGTTTGTAATCATGGCAATAGTATGATGAACAGGATTTTTTAAAAGTGAGATTAGATATCAAAATGTATTTTTTATGTGGCTCTGCTGATGGTGAGTATTGAGTGGTCTATGTTGCCCATAAGTATAAATAAATCTTAACAAAGCGACAATGGTCTATACTCTAGAGGCTATAGCTAGCTCGAGCCTCTTGAGTGAGAGGTCCTGGTTCAATCCTGACCCCTGTAGCGCCTTGCAATGGGGTTTCCTAAATTTCTACGTACAACTGAACATAAAACCATCTCTTGCTTACCGGTGAAGGAAATATCGTGAGGAAACCTGTATGCCTGATGAGATCAAAAGTCTTTAAAGGTATGTGAAGTTCACCAACCCCAATTTAGCCAGCGTATCGGTAAACTATGGCCCAACTCCTCTTCGCCTGATTTCAAGGAGGAGACCCGTCCAGCAGTGGGACATATACTGGGGCAGTGGTACATATGGGAGGGTGGCACTGTGCCGCGCTCCTGTCTGCTTGAGTACCACCATCTTGCTTGTTTATCCCGTGAAACAGCATTGCTGGGCAGGACAGGCAGAGTACCTATTTACTGGCACCGAGACGTCTTAATATCTTATGTCTCAGGATAGAGAACACTTACCAAAAGTTGCCTGGGCTAGTCTCAGGTTAACATGTTCATGGGCGATGCTGATCACTTGCCATCATGTGGCTCGTCTGCCCGTTTTCCTATCCAACTATAAAAAATATAGTAGTGTTTATGTTAGCCTGTTTGTGCATCGATGTTTTCTAAACTACTTAACGGATTTTGAAACGTTTTCATAGTCAGCTTCGTTATAAACTAGGGCAGTATCTATCAAGTGTGAGACATCAATATTCTTATTTCCTAACCATGCTATGAGAATATTGGGCTATTTAATTGGCTCTGCCAATGCGGTCGTTGCACTTTACACGCTATCAATATTTCAATCTTGTAAATACCGAATTCTTACATCTTGGACAAAGTTTAGTTATTATAGAAATCAAAAGTATATAAATATGAAAATCTAATGTACCTTAGTAGTGTCTTTATAAATCCAGCCATAATTCAACAGATATTATTAAATTAAAATGTAAAAGTAAAAAATTAAAGCCTCACAAACGTTCCAAAGCTAGCCCAGACGCTTTTAAATATTTTACTAAAAATAATAATTTAAAGAATATTAAAAAGCCTTATGGTTAGTCTTAGTTTCCGTATTTTTCATTTGCCTAGAATTACATATATATAGATTTACTAGGATATTAAATGCATACATTAGGCTAGTCTAGATAATCTAACCGATGTTTCTTCGATTCTTGCAAAATGTGATTTTTTGCTTAGAACTAGTCTTTAATACAGCATAGTCGTGTTCGGAATATGTAAATAGAGTTAGAGTTAGTTTATAAATACAGATAAATCCTTCAGCAATAAATGTTTTGGCATTATGCACCATCTCGAATGCACGTGCGTCAGCACGACACAGTCCAGTTGCAAATGTAGCGCAACTTACAGATACGTACCTACTGCCGCAAATTGAAGCAGTACGAATTTGGTTTTTGCAGTGTAACTGTAATATTTGTAGTTTGTTATTGAAAAATTTTAAGTAAATATTTTAAGGTTTTATAGAGTATACTATTTATTTTTAAATTTTTACGCGAGTTTCCTGGCGTAATAGGACTAAACAATATATTTATATCATAGGGTAGTTTCGAATATCTTTGTAACGTTACGGGGTCCGACACTTCAGTCCTCCCGTGACCATGGTTGCTGTAAAGTATCCCAAACGTCGAGCTTTTAAAAATCTTAATAACCCGCCATAAAATCTGTAAAAGTAATTTATTAAGCATACTATTTAATTAAATGAAACAAAAATATTATTATGTTGTTTTAAACACGGTATCATGATTGGAAAATATTTTTGTTCAGAATGTGGCAGAGTTTTAGTAGATTCGTGTGCTCGAATTAATTTAATATCTGATAATGTAATTGGAATAATTGATGGTAAAAAATGCTGTATGTAATAAATTTAAAAAAAGGCACGCGCTTTTTACTTTTTAAACTCGTGTAAGTTAGAAATCTTGTTAAGGCTATTTGCTACGTGTTGTTTTATTTTTTAATAAATTTATTGTTTTAAGCATAGTATGCTTTAAACCTGGGGTGGCCAACCCGCGGCCCGCGGGCCGCATGCGGCCCGCCGACTGTCAAATTGTGGCCCGCGGAGCTGGTTCAAATTTTTAAAAAAGTTAACTAAAGTGACTGTATATTATATAAAATTTATAAAAAAAAATGTTTTTTTAAAAACACAAATGGGTCTGACAAACGTTTTTTACTTTATATGCCAAATAAATCTACAAAAAATTACGAGAAATACTGTGTTTTTGCTTTTAAGATATTTACGATCAAAGTGCGTATTTTCAGCCGAAGTTTTTTAAAAACGCAGACGGGCGCTCACTAGCCGATGACGTCACACCCCCGCTCAATCGACAGTCGCGCTCTCGTTCGCACGACTTTGCGCAATAAAAGTCAAAATTATATAGTTCTCTGTGGTAAAATTAAAAAAAAAAACTGTACTGTGCCTTGGTTCTTCAATTCAACTCTTTTTTTATGTGCCTGAGGGCCAAAAAATGAAGAAAAAGTGGACGACAGAGTTGATTCAATAGGCCCTTAAACTAACCCCACCAAGGTTCAAGCCTTGTCGTGGCGGTGGGGCTCAGTAGCTTAAGATGAACCCAACACCTTGGGCGAAGCCAAGTAAACCCAGGGGGCTCTTTGTACCCCTATTATAAAAAGAGGGGACAAAAAAGCAGCGTGGCCAAGGGGCGAGGATGGGTACCTCACCCCATCAGCTCATGTGTGTGTATTAAATATATGTATTATATTTCGAATCCGATACGAGTAGACACAAACCCAGACCGCGCTAACAGCAGTAGCACTACGTTACCGCTAGATTGCTTGGGCACCGCGCATGAACCGCCTCCCTCCCCAGAGGGAGGGATGAGGGCCGGCCCTCATGATGATAGGCTAAATTCAACCTTAAAAGATTCGTCGACCGTATCGGATTTGACTAGTCCAAATCCTGCTCTCCCGAGCAGCGCGCGCGATCCCCCCCCCCCCAGGGCGCGGAGCGGGGGGGGGACCTAAAATTTGGTAGTGCGGCCCGGTTTGAAATTCTATTTCCGAATTTCGGCCCGGCTGCTGAAAAGGTTGGCAACCCCTGCTTTAAACAATAAATTGTATTTTAAGCAAACAAATATTTGTATTTCAAATATATAATTTAAGTTTTTTTGTTTGTGTAATTGGTGTTTCGATAAGCATAGAAGTCGGCCACATAATATTATGACCAACGTGGAAAAAATAAAATTTTGGTGAGCAGACGCGCGTGGCAAATCTCTTCCATCGGTATTATAAAAAAGTCGTTTTAATGAATATTATTTATTATTAGGCTTAGTGTCAATGAAAAAGCAATGTTTTAGGCGTGAAAATAGGTCGAAAAATACATAATTCCACCGAAAGTTTTCGTAATACAATACCATAAATCTAATAACAATTTTTAGAAACCGTGGGACATGAAAAGTGTCTCAAATCATAAATAATAGTACCTACTTATTTTGGACCAGCGCCAACCACACCTTTACGAGGGTATAATATAATTCCGGACAATTTCGATAGGCGAGAACAGATAGCTAAATGGATCAGGATAAGTGGACGTTCAAACTTGAGTCATATGGACTAGCTGACTAAACTGTGTTGGTCCTAAATATCGTTTTAGGTATATGTGTGTATACCAAAGGGTATTTTTAAGACATAGGTTTCTTTTAACGAACGCCAAGATGGCCAAACCGTCTCCACTCGCATCCAACTAAGGTCTAAGACAAGCCAATACAGCGAGCGGTACCTGTATGCTGTTTTTGTTATTATTTAGGCAAATTATCAGCAACTCTTAGTTTTACCCTAAGACGTATAAATATCTGTAAAAAACCATAGCTGTTTCAATATATCTGAAATATTATTTAATAAGAATGCACATATACTAATTCTGATACAAAGACATTAATTGGGAAGATATTCAAAGACAGACACATTTTTCGTACCCGACTATATTCAGGAATGGGAGCAGGTTATTTATATAATGGTACATTTGTAACATATTTTACATAATACGCCGCCGGCAGCCGTTCGTCTATAATTTGGCCTCATGGTTTGAGCTCCCTAAATCTATGATTGCGGCATTTCCGCTTCTTCGCGTGGATCATATTAATAAAATTGTACTTAAATGTATACTTCGTTTTGTTCAAATTATTTTTAAATATAGATGTGGTTTATGTGGTGAATAATGAGTATATAACAAATATGTACATTTTATTTTAGGCTCTATGTACTCGAAACGCATTTAAGTGAAAGATTGGAAACAGAGCTCGTATATATAACATAGCCCACTGCTAAGTATATGCGTCCATTTTTTCTATCAATCTTCTCTGTCCCTTGCCTGTCTTATTCATGTTTTACCCACAAGCCTTCCCACGTCATCAGTCCACCTAGCCATAGGACGTTCTGGAATCCTCTACCATTCGGTTACAGCCGTGGAGCTCCTGCCATCACCAAAGAATTTATGATCGTTCAAATCTTTGGACACACATATATATTTATATATATATTTATATATATATATATACACAATATGATTCCATTCCTCTATAATTCCATCGTTTAGAGTTATATTAGATGATAATAGTCGCCTTCTCGCTAGGAGAAACTATATTATTGATATACTACACACGGTTCTATGATTAATGATGTTCAGAATAAACATAATTAAGGAGTTTCTAGAAAGAACTTAAGTTCAGAGTATAATATAAGATGAAATGAACTGTTTATAACGTATCTAAAAATCACAAACTTTATTAAAATAAAGGATTACGTAGTACATCAATAAGGAAGTTTTTATTTTTCACAAAAAAAACCTTATATTAAATTGTAAGACAAAGAAATTATAATATATGTGGTGAAAGAATTATTTCAATAACCAAAAAATAGCAAAACGAAGCAACTTTTACTGAATCTCGATTTTTTTTGCTCTGTGGCGTCACAAATCTCGTCGGGTCAACGGTGTGGACAAGGCGGTAGTTGGACTCGAGCGAGACCTGTGACGTCAGAGGCCGCGTGCAGAGAACTTTTAAAGTGGACGGGAAAAGTATCATAACTTCGTCATTTATGGAGATAATTGAAAAAAATATCAATGGGCTTTAATGTGAGTTTAGTGCTATTTCTATAACATAAATTAAAAAAAATGGAAACTTCCTTATTAAAGATGTAAGCGATTAGACGGCGCTTTTTTGTCCACCTCTTTCTTAATTTACCCATTTTTCTATGTACAGGAGAGAATGTGTGATTTTGATGAAAAATTATTACCGCATAAATGAGCTGCATGGCCTAGCACCTATAAGTTCCGGCGAACTTTTTTATGTTCATGAGGGACGTTAGTTACGTACGATCAAATGGCTCATTCGTTAGATTATCCAAGTTAAAGAAATCCGTGGAAAATTCTCGTTTTATACATCGAATACTGAACCATCCTTTATTAATTTCAACGTACTATATGAACTAAAACTAACTAATAATCAACTATATTACGTGAACACCAAATCTACTCAGTCTAGACTAAAGGATGGTTTTAGCTTAGGGATAAAAGCCACGTCGCTTAGGTGGGTGTTTACCTTATTTTTAAAAGAATCACATTTTCTGCCTCTCAACTGTCCGACCCAACTCAAGTTCCTTGGAGACATTTATATGGAGAAAGAATACATATTCGTTTATGCTACCAATATTGCAAAATTTTTGTGTTATTTTTATCGAAATTCTAAGACTTCTATGGAGTGTATGCTTCAATAGACTATTATAGGATATTTGTTAATAGAAAAACAAATATTGGTAGCGTTTATGATCTATAACATAAAAAAATATATAAATTAAACGTGAACATTGATGAACAAATGAACAAATAATTTTACATTCTCATTTTATTGTTTCACCCTAGTTTTCAATCGATTCTCTACATAATCGACTTCAAGTTTATTATCGAATAATTTCTTATATATTATATAAAAAAAGATTCAACACAATGCAAGATATACCAATAAATTTTTTCACAATCAACTCGTTTGCAGAAATCCAATGTCGGTTCTTTTATTGATCCTAATGATTAATTATAGACATAACTATAATAGCCTAATCGATACATAAACTACCTAATGAATGACAATTACTAGTAATTAGTCGCCGGCATTAGTCCATTTGACAGGTACATTAAACATTTGGACAATCATTAATAGGATCAGGTTATGTATTAATAATATAACATTAATTGAGGTTTCATATATAACAAGCAATAATTATACTGTTTCTAACCTATCCTTAAAGTGATTTAATAAAGTACAAAGAACTTCCGAGTTACGTCATTAGTTTTAATTTAAGCCACCTGTTTGTTTGTCACCTCTGCATTTCGAAATACAGATTAAAGAACATCATTTTAATGGTAAGAATCTCACCTGATATTTTAACTTATGTTAAGAAGCTTGTGATATAAAATTGATTAGTTAGAAACTAAAAAGTTTGCTCCTAACTACCCTTTCCTTATTCTAAATAATAATATATATTCCAACGAAGTATTAGCAAAATTAATATTGGTTTTATATATAGAACGATACAAAGGCGTTGCGAAACCTCGTCCGAGAACGGTATTCTTAAAATTGCCTGTAATTTAAGCAATTTGTATAAACGGCCAGTGGTCCGTACTCTATTATAGACATTAATATCACGAACTTCACATGTCAAGCCGGCGATCAGCATACGATTAACTTCATTGGTTCATATATCATGGTTTTTATTCACTTTCGTTTAAATACCGGACCGATATTTATAACAAAGTGGCGTTTATGCAAAGTAACAGATGTTTTCTGTATTCGAGCATCCACATGTATTTTATCAAAAGTATTGATGAATCGACCATTTCGAAAACGGTTCGTCATCTGTATGGAAAAGTTATATAGAACAATTTTAATTTCAAGAGTCAGTCGGCTCAACATCATGCTATACTTACCCAGCATTCCTTATAATACTAGGCCACTTCGTAATCTTCGCATAATAAAAAATATACAGGTACCTCTTTTTTTTCTTTAACGCCGGGAAATGCTCTGAGGCATCCCGCGGGGGAGTGGGACTCGCTGCGCCCGACAGCTGGTAAGTGGACGCAGCTCTTCCCACTAAAACCGGGCGAACCAATGCCACCATTGGTGAGGTGCCCCGGATCTAATAAACAAACAGGGCAACTCGACGGCTAGTCAGTCCCGCAAGGGACCGACGTCACCTCCACAGAGGGGTTGTCCCGCACCACAGAACAACCCCTCCCAACGTCGGGACAGTAGGTACAATGGGAAGAGGTTTCTATCCTCACTCCTTGCCCCCTGCTCTTTTGTCCCTCTTCTTATAAGTGGGGTACAAAGAGCCCCCTCGGCTCAATTAGCTTCGCCCAAGGTGCTGGGCTCACCCTAGGCTACTGAGCCCCATCGCCACGTCAAGGCCTGAACCATGGTGGGGATACAGGTACCTCTTACTCTTTGGATTGTCTACCAAAACATCTCTAACTTGTTTTTATAGAAACCTCAGAAGATTTACTCGAGTGTTAAAAAACTTGTCTTAAAACAGTTAGACGTCATCACATAGAGTCATCGATTTTTAGACTTACAAAGTATTTAACAATGTCGCTTTATTAAAATAATGCGGATTTTCAAAATGAGGTCATTAGAATATTATAAATTTAAAATGTAGGTGGTATTGGACATGATAGTGGATAGTTAATTAAAATATTTAATGAGGTCCCGTTTCGTCGGCGGTAGCCGATGACATGAACAAATGATATAAAATTAACGACGAGGTGGGCGTTTGCTATAAGGCTATAAGGTTTTAGTTCATAAACGTTCACGGGTTTTTAGATTAGTTTTATCAATGTCAATATTATTGTAATTATTCTATTTTCATTGAGTATTCATGAATGAATTTGATGATAACATGAGAAAGACGAAATCGCTCTATATTCACGCTATAGAAGCAAGAATTAAGATGTTAAATTGCTGTTGTTGACAATTTCTATCTTTATATATTTCTTATAAATCTATATATTTCAATCTATTTCTTATTTATGAGAAATCACGCCATCTGCATCGTAGGGTCAACTTATTGTGCAATAGCAATAATTGACCCTACTTTTTTAAGTAAGAACTTACATTAATTATGTATATATTACATACATATAATATGTTAAGCATTAAACTTTATCTCAGAGACACTCCGGGTTTGTTTGCAATATGTACACGATGATGGTTACTTTCAAACTTTTGGTAATTCTAAAATATTTACATTAATCTGCAAATTTCAAACTTTTTATCAATTAGTTACATGTGTGTATCTAAATTTCAATATTTCTTAATTCTTTTGATCGACGCTAAAAACTAAATCATAGCTTACAATAGTTTACAGGTAGACAAGATAAAATTTGACGCTAGACGCGACAGATTAACGTCACTTTTAGGTAATATATATTATATCCAAGTTCCAACAGTTTGTTTAAGTGGTAGGACTTTTATTATTCATTTTTGCGTATGACTTTATTTTTGTTTTTGATATCATTATCACGAACAACTCATTTTCCATTCACGGTTGGATATAAACCTCTTTTATTAATGTCCTGATAACAAGTGAATAATTGTCAGTACTGATAATACGATATATTCAATCACAAATGACGAATGATGAAAGTATACTTTCAAAAATTCAATAAGAAACAAAATTATTTTATTTAAATTGTAAAATATTATGTTTATAGAAACACAATTTTACACGGGCAGTTATGGGCATGTTGTGTTTTACTCTTTTCCTATTTTTTGTTGTAAAGCTATTAGGGCATGTCATTATGATACTATTGTACGATTCGTTCATTATTTATTTTCCTTTAAAGGAAATCATTTGATTCTTTATATATACGAATGCTTATAAAATCACTTAATTGCTTTGCCTTTTTTTTATCTTCAATGATAATATTACAATACAAAATAATTGATTGATTATAATCAAATACCACTATTAAAATATATTTACAAGTTAGTTAAAATATGATAAGTCTATCAATTTTATAGGTACAAGGCAAAATACTATATATTCTTATATAATATAAAAATCTAAAAAAGTATAATTTGTGGATTTTATGTCTCCATTTTCTTATTTACAATTCCAGTACAAGTTAAAACCATACTACATAAAAATAATTCTGAGAAAACTAGTGAAAACATCTATTTTTTCACTTATGCAAAATCAAAATGATAACTATCTTGAAAAAGCTTAAAAATTCTTTTTTACCTTATATTTAATGTATTTAATCTAGGATTGAATACATTTGAAGCAGTAAAGACTGTATCCATGCTAATATTATAAGGCATAACGCTTGTAAATTTACTTATACTTATACATAACCGATTTAAAAATTTCTTACACCAGAACAGTGAAATGTTGTTTCTGTGTGAGATAGGCTATAAAATAGTAATCATCACCCCGGATACGGTTGTAAATCTAAGATAAGTAAGATAAAAAGTAGTAAAATATAAAGATAATGGTGGTTTAAGATATAGATCGTATTAAAGAGTACAGCTAAAATAACAACAGAGTTTCGTTGAATTCGAAAAGAGATCATCATTTATATGTAGCAGGCGGTCGGCGAGGTAAACTTTTAGGGCAACCATAGAAACCACAGATTACAAAACTTTCTCTTTCACAATATAAAGGGCATACGAAAAATATATTAAAAAGCACAACATGATTTTACTATTTCATAGAAAGTCGTGCCCGTGGTCACGCTCCATTATCGTATTACCAGAATCTCAAAGGTACATTAAAATCTTACATGCTAAGTTTAAAAAAGCAGTTCAGAGATGGTCAGCAATAGATAGTAGTGAAAGGCCGTTATGATGGCCACTCGGAAATCTCCTTTTCTTACGTGTTATATGTATTCATATATTCATATTGTACATTGATAAATTAACTTTAAATGGACTTATCATGTTTGGACTTGTTCCGTTTTATTCGATGTTCTAAATTAATTAGTTTTGAATTTTAATTATCTTTTTATTATAATGTAGTAAAGATATTGTAAAGACTACTGTTTTTTTTTATATAGAGCTTTTTATGATAGTTGAATAGGCAAACGGGCGGACGAGCCATATGATGGTAAGTGGTCAACGTCGCCTATGAACTTATGTTCATAGGCGACGTTGACCTTTTTCTTCCGTCGGGAAATGCTCTTAGGCATCCGGCATCCCGCAGAAGAGGGAGGAGTCCCCAAGCAGCTCTACCCACTATAACCCGGCGAGTACCACTAATGCCGCCTCTGGTGTGGTGCCCCGGATCTGTTGAGCAAACAAGGCACCTCGACGGCTAGTCAGTCCCTCAAGGGACCGACGCCACCTCCACAGAGGGGTGGTCCCGCACTACAGAACAACCCCTCCCAACGTCGGGACAGTGCAATGGGGTGAGGTTTCCATTCTCACCCATTGTCCCCTCCTTTGTCCCCTCTTCTTATAAGAGGAGTACCAAGAGCACCCCTCTTGGTTCACTTGACTTCGCCCAAGGTGCTGTGTTCACCTTAGCTTAGCTACTGAGCCCCACCGCCACGACAATCAACCGTGGTGGGGAAACAAGTTAACTTGAAACTAGCTCATACAACTCGTTCATGTGTTGCCTATCCTGAGACATAGGATGTTAAGTCTCGGTGCCAGTAATTACATTGCCTGTCTTGCCCTTCTCTCCAAAACACAGTAAAGCTGATTCACGGGAGAAACAAGCAAGATGGTGGTACCCAAGCAGCTGGGAGCTCCCTCCCTCCGACCGGTTTATGAGATTATATCTTTCCATCCCTAGTGAAAAATGTTACTTTATATACTAATTTAATGTAAGGTGACTGACTTTTTCCCGCGGACTAGACGTTTTGTTATTGTTGCTAAAATTATTTATCCTAGCCAAATAATTAGGGCCTTAGTACTACTGAAGTTGAATGGTAAAACTTTATAAAAATATTTGAGGCGAAATAGATTATACACAGAAATACATTTTTAATATTAGTTGTTTTAAATACGTTATATAGACGGATATTCCTTTATAGAATGAGGTTGATTAAACCGGCAAATGTTGTAGGAAATGGTTTGTTTGTATCAGAAAAAAACCGAATTACATTAAATGTCAGCGATTAAACATTTAAAATGTCAAACGGTTTTTCATTATATTATGAGTCATATTTATTTTGGTTTTTACCTGACTACGACTATTGTAGAGCCAAAACAATTTCCATTTTGTTGAGATGTTAAATGGTGGCCCGGGTGACATAGATAACATTTCAACCGCTTTAAAAAAAGGGGTTAAGTTTTTCAAAGTAAGGCTTTATAAATGTTTACTTGTTATTGTATCTCGGGATTGCAAATTTTAATTACAAACACATTGATCACGTTTAATTGTCATTTAAATGATGGCAAATTAATAGAGCGGGCATAATGAGCGGGATTTAAGCGTGAAGGCTCGATACATGTTTACACACTGATAAAGTAACGATAAAACATTTATTATTTGTAAATAATATTTGCATAAAACCGATGCGCTTTTACCACGCATCTGTCTGCAAGGGTACCATAGGCCTCTATCCTGCTTATTTCATCCGTAAAAAAGTTTTGCTGTGTATCTGACAGAAGAACAGGACAGGCAGCGTAATTGATGTACCTAGAATTTTTTCTACGACTTAGGATATGATTGAGTTTACTGGATTACTTCCAGATGAACTTTTTTTCTGGTAGCTCTTCGGCCAATTTGTCTATTGTACCAAAACTTTAAAAAATGTGGAAAACAGAAACTCTTCCTGTCGTATTCTTCTGCATTATTTTAATTCCTTAAGCTATATTTATGAAATACTTTCAACAAATATTTCTACACAAATGTGTTGGGTTTAAAAATCTTGGGATTGGCTCTACGTGAAACAAAGATATAAATAAGTTTTCACAGATTTAAACGTGTGGAATATAATTGAATAGCTTTTTTAAAAAATATTCAAGGTAATTTTCTTTTTAAGGATATTTGTTAAACAATACGTTTTAAAATTTATTTAAATCTGTCCCCTCATTATTTTGGTTAGTATCGTTGGTAACTGAAAAGGATTATTTAAGACACTTTTTCTTTTGGATAAAATATTTTTATGAATTCAAACCCTAAAAAGATTTTGATAAATTATTAATAGATGGCGTTGTTTTAAATCTACAATATTGACGCTAATCTATGTTATTCATGTAAATTGTAAAGGATTCCCCTTTTTATATTTGATTAAATTGCATTGTTTCTAGAATAAAAATAAAAGTCTGACCTTTATGTAACAGACACTTCCGCCGCTTCATTATTGTGTTAAATTGTTATCATTGAATATAATATACATTTGGTTCTAGAAAAAAAAAGAAGTAAATCAAGTATTTTTACTATAAAAATGTTTCTTAAGATAAACATAGAACTTATACTTAAATGATAAATAAATAAACATTTTATTTACTATTTATTTGTATAGCCATATTTACACTTATTCACTTCAATTTCACTTATTAGAAAACTTTAGTTTTTCTTGATATTTTATTTATTTATATAAACAAATATATAACTATTATTACTTTATTAGAGATGCGACGGCATTTATCACCAGGCGGCCGTTCTTTTAAATTTTTTATTTTTTTAGAGATTTATACATTAGATACCTAATTTTTTAACGCAATTTTAAATATTAATAGTATAATATAATTTTATATATAACTGAATCTAATCTTTTTAAATTTATTCCTGACGTATGTGTATTGAAAATAGTATCTTTTATTTGAATAGCTTTGAAGTCATAGGCGTA
Organism: Helleia helle; assembly: GCA_963853865.1. Taxonomy (NCBI): domain Eukaryota; kingdom Metazoa; phylum Arthropoda; class Insecta; order Lepidoptera; family Lycaenidae; genus Helleia; species Helleia helle. The sequence goes on along the minus strand of OY971416.1, from coordinate 13,865,599 downwards.
ATATTTGTAACATAAACATTTATCAAATTTTAAAATTAAAGTATATTTAAATAATCATTTTTATAACCCCATAATTAAATAAGAATCTTATGTTTTAAAATATGACTATTCTCTTCGAACATGCTTTTATAAGTAAAAGTCCGCACATAACTATGAGTCTCTGAAAAAATGATAAATAGGTAAGGGCGGTGCTAAAACCGACTCTCAAATAGTTACATCTCTATTTATGTCCCGAAGTGACTCTTTAAAAAGAGATCAGCACGGTGTGATTAATGACCTCGGAGTCCCGCGTTACCTGCTCTGCCGACACCCACAAAAAGGGACTCACCATGACGTATGAGAAAAAACAATAAAATTATACTCATTTATGTTAATGTCTATATTAATTTCGCTGACAAGTGAGTGGATAAACAACGACAGCTGCTGTTAGGTATAAGTCATTTTATATTTGGATTTTTTTAATATAGAGCACCCTAATATATATTTAAGAAAATAGTATATTATCTACTTTAATTTTAAAATGTATTTTAATATTGATAACTTACCAATTAATGTAATTTTTGTAAATATCAAGCACTGGCTATGGTTTCGGACATTCCTTGTAAATAAATTTGTCACTTTGTTTCACTAATAAAATAATGTTTTATATTAAGTTATTAAAAATTCACATCACTATATTTTGATTAAGGCACACGAGTCTATATCACCTCCTTTGTAGGATTATCTGATTTATTCCAATTATGTCTATTAGTTTCCGGATCATTTTTTTTCTTTTATCAGGAAGTATTCATTCCATTAAGGGTCACTAAAGCGAGAGCAATATTTTATTCATGTCACTACCCTTTATACTGATTTTCAACAGAGCGTATCTAATTGCGAACATATTCACAAATCAATCGCAAAGGAGGATTCTTTCCGAGTCAAGTTCAAGTTCGCGGGAAAACTCTAGGCAATATCACTGAAACTTTGCAAAACGTCACAACTGTTTTCGCACGAACCGTCAACTATTTCACGAAATTACATCGGTCATATAATGAACGTCTGTACCCGCATTGAGCTAGCTGTCAAATCTACGAGCCGTCATAGTCCGCTGCCATGAGTGGGTACGCACACACGCGCACTCGCTACGACGATCACAAACACACTGACAACTCCAGCCGCGTGCGAATGTACGGGCACCCACACACACGAGCGCCCCATAATTCATACATGTCATGCGTCTGTGTTGTGGCGGGTGGGAGTGCGAACATGCAGCGTGCTTTTAACGTGGCCAGACGAAATGATGCTTAACTGCAAAAGGGAATGTGAACTGTATCGGTTTTACAAAATGGCTGGTTAAAAGTGACTGTACACGCGCCTATGTGGCGGATCACATGAGAGATTATCCAAATGCGTGTGAATGCATGCAGCGTTGCGCTACGGATGGGCGGGAAACTCTATGTAGAGATTCCTACTTATCTGATTGAATCAAACTTGTAATTTCTTACTCGATATTTATGCACTCGCGATGATCTATTGGACTGTATAAATATACAGTCCAATAGATCCGGTGTTTACGGTGTCCTAGCATTAGATAACAGTAGACTATTAAATCTATTGACTAGAGCTGCGGCTGTATATTTGATATACAAAAAATGTTATTTCATTAAAATAGATCGTCCATTTTATTAAAATAAATATTACTGATTATAATAAAACAATTGTAACGGATTATAATGCGGTTTATTAAGATTTTTATAAGTCCCAAAAAAAACAATAGTCGGAAATCCCAAAAAAAACGGATTTCATTTTTTATTCTTGTTTCTATTTTATAATATGTTTTTTTTACATATATTTTTTGTATTTTTTTTTCTGCTATCCAAAACATCAACACCTGCGTAAAGTGACTACATTTTTCACGCTTATCAATCGCACATATAAAAATACTTGAAAAAAAAAACTTTTGCCATTAAATAATATAACATAATATAAATGAGATCTCAATACAAATATGTCACATTACAAGATTATTCAACGTACAATATAATTTGTGTTAACAAGTTATGATAGGCCTTCCCTTTGATTTTCAGCGCTCGCACGGTACACGAGAATTTATTCCTTTCGCGATACCCGGCTCGTGCGAAATTGAAATACGACTTTATGTTAATCGCGATTGAACCGCGAATCGTGTGGCGATTACACAACAAAACAAACAATCGCAACGAATAAAGGTAAATGGTAATTTAAATATCGCATACATTTGTGTCAGCCAAGCGTTGATTCTCCGAACTTACCTGCAACAATTAAAATCATTATTACATAAAATTATATTTATTTTCTTAATATAGACGATTGAAATCTGAAATATAAATATATGTTATAAAAAAATGCTATCATAAATAAAGCGTTTGCATTTATTATTTATATTCTCCTCATTATAATCAGCCTTTTAAATACAATAGTTAACAATTGCTGGTGGTCTGTAATCAATTGGTAGATTTTACGGATCACATAATTTGTGATTTTTCTTATGTCACCTTAGGAGACACACACACAGGTATATACCATCGAACATATAATATTCTTAGGTGAGCCATCTGCTCACCTACTGTTCCGATTGAGCTTAAAGGCCTTCAGGCCGAAAAGTCTAGCCCTTCCGAAAAAAAAATCGGAATTTGTGCTGTGGTGCTGCGCCGAGTATGCGATCTGATTGGTCAACTGATGCCCACTGACCGATCATTGGCCGATGGGACGTACATACAGTTCACTGGTTGGTTAAATTGGTATTACGTCACTGACTGTAGTGGCAAATCACTGACCAGTTTCGGAATTTTATGGTTCACTTTACCACTTTATCCGGTCATATGCTCAATGTCATAAACGCATATTTCACCATCTTTAAGACCTATCAAACGTGCTAGATGAAGAACAACAATAAGATGGTCCGATGCTGTGAAGATCAAAGTGGGGGGCAATTTGCACCGGGCAGTCCACTTGACCCATGCCCGTGTCCAGTGTAAGATCATATGTGGTCACGATCCTCAGCAGTGAGGTAACGACGAAGAAGAAGAAGAAGAGCCATCAATGCCTTATATTATGTAATCCATCCCACACTATAAGACGGAATTACTCTACTACTAGTAGTATTTACTCCCTTAATATAAATTCTGCTAAGATATAAAAACATTAAAAAAAATGGAAACTTCATTCATTATGTACAATTCTTAAGTAAATGAAGTTGTTTACGTTACTTTGATATTGAAATATGTAAAGGCAGGAAAAAAGTTGAAGAAAGTCGTTGTCACCGCTTATCACTTGACCTGTTTTGGTTCATTAACTTTGATATGGAGACACGGTCATGAGAGTGATAAGTGGGTCAATGCAATGCTAGCGTCAAGATTATTGAAAATATATTTATTACGAACATAATTTTACTCTTATTCAAATGATCTGGCCATAAGCCCTTATTCATACAAAATTTACAGAACATACTTTGCTCATTTTTGTATCGAGATTTAAATGTGCAAGCGTAAGCTCATTTTTGTATCGAGATTTAAATGTAGGTTAAGTAAAGTCAATAATAATTACGTATTTCAGATTCTAAAGCATGAGTTTGGATTAGAATGAATTATGATCTCAAGAATAAAATATCTCCGTCACCTTACATTTTTCAATAATTACGTAAACACACACACTAATTATAAATGATATAATATGTCTTATTATTTGTCTGTCTAGATATGATAAAGACTGTGTATTTTTGTCCAGAGTTAAGAGACATCCCTATCCGGGACACCTCACCAAAGGCGACATTGGTGGTGCTCGCCGAGTTTTAGTGGGTAGATCTGCGTCCACTTTACCATCTTTCGGGCGCAGCGAGTCCCACATAGGTACTCGCCTGGGGATTCTCCCCTCCCCCGCGGGATGCCTAAGAGCATTTTCCTGTGCTAAAGGAAAAAAATATAAAAATTTACAGCAACAGTTAGATAATTAACGCCGGGAAATGCTCTGAGGCATCCCGCGGGGGAGTGGGTCTCTCCACGCGGGTATGTGGGACTCGCTGCGCCCGACAGCTGGTAAATGGACGCAGCTCTACCCACTAAAACCCGGCGAGCACCACCAATGTCGCCTTTGGTGAGGTGTCCCGGATAGGGATGTCTCTTAACTCTGGACCAAAAAAAGAGTCCCACATAGGTATCCGTCTGGGAATTCTCCCCTCCCCCGCGGGATGCCTAAGAGCATTTGCCTGTGCTAAAGGAAAAAAATTTAAAAATTTACAGCAACAGTTAGATAATTAACGCCGGGAAATGCTCTGAGGCATCCCGCGGAGGAGTGGGTCTCTCCACGTGGGTATGTGGGACTCGCTGCGCCCGACAGCTGGTAAATGGACGCAGCTCTACCCACTAAAACCCGGCGAGTGCCCCCAATGCCGCCTTTGGTGAGATGCCCCGGATCTAGAAAACAAACAGGGCACTTCGACGGCTAGTCAGTCCCGCAAGGCACCGACGCTACCTCCACAGAGGGGTTGTCCCGCACCACAGAACAACCCCTCCCAACGTCGGGACAGTACAATGGGGTGAGGTTCCCATCCTCACCCCTTGCACCCTGCTCTTCTGTCCCCTCTTCTTATAAGAGGGGTACAAGGAGCCCCCTCGGCCCAATTAGCTTCGCCCAAGGTGCACCGCTCACCCTAGGTTACTGAGCCCCACCGCCACGACAAAGCCTGAATCATGTTGGGCAGTTAGATAAGATGTTCTCATGAATGTGCAATTTGTCTCTATGTAATTTCCAATTACATCCGAAACATACATTGTATAATATTAGGTACGTATCATTCATTGAACAAAAAGTAAAAAAAAATCAAATAGTAGTCCAAAAAAATACAAATCCTTAATATTTGAAATACAAAATACATGGTTAGATAGAGATAATCAGATGACTGATGGTTGAAAATAATAGAGATCGAGTGGCCCGAGGTCGCTCAGAGTTCGCAACAATGTTTAGTAATTGTATACAATCGTTAAAGATTTATCAAGCGGTCAACTTGCAAATAACAATAAATTATAAAAAAACACAAACACAGAAATATCAGAAACATACTAATTAAAATAATTGCAACGAGGTTAACAAACCGCACGTTCGTAAACAAAAGTTATTCAACTTTTGTTTAAATTAATAATAAAAAATGATTGCATATGAGTGATGTAGCTTATATAAGTATATATTAGACTATGTAATAAAAACTATAGTCTTCATTCCCTACACGTTCAGTAATAATCAAAGTAAAAAAAAATCGGTTGTCTATAAAGTCGGTTTACTGACGATAGTTGAACGTGACAACGTCATAAGAAAATGAAACGCCTCAGAGCGAGGTAACGCCGCATAAGTCATCGCATACGTCAAGTTTTTTCGTTCGTGCAGCCGGCTCCATCAAATTATAAGACAACGTCTTATAATTCACGTCAAAAAAAAACAATAAAAGTTACCATATTAGTCACTCCAATATATCAATAGGCTGCAAATATCTCGTGTCGAAAAAAGTATTTTCCTAGTGCCCGTAACATAATATAGATGAGCTTACCACGGGATTATGTTAACGTGGTGTTATTATAAATAAATAAATTTATATTTATAACAAAAGGCAAATGCATTAATGATTAAATTAAACTACTTGATTAAAAATACATTCAACCTTATTTTTATCGTGCTTATTAAGATATAATAATTATAACGCATGTTATTTAAAACGTATTTAATTATGATACAATATTTACCATAATAATTTTAAATTTATGTTCAAGATTTTATTTTATTTATGTCATTAACAGAAATAATTTTACTTCGTATTTATTTCTTACTCGACGTTATTTAAAATCTTGAGTTATGAAGAATATACGAAAATCGTCTATGACCATCTTTTTTATGTTAGTTGCATAGGCAAACTGGCAGACGTGCCACCTGATGGTAAGTGGTCGACGTCGTTCGTGAACATAAACAAGTTGACCTGGAACTAGCCCAGGCAACTCATTCATGTTTCACCTACTGAGACATAAGCTGAGCAAAGCAATAATTTAACGGGAGAAACAAGCAAGATGGTGGTACCCATGCAGCTGCGAACGCGGCACAGAGCTTCCCTCCTACCGGTAAGAATCTTGTGAATGCTTAGATAATCTGTAGTTTAGGTTAAAATTAAATTATCTACTGGAATTGACTAGATAGTTTTGCGTTCAGTGCAGACATTGGTCAGTGGAAGTTTCTAGTTAGTTTAGTTAGATGCATAACATTGGCGGTCTTAGGGGTCATATCCAATATGATTGTATACAATAGTGGATGGACAAGCTGATGATCATGATAAAGAAACAAAAATAGTGTTGACTAAATCTTAAAATTCCTAAGAAATAGAAGTTTTCACAAAATAGAGACGTTCTTAAAAATAGTACACATTGCGTTAAACAATCGTAACAAAATTTATATGGAAACCTAAATATCCGAAAACAAACTCTTACGCCACTCACATATAATAAAATTAGGAAATATATTGGTTTCATATAAAACAATAATTACTTAAAATCACGTCGTAAAGTTTTTAATTTAATTAGAACGACAGAATTTGAAGTTGGCAATCGTCCATCTACTGAAACTAATCAAAAAGTGTACTCTTTATTTATATTTAGTAATTATATATATATTATATATACTTTGATAGAGTATTTATATCTTTATAAATAAGAATAACTAAGTGAAAACTTGACGTTATCCCTTAACCTTACTGACCTTAGATAGGTTGTTGTTCTTCACAAAATGGAAATAAATTAATGATTATGAATAACAACGCTTTAATACTAATGTAATGTAGGAGTAGAGCTTTGCCAGTAAATATTCCTGAATGTGCCAAGTAAATAAGTTTAATATACCATGGTAGTTGAGAAAATTAAAAACAAATCTTCAAAAAGTTATTTGAAGTTTTCGTGAATATCACATGGCCTTATTTAAATGAAGGATATGACCGTTTTTAAAATATTCCAACAAAAAGGAACTATCGAAGTCTTTTCAAAATAAATACTGTAATTATAATTGGATACCTAAAAAAATGGAGTTGGATGCGAGTGGCAAGGGATCGGCCGTCTTGGCGTTTATGTTTAGCAGTGGACGGATAAAGGCTGATGATGATGATGATAACTAGAAAGATTACCATGAAGATAACTGAAAAGATTGAATATGCTTAAAATAGCACAACAAAAAGGGTCTAGTTTAATAATTAAATTGATAGAAAGCTGTGATAACAATACCAGATGTGATACACAATACCGATGGTCAGACCGACAATAATTGGTAACTTAATGTGATCATTACCACAAACACAATGAAGAAACCAGATCCATCCAGAAATGAAGATATCAAAATTTTCCACCAGATGGAATGATGTATGTACCGTGAAATTTTCAAAAATACCCCAGCAACCGAAATGCCCTCGAGTTATTACATTATTATATTTACCAAACACGCTCCTATTATTACTTTTTCATGTACTCGCTTACGCATAAATTAAAATCGTGTCAGTTTTTCTTTTGTCCTAACCCTTATTTGGTATTCATATTTGGTATTTTGTTAATACAATAGATGGAATCGTACTCGAATGAAAACACAAACGTGCTCGTAGCTTACACGGGGAAAACCTGTTTCGGAGCAATGTATGCAAAAGTTACAAATTGTAAGAGGCGATCGTTCATACCAGCTATCGAGCTACGCAACCCAATATGTGCTTTTAGTGTATGTGTGTAAGTGTTTAAATATAATTAACAAAGTCCCACTGCAATTATGGTCATACAGAATGAAATATGATTTAAGTGAGGGATATTAAAGGGCAAAGGGGCTTAGAGTGAAGTTTTTAATATGTACTGCAACGGCGCACCCTTTTTTTAATTTGTCTCAAACTATGAACCATAGCGAAATGGGGTCTCAAAAATTGTACCTACATATCGATTCGAGGCTATATTTTGTGTAATTTGTTAAAAAATTTCGTGTTCCTTATTGCTTCCGCAACGAATTTCGTGCGACCCACAAGTAGAAATGATTGAACCTATCGGGCATTCGCCGGCAGCGGCTCCAATTTAGTTTTTCGGATTAGACACGGCAAACATAATAACATAATTGCTCTAATAACAGACTAAACTCGCCGAGCCTTACAATTCACTTTCCAATTCGGTTTATTTTTACCCCTGGTCTGTCTAAAACTATTATGATTTATTATCAAATTTTCGTGCAGGCAAATTATGGGCTCATTTTTCTTCAGCACGCCTGAACAATGTTTTCTCTTTCCTTTCCATGGTCAGGATCGCAGTTAGATAAAGACGCAAATATTTTTATTGTTTCCTCAAACTCTACCGTATTTTATGGCTTAGAGCTGTGGATGAAATGATTTACGAGGCTTTTTCTAATTAACTCGTAGAAATAATAATTAGTTGGATTAACATGTAATATAGCCTAACATTTTTCAAAGTCTTTATGTTCATTATGTAATAAATATCAATAGATAATTAATTTCAATGCAGTAGCAATAGAAAAAAAAGCTTACAATTTATGTCTCGTGTTAGATCTCTTTAAAAATATTGTGGTTCGTATAGTGTAATTATAGACTTTAATATTATAAATGCGAAAGTTTGGATGTTTGTTACTCAATCACGACAAAACTACTGAACAGATTTTGATAAGACTTGGCAGTGTTGTAGCTTATATACCAGAATAACACATAGGCTACATTTTGTCTCAAAATTACAAAGTTCCTATGGAATTACATTTACCATATTATTAGTAGTAATTCATAATTACGCCAATTGAAATCTCAAAAAACGACGTAATTGTTAAAGGCACAATGCTTATAGGAAAACAACAAGTCTTTCAATAAAGTATATAAAGATGTGTTACATTCACATACGTTCGCATATTATAATATTAATAAGAATAAACAATACTTCTTTGTATGTTGTTTTAAATCTCATTCTAGCAACAACATAGATAAGCTATCTTTTCGAAATTCACGCGAGCAAAGTTGCGGCCACCAGCTAGTTTGATATAAATATAATAAAAAAATATTTTTAAATCCTCACACAACAGTTTTGATCATTTAAGAATATTTTATAATATATTCATCATTATCATCAGCCTTTATCTGTCCACTGCTGAACATGGGCCTCCTTCAATGAACGCTAAGACGACCGTTATAATATATTCGTGTCTTATTAATATTGTCATTTTAAATATTATCTTCATTACAATGAAACAATTTTTACTGGCTTTATCGCGATATATGTATTAAGTTTTTTACATGCCTGACGATTAGGATACCGATTCCTTAAACGTTGTTTCATTGTAATCAGTTAAATTTGCGTAACATAAAAAACAACTATTCTATTCTATTCTAATAGAAAGTTTGAAGTATAACCTCCAAAATTCATTTATTTCTATCCAAGTATAATATTTGAGAAGTTTCGGACCGTAACAGTCGGCAATGTTACAATACACTCGAACGAACTAAATGGTCGGCAACAAAAAATGTATGATTCAAAATTGAAACGACCTTGTATTCTAACATGAGATTGAAAAACTTGTGTGACTCACCACAACTCGTGTAAAATACGCGATACTGTTCTATTTTGCTAGAATTTTCCCATATTTAGCCTATAAAATCTTTAAATGATCTCAGAATACATTGATTTTCTGTGATAGGCAGGTAAATGTTAGCCTAGTTCGACTCTTCATCATCAGATACAGATAGTCCTAAGCTTTTAAAGATTCTCTGACAAATAGTGTCAGTCTTTTTTTATCGAAGAGATCATTTATGGATGTAGCCAGGATCTTCGGCCAGAACCTGGTTCTATATGGGACTTGCATCTGGGAGTGCCATACCCCTCTGCGGGCGCCTTCAGCCGCTTTTGAGGGTTCCGGATATGCAGGCAACAGGAGCAAGCACCTCAACGACAATTAGTGACAGCCTACGAAACTGTATTTAGTATTATATACACTAGTTTGAAGGATTAAAATCAAACTTCACACAGTCAACAATTTATCATTACCATCATCGTTCAGTATTAGTCCACGTCTAGTCAAGTACCTTTAGTAAGACTATTTTTTAAATATCGAATAGCGGCTATCCGCTATAAAGAAAACCAAATTGCGGATAGAAAGAAAATATCATTATGAATATCCACGCTAGCCAAGCACATTTACCTACAAGTGTTTGAAATAGTGCAACCAGCAAATGTTCATGACAGGCAACTGCATTAAACATGAGGCTTGCTCTACCTGGCATGTAGAAAACTGAGTTTTTAGAAAATATATTTTTAGGGAGCTATTAGTACTTGATTTTAAGTTGAGGTATTAATTATTGCTCTGGTCAATAAACATGGGAAAATGAACGTAAAATGCTTTCATAATTTGATTAGGGTTTCAATTATGTCGTATTATAATTACAAGTTTGTATATTTCGAGTTTTAAGAAGATAAAGCACCGACCACTTATATCAGGAGAACGCTATATATAGGCTAACAAAATAATCATTGCACTGCATTCGACTGATAAAATCTGAGTTAACTCGAGCGAACAACAATCATATCATTTAAGGTTACTATATAAATATCTATCCATATAAAATATAACTTCAGTAGTTCTCTACAGTCCACTGTTATCTCGAATACCTACCATATATACATAAAAATATCTGTTTAAATAATGTTAATCCCAGTCCTTTTTATACATATACCATCTCTACAGATATCGCGTGGTGAAGCGGAAAGACCTCCAACAAAGGCTTGCGACAATGATTCCGCTAGGGTTGTTGCATATGCTAATGTTTGCGAACGTTTTGATATATGACATTCTTGTGTCTTATAAAAATAAAAGGGCTCATGACAACCCTAAATACTTATAATATATGGCTGTGTCAACATGATATAATTATGTCAGCCTTTGTATTCATATAGGCGTAACTGCAACTGTTAGAAAAGATTTGTGGTGTGATTATTTTTGATTAAAACCGAATTGCCATTTTTAATTTTTTGCTACATTGCTATTATTATAGGTAGATAAATAGAATAAATTATGGAGATAATAAAAAGAAAATACTTGAGTAGATAGAGGATATAAAATATCATTATAAATATATACTTACCTAGACATTAGAAGGAGATGTATTTCAAATGTCCGTTAAATAAATATAATATAAAGTATAATATTTTGAATGTGTAATAATTATAGTTGTATTTAAACAATATGTATATTTTATACCCAGTCGCTCACTCATATATTGTAGGTTGGCATTAAAATGGGTAAAAGTCACGCAAAATATTTAGCAATTATTATAAATGATAATGCCATTGTATATGTGGATAAATTGTATAATTATATACTTAATTAATTGACTTAACCGAAAAACACTGTTATTATCTTTTGTTTTATCGCTGCCTACATCTTTCTATTCATATGTAATTATTTTTTTCTGAGCACGTGTTATATTATGAGCAGATTAAAATGTTTATTTGTATAAAAAGTACTTTTCCGGCATATGATATGATTTACTGCTACTGATAATAACTTTTAATATAGCCTTAGTGTATTTAATATTGGAAAAAGTTTTCAGTGGTTTGAAAACCCGATTTTAATTCATAGAGTACCTATAGGGTAAGTCTAGGAGAGATGGCCAACACAAAAAAGTTCGGAATAGAATTCAGAAATGGCTCTACTGTCTTGCTAATTAAATTTAAACTTAATTTTAAGAAAAAAACAAAAAGTATTTTTTTTTAGATTTTTTGTATTGGCTATATCTCTTATACGGCCTGGAATATCTTTCCTGGAATAAGGTACCCTTTATGATATTTGTAATTGACATTCTTGTCTTAATTCGAAAACGAACTAAGTATTATGCCACTTCATTTGTGTGGATTTTAAATACCTACTTTCTACTTTCAAAAGCCACACCTTTATTATTCTATAACACCTCAATTTCGTCAGTTTATAGAAATTCATTTCGTCAATTGGTCTTATATATAAATTTATATAGGGTATGTACAGGTCGTATACACATTTATATATAGTATAATATATTATATGTAGTATACATACAATAGGTTCCGTTCGTGTCGCTGTCGACAACCCTAGGACGTCCAACACAGCCGCCCGGACACGTTTCAGGATCATGAATTATGGCGCGAGCCGATGTGACTTTTCAATTTGAAATCATCAACCTGGAATTAATTTCATTTTTGAACCCCATTATTTCTGTTATCTACAAACGAAATCGCGCAATATGCGATTCATATTATTGCCGCTTTGGCAAAAATATTTTACGGTGAAATATAGGAATGTATTGGCGTTTAATTTCAATTTCGTTCGATTAATTTAAAATTGACAACACTTTTCAATGTAGTTTGATTATTCGTATTGCAAATACAAATAACGAAGACATCTGAAAGAGAACTAAAGTTATCGATATCACGTGAAGAATAAGCTGGTTTAAGTTGCAGTAGGGTTGTCGCACACTCAGGAAAACGGATGGCCAATTGGCCAATAAGGTTCAAGAGTGGAGGCCGCGTTTATGTAGACGAAGCATTGGTCGACTATTATATATAACGGTGGAAGGGAAGCGCTGTGCCGCGCTCCCGGATGCAAGGGTACCACCATCTTGCTTGTTTCTCCCGTCAAACAGCTTTGCTGTATTTCGGAGAGAAGGGCAAGACAGGCAGTGTAATTACTGGCACCGAGACTTAACATCTTATGTCTCAGGATAGGCAACACATAAATAAGTTGCCTGGGCTCGTTCCAGGTATACTAGTTTATGTTCATGGGCGACGTCGACCACTTACCATCAGGTGGTACGTTTGCTAGTTTGCCTATCCAACTAACATAAAAAAACAGGTGAGAAGACGATCTCCGTGAAGTTGCCGGTCCGTGTTAGATGTAGAGAGTGGCAATTGGGGTCGGTCGTCTTGGCGTTCATTCCTAGGAGGCCTATGTTCAACAGTGGGCGGATAAAGGCTGATCATGATGATGAATTACAAATCGCCGAATTTATAGAAATAGTCTTCTTGAGCAAACATGATTATGCGTATCCGTATGCAGCGTAAATAGTTTGTGAAAGCTTATCGTCTAATACATTAATTAATCCGCCAAGCAAAATTTTGCAATACCAATAAACAAACTTATTTAAGACATGCTTGTCACATACCAAAACCAGATCTAGAAAATGTAAGTCGCAATAATAAAACCGTACTAAAATTGTATTAACGTACATCATTAAAAAATCAACAAAATGTAAAGAAAATCAATTCATTTGTTTTTCGAAATAATTTTACCGGAACCTTGTGGGATTCGTCGGTAATTCACAAATCTGTCAACATTAGTACGCACACTCGTCGCTCCACTATTCATAGTCACTATTCTATTCGTAACGGTTATCGGTGTTGACGAAAGCCGAGCCGAAATAGATGTCGCACCAATAAATTTGATTCAAAATAAAACTGAATTCATTTCGAAAGAAACATGTGGACAGTTTTTGTTATAATCGAGGGTGTTAAAAAAACGAGCCGCGGCTAGACGCGGGCATTGACCCGAAATTCTTTGTATTTCAAAGACTTTTTTCACGTATTCAAAAAACTGATATCTCTCAATATATTTTGTTATAATCTTGTCAGCAGTTTTTGTAGTTTATAAGCTAGAAATCAACGTCGAGTTATCAAAAAGGAGCAGCTAAAGTCCCTACAGAGAAACCTTATAACGAAGCTAATATTAGACAATCATTTCCTGTCAAAGGGGAGGTATCTGCCGCCACCCTGATCGGTGGAAAGGGGAGGGGCGGGCCATAGAAATACCTCCACGTCTCCAGATTTCGCATTCACTGTATTTGAGTGTGAATCTAAAATCGTACTTTTTGATGTGATGAACGGAGTTTTAATATTTTCTCTATCTAACGGTGTTTGGAATAATAAAACTTTATTTTTTATTCTACTTTCACAAGACCTCTCAGAAACATGTGTTTTAAAAATTATCTGTCATGTACACGCCGTGGTAACAAATTAAAGCGTAAGAAAACGTTATGTAAAAAAGAACATAGAATAAGTGACAGCGTCTCGTCGTATGTACTTTGGACAGGCTACAAGACATCAGCATCCGAGACGTCTCAATACACGTCGGGTTTGCAAAAAACACGCGAGCCGGTCCCACGCCACGACTCTATTACCACTCCGCGAAATAAATAAAACATGATAAACCCTTCTCATACACACTTATACATACAGCAAACCGAACTAATCTTGATTTTATACATTCAAATCAAAGGGCTAAGCTTTCGAGCTCAGACTGTCTACGAAACAATTTTAAACTACTACGAAAAAGGACTACTAAAATCTAATCTTTTCTTCCTGAAGTCGGTTAGAAGGTAATCTAAATACCTAACCCAGACCATGGTAACAAATAGACTTACACTTCGTTTATCAAAATCCGATAGTTTAGGCGCTACGGCGGAACATACATATATACATAGTAATAATATCTATGGACGCTTTCACACCACGTCAATCTGGTCCCGTGGTAAGTTCTTGAATAACTTGTGGTACGGGTTTACCTACCAAACAACGGAAATATATTTAATACTTTTATACTATACATATATTTAAGATTTTTACTATATAATACACATATTTAATATACATCCATGATCCAGGAACACAGAAAATATTTTTGTTCCCTGGCGGGATTCGAACCCCCAACCTCCGGCTTGAGCACCAACGCGTAAGCGAGTTGCTGAGCCACAGGGGTCGTCAAAACGTACGTAATACATACATACATACAATATGCTGAAATCGTATCCATTGATTTCCGCTTTATCGTAGATGGGTTAAATATAGACACTGACAATTTTTTTGTGTAAAATTAATTCTTAGCGTAACGATATTAATTTGTGGCTAACAGTACCGTCCATAAAGATACCATCCATATATTTATCAACGTGGGTGTCCGATTGTGTATTAAAAATCCGTGCACGTAAAATGTAAATAGAAAATCGGCACGCCAATACATGATATGAAGCTATTGGCATTCATCGATATCATCAAGATTATTATTGCAAATATTTATTACGAGGATTAATATGAAGAAACCACGTGCAAAGTGTTGAAGTTTACGCTGAAATAGTAATAACTAGAAAGTATTGAAATAACTTTTACGGATTTTATCGCGATCAAAGGAACGATGGTTCCGAGAGGACCAAGATTGCTGTAAAGTATCCGAAACGGCGTGTAAAAAGACAAGCAATAAAATTCGTAAAAGTTGTTGCATCATAATGAGTTCAATTCGCGTAAGCAATAAAAAACAAAATCTTAAAGTATTTTAATATAAATACTATCGTCAGTTATTAAGATTTTAAACAACGGCCTTAAACAGCTGTCTTGTTGACAATTGCATATATGAAATAAATAGGCTGATGCATGCATTTTACATCTTGATTAAAGTAAACTAAGTCCTGATATGAAAACCAAAACTAGTCTATAATCTGAGTAAATGCATTTTTGGGGGAGTCGTATGAACGCTAAAACAATCAAATTCTCTATACTCTTTTTGAATTGGACCGGAAAGCATTTCCATATAGTGGGTGGTTCTGCATCACCGCATCTTCCCAAACGTGGTCTTTATATCACAACTAAATTGGCCCTCTTTGTACTCTTACCGGTAAATCAGAGTGAGTAATAATAATTATTTAATATAGCAACAATGAAATCAAGAAACAAATTCGTTCCACAGCAAAAAATCCATGTCAGTGCAATTTATGATTTTCTTTTTTATTTAAATTTACATACATCTTGATTTTATAATTCACAGCAAATTCACTAGCAATAATGACTTGTATATTTATATAAAATGTATTAAGTCTGTAAGAATTTTAGTATACGTATATATTATATGGTTTAGGTACATTTGTATGAAATAGGCCACTTCCTACTACTTGGAGAGGATTGTAAAAACAAATGACGGAGTATTGACGGTACATTAACGCGCTTGCCATAGTTGGCACCATACTAGCTCCGCCTGAAACGACGCACTATGAGTATTACTAGTGATGGGCGTTTATCGATATGTTTTTATAATAAGCGACTTAAAATGAATTAATCGAATAACCTAATACCTAAGTGGTTAACAAACCATTAAAACAGGAACACCACTAGGACTGATTGATAAATAAACTTCAAATTTTTTACAGGTTATGGTTGGTCTTGACTCTTGACCACCAGTCTTTTTGGAACAGGGATTTCTAGTTTATACGTTACTTAGATACAAATGATGATGATGATAAATTTATGATGCTATAATAATAACATTCATATCCTGTTAGAAACATAAAAGCTGATTGGGACAGAGATGAGTTTAAGGCACGGTTAAATATTTTCAATGATTATGTAATTTTTAAAAGTACTAAATTACACAAACTCCTAAGCTATATTATCACTCTATAGAAAAACTTTTTGGATGCTTTCAAGATTTACTGTACATTTATACTTTAATTATGTACATCTAATAAAACCAACGCAAATTTTAACATACAGATGTTCTACGACGAAGGTGATTTATCTGTATTTTGGTTTATTTTTTAACGATAGGCAACGCTATAAAACACAAGTAAGATGTAAGAAGTAGAAGTTTTGTCAACTATAAATCTATCTAATAAAATAAAATATATTCAACTTTTTATATACTTAAAAATATTCAACAATTCTTAAAGAATAATCTATCTTCATTATACTTGCTAAGTTCTTGATATATTAAGTTTATAGATAGTAGTGGGTATTATTTGAATGTTAAGAATTATTGTTCTTTATATATAATCAGTTCCATCATTTAAGTAACTTAACGTAACGACATAGTTTTAAATATATTTTAACAAACTTAAAAATGTCTCTTTTAAAACATAATATTTGAGGTGAGGTTTGAGATAAATTTATTTCTCATAAGAACAAATTAAGTTATTCACTTACATGAGAAAACTTATAGATACTTACAATATGTAAATAATTAAAACATATTTGTGTATGTAATTACAAATTTCGTTCCTTATTAGACTATTTTATGTGCTCGTAAAACTTTGACCAGCATTTCGATCAAACGGCAGCAGATGTTATGTAAAATCGGTAGGGAATATAAAATATTTGAATATTTTAATTTTTTTCTTTGAATTACAATTTACAAAACATCATTGATTTATAGCATTTGTTAGAAATTAACAAATTTACCAGCCTAATATGATAACTCGATCTTATTAAATTATTAGCATACCCACATAATTATCATACACTCTAAAGTCTTTTGCAGATAGTAAAAAACACACACAGATACAGGAATAACTGTATAGAACCTTAAACAGTGTTAAAAACAAATATTAGGCATATTTTTTGACCGCAGTTTCGTCAGCGTTAAAGTAGATTTGCAGCGTTGCACTTTAACATTATATTAGTTATAAAATATTTTTAAAAGAATAAGTTGTTTCGAAGATTAACCTCACATCTTAAGTAACAAATATTTTTCATTCATTGCTCTTTATTATATTTATATAGAATTGTGCAAGATTTTTAACGTTTCTAGGCAATTTAATGTATATTCAAATAATTTTAATTCCCTTATCTACGAGTGTTTTTAAAATCTCCGCAACAAGATGGATGCTAACAGCGGCTGAGAATTCCTACTACAATAGCAACCAACCTGGCACGGCTTCGCGACATCGCGGCTGTTCTCTTACTTCAATTTATTTGGCACTCAATATCTACCGTCAAAAGTGGAAAATAATTTGTCAATTATTTTCCACTTTACTCATTGTAGCTGTGATGCTTGAATTTTTTTCAGCCAGCCAATTAAATTTGAATTTATTTATTACAGAATTAAACAATTTGGGTCAAACAAACTTATTACGGTTTCGTTCACGATTTTCATTAGCTTTTAATATTTCAATGCTGTTTGTAAGAAGCCTGAATTAGATAAAGATTATGAAAGTTTTAATAAGCATCATTCCGCAGCCCAGAATCGGATCTTATTTTTAACTGGTGCCTTCTAAAAACTCGTGATTCGATGGAACTGCTAAGTACACTGCTACCCTTTTTTCTGATGACGCAGGTTAATGCTTTCGCAAGATCGAGGTTTAGCTCGGGTAAGGCTCCTGGACCTATGTGGGAACTCGCACTTGGGAATGCACTGACCCACTAAACCACCTGCGAGTACCTTCAGCCGCTTTTTGAGGGTCCTGTATCTGCCGGGAACAGGATCAAAGTAAACTACATACATGCACTGATATGCTGCATAGATGTCCCTTATATAACGCATAATATTCTTTTGCTCTATGTTCTATAAAGATTGAAGTCAACCATCATTACTGAAATTTCTTTGAATATATTCAACATCTTTGAATATATTGACTTCTTTCTTATCCAAGTGAATCCTAAAGTGTACCTATTAAAATATTCAATAACAGTTTCTATCATTTAAACTGTGGTTTTCTTCGAGATTCGTTAATTCGTCTTTTAACACGTTAACAGCTTTGAAAAATATATCCCCAATCACAACCATTTTCATTAGTTTATCAAAAACTATAAATGCGAAAGTTTGTAGGTATGGATCTTTGTTACTCTTTCACATAAAAACTACGGAATGTATTTCAATTATAATTTACAATAATATAGCTTAAACACCAGAATGACACATATGCTATTTTATAAAGATATTCTGTGGATTGTCCAAAATCTAATCTTGTGCGGTAGAAGTCGAGGGCGCCGAGGGTTTAAGTCAGCTTTGTCATGATAGCTTTTTGTTCATAAAATAGTAACTTAATATCAAATTCAATAGCATAGGATAATGAGTAAGACATCAATTAAGTAGCAACGAAGGATACGTGTTATGACAGGCTCATACGAGTGGTGGCATATTGTGTCAGACGGGGATTTAATGGGAACGAATATTTATTTATTTATAACATAGAGGGGCTGTAAATTAACAGTGAATTTACAGCGGCAGAGAAATGATCGCGGGCAGTTTATTTTCGGCGCATGCGCATGATTTAAACAGTTCCCGGCCGGCTCGTTAGAAATTGAAGCCGATCTCGGATTTGCGGCTAAGGAAGTATTCTGATATCTATACTTTTCTTAGCTTATTTTAGGTTTATATGTATCATTTTAGCATAGTCCTGAGACATATTTACAAATTAATAATAACATCATTATAATACATACCTAATATTATGTTCCATAAGAAATGACACTAAAAACTAATGCCTACATTATACATGTTTACGTAAATATTAGCCTATAATATTATTTAATAGAATTTCACACAAAAATATTAAAAAAAAAACAAATTTAACATCACCAGTGTCATAATTTTATAAATATAATAAGTTGCAGTACGTTTAGCAATAATACATGTCGGTATCTGTTGCATATCTAAGTCACGAAACAGCCGTATCTACGTCCACTCAACATTATCCAACTTACGTGACCTTAATCCTTTTTGATCTGGCTTTCGCTTAAAGTATTTATGGAACATTGTAATATCATAGTTGCGCCACAAGACCCACTGAGAAAATATTATCACTTTTTTGGATCAGCACAAATGTTTCCAAATTTACGAAAAAATAACTTTATTTAATAGTATTTAAATCTAATTCAAAATAAATAAAATATTTATAGTAAAATTAAGCTATTATGCTATTATAATTTATATCATTTTAACGTATATTAGTGCCGTCTATGTCTCAGGCGTTACACAAAAAACGAACACATGAACGTTGAAAGAATTTATGAAGCGTAGTTGTTACAGTTAAAAAATTCAATTGCTGTAAGCGTTCGAAAAAAGTGACGAACACAATTTATGTCATCCCGAAGAGAGTCCGACAATGGTATGCTGGTGATTCGCAATTCCACATTCATTAACGATGACAAATGGTTCAAGAGTAAAGGAAATTAGCAAGAAAACGTGCAAATGGAATAATCGATAGGATCTGATGGGCTGCAAACGACTGTTTACACCATCGAGCGAGTGCACCTGCTAGTTACCTAGCTGCTAGCGTTATGGGGTTCGATAAATTACGAGCCTATTACAATATAAAGAATCTTTTAAGGCTTGAATGAAGCTATTAAACTGCACCAACAACATTAGCCCTTTTTAGAGTGCCTTAAGCTTTTTTAGATTCTACTTTCTTTAATGTACAAGTATTTGAGTACTTTTTAATACCAATTTTTATGGTCTCTGTAAAATGCGTTGTATGACTAGATGTTTCGATCTTTATAAGATATTAACACTTGGCTTATAAATAAAACACAGTGTTAAAATATAACTTGTACAGAACCCTTTATGCCTGAACACGCTTACGCCTATAATATTTATTTAGGTTCTACATCAACTAGCATAAGCTAATGAGAAACCTGTTTTATATTTCATGTATAAAATATTCTTCTTGCACTTTCATTATTGCGAATACAGAAGTGTTTTTACTGGCTCACAAAGTTTTATGAGTTATACAATTCAATGTTTGTAAAGTATTATCTGGAGACAAAGAAAATTCTAACAAATTCTAGAGCGAGGCGCGAACACCGCGGCAGGCTGGTGACACGCTATCGCAGAGCCATGCTCCTAGGGCATAAATCAACAGCGCTTGTTTCACCAATAAAATTGATTCTTTCGCGGATTCCGGACCAAATAAAATAACATGAAGTTATTTCACTACAATGCCCGCGACGTCGTCCGTATAGAACTTTAAACGTAATGCTCTGTTAAAAGTTTGAAATAGTTCTTTAGTGCAAAATAGTATTTAGGCAATAGTTATTCGCTTAGAAAATATGCAATTTTCAAGCTTAAAAAGTAGCCTGTCTGCTATTCAAGATTATAATCTATATGTGTTCCAAATTTCAACACGATCTGTTCAGCCATTCCGACGTGATTGAGCAACAATTATACATCAAAACTTTTACATTAAAACATGAGTGGTTGTATTTACTCAAGAATATCCCAGTTATATAACTTAGGAAACTCGATAAAATTAAAAACTAATCAATAGATAAGACAGAAATGTTATACAGAATGTTCACAACAAATTATTCATTCTGTTTTATAACTATAGACATTATAAAAACCGGTAAAAGTGGCTTCATAAATAAGTTCTTATGAACCTTTGGAATAATTTACTAGTAAATAACCTTTTTAGACTTACTATTTGAAAGAACAAAACCTTACAAGTGTGGAATAACTTTTACGTCAACAATGTAAAGTAATCCTTTGCCAATACCGTCAAATTAACTAAAAATGGAAAAGGAATTGAATTTTCCAGAAGACCCTTTTATTAATAAATTGTATTTTTTCTAGATTTTCGGAATATAAACAGATTTGACACCTCGTAATAAACGGTTTATTTCGAGGTGTCAAATCTTTTCTCATTAGTACCACATCGACATTTAATAAAGGATAAAAATGTTTTGTATGCGCCTGAAACCGTAAACCGATAAATCAGTTAATTGTATTGATATCAATGATCTAGCCCCCCAAATAAGAGCTATTTATCAAAAATAAAATAAACGCGTGCCACACAATCGGTGAAAAATCGTAACGCATTGACATCGCCTCTTTCATAAAATGATATACGGTTTACCGATTTCTGATACAGAATGCGAATTTCAATCGTCAAAAGCGTAATCTGATTTTAATACGTGCATGATAATTGATAGAAAATTAAAACGCTATGGGCGCTATTAATTTGTATTTTGCATAAATAAATACTGCGGATGCGGTTATACGGTCGTTTCGATTTTATTTACGGTTATGGTCTATAAAATCGAATGAATATAAAAATGTATTAAATATCCGAATCAACTTAACGGTTTTTTGATGTTCTCAAATTTTGCTTGTTTATTCGTGTTTTTAGAGCGCCGTGAGTCTAAAGATTAAGAATCTGGGAAGTCTACTCCAATTTTATTTACAAAAACCGATATTTTTCATTTTGCTTATGTAGTCACAATCATATATTTACGCCATAGCATAGCCTGATGACCAGAGGCCAGACACTAAGAATCAAAGGAAAAGTATACTTTTTTTTCCGGATGGATCTATGCTAACGGCCCGAAGGCCCTAATGCTACATCGGATTACTGTGAGCTCATTCGGCTCACTTTTGGTTTATAAAAGTGGGGGGTTGCCCCCCGCCAACCGTGCAGTCTGCGACCACACGGCCTCCTGACGTCGGTTGTGAAAAAGTAGACAAGATACAACACATATTGACAACCTCTGTGGTAAGCTCGTTGGCGCTCAAGCCGGAGGTTGCGGGTTCGAATCCCGGCAGGGAACAAAAATATTTTCTGTGTTCCTGGGTCATGGATGTGTATTAAATATGTGTATTATATAATAAAAATCTTAAATATATGTATAGTATAAAAGTATTAAATATATTTCCGTTGTCGGTACCCGTAACACAAGTTCTTCGAGAATTTACCACGGGACCAGATTGACGTGGTGTAAAAACGTCCATAGATATTATTATTATTATATTTTACGACTTATTGGCGTTTGAAATAATTAAATTAGTTTGTAAAACTACGATACAAAAGAACATTGTAAACAGAATGTAACATCCAAAATATAGTTGTAAGTTAAGTTGTGCGTTTATTATTTATTATACGGAAAACAGAACAAACTAACCAAAAGTGTCCGCGGAACGTAAGCAGCGGGAGGCGAAACAAAATAAACTACAGTCAAAGAAAATAGAACGTACATGCGACCACGTAAATGTGAACCTCCGCTTATCTGTGGAACATCTACCATTACTGTTAAATATTTAAAACTATCAGCATAAAAAATAATACTAAAATATATGTGTAGACTTTTAGGTCCATCAATATTATTTCATGATTTATTTTCGTATTTTTTACTACTCTATAAGGAAAGGTAACTAGTGCTTATTTTTCCCTTCAAAGTTACAATTAAAATGAAGTTTGTAACATTTAATTATCTATCAATCATAATTTAGTTGATGACATAGTCTTAAGTATGAGGTAATGCCATTTGGCATTGGCCCGGCATATGCTGTTGCGTTTCGTGCGGTTTGTGAGTTTCCAGTGGCCGATTGGGGAGATAGGGAAAAGGAGTGCAATGCATCTGCATAACTTTTGGTTGTGCAGATATCTATGGGCGTAGGTACCTACTATAACGTGGGCGTCGAACGGGGGTGCGCAGGAGGTGCTACTTAATGCGCCTCCAGTAACGCCCCTGTGCTCGTGTCGGGTTCAGGATGGGAACCTGGGCCCAGTGTGACACGACGTCGCGGGGACTGCCTAAGCAGCCGGGCAGTCCCCCCTTAAGAGGAGTAGTCTGGCCTTCGCCGGGGCCAGCCTGTCGCTGAGGTGATCCTGTTGAATGCCTATCCGGGACCCTCAAAAAATGAAAGCGGCTGAAGGCACTCGCAGTGGTTTGAGTTTACGGGTAGGGCACTCCCAGGTGCGAGTCCCACATAGGGTCAGGATTTACCCGAGATCCTGACTACATGCGTAAAAAGCATTTCCCTGCGATAACAAAAAAAAAAAAAAAAAAGGTACCTACTATATGGCTCCGACTGCTCGGTTGCCTCCTTATGTCATAAAAAAAATTAAACCTGATAAAACTATAACTAATAAGATGCTCATTATGAAAAAATTCCCCTTTTGGTTTAATTTCTAATATTACACATATTGAATTGTTACAATTGTACATATTACAGTAATGCAAGATTTCCAAGTTATATTATTTATAACATGCTCATATGATCTTACGAAGCTAGTTTCTTTTAAACCTACAGTTTTCGCGTGACACGGGACAGAAAGCGACGTAAAGGAAAGCGTGACAGGAAAACGGAGAAAAAGGGTGGCGTCACCTCCGTAGCGTTCATACCTACCTCCAGAGAGTTTATACCTAAATATAAGCTTTTTGAAATAAGCTTCTGTTTTTAAAATAAGATAAATCTTTGTTATAATCTGAAATATATTATATGTATTGTATTAACAAGTGAAAAACGTAGCCATAACAACAATATTTTTGGCAATAAATATTATCTCCTAATGTTTATTGCCAAAAATATTGTTACCTTTTTTGGCAAACATCATGTACCTACGTATGATATGCTTGCCTTTGCGTGTGTGCTTCGATGGTATTACATCGAAGCACACCACTTTAGTACCCAGTAAATTGACCACCAAACAAAATATTGACTCATTCCAAAGTCATAAAAAAATGTGACGGCGTACAAAGTATACGTGTCAGAAACAGCAAACTATTTTTTTTTTCGGATGGATCTATGCTAACGGCCCGAAGGCCTAATGCTACATCGGGTTAGTGTGAGCCCATTTGGCTCACTTTTGGTCTGTAAAAGTGGGGGGTTGCCCTCGCCAACCGTGCAGTCTGCGACCACACGGCTTCCTGGCGTCGGGTTGGTCAAACTAATTTTTAAATCTCATTTATATTTATACTACTTCAAATGCTCTATCTCACTCTCTCTCGATCGGTCTCAGTTACTCTCACCCTCTTCTTGGACAAAAACCTTGCACATTTTTGTAACGTTACGACTTCAAAAAACAATTTATACTTTGAACGCTGAACCCTAAAAAAGTGCCAAGAAATATATAAATTTGTTTTTATATCATTTACAAAATATAAGTGGATAATTCCTAAGTTACTTTCTTATTCAAGAGACCTTTAAGAGCAAATAGAAATACACAAAGTATTAAAAGAGAAAGAAAACAAAAAGTAGCCGTGTCATAAATTGCGAGTGCTTCCGACTTTTTGCCTTATTACAAAGAAAGTTATCTATAAAACGAAGCTTCATTATACTGGGACAAATAAAATTACTGTTAATTGTACGTCATATCATTTAATTCTGATATATGAATATCAGAATCTATGTCAACCAAAAAAAAGTCAGCTGAAAGTTTTTTTTTGGTTGACATAGACAAAACTGACAAAAGATATTAAGTTAATTATACGTTTTGTTAGGATCTTAGGTCTTATTTGTGCCATGGAATAATGAAACCTTATACAAATGGCTAAAATACAAGAATTACATTTCAATTTTGACAATCAAAATGGCTAATTTATTGTCATGTTTACGAAGAGAGTCGGAATATCGTCACATTAAAATCAGTATTGTGTCACAATGCGTTACTGTGACGTAAATTTTGAATTTTCGGGGACCAATGTATGAATATTTCTTGTCACAGAAGGCCAAGAAAGGAACTTAACTACTAATTAGTCAGTTCAATTAATGACCATTAATTGAACGGTCATAAACAGAACAGGGTCATATAAATCCGGGAATTCCGTGTATCTGACGTAAGCTTAAGCAACGCTTGACACAAATCCCTGGCGGAAAGATTCCATTAAGAAAATCAAAAAAGGTCTGCTCAGTTCACGGCTCACGACTATTTTCATTTAGCAAAAACAAGCCATAAATTGTCATCTTAACGAGATTTCTGTTTTTGCAGTGTTCGCACCCCTTAGTGTTTGGTTACTAAACACTAGCAGTTGCTCCCAACATTTGCGCATTGAATATTATTCTACATAACGTTAAACATACGTACCTATACTTATTCAAGCTTTACTGAAAAGTTAACAGAGAAATCGCTTTAGAATCGGTTAAAATTCTGTTTATACTTTTTACTCATGCATAGGTATGTTAAATTTTTAAACCTTATTGTCGATGTTTTTAATTATTTTAATAATTGTAATATGTGACCCCATACATATTACGTTAATAACAGTAGCTTTGCCTTATAGCTCTTGTGTGTATTAAAGATCACCCGCTTTTAGTGTTAGAGTCTAACAGAATCACCTAATACATTTTACTATAGTTTAGGTGCATATGTATTTTCTGACAGAATCTATATTCTGAATCGCCTGCATAGATGCAGTGTTTTGGCACGCAAAACGGGCGCATGCGTGTCAAGACATCAGACGCTGCGCGCGAGTGCGTGCACCCGCTAGTAATTTATTGCTTTAGCGATGAGTTCGCTTTGTTTATAACATCTTTCATTCCTGGCCACGTAAAAAGCTCATGAATACGTTATTGGACTTGTTTGCATTTCTAATGAGAAATTTGTTGCAAAAACCTATCTACCTATGTTTATAAATCGAGTGATAATTCATTTTTATTATAATCCAAGTACAAATTGACTTCCAATCGGAGCTTTAATAATTAAACTAAGAATTCACTGCGGAATATCATAATTAAAGTGTCGTTTCGTAGTTCGGATACGCGTCACGTGATATCGTTGCCCAAATTATCCGGGCATCGTGTCATCTTGTCCCAATCCAATATGGCGCCATAAATCCTCGGAGGGGGAAGGTGGCAACGGTGGGGGCATGTCACTCAAACTTTCTCTGTACTCCGTCTTACGCTCTCCTTTTACGTAGGGGTGTGTGCTAAGTACAGACTGCATAATAACGCCCTTAGATATTTAAAATGATAATATTTGTTTAGAAAATTTGTAAATTAATACTTGGCAGGTAATCAAATATTGTTATTACTTATTTTTATTACTAGATGTACAAATTATACATAAAATTTTTAAATATTTATATAATCTATACTAATATTATGAAGCTAAAGAGTTTGTTTGTTTGAACGCGCCAATCTCAGGAACTATTGGTCCGATTTGAAAAATTATTTTAGTGTTAGATAGCCCATTTATCGAGGAAGACTATATAACATCACGCTGTGACTAACAGTAATTAAGTTGAGTAAGTTAACGATGGCGAAGCTGCGGGCAAAAGCTAGTCAGTAAATAAAATTATAGCACGCACAAACTCTAAATAATTATATTTAAGTAAGATAAATAATATTAATACGACTGGCAGGGGCGAAAACGTCTTGGGGTTTATTGAAAGAGATATTTACAATTTACAAATATACAAGAGGATGATATATATTAAAGATGAAATAAAGTTAAATAAAACAGTTATAATAGGAAATCAAAGGAGTAAAAGACTAAAATGATTCTCATTGTATATAAGACTTTGGAATGTGTATTCCATTTCGATTCTTTAATTCTTCTATTTCAATTATTACGAATAATAAATAAAGATGTATTAATAATCCCATCGTTAACCTAGCCCTGTGGAACATTATTTCAAACCCCTAAACTAGCCGTGTAAAGTATTTAAATATTTTGATATTATTTTTGATTATGAAGTATTGAAATTGTTTTTTAATTTAAATTATTAATGACGCTGCTATCACTACAGGACACGGTGGTGCGTTTCAAGGAATACTCACGGTTCGAGCGGCGGCATGAGTAATCTCTTTTGTTTTTCTAAGAACATTGGACCGGCCTCCTCCGCTCTCGATTAACGCCTTTTTATAGACTGCTGCAAATATATACATATAAATTCTTTGAAACGGATATTCTTCATATATTTAGTTATGATTTGTTCATCACGTCGTAAATAATAAGGAAAGTGGTGGGGGATCGGCTATCTTGGCGTTGATTAAAAGCTTACATCTTGCAGTTGATCGGATCTTACAAGGCTGATAGTGATGGTGATGATGATAACACATTGTATAATAATTGTATATATATATTACTTATACCGGGTGTATTTGGAACACTTGCAAAAACGAAGAGGTATGATAGTGTTGGCATAGCCTGACATGATGCAAGTGAAAAAAAAGCGTTTCTTTTTTTTTGGTTGCCTTTTTTTTGTATAATCTGGTTTAGTGAAGATAATGTTACAGAAATTTGATGCTTTAAAATAATCGTTTAAAAAAACTGCAATGTAATTGGTTTATGGTTCACGCCGGCCAAGGACTGCATCAGCTGACAGAGTTCGCGTGTATACATACATTGCGGGTTTGCAAAATACATAAGTCCTAAAATTTTCTTAAAAAAAACGTTTCTAAGATAAATGGCTATATGAATTATATAGTATATAAATAATATGTTATTAGGGTTAAATCTTTGCAAGCGTTCAAAATACGACCGGTATAAATGCATAAAAATTATGTGATAGCCTTCGTTACAGTATGATAATAATCAAAAACATTTGTAAAATCGAACGAACCATAAACTTATTTGGTAAGGTTACACAAATTTTACGAGCAAAGATTAGTAAAACTTTTAGTAGTATTGTTATTAAAATATATGCCTTATTCAACTCAAATAAAGTTTCTTTTAGTTGTAATCTAACTATCCGCTTTTATAGGTTTCATTTTTTTCATTGAGGTATCGTAAAACTAACCTGGCGAGACTAAGCGTTGACCACAGGCAAATTGAATCAACCACTATTATGTTGTATTTATATCATATCAAATAAACGTAAAGTTTATCATTATCCTTAATACAAAAAGTGCACAGGATTATATTTATAAGAGTTTTAAAAGTCAAAATTGAGTAGTTTAACATTCAAAACTATCGACAACGAGATATTCACTATTTTGAATTTTTGTTTTTCAAAGCTCCAGCTTTCGGCATTATATGCGACATGATTTTACTTAGAATTTTGGTTAATTAATTATTTATCAAAGTCTTATTTTATAGAAAGGAAAACTAGCAAATGAGCAAGCCTTTTGCCCCGTAGTCTTCTTCGAGCCCCGCAAGGGGCTCGGAGGATGCTGAATCGGGGCTTATGGGCCCCCTGTCAGCGGCGTCGATCGCACCCCATCAATATGGGGTGGTCCTTGGGACGGCCATAAGTGGCCTATGTGCTGAGCTGCATCTACTAGCGGACGCTTCGCAAACTCCGCCAGGTGGCACCCAGGCGGTCAGCCCCTACCGGGTAAATTCACCGAGGTGAAAGCCCAGCAGGGAGCGACCAGCGACACGGGGCGCTTCCCGGCAGAGATGTCTTGCAACGCCCGCCAGCTGATGCGGTGCGGTGGTGAAGTGAAGATGAAGTGGGGTGAGGTGGAATGAGATGAGCTTCTTGGCTGATGGTATTTTCTGATCTTATTTTGATTTTGATGTGTTCATAGCAGACTTCGGTT
Source organism: Helleia helle (assembly GCA_963853865.1). NCBI lineage: Eukaryota > Metazoa > Arthropoda > Insecta > Lepidoptera > Lycaenidae > Helleia > Helleia helle. Next base: position 13,836,604 of record OY971416.1, on the reverse strand, counting down.
TCCTTTTCAGGGCCCGGACAGGAGAAGGCAAGTTGGAGAGAAGGAAGCAGGTTAGTTTTAGGGAAGGAGAATAGACAGAAGGAGCGTTTTATTTGATGATGGCCGAAGCCGATTTGGGATTGGCTGAGACAAACAAACGAACAGAAGAGAAAGAAGCTCCGCTTACAGCAACACGACACGGCGTGGGCGAGCTAGAGCAACAAATAAAAGATTACCATATAAAAATACAAAAATACAAGAAAGAGGGAGTTTATTGGCCTTACAGGCCGATTTGGGGAATGACGAGACAAACGAACGAAAACACAGGACGACGACGACAAGTAACCAGCAAATAGCTAATAAACGAGGCGAGCGAGGCGCTGCGGTTCCGAAGCTGGGGGGATAGCGGCGCTGCACGTCGCCGATGTCCGCCGGTGGTAGTCTCGCGGCGGCGACAAGGGCATACTGCAGCATAGAGGAAGGTAGCGGATGCACAGAGATATTGGCGATGAAGAATGGATGAAAGAAAATGAATGAAGGTGAGCAGTGACAGAGACAAAACACTGAAACAGACACATAACATATGGGTTAGGAAAGTACAGAGCAGTTATAAATTATGCAAATGTGATGTCCGGGAAGTCAGAGCGGGTACGCAGCAAGTATGAGAGAAGAACATACTTACTACGCACCGCTTGTAGGGGGCGCTGGAGGCGCAGGAGGCAGTACGAGGTTCCGGGGGTAGGCCCGGCGGTCCGGTGGTCGGGAGTGCCAAGGGGCGAGGTCTGCCAGGAAGTCGAACCCCGACGTATCTGCCCTCTCGAACAACTTGGTCGCTAGTCGGGATATGAAGGCGTCGAGACTCTCCATCTCCAGATCACGTCGGATGGTCTCGTTCCTCACGTACCTGGGGGCGCCGGTGATACTCCGCAGTGCCAGGTGTTGGCGGGCCCGCAGGGGCTTCTTGGCGTACGCCGCAAGAAGGTGGTACCATGCCGGCGCCGCGTATGTGAGGCGCGAGCGAATATAGATTTTGTATACCCCTAGGCAAGCCTTTTGGCGACCATTGACTCCCATATATACATCCGCACAACCAGAGATTATGCAGAGGTGTTACCCTCCTTTTCCCTATCCCCCCCAACGGCCAACCTGAAACTCACAAATCGCACGAAACGCGACAGCATAGCTGTCACTTGACGCCGATGTTATTTGAGCGTGAGGTACTACCCCGGTCGTGCCGGAAATATATGTATAATTATTAATCTGTATATAATTGATCATTAACTGTATATATTAAGTAAAGTAAAACATTAACGCAATTTCCTCTTATTTCCAACGTAGTCGAGCAGTAATAATCTTGTTACCACTAGTGACCACACACTGCGAAATACCTATTGGTTTTCAATATTGTGGGCATCCATCACGCCGTCTTACCTCACCAGGGGGCGTTTATATTAGACAACCTTCGTCAGACGAAGCTGGTAATACCTAGATTAGATGTATACAGAAGTAACATCGGAACAGGTTCGTCGAAAAATTATTTACGACGTAAGCTTGATCCAGTTTGAATGACCTTTCTTAAATGATTGAATATTTGACAACGACAATTTTGTTAATGTTTTATTGGCATTTTAATGTCGCAAACATTAATTGTATATTCATGTATGGGAACATAATTATGTCATGTATACTTCTGCATTCCTCAAAACCAAAGGTGTATTTGGGAATTCAATTTAAATTCACCAATTATAGGTTAATAACGAATTCTACATGAATAGTAATGGATTTTTAAAATAACTCCAAAGGTATGTGCAAAGTTTAAAAACAGCAAAATTATAAGTAAGTAAATTCTTCAAAAGCTTCAAATGTAAATTGCTACCAGATATTCTAATTTACATAGACCTTAAAAAGTATTTTTTTGTTAGTATAGGTAATTAATTATACATAGTAACAAAGTATGTTTGTATGTTATAAGATAGAATACTCAAAAACGTTGATATTGCTAACATTTACCGCAGCTTTGTCCCGGTGATTTTACGTTTTAGTCACACCGATTCAATGAACACTAATCTAATTAATCACCCTTAAAACCACATTCCAAAATCTATTTGAAATTTTTTATATAAATATAATTTAAAATATGTAATGGATAGACGATAGGACTGAATATCCAATCAAACATTTTTTTAATGCTAGTTGGATAGGCAAACTGGCAGACGTACCACCTGATGTTAAGTGGTCGACGTCGCCCATGAACATACCATAGCCCATTTATGTGTTGGCTATCCTGAGACATAAGATGTTAAGTCTCGATGCCAGACGCCAGTAATTACACTGCCTATCTTGCTCTTCTCTCCGAAACACAGCAAAGCTGTTTAACAGGAGAAACAAAGATGGTGGTGTGGTACACATGCACCTGGGAGCGCGGCAAAGCGCATTGCTCCCACCGGATTTTATTTAGAATATGTAAAATTCTCCTATGCAATTTCAGTCTGTCTCTTGGGATTATGAGTCATTTCTGGGTTAGTTGTTTAGAGAGTATAACGTGAGAACTAATTCACTTTTTTTAAGCTATATAATATATTTTCTTTAAACATTATTATAATTGATATTAAAAAAAAGTTTTCGATTAAACAAAACCAAATGTGGCATGTATTTGAAGTCCTTTAACGTTAAATTGATAGACAAGTCTTGAACTTTTTGAATAAACCTTTAGTTATAGCAAAATACAAATGCCTTTAATAACATTATAAGTTATTAAAAAAGTGAAGTGAAAAAAGTGATATGATGAAAAGTTTAATATTGCGGTTTTTTATGTACCTGTTTTTTTATGTTAATTTACATAACAATCAATATTTGAGGGATGTAAGTTTTATGGTGGTACCATAAAAATATTAGCAATAAAGCAATGAAATGACTGCGGTTCGGTTATGGTGTCATAAATAATGTTGAATTCCAATTAAATAGCTCGAATTATTGTATAATTATACAACAAGTCGGTCATAATTGCTCGTTATGTGTATTGTTTTACCTATGGGTAAAAATGTAAAATTAGAATGCGTGAAGAAATTTTTTTTGACTCAAAACTGGCCGGATTATTTTTTCACAAAACTCGACTTTATTGGTGTGCAGTACGAGTGTACCGTCCGCACAACATTTGACATCTAAATTATTTGTCTCATGTATTCCCACTGTGTTTACAAGTATTACAATCGTAGGGTCAGTTTTTTTAATAATTTAAAATAATGAGTTTCTTCGCCTAATACGTTTTGTTTGGACATTTTGCGTAATGTTTCAACCATAATATGAAACAGATGCTTGACAATAGTTTTAATGAGTTGGAAAAAAAGTTTTGTTTCACTTCAATTTCACAAAACGTTTTCTCGAGATGACTGGACACTCATTATTTTATTTTTTTACGGTTTTGTTTCACATTTGGATAATAATATGGACATTATAGTTTAGTATACGTTGTTATTAATTTTGTATTTTTAATTTAATAATAAAATAAGATTCAGTGTATTCAGACACAGAATAATAAATTAAGTACTTAAATATTAAAATTGATGTATGTTAAAAATTATGTTATGCGTTGGTCGGCCAATAACCAGGTGGGAAGACGATCTCCGTGTGGTGGCCGGTCCGAGTAGGATGCGAGTGGCAAGGAACCGGCCGTCTTGGCGTTCATTGAGGGAGGCCTATGTTCAGCAGTGGACGGATAGGGGCTGATGATAATGAGGATTATGATGATGTTAAAAAAATGCAATTAATCAAAGGAGTTTTTTTAACACCACTATTAAGTATGTGGTTGTGTTTTTACTAATTATTTACAATCCGTTATAAAATAATTTACGACGTCGTAAAAATATGACGAACGTCGAACGAGAGATTACGGCCGGAGAGGATCACTCTGTGGGACATTTATGGCCTCATTTGGTCAATTAAAGGGGACTTCCTTGAATCAATCCCGTCCATTGTACAACGACCTGCGCTCCTATATTCGATGCTTTAGAATTACATGCACGCGAGAGGTCTCTCTAATTGTTCACTTTTTTAAGGTTAGAGCCCGCAACATTTTGTTCCGTTAAAATTGAATTTAAAAAAGGCGACAACAATATTAAGACATCATAAATTTTATGACCGCTCGGAAGACGTGAGAATTCTCTGAACCAAGGAGCACTGTTTTGAAAACAGTAATTATGATTAAACCATACACGTGTTCATCGTCGCATTTTTATTTTTATATAATTTCGGTAGAGGACACATTTTTGTAGTCTGAAGGCGAGGAGTGGCGGAGTTATAGAAAAAAGATCTAATATCTCAAATGTCAAAATGTGACATTGAGTGATTTGTAGCTAAGCTCCGCCTGTCCCGTGTTTCAAACATCAGCGCTCGGGGCAGACAGCTGAGCAGTGAGCTTTGCAAGGGCGCAAGCGAGTTGCATACCCCCGTCACGCTCTCACTCATTGTAAAATGCTATTTCTGTCTCATACATAGGCTAAGAGTGTCCTATTCTATAAACAGTACCTATGACATATAATACTTACCTGAGAGCTTTTGTGAAGTTCAACGCTTTTTACCGTCGCAGTTGGTATTGAAATAGAATTTTGCCGAGGTCAATTCACAAAATTTATACTTTTACATACGTTACAAAATATGAAGTTAATGTTAATGTTTTGGTTTATAAAATTTTATCATATCATTAAATGACCACTAACCGGTGTATTGTTGACATCCAAATAATGATTTAGTACCTGAAACAATAATTAATATAAAATTAAATATTTATATAATATTAAAACTAACGAGGCAAGAACACAAAGCTTGCACCTATATGTACATTGTACGTTTTATAAACATGCTTGAAATGTATTTACAAGTACATATATACAAGACATAAGTACGATATAAGACAGCTTCTACATCTGGTTTTAATGAATGGGTCACTGATATTTTTGACTGTCCTTATTAAATTGAACACTTGAGACTATCTGAATCCTTGTTACTAATTTCGTAGAGTTCAGCTCCCAGTTATTTGTCTGGATATATAGATTGAAACAAAAATACCAATGGCAAAGTTAAAAGTACTTATTTCAACAAATGAATAATAAAAATATTGAAGGGAACAAAAAAAAACGCGACTTTACTTTGGTTTCTGCAATTAAGTGTTACAATATAAACATAAGCTGTTAAAGTGAAAACAATTACGAATTGTGGTTCTGTAATGAGTGAATTTCTTAAACCTGCTAATTACATGTGTACCAACTTTCTTTATAAGTGCTTTCTAAAGCTATTATCTATTGTAAGATTTAACGGTTATATTGTACATCGCTGATATGTTGAGAAAATGATGAATTAATGACAAAATGCAAACTATTAAAGAGATTCAACAATTTTAAGAAGAAATTGTGTAAATTCTTTTGCTTCCAGCGAGCGTGTGCAAGTGAAAACTACTTTGAGTTTTATGTAGTGAACGCGTTCTGTAGGCCTGTGAGTAACATTATGTTTTAAAACTGTTTTTTTTTCACTGAAAAAGACAATACAATTATTGGATCCAAATATTACACGTTTATAAGTTACGCATAGTTTTGTAGCTTGTAAGTTTTTATTATCATAATATGTATTATAGTAATTATTATAATTTAAATTTAATTAATTTAATGATAAGGGGCGCTTGGACTAACTGTCGAGTAGCACTTTACGGGGTCACCGGTTTGAATCCTACCAAGGGCAGACCTCGGTATTTTAATATCTGTAGCGGGGTTATGAATGCGGTACTTATATACTTTTTCAACATCAAGTTCTTACGAGCTTACAAGAACCTACCGATATCTAATCAAAAGTGGTATTTTTTATATATATATTTCAATCATGTCAGCAACAATAATTATAATAATAAATATGTCTAATTAGGAATATTAGCGTTAGATTATCATTTTACATTATATAAACTATCATATATGTATAGTATCGATATTTTGTCAAATAATCGATTGACATTTTGACAAAAGTATAAGGAGCTCGTTTTATATGAGTCATATTTATCAGAAGAACCGATGTTTCGTCAAATAATCGATTGAAATAGGTATAAGAAAAAACTCGTATAAGAACGTTTGATATGAGTCCCGTTCAAGGAGTTAGCATATCGTAGTAGAAACGGTTCCTGTTTGCTATGCAGGGCGCGCCTCGCTCTGATTTTTGCTCCATGTCGAGTGTCGACACAGCTCGAAATGTATTAGTGGATTTGACGCCTACAAAATGAGACCCAGCCATTCTGTTTGTGACAGGAATTTACTATCACGATATATTCTATAGTGCTATTTATATTAATATATCAATAGGCTATAAAGGTGGGCTAAATTTGAAAGAAACTAAAAAATCTTTTTTTAGTATTTTCACAAATATAATATACTAACAGACCCGACAGATATCCTGTACAAAATATTTTTATTTGAATTGTGAATCTAAATCGTGAATCCAATTAAAACACACAAAAAGGTCCAACCGTTTAGGAGTTCAGTGACATACACATGCCCAGAAGAATCATATTACATACCTATTCATATCATATATCTAGTTCCTACCTACATTATTTTGTTATTTATAACTGGTAAGGCTTAGTCACAATGAAAGCGCTCTAAGATACATGCGCTCATTTTTGCATTAGGTATACAATCTTTTCTCTACTTTCTACTATAAAAACATTGATATATCCTCAGGATGTATTATACTTAGGAACCTGCTCTAGTTCATAACAAAGCCGACAAAGAAAACCGTATTAAAATCCGTTAAGTCGTTTAGAAATCGATGCACAAACAGACCAACACAAAAAGCGACTTTCATTTATATTTAGTAGAAATAAAGATATAGATGGATAACGTCTATAATACCTGACCTTCTGTTAGAAATATCTTAATCATATTTAACCCTTGGTTAAAAAGATAAATAAATGATTTAATCTGTCCTTTTGTTTCTTTATGAATTTGATGAATTTATAAGTTGCGATGTATTTTATTATATTAGATGTAAAGATTATCTCCCGACCTAAGAATGTCAATTTGATGGCCTTTTCCTAGCATAGGTCAATATTCTAGGTATGATGTCATGACTGGTTTTCGTCCTTAGGATTTCTTTAGACAAAGTCATGATATGTTGCTTCCAGTCTAATAGTTAACTATTATTGATATTTTTAAAATTCTTTTTGTATTTTGTATAGGTATACTATTTATTTCCCAAATAACCATAAAAAATGTGAATTAAATAAATATTAATTTTCTCAGAATAGTTCTAAGTTGTGCATTTGTGTGCTTGTTCTTCTTTTACTCATATATCGTTGGGATTTTTTGCATGAAACATATTGAGGGTCGGAAAGTAGCACACTTAGCACTTTAGTTCCAGGAAGTACCTTAGAGAAATACATTCTCACGGAAAAAGAAAAAATATTGGATATAGATTACATAGCTTACAAAACGTCATCTAATTTTTTTCCTCTTAAATGCTAAAAGGAGCTGTTTCGGTAAAGAAATATATTTTTATATAAAAAACTAAAAACCGTAATACTTATTAAAATAAAAAAAAATGAGTTCCTGTTTCTTAACACCAGTAATAAAATCGATTTTAATATTTAACTTAGCATTTTTGTCCTTAGTTCATAAGAAAATAACTGTGTTCGTAACCACCTGCCTGCTAATAACATATAACCACCCACAAACGGAGATGGGAAGTAGGCGGTAAACTGGCTTATCTCGTTGTTCGATCAATATCAGCCTCCAAGATATTTGAAACTGACTCATTAAATTAGCAAGTCTAATCTATGTGGTATAATTATGAGTTTTATATGTATGCAAAATATACATCTTAATTTACAACTCCGAAAACATGAGGTTGATAGTGATGATGAAATAAAAGTATGTATTAAAATAAAAAAAGAATGTATTTAAATAAAAGTTCATCTATAGTGTGACGAAAAACAGTAGCAGTAGGAACTTTTTCGTTCGTGCCCTAATGCGATGTTATCGGTATGAGGGCGAAGGGCCCTGCCGGCGCGCTTTGCCACTTTAAGCGATGCTATTTATGTCCCAGTTTACTCTCAGGCGACAGATTGGATGGACTAAGCATCTGTCTCATATACTTTTTATGTAACCAATTTGGTACATACAGCTACCATTCAATTTGACTAATGATAGCAATTTTAATAAGTATATACTGTACCATTAGCGGTAGATAAAGTAGATTTTGATAAAATATGGCAACTTTTAATAGGAACGCAGATTAGCAAATGTGTTTTAAAAATATAATGAAATATTCGCTCTATTTCTTAAATTATTGAAGTCAAATGATGAATCGATACAATTTCTTCTCTACCTATTCGTTATTGAATAACCAGTTTTTTAAACGACCAATTAGTAATCCACACCGTAGGTTTTAGTGAAAGTAAAAGGTGCATTAAGGGAATATAAATACATCATCATAAACGTCGAGATCACTATAAAACGTCCACGTAGATGTTGAATAAGATACATAACAATTTAAAATAGTCGGCGTGCCCTAATACAAGAATTTCTGTGTTTCTGGTCACGCGACGTATTCCGTGTCTGGTAACGAAGATGCGCTAGATAGGAACTTACGTTTGCTTAATTGGAACCTATAAATATAGATTGAATCGGTTTACACGCTCGCTACTTTTGGAAGTGGAAGAGAGGCAACGTTTGATAGCTAGATACTCTTTGTTTAAACTATAATGATGAAAGTATAATCCATTAGTCCGTATGTTTTATATGTGACATATATTTTATGATATAAGTAAAAGGTACTATTTTTTTTTATTAGCAACAGTATAGTTGCAAATAAATCGGTTATGCTCCAGATTGGACTGCTATGTTAAAATGGCAGATAAAAATTAAATTAATCTATACATTTCACTAATAGGTATGCTTTTAACTGACTTCTACAGAAACCTCCTTCGATTCACAACTCGCATGTTTGTATGTTTTTCATGTTTGTTCGGGCATAACTATATTTTTATGAATGATTTTGATTTTTTTAATAAAATACAATCGCAAATAAATTGCAACCAAAATTAAAATAAGAAAAAATAAGAAATCAAGACATCGGTAAAAATAAGGAAAAAAATAAGATTTTTGACGAAAAAACACGTAAAGCCTTCCCACGGTTCACTAACGAAGTTTCCGGATAGCGGACGTCCGTGTACCGCTATACGAAAATGTAAAAGGCATATCCGCAGGCCGTTGCTAGGCCGCTATATAAAATATAATAAAAATTAATGCAAATTTACGTCATGTGTATATTAATTGAATTAATTATAAATAAGAATAAAATTTAAAAACTCAATTTAATAGAAACAGTCGAGATATGTTTTTTTTTAGTTTTTATTGTAAGTATTAAAAATTCAATTGATCAATATCTATTGTAAAAATTAGACGATATAAAAATGTATGCCTCATTTGGTTGAATCCTACACATTTTCATTCGTCATTTATTAAAATATATGATTTGAAACGTGTAATGTAGTATGGAAAACACTTGTATCCATACTACATAGTAAAATTACTTTGAAAATTTTTATAACTCTGAGTTCAAAGCCCGAAGTCATGATCCGACTGCACTTACAATGTACATACAGAAGTTTTTATATAGTTAATGCGGCAATGTATGCAGGATATCTGAGTTCTGTACAAAAGTCTCACGCGCTAACACTTTCACAAATGTTTTGTGTTACGTTATACGTATAATAAGATTTATTTTACACGGCTTTATTTTAAACGTGTCAGAGACGAAATAAATAAGTGACACATTCTTGTGAATTGGGTGGGAAATGTATAATAAATTACTATCAAATATTATATTTTGTGAAACATTGTAAAGGCCAACGAAAAATAAACATACGTCTTTTTATCTAATATTTTAACATGTACCTACTCACAAGCCTTAAATAGAACGAAACGTTGAATGTTAATTTATAGAGGATATGAAAACCAGTTTTATTTCTCAATTTTTACATTTATATTTTGACCTCGATAACGGTTTCTGACCTTGTATACATTATAACTAGGAAATTTAAAAACTTTGATTTTAGACCAGAGTGACGTAAATAAGGACAGGATACCAATATTTTGTTAAATATAAATTATTATACTCATCATCATCAGCAACATTTATCCGTCTACTGAACATAGGCCTCCTTCAATCAATGTCAAGACGACCGATCGCTTGCCACTCGCATCCAACACTGCTCGTCGTATAGATTATTATAATACAACGTCAATTTTTAAAAAATTTAAATACTTAAATCAATAAAACTGCACTTTTATTAATGTGTGATTTCTTGTACATCGTTAATATTCAACATTTGACTAATTAGACAAACATCAATGAATAATAAATCATGTCAATCAAATTTTATCGACATTTAGATCACAAAATTTTTATTACCTTTAATTTGGAGTAATTATATCGAATACCATAAAGTAGTTTCGTAAAATATATTTTAATTAAACAAGTAGGTACTAATTAAAATTAGTTTCCAGTACAAGAAACTAATTCAATACAATACATATGTAAAAAACTAACCCAACCGTTCACAGGGATAGAAGTGAAAACAAAACAATTAAATTCAAATACCTATAATACAGGCTGTACAAGATTATGACAACCTATACAATTTAAACAGCGAACAAAATGACCGCATGACATTGACATTTAAGTGTGTTTGACGATTGGTTATGTAAATAAATATTGCTCTTATATAAATAAATCAAACGTCATATAAACGTCAACTAGCGTCTCCTATAGGTGGTAACGGTGTCGCGAATCCAGAGATTTTATCTCATCTAAAAATTTGCCTACCGCGCCTAAAGAAGTTTTTACTTCAAAAATTCTACATTTTAACGTTAACATTTATGTTACTTCAATAATATTTTTTTGTGTTTGGTGTTGACATTCAAATAAGAAAATTTCATTTTGCTCCTTTTATGAGCTATGTAGATAACATCACAATCATCCACTATTTACTAGACTCTGATGGATATTCTACCATTAATCAAAAGCGTATGACGGTATACTCTGCACTGTTCTAATTAATTTAAAATATCAGATTTTTCTATAAAGGATACATAGCAACTAAAGCTTTTGAAACTTTAGTTGCGTTATCAGATTTTTATTTTACTAAAGTTTTTGAAACTATATTTTATTTTCAAATCAATCATTTAATTAATTAAAGATACCGCTCAGTTTGCAATAATTATCACTGAGAGTACTTGTAATTAAAACAAATTACCATATCTCGTGTGTGTTTAATGTTTTTATTTACAAATAGTAAGATTAATGAGTACAATCAATTAAATATTGTAACACCTTCATGTGCTAATAGTTCATCATTTTGATTTTAGTTAGCGATAAAAATTAAAATTAAAAAAATACTTCTATAAAAGGGATGAACATAAACAATAAAACTGCCTTACGTACCGAGTCAAGTATACACATACCTACCAAATATACCAAGTATACACATACATACCAAAAATTCTATAATGCAGTTCTCTTCAAAGAAAGTATCATCCACAATTTTTTGGAACGTCGTTCTCATTTCGGTATCGGTATAATATGATGGCTAAGCATTTTTTGTACAAGGTGATTACCGTCAAATCACAGTACCTATTATAATTTTCTATATGGTTATTTTTTTTAATATTAGCATAAATGTATGATTGTATTTATCCGTATCCGTATTAGATGCGAGGGATCGGTCGTCTTTTTTTGTTTTTTTTTTTATAGCATAGCAGGGCAAACAAGCAGTCGAAGCCTTTTGGCAACTATCGACGCCCATACAGATCCGCACAACCAGAGATTACGTAGATGTGTTTCCATCCACTTCCAAACTCACAAATCGTATTATGTGGCGCCGTCTTGGCGTTCATTAAGGAAGGCCTATGTTCAGGAGCTAGAAGGTACCCTTATCGGGTATTCGGGGTGTCTTAAGCGGAGGAGCGGAGGAAGCCAGCCCCCTGACTCTAGAAGGAGAGTGCCTGCAGCGATCATAGTTCCTGCACCAGACCAGCACGACGAGGAGAACATCGCTGGGTTTTAGTGAGTAGAGCTGCGTCCACCTTACCATTTTTCGGGCGCAGCAGGTCCCAGATACCAACTTAGGAGTCCCCCTCCCCGCGGGATGCCTAAGGACATTTCTTGGTGGAAAAAAAACAGAGAAAGCCTATGTTTAGCAGTGGACGGATAGGGGGATATTCGTTTTTAAACGGAGGGTTAATGAATGCTACAGTAGGTACCCGCGTTCACCATGAAGTTGTTCTGTTCTACTTACATAAGTAAATTCGGCATCTTTAAGAAGTTCAAGACTAGCTGGTGTATAATATTGAATAATGTTTTGTTTCAGAGCAAATTATGATTCTGTTCGAGTCGTTAATTGGCGGGTTATGACAGTAGTTACACTCATCTAACAAGTATTTAAGTAGCAGTATACTAATCTTAATTGGCATATCGAGATTGAAAAGTTAATTATACGCTTTATGAGTGTACAGTGAGCAACAAAAATTTAGTTAATAGTAACTGTTTCAAAAACTTCTCGTTTTTCCCATCTGATATCAATCATTTTGTAATTATTTTAATGTATTCATAACTTCTCATAATTAACGTTATTTAATATAATCATCGCCATAATATATTTTGTGTTATTGTAAACCGTCGAGCACGAGTCGCTCTTCTATTTTTTTTTATTCCGAGAATATTTTTTTGAGCGAAATAGACTTTCAAAAAAATTGTAAATGCTTTAATTTACAAGAAGAATGTTAGTTACTAATACGATTTTTTTAGTAAACTTTCTTAAATGTTTGCGCTTTTACTTATCAAAGTACTTATTCGAATTACCTTTAATATCGGTGGCCCTTTGGGGAAGATAGGGAAAAGGAGGGCAACGCATTTGCATCACTTTTGGTTGTGCTATGGGCGTCGGTAGTCACCATAAGGCTCAGACTGCTCGATTCCCTCCTTATGACTTAAAATAAATATAAATTATAATACCACTTGCACTCTGTAGCAAATCTGTTAACGATAACTTAAAATTTTGCAGATGGTTTAGCAGTTACTAACTGTTACATCATCCAAGCTTTGGACAGAAGCGTTTCTATGCCGCTCCCACACTGTCAGAATATATTAAAATTATACATTCCTTTGACCCGACCGCATCGGAGGATAATATTTTTAAGTATACTTCAAAGAAAAAAAAATTACGAATATAAAGACGAATACCAAATAATTTTTGCCTAAGTCCTTTTTGTAAAATATTTAGAAGGTGCTTTGCAACGAGTCATCTACTCTCTTTAAAGGTCAATTAGCTACATTGATAGTACAATACTAAAAACAAATTTCATTAGTGAATAACTCTCACAACAAACTACTATCTTGTTTTTTTTAAATATTATTTTATTCGTTTCTTGTAGAATGACTATGTTTTTGTCATATTTATTATTCCGTTCCGTAGATTGATATAGTGGTATTAAATTAAAACGGCAACATTACTTACGAACTGAACACAATCACAGTAATTTTATAAGCAGTATCATTTATTTTACGCTCTAGATTTTCTGGTTTCTGTATCGCTGTATGATTATCGGCCTGCTTCTTTAACTTAAGTAACAGTGGTTACTCGTTATTTATGATATTCTTGATCCGCGCCGCCTAAGAAACTAAATGTTTTGTTGCGATAAACATCTTATCTTCGAATTGCTAGAGGTTTGAAGAATTTTTATCAGGTAGTTCATTAGTTAATTTATGAATGCAAGGTTTTAATTAATAGTTATGTTTTATGCGATGTAATTATTTTATTGTTTTTACCAAATAACATATTATGCATCATATCATTTTCCTTTATCTTTTACCACTAGCGTAATTGATAATCAGTCATGCATTTTTCCCATAAATTCTTATGGCAGAAAATTATAGTGGCTTGTGTTAGACCAGCCGAAAACTATTTTAATTTACGCTGACAGTATTAAAATATTATAAATGATTATATTTTATAAAAGCAAAGTATAATTTATGTTATGTTTTCACAAACTATAATAATTATATAACCCGGAAATTTCATCACATATAAAATCTTTTTTATGAATTCACCAACTGACATTCCCGTGTAATATTTTTCCCGCGTTCATATTCCCCCGATGCGAGCGTGCAATATCACTTTCATGTTTTTGCATCTCTCACTATACGCGTAAATGCAAAATGCCTGATTCTGGCGTCCACCAGTATTTTAATTACTCGTTTCGAGAATGATTTATTTAACATCCGTACGCAAATGGCACTTGCAATGTTGTGGCCGTAGTTTTGTGGATTATGAATAATTTAGAACACACGATTTTATTAGTAAATTATTACTTCAAGTATTTTGTAATATAATTTACAAAGTTTACAAGACACATTAACATTTTTGGAATATTCCAAGTACAAAAAGCGTGTGAAATAGATAACATTTAAGCTGTTTCAGAACAAATATGGAAGTTATAAACATATTAACCTAATTTAAAAGCGATTGCAATTAGGAAGTTTGATACAGTAAATATTGCCTAGGTAAATAAAAATCTGTCGTATCTATGACTGTTTTAAGTATAGAGAAATATAAGCAAACAGTGTTTTAGTCTTTGTTTTAAACCTTGATTTCATAATAATAATAAGTTGGGACAACTTACACACGGCCATCTGATCCCAAACTAGGCAAAGCCTGTTCTTATGGTAAACAGACAACTGGTAAATACTTTAATTATATTTAAATAATTATAAATTACACCCTGACACAGAACAGATGATATTCATCACACAAACATTTGTCCTAGGTAGGGATAGAACCAATGACCATTTGCTTTAGCAATCAGGGTCACTAACCACTACACCAACGAGCCCAGTCTATGTGTGATAAGATGCAGGAAACTGGTTGACTTTTTAATTTATAGGTTCATAAAATCAACGTACAACTGAAATTAATTAGATTTATTCAAATAAGAAAGTTATTGCTTCGTTTACGAGCTAAATACTTATAATTAGTAACTTAACTAATTCTTTGCTAAAATATATTTAATTAGACGTTATCTCATTTATATCTCTAATTGGTGATTACTGAACCATTATTGATTGTGACATAAAATGTCAACATACTTTATTCCGCTAATTAAGCGGTATTATATAGGTAAGAGTGGAGGCCACGTTTAGGTAGGCGAAGTGTTGGTCGGCCATTAACCAGATGGAAAGACGATCTCCGTGCGGTGGCCGGTCCGTGTTGGATGCGAGTGGCAAGGGATCGGTCGTCTTGGCGTTCATTGAGGGAGGCCTATGTTCAGGTGTCTTCTCCTGATAGTGGCTGATGATGATGATATAGGTGATTTATATGTATACATTATACAATCATTAGTTTTTACTTGAGGCACTATTCCTTTTTTATAAGTATAAAATATATTTAAAATATGACTAGTATTTTCGGAATGACATATAAAGTTACAATAAGTTTTATTAAACTCAAATTTTTTGACCGGCTTTTTAAACATTGAAAACATGATTTTAATGTAAATTAATATCTAACATTGCAAAAAAAGCTTATCATCTGTAATCAATGTTTTATTTGATTATTTTACACTATAATCACGTATGTTTTGCTTCGAATTATAAACTTTAATCATAACATATTCAAATTAATATCTTACATCTAATATAAATGTTTATTATCTTATTACATCATATTGGACCACCCCGG
Source organism: Helleia helle (assembly GCA_963853865.1). NCBI lineage: Eukaryota > Metazoa > Arthropoda > Insecta > Lepidoptera > Lycaenidae > Helleia > Helleia helle. The sequence goes on along the minus strand of OY971416.1, from coordinate 13,820,853 downwards.
CGATAACATCTACAAACGCTTTTATGTAACATAGAAAAGATACTTGCACAAGCATTTTGTACCTTTTAAATAGTTTCTAACAATATGCCGTTAGACCCACGCTAAAATTAGACCTGAACAATTCTTTGTTAACAATGACCAGATATGAATTATTGCCTTGTTGTTTCCATTTAAAAATGATGTGATTGTTTTAAACTAAAAGAACGGTTACTTTTTTATTCCCAATGTAATACTTTTTGCTTTTTAACGGAAACATGCGAGTTTTTAGAAATTTTTTAGTCGTGTATTTTGAAGACACTTAATTTTTTCGCACCGCAACAGGGGGTAATTCATTTGTTATAATTTTTTGAGTAAAATGAATGATAATAATGTTTTCTACAATATAAGATGTCGATCATCAAAGTCATAAATTTCTGTTTCAGCACCACTATTAGTTTTTACGGGTATTTAAATTACAGCTATTCAATAATATATTTGTATTATTTATTATAACCCCCTTATTAATATAATATATTGGAGGTGCCTGTCATTGTTATCATTGTTAGTTCTGGTGACTGCCTACTCTATGATCCACGGAGGATACAGAGAGATAGAGTACCTACTTGCAAAATATTTACATCTTCGTGTTCACTCGTTTAAGAGCTGTGGCATTATCGTCATATTATTTATTTATATTGGCGTCAAGTGACAGCTATGCTGTCGCGTTTCGTGCGGTTTTTGAGTTTCCGGTGGCCCATTGGGGGATAGACAAAAGGAGGGCAACGCATCTGCGTAACTATTGGTTGTGCAGATGTCTATGGGCGTCGGTAGTCACCATTCATTTTAGGTCGAACATTTTAATAGTATCGATCATAATTTATAATAGTAATAATTAGTGTTTGTATAATAGGTAGGTATGTAGGTATATGATGGTATGTAAATATTTTTTTATATTAGTTGGGTAGGAAAACTGGCAGACGTGCCACGTCGACGTCGCCCCAGAACATGAGACAAAAGATGTTAAGTTTCTGTGCCAGTAATTACACTGCCTGTCCTGCCCTTCTCTTCGAAACACAGCAAAGCTGTTTCACGGGAGAAACAAGTAAGATGGTGGAACTCATGCTGCCGGGAACGCGGCACAGCGCATCCCTCCCACCGGTGATACATGCAATACTTAATTTTTTCATGTGATAATGTTTGTTTCTTAAGGCGCTCCTTTGTTTCAACCTTAATGTATTCTTGAAGGATTTTCCTCTAAGTTTTCCTCGAGCGTTTCGTGGTAGGTATATATGACTATCAAGCATTTCTAATAAGTATCAATTGTTTCGTTTGTATTGTTATCTTAGCTGTTTTATTTTCTGGTCGCACAGAACATTCCCATGAGAGAGTCTGTCATACAACATTAAGCTGTAAAGTAGGTGATGTGTATGTGAGAATGTATTCTCAATTCTTAATTAAAGGAATTACCGATATTCCTCTCGTAAGCCTATAATAAGTGTGATTGTATGTAAAAACAACGTGTAAATGAAGTAACAAAGGTAAACATTAACAAAATATTAATCAAAGTTTGGCGCGAGCGTTCATCGCCTGTTACATACTGCTACGTTTCATTGCTTTTGTCAAAACAATCGCAGAGCGTTCGATTTACGATCGGCATTTGTGAGTTCTAAATTTACATTGTTAAGGGCGAGACAAACAATTTGCGGATTGCAAGCGGCGAAGTCTTGTCGCACTCTCTTACTACTGGCTGTGATTTAGGACTCTACTGTACATTTAAATCATATTATAATGCACTAACAAAGGTGTGTCTTACGCACTAGCAAATAATATAATTGGCGTTCTCGTGTAAGATATAGAAATACACGCTCGCGTTATAAGATATATGGTTTGTTTGGTTCCCGTAAGATTATTGTGTTCACGCCGTACCTTTGTTGTGTTTCTTTAAGATAACTAGTTCCTTGTTATTATACACTTACCTAAATTTAATTCCGTTAATCTACAAGCTGTATGAACAGAGCGATATCGACGAGGACTTAAACTACAATCACAATGAATTCATACAAAACTGACCCTGTATTTATTAGAAGATAATCTAAGAATGCTATAATGCTCGCTATATTACATTTGTACTTTTAAAAAACTAATTTCATCTCTCTACCGAAGATATACTTTGTACTAGAAAATGAAAAATATGATCTATCGAACTATCTATCACCGGTGATATACACTCGTCGATATAGTGGTCCAGGTAGGAGGAAGATTTGTCGAACTTATTCAGTTTCGTGCGGTATCGCGCGCGAGCTCAAAGCGCGAGCGTGTGGGGTCGCGCGGCGGGGCGAGCGTCGTACGGCATCGCGACGACTGGACGGGAGCGATCGGCGGTCGTCGGATAGCGCGGGCGACTGCTGGGCGGGCGGCGCGTTGGCCGCGCGCGGCGCACTGCCGCGCCGCCGCCGCGACGCCGCCTCCCCGACCACCCCTCACCCCAGCGACGCCTCATTAAAAATTCTTTCCAAACTTTCTTGAATACCATCCTATCATGATTTTAAAAGCGTTAAGCGGGAATAGCTGACTGTTTTTATCACAAAACACTTCCTGTTCTATCCGTTCTATATATGATGACAAAATAAAACACGACTAAGCATTTGGAGCGCCCAATGAACAACCGCCTTCAAATTTCTCGAAAACGTTATACATAGATCTGTGGGTACTTCTGGGAAATCTTTTTATAAATTATGACTCGATATCCGTTTAGCTTTTTGAAATTCTTTGAAAAGTTATTCCGTTTTTAGTTTAATATATATCAGGTATTAATATATCCATAACTAACAAACAATAACAATAGAAAAGGCTCTTAAGAACCTATACACACTTCAATATATCTGCGATCTGTTTAATTATTCCAATGGTTTTCCAACAAAGGACATAATATGTAAATTAATATTCAATACCTCATAGCCAACCTCCTACGGTGGGATCAGGACCCCTCAAATCGCCCCCGTCCCTAAAAGCGTGACGACCCACAAATATAATTTTGCCAAAACTTTCTCCTTGTTGCAAGTGCTACTGTTTTAGTGTGTGTTCTCTTGGATCATAGTTTTTGTACCTTAGGGTGAGCCTGTCCAGTTGATCGGTGATTTATTATTGTCAATCAAGTAAGCTATAAGAAAAATAGTGTAACATTTGAAGGTGTTTTATGAAGTTCAGCTGTTTTATATTAAAAGAGATATATATAAGGAAAGTTCGGTTTCTATAAGTCTAATTACATAATACGTGATTGTCTTGCATGATTGTTACTCGCCTGTATTTTTTGTTAGCATGATAATACAAACAAAATTAATTTAGTGCTATATCAAAATATTTTCTTGAATAAATTGGTCATTCAAAATCTTTAACAAAATTGTTTTTATTGATCATAAAAATACCTATACATACATTTTTACCTAGGATAAAATTATACTAAATATACACTATTTAATACATTATATAAACAATAACGTTTAAAACATTAATAAAAAAATATCTTAAGTCCAGTGTTTGTAGGCATTCACCTTACCATCCTTCGGACGCAGGGAGTCCCACATAGCCCCCGGACCTGATGGTATGTCTAAAAGTATTCCCCAGCGTAAAAAAAACAGTCATAGGGACTGCCGATAGAAACGAAAACTTATAACTTAGAATTATTAAATTTCAAATTTCAATGCCAAAAAAAGTCATAATGACGTCATAATTTCACATTAACGTTCCGTGACGATGACGCTCGCGTTATTGTTAATGTGTTTTGATTGTGTTTTTGATTGTGAGTGACATGATTTTTGTTTACCCAAAAAGTGCTTAACGCGCCAAAAGAAGTTTTCACTTCACGTTTTCAAGTCACAGGCTGATAATGATGATGATCTATAAAAACATGCTCATGCAAGATAAAAGATAAATAAAGATCGTTCGATCGGATTAATAGTCTTTAGACTCAATATATTTATTTATATAGGTATGCGATTATGAAATTTAAAATACATTTTCATATTCGCTCACTATAGAATCCCAAAATGGAATATCATAGTCAAACTTAAAGCGACTCTGCAAAACTGTCTACGGTTTGTTGCTCGCAAAATCGCGATCCTTTTTAATTTATTTCGTCCACAAAAAACATTTTGGTGTTTTATTTCCATTTCAACGGCGACTTGCGCTGTAGCGGGATCTCTATTTTTATTTATTCCGCTCTCAATTTTTTTCTCTTTTTCAATTTCGTCCGATCGACGGGACCCAGCGTAGATCTCATTTTAAATTGAATCAGTCTTTGCGTTCTTATGTATCAATAGCAACTATTGGTAGCATTCGACCTTTATGTTAAATATTTTATTAGGAAAATTAAATAAATTCTAAATGACCTGTGCGATTTGCACATCACTATAAAAACCTATTTCCAACAATAGTCCTGGCTATTGTATATGAAAATAAAATTATTAATTTTAATGAAGAATTGATGGGGTAATGGCGTTGCCACAAAAATAGGTTCGAAAAATATACGTACCTACATATTGTATAATATGATTTGTACAAATAAATAAACCCGTAGTTCGCAAGAAAGTGTTACGGGATGGAATTAGGACTGGTTCTATGACGGGATTCGAAACCGTGACTCCTCTGTGATTTTTACCGTCGTTAGAATTAATTAAAGCCTCTTCAGATAGTAACATGGTCAATATACAATAAAAATAATAGCAATTAAAAATAATAGATATAATTTACATACATTCTTAAATCAACAATGGTACTTAATTTTTGTAACTATACACATAATTTTCTATACGCAAGTTATAGCTATCATTATACACAGTTTACATACAATTATATAATCTACATTTCAACACCCCTTCGTTATTTCGGTCCGGAGGGGTGATTGATAACGACCTCCTTGCAGTGGCCGGTCCGACTTGAATACGAGGAACAGGGGAGCCGGGATCTGTCTTGGCGTTTAGAGAGTATGTCTTTAGTTCAAAAATACGAACATAATATAATAATAAGGATAAGTATTATACTTATGTGAAAAATTGAAATATATGTGATTTTGTTTATAATTGGCACACACCATTTTATGAGCCAGTAGACGCATCCTTATAATATAATAGAAATGTCATAAAGGTTGGGTAAGTCTAACTATATTTCATTGTGACTATTATGACGCATTTTGACGAATTGGTTTGAACGTCAGTAAAACGTTTATACTATTAATTAACTTTGCGAGATAAATTGATAAAATTCGATAAAATTTTCGACGTTTCTTGTGAAAAATCTACGATTAGTAAAACGTACATCTTCCGTTCGTGTGAGAAAACACTTACCCTATCATCAAACGCACACGGTTTTTACTTAATATTTGTATGTTTTTATCGTGTATCCATTGCAGTGCCGCGAAAACAGTCATTGATATTGACTGGGAGCCGATATCGCTAATGAATATGTATGCGGCAGGTGCACGGGCATGATTAAGTAGGTGCCACCAACGATTTTTGTACCAAACATCGATAGATAGCTTATCGATACTCGGCCTGTTTATATCGATATATCGGTTTTCGCAACTGTTTGTTCGGATTTCAAAAATGCCTGAATTCAAAGATTCTTTATTTGAAGAGATCCATAGCCTTTGAGAGTGAGGACTAGAAGTTAGAAGAGCATTTTTGCATTCAGTATGAAATAACTAAAAAATAGACAAGTGCGAGCCCGGCACACGCGGTAAGTGTAAAACCTCGAGCATGTAACCGGCATAGAGCGGTAATGTTGTGTTGTATAAAAACAAATTCCGCCAAATTTGTGCTGCGACGCTGCGCCGGTTATTCGCTCCGATTGGCCGGTTGATGGCCATTGATGGATGATTGGCCGATGGGACGTACATACAGATCACTGGTTGGTTGAATTGCTATCACATCAGTGACAAAACAATGTCTAGTTTCAGAATTTTATGGCTCACATTAATACTCTATCCGATTTAAATAAGTTCGATGGTGTAATTGTTTTTCAATGTATTTAAAACGTGCATTTTTTTTCAATAACTTATTATACCGTAAGACATAGTTTCTTGTCGAATTTTATCACTCTGTGGTAATGGGAAGTACCGTATAAGTTGTGGCTTAACAGACGAACTAACAGACAGACAATCAAGTAAGAAAGAAAGTCAAAAATATTATCTGAATGTACTATAATAGTATAAGTACTATACAATATACATACATATATACAACATTTCTCTGCATACAAACTTGCAGATAGCAAATTAGGATGGGAACATACTAAGAGGTTATAAATCTAGCGGATCATTCCCCTGTCGTCGGTACAATCGGCTCGTGCAATTAATTACAGACTTGCCTAATGTACCAGTCATAGGAAAAATATACCGAGTATATAAGACCTATATTTTTAAAAGCCTTGTCTTACTGACTAGAAAAGTAATACATTTTATTGTCAACACCAATCTTAATCATCTGATTGAATTTCCTCAATCATTGAATTACAGGAATAAATATTCATTAGGTACTCAAATTGTTTATAAATGTGTTCAGTAAAATAAAATCATTACATTTAATTATGGACATTGGAAGTGTAACAACTTGTAATAAGCTTTAATTATAATCACTTCATACATGCATATTGTAATAACATAATTATACATCTATTACATAAAATCTAATTAGTAGTGACATAATTATTATTATTATATATTGTCTTTTTAACATTAAATTAATTTATTGTTTGAAACCAGTCAAGTGTAAGAAGTTTACAATAATAATTAAAATTATGTTTTTTTGGGAAAAAAAAATATTCATCCAAACAGCTTAGTTTTTCCTCAAAAGTTTTGGTCAAAAGTATCACTATACGCAAACTTTTTTATACTTTTTATGATCCTACTTCATTATTTATGTTATTTAATATTATACTCTAAAGATATTTTATAATAAATTTTCGCTTTTACATCAACCGTTATATTATTTTTAATTGAATATTATACAAAGTACAGTGTATTTGTAGGTATGTGTAGATGACAGTATTTCATAGATATCAACGGCGCGGCGCGATCGGCTATATTTTACTCGCCGGAATTCCCTTTCATTGGATGACATCAAGCGTAAGCCACAGATAAATTCTGTGTTACTGATTTAATAAGTTGACAAACTAATTATAAATAAAAGCGGTAGTAGAGCTTAATTTTAGTTCCAAATTATTTTTATATCTCAAAAAGATTAGATAGAAGAAAAAAAACTTCTTTTTAGCGGTGATGAAAAAATACATCCACGACGTGTCACATAGTGTAATAATGGCGCGGTATTTCTCTTAAAAAGTGCGACTAATTCTGTACAAATACTTTTTGCAATGGGTGAAAGTCGCGTACATTAAGAAATCATTCAATTTGGAATCATTCAATGTGCATTTATTTGGTGTTTTGCTTCAAATACACCAACTTAAGATCTTTATAAAGGTAATCACAGTAAAGTGATATCGATTACATTAATTATCTGTTTCAGATGCCAATGGTGAGGAATTGACACAAAAATATTCATTAAGCCTTGGTTTGAGTGTACAGTAATTACATCGTGTTACATCCAACTTGGATACGAATAAAATGTATGTATTGTGGTTAAATGTATGGTCATACGAATTCAAATTTAATCTCATGTGTTATAAGAACAATGAAACTATTCTCGTATTTAAATAAAATAAAAATAAAAAAGATTTTGTTTTGAAATTAATTGGAAACCTCGTTATAAATATGTATGTTGCGCGTTTTGAATTTCTATATGTGATTCATATTTTTGAAGTGAAACTTCTTTGCGCGCATGAGGGTAAAATTTTTACGGGTAAAACTTCACGAAAATGCGCACAACGTTTTTGTCCAAAAAGAGAGAGAGAGAGTGATTAAGACTGATTGAGAGAGTGAGATAGAGCGAACTTCGCATCGCAAGTCTTGCCAATTTAAAGCTTTAGATTACTATAAATATAAACAAGATTTAAACATTAGTTTGCCAAAAAGTTTCACTTCTGTCATGTGTACTTTGTACGCACGCACTTTCTTATTATAATATAGGTATTTATTTATGTTAAAAAACAATAATCAAGCAAAGGATTTAGGACAATTTATTTACACTATTATAATATTATCAAGAATTAAATAATTCATCACTATGATTTGTCAAGAGGTAGTGCCAATCTGCTTTTCAGCCGAACTGGGCCGGCACGACCGGGGTGGTACCTCTCGCTCACATAACTTCGGTGTCAAGTGCTCGTTTGCCCCCTGATCACATAAAAAAACGTTCTAGAGTGGAGGCCGCGTTCAGGTAGACGAAGTATTGGTGGGCCATAATTAACCAGGTTGGAAGACGATTTCCGTGCGGTGGCCGGTCCATGTTGGATGCGAGCGGCAAAGGATCGGCCGTCTTGGCGTTGATTGAGGGAGGTCTATATTCAGCAGTGAACGAACAGAGGCTGATGATGATGATGATTACGTTATCTTTTTAGAGATTCCTCTAGAACAATTTATAGGTATTATAAAGACAAGAACCTAAATTATGGAGCAATTTCACTGATAATCTGATAAATAAATTTTTGTAGCATTTCGCTAACGGGTTTACTTGATTTGAATATCAACGAAATGATTCCCACGGTACACAATCTTTCGAGGAGACAACAAATATTCTAATCGTTTGTGTAGCGAAGAAGATTTGAAGCTTGTGCGGAACAACTAGAACGCAACAAGTCTAGGTAAACCATGCGTCCTCTATTCCGTAACACATTTGCATATATTATTATACATTACAAGAACCACTTTTTATAAAGCAAAATAATCTTATATTTTTTGCAAACTTCTCATTATGTGAACGTTGGGAAGAAACGCTCTTGGTTCATTAATAATTAATGATCTTATGATTTTAGCAACATTTTCTGTATATGTTTTTGTCATCATCATCATTAGCATTCATCCCTCTATCTACCGATCTAGGCCTCTATCAAAGTCCACCATGATTCAAGCCTTGTCGTGCCGGTGGGCTCAGTAGCCTAAGGTGAACCCAGCTCCTTGGGCTAAGCCAATTGAACCGAGGGAGCTGCTCTTTGTATCCCTCTTATAAAGAGAGGGGACAAAAGACTAGGGAGGAATATGGGGCGAGGATGGAAACCTCACGTGTAATCTCAAGTGCAATGGGCACTGCCCGACATTGGGAGGGGTTGTTCTGTGGTGCGGGACAACCCCTCTGTGGAGGTGGCGTCGGTCCTTTGGGGGACTGACTAGCCGTTGAAGGTGCCCTGTTGCTCAATAGATTCAGCGCATCTCACCAAATACGTCATTGGTGGAACTCGACGGGTTTTAGTGAATAGAGCTGCGTCCACCTTACCATCTTTCGGGCGTAACGAGTCCCACATACCCGCCTAGGGAGTCCTCACTCCCTCGCAGGATGCCTAATAGTATTTCCCGGTGCACAAGTAAAAAAGAAAAAAAAGAAAAAAACCCTCTATCAAAATAGAGAAATATTTGCGATAAACGGTTTCTCTCTCTAAACCTAGATTCAGATAAAATATTACATCTCTTCGTATATTATTATATTATATATATATTGGTATATTATTCGACTAATTAATATTAATATTAGTTTTAAATTTAATAATATGTCAACGCATGATACTTATTTTTGATTTTTGCTTCAGATTAAACACTTAAATAGATGGTGATTTATCGGCGGACGAAGTGCTATTTCCGTCGGACGACTTCGAAGAGATTTATACGAATTTGTAACAGGATCCAGGACAGAAGTTAAGGAAATTTTAATTGGATTATTTACTTATTCCAACTTTGTCAGTTTCATTGGGCTCAATGAAGATAACGATTTTTCTTAAAAAATCATTATTGCGCTTTTTACATAATCCCTTGAAGTTTATTGTAAGTACTGCTTTTGTCATCTAAAATGGAAGAAAACTATCCGAGTGAAGACAAGCACATACTATGGTCAGCTGTATTTTATATTTGCTAAAATGTCGTTACTAGTACCTACCTACACCTATATGCAATACATATTATGTTCAGATCTCAATCTGTTTTTTGTTCATTACTAGTACCTAAATTTACACACGTTACATTAACTAAGAAATTCTCAAGTAGTTACTGTTGCACTAATTAAGAAATTTTGAGGATTTGATTATAAAAAATACAATACTTAAAGCATTATACATAAGGATAGATTTCACAACTAAAACAATTAGCTCATTCGAGTGCTACATCGAAGCCATTTCTTTTCTATTATTTTTCGCTCTCTTGCACTTCTTACGGTCCGAAAGAAAAAGATTTACGCCCAAGTCTGGACCTTCCGACTGAATTTTATATAAACGGTAACATATTCTTAGTTGTTATTTTAATGTGCATGCTTAATTTGTTTAGTTTCATTTTATTTTATTTTTATTTATTCGGAAAACTTACAGCTTATTACAACAATATAATTTAACTAAAATATGTCCTTTTTTAAAGCTTTTAGTAGATATTAACTTAAATAGGTACCTATATCAGAGTCACAATTGAGTTCAATATAATATTATAATCATGCATTTAATTTTGAAGTGAAATTAATATGGGTGTGTAGGTACTACCTATTATCATCATCATCATCATCACCATCATCATCACCATCATAATCATCATAATCATCAGCCTCTATCCTCTATATCACTGCTGAACTCCCTGTCCCTCAATGAACGCCAAGACAACCTACCCCTTGCCACTTGCATCCAACATGGATACCTCTATATGAGCTAAAAACCTCTACTGTTATAATAAATTAAAAACTATTTTTTATTTGATCAGCAGATAACAAAACTACCGTTTTTAATTGCAATGATAAGAACAAAAGCGTATAAGATTTGTAATAATGTCATCCGGCTTTAACAGAAGTAACGGATATTTACGGTAATTTGATAAAAAACGAAAGGTTGAAGAACCACTAGGATTCCGCAATAAAGGTCGTTTTCAGGAAGATGGAATGTTGGTCGACCTTCCAATAGATGGCAGAATCTCGGTGTAATAGCTGGTTCAAGTAGGATTTAAGAAGGAATGTTCAATATTCTCCTAACACTGCGAAAAATATATTTCAATCCGATCTTTATTATTCAATTATCTCAATAGCTGATGGATAACACGACGGTTAACAGATTAATTTAGATAGAAAAGAGTATCAAATATGACATTTGTTACTATAGCTACAAACCTTTTAAACTCTGAAACTGTAATACAAAGCAGTGTCATTCTGAAAAAAAGAAAACAAAAAAAAACGTGGCAGTAATATAAAGCTTTCGACACCCTCCGACATTCACAAAATCCGACTTACAGCGTAAATCACGAAGTTTAGAAAAAAAATCAAAAAAGCTCACGTGAAAGTTCAAAAATATCATCCGTGAATGTAATTATGAGCGCGGGCACCCGCTGATTTCCGGCCTCATAGGTACCCTACTATTATCCTCTTTTTGTGGCAAAACTCGAATATAACGTGAGTATTTACTTAACTGATTGATCAAGACATACGAAAATATTACTTATCCTTTATTATTAGTATTATATAATATAAATACAAAGATACAGTAAAATAGTGAAAACCAACACTACGCATTACCGTCATCAAAGTCATATATATTTTTTATATACATACATTAATTGTTAAATAAAACATATCTTACGTACCTTCATTAAGTCTGAATCAAGAATGTCTGAATCAACATTATTTCTGCTTCTTACGTGTCGAAATTAAAAAAAAACGCGCGAATTTTGCATTATATTTCCTTAAGAAATAACTATAAAGTCTTGGCAAAATGCTCTTCTCATAGTAATATCTACTCGTAATAGATAGTAAAAGACACTATAATATAGATAGGTCATAAGTTAAGACATAAATACTGAAATCCGATAAAGTTGTTCTGATAAGTTGAGGTTACCGATAACATTATCGTCATAATCGTAAGGGTATCAATAGCATCGTCATCGTGACATGAATTATTTTAGCTCGTTCTTATAAAATAAGGATTATAAAATATACTTATTCCATATTGTTGTTATTACAAATTATGTTCTTTTAATAGGATAGATATAAGAATTATAACCTGCCCGTTGTAACATATATTTAACTACGTATATCCCTAAAATTGTATATAAAAGGAAAAGCTTTAATTAGAGCTAAGCAAGCAATACTAAGAGGAAGAAAGAAGAGAGAGAAAGAAAAACAGTGCTGTCACATTTTTCTTAAGTGTAACTTATAGCACTGTGTAGTGCTATGAGGGACGTATGATATGAAGAAATATGCTGTACCTATGGCACGTTTATTATAAACTAGCTGTTGCCTGCAGCTTCGCCCGCGTTACTCAACTCTTATAAGTCACAGCGTGATGTTATATAGCCTATAGCCTTCCTCGATAAATAAGCTGTATAACACTGAAAGAATTTTTCAAATCGGACCAGTAGTTCCTGAGATTAGCGCGTTCAAACAAACAAACAAACTCTTCTGCTTTATAATATTAGTATAGATTAACACATGAGGAAGAAACAAAATCTTCTGAACAGTCTCAATAAAACGCAAAACGAACTTAGGTTTCGAATGGCGTGAAGCATCGTAGCCTCTCTAGTCACTAGTGTAATGCCTCCTGCTCTCACGCCGTTTGCTCTCGCGCGCCCTTAGATCCAAGCGGCAAAATGGGGAACTACTACCGGGGTTGCCCGGTATAACATTAGAATAAACACACGCTGTAAGCCTTCTTAAATTCTAATATATTTGAATACGTATATAATAAAATAAGTAATACTTATTTTATATAGAAGTAATTTAGCATTAATGGCCATTGAGGTAAGTAAACAGCGCTCTTATATCCTACGCACTAAAATTTTAACAAAAAATAATTCGGAACCCTACAATGCACGTCATCTCGAACTTGGCTAGTTCTTTTATTAGATAGATATCACCTGTTGATATCTATGAATTCACAGAATTTAACAAGACCAAGGAGTGTAATACCAAGAAGTATTTAATTAGAGGCGGCGAACTCAACTGTTACTTTAGTAATGGGAAATTATTTGTATTGTTACTTTCAGAACGAATGCCGAACTACAGTTTACTTGATCGTTATTATGGTATAATAAGCAATAATGAAACGGAATGATGCCACTAATTAAGCCACTATCTTAAGGCTGTATGTACAAGAAAATTAATTTGTTTATTCTATCTAATCTAATGTTTCTTAATTAAGACATTTCTTTGAATATTGTGTTCTTGTTTCTTATCGCAATTTTTATATTATAAAAAATATAAATATTTATTAATCCTACCAATTTAACATAATACAGATACATGTTTTTAAGAAGTATCTTATAAGAAGGACTGAGGGATAAAGGGGTAGAGGAAGACAGAGGCGAACTTATATAGAGCAGACCAAGGATAAGAGGTTCTATCGTATCAAAAGATGTAATAATTGGCAACGGCAGAAGAATCAGCCATTCTTCCACCGAAAAGAGCAAAGCTCGTAAATGAAAAGAGAGAGAGATACTATGCGCTCATATGTATTTCATATTTTATCAGGAAATATATAATTGTAGATATAAAATACTAAATATATAAAATTAAGCTTCAAAACCATACTCCCGAGGTATATTATGACATCTACTCGTATTCGAACCCGCTATCCCTGCGTCTACCCAGTCGTTTTACTACTACTCTAGCCGCTTGAGAAGATTTTGAAAGAAACACCGTGAAGTGGAGAGCCGAAACGAAAACGCATACGATCCAAATGATTGTCGATTAAAATCGGGTGGGCCATTAGATTATCAGCGCTAATAAACATAAAAAAGTAATTTTGAGTAATGCGGTACCATTAGTAGGAGACGGCTACCTTTCGGTGGTTATAAATAAAAGATCACTCCAAAGTTAGGCATTTTGAATTGCAAATACAAGTTATGTAAAATATGTCTATAATATATAGCAAGGCTTAGAAAGAAGTTTAATAAATTTCATTCAAATTCTTCAAAATATCTTTCATACTTTTTATGGTCACCTGTAGTACTTTCTTATGGTAAGTATGTACTAGCGTGGTACTAGCCCTTCATCATCAAAAACCTATGTTAACTGACATCTTCAAATAAATTCAAATATCGTAGACTTAACATCGATATAGTCATAATTTTTTACTTTCTACTAACTTCATATAAATGATTTTTATCAGTTTAACATACCTTTGTTTTAGAGTGTCGGTCGATCCGGCGTATTTTCAAAACTGACCACAATATTGTGACCTAGAAAAAAAAATATTAAGTAAAGTTTTGTCCGGATATAACATTTATAACACAACAATGATTATCTTTTAACTCAAAAATTATAGCAGTCCCTAATGTGCAACGCCACCAGTTGCTAGTGAATTTTAGGAAAATCGTGATTAACTTTTGATTAGGAGATATAACTTTTGAGTCCTGAAATATTTGTGTTAAAATATGATTAATTAATATCAATGATAGGTCTTAATTACTAATTACAAGAATATTACATATATGCACCTGTTATTAATATGTAATTAAAACAGGTGTAACACAGTATGTAATTTGTACACCTACCCTTATCTACACACTGAATAACTTTGTCCAATTATGTATTTTTTCAGCGGTATATGATATAAGAAGAGATCTTTAAGACAATGAAAACTATTAATTACACGAGGTTTTAATTCGAATTAAATTAACAATAGTTATTGTGCGAGCTATGTTTTACGACTACGTAAGATTTTTATCATTTCTACTTAAAATGGTAATTATAATCAGCAGGTTGAAAAGTAGCAATAAAGGTAGGCGCAAGCTATTGGTCATAAATTTTCGACGCCCGCGGGTTAACCTTTCGAAATTGAAGCGTTTGTGAAGGTTAACGTAGCGTTTTCGACAGTCCAATAACATATTGCATTCTTTTTGGGCTCAATGAACTTATAGGAATTTGTTTTTATGTGCAAGGGTAAATAAACTTTATTTATATTTACTAAACAAGAAGTTATTGCTGAAGGAATTCTACAAAAGTTACCATATTTTTTTAAATTAATATTATTATGTTTTCCGTAAACATCCAGATCCATCAGATCCAGCTTAGACCAACTACTGTGCGCAGATGACGATCTACATTAGATTGTACGATGACTTAGTCTGTCTTTGAATTCAAAAATCCAGTTTTAGGAATGTTAAATTTAAGCAAATACTAATTTCGAGTTTCTAGTAAATTTATGTCGTTCACTTACTAGTAACACACCTAAGTAATCACCCACCTTTTTGGTGACTAATAGCGCTTCATTAAAGTATCTCCCTGTCATTATGAGACTGGCCAGTCACACCTTTACGACAGTAGACTAATATAAATTAATCTGATATTATAATGTGGTATTAACCCGAAAATATTTCCAGAAACCCATTAAATTTCATGGTGGTCGGTTTCGAGCTTATTCATTACGCAATATTACGTAAATATTAACATATTAGGCAGCTGGTTTTACGCAAATGTAAACTGCTCGTTAATGACGGAAGCACTAAAGTGGACGACATTACCGATATTATACCTATCAATCTATTCGATGCCTCTTCGTTTTTTGAGGCAATCCGATAAACAGATTAAACGAAAAGCTTCCGTTTGAAATCATACATATCATTTATTTCGATGTATCACTATACATATAGTATAATCTTACAGATTTTATCAAAAAATTTCAAGATCAAATCAGGATATTTGAACATTTTAAAATTTCCATCAGATGTAATAAAATACGGGCCGGTAACATAAAAATGGATAGCCCGGTGTCAATCTATCATTGCTCGTAAAGTACGAAAAAAATTAATTTACCTAATTAAATCCCGTACTGAATGAGAAGTTTTTATTTATTATCATACTTAACTGTTACCCGTCAGAAATAATAAAATACACATAATTAAAAGACAAACATGTTTTGACTTCCGAAGTAAAAAAAAAAACAAGTTTATTTAAATGTTATGCAAATTATATACGGCTTTCGTTAATAATAAATTATAATATTTTAGAATTTATACTAACGTCAAAATAAAAATGTTACATGCGAAGGAAAAGGATGTCGTTGTTTCTAGATTTTTATTGACTACAAAATAAAATTGCAATCGTATAAATGTTAGTTTATTGAAAAAATATTTCCAATCATTATTTAAAACTTTATAATATCGACTAAAAGATGAAATATGAACTACGTCGAAAAATGAAACAATCATCATCATTAACATCCACAGCTGGATCATAAGCCTCTCTGAATGCGCGTGAAGATAGGCAATCCTTCGCCTCGGTGCAACTAGTACCGGCTATTGTATGGAAAAATATGTTTTGAAGTGAAACTTCTTT
The DNA here is from genome assembly GCA_963853865.1 of Helleia helle. Classification (NCBI taxonomy): domain Eukaryota; kingdom Metazoa; phylum Arthropoda; class Insecta; order Lepidoptera; family Lycaenidae; genus Helleia; species Helleia helle. Next base: position 13,804,477 of record OY971416.1, on the reverse strand, counting down.
GCACCCATGACGGTAAAATTTTACGTATGAAACGTCACGAAAATGTGCAAAGTTTTGTCCAAGAAAAGAGAGACAGTGATTGAGATCGATTGAGAGAGAGAGAGAAAAGGCAAACTAGCATGAAACACATAGCCATGGAGTGAGATTAGGGAGCAAGCGACTGAGAAAGACCGAGAGGGAGAGAGTGAGATAGAGCGAACATCGCATAGCAAGTCTCGGAAATTTAAAGCTTTAGATTAGTATGAATATAAACGAGATTTAAAAATTTGTTTGCCAAATAAGTTTTACTTCTGACATGTACCTACTTTGCACGCACGCACTTTTTTTTAAATTTTTTCTGTCCTGATTAAGGTTATCCGTGATCGACTACAACATTGCCATAGTATAACCGCTGTGGTATAACTTTATTGATACTCGTTGTCTAATAGCCAAGCCAGGTAAGAGATTTCTTTCACAAAGGTCATCAACACCGCGACATGTTTCCGATAGACTCTCGGGCGACGAATAATAATCTTTCGTTGGGAGCGGCCATGTTAATGAGTGAATAATAATGAGCATATCGGTATAATAATATTTAGTTTAATTTTCACACGACAAATAAATGATTCTAGTTATAATGATGACATAGGATGACATTTAATGTCTAATGACGCATGTTATTTACTGATAAATACTGATCTGCAATATAAATTATATTTAACAGCCGTCTGGTCAATTGGGCAGACCATCAGACTAATGGACACTTCATGCAGCGGTCGCAGGTTCAAATTCCGCCAAGTGCAGGTAATTTGTATGACGAATATACATATTGTCTGCACCGGGTTTGTATTTATATAAATTTCTTAAATTTATATCCGTTCTTAGTAGCCGGTGATCTACCGGTGGGAGGGAAGCGCTGTGCCGCGCTCCCGGCTGCATGGGTACCACCATCTTGCTTTTTCTCCCGTGAAACTGCTTTGCTGTGTTTCGGAGAGAAGGGCAAGCAGGCAGTGTAATTACTGGCACCGAGACTTAACGTCTTATGTCTCAGGATAGGCAATACATAAATGAGTTGCCTGGGCTTGTTCCAGGTAAACTAGTGTATGTTCATGGGCGACGTCGACCACTTACCACCAGGTGGCACGTTTGCCAGTTTGCCTATCTCACTAACATAAAAAAAAGTCGTAACATAACTTCTTACGATCTCGCCAAAGGACTAGGTAACGTGGTGTGATTGTTGGGTAGTATTATTATTTATTCATTTTGTTTGCACAAGTTTGCGATAAGAAGAATTTCTAATGAGGTGCCATGACGTCATTGCCTTACTAACAAGATAACTTCCAAGATTAATATATTATGAAAAAGTGGGGATAAATATATTCTGAATAAGTATACAGTGTAGAAACAATATTTATTTAATTATTTATGTACACAGGAAACTTAAACACAAAACTATGAACGTTTAAGAAAACAGGTACAAAGGTACAGCGTATTCCACACTGAAATTTCTTCCAGCTGACCTAATACAGGAGAAGAAGAACAATAATGGAAGCAATAGGAACATTAACTAAAAGATAAAATTACAAAAACACTAACACACACTTAATAATCACGTATATTATACAAATATAAACATATATTAATATACATACATAATACATATTATATATAAAATAAAATAAATTAAATATAATAAAATACATACATTTAAATGAAGGTACATAATATCATAGAGATTTTAGTTATAAAAAATTATTATGTTTGATTCAAAAAGTACTCTCTTACTCTCTTTATATATATAGCTAGCTCTAACCTTGATGAGAATCATTTATATTAGCAATCATAGTGTTAATCATCATCATCATCGTTAGCATCGTGGGCGGCAGCCACTATCCTGGCCGGTGACCCCCCGTGAGAACTCGTGGCGGAGGTTCTTGCCGAGACGCACTCCAATGTATCGGATCCAATGTCTCTTGGTGAGAGCCTTACGCTGGACGGGATCCTTCGGGTTCGCCGACTAGGGCAAGACTTAACGGAAGATGGGGGAGGATCTGGCGTGAAAGTCGTACGGCAAAAGCCTAACGTTTGCTATGCGTCCGGTCCTTCAGCGGTGGATGCGCCGTAAGCGCAAACCCCTCACCTTCCGTCTGACACAGGTGCTCACTGAACCTGATTGCTTTGGTGAGTATCTATGTCGGACGGCCCGAAGGGAGCCTTTGACAGTGTGTCACGATTGTGGCGCGGCGGTGAACTCCGCCCAGCACACCCTCGAGGTGTGCCCGAGATAGGCGGCACTGCGTCATGATTTGGTATCAGTCATCGGAGGGGACTTGTCTCTGCCGAGCGTCATCACCGCGATGCTCGGTGGCGACGAGTCCTGGACGGCGATGGTTTCCTCCTGCGAGGCAGTAATGTCCCAGAAGGAGGCCGATGAGCGGGTGAGAGAGGAGGCCGCCGACGAGGCCTCCCACCGCGGGCGACGAACGGGTGAGAGAGAAGGGTGCCGACGAGCCCCCCGCCCCCCGTGGGCGACGAACGGGGGTGCGCAGGAGGCGTCACTTAATGCGCCTTCGGTAACGCCCTGTGCTCGTGTTGGGTTCAGGATGGGAACCTGGGCCTAGTATGACACGAAGTCGCGGGAACTGCTTAGTAGCGGCCGGGCAGTCCCCCCTTAAGAGGAGTAGTCTGGCCTTCGCCGGGGCCAGCCTGTCACTGAGGTGATCCTGTTGCCTACAGACCCTGGACCCTCAAAATGCGACTGAAGGCGCTCGCAGTGGTTTTAGTTTACGGGTAGGGCACTCCCAGGTGCGAGTCCCACATAGGGTCAGGATCTAATCGAGATCCTGGCTACATGCGTAAAAAGCGTTTCCCAGCGATAATAAAAAAATATCATCATTAGCATTTATCCGTCCACTGCTGAACATTGGCCTCCGCGTACTAAAAAATTAAAACACTATTACGTAACTATGTCGCTTGAAGAATTAAGGTAACGTACACTTGTCCGCATCGTACGTATATACATAAGTACACATTTTTTGCTATCAATTCTTAATTCAAAAATTCAACGTGCCGTGTTTGCTTATTCAACCTTGACGATGGCCAAGAGTATGACCAGAAGTGAAGACTAAAATTATCTGTGATGGCTTATATATCAACGTTACCAAGTAAATGGGACTGAAATCCCAAAATGTCTGCCCGTCAAGGAAGTGCCATCTATCGGGGAATCGCGGATCGATTGTCTTCCTGTTTCCGTAATGCTAATTATTAATTTCTCGGAAACAGAGAAAGCAGCCTAAATCTTAATTTCATATCACTAATATCCTTTCATAAATTTTAATTATTTATCATCGTGAACCAACCTAGATCCATATTATTATACTTTTATACAGAACTTGCTTAAAACGTATTATGATAGATTCAGAAAATATAATATTAAAAATAAGCGAATCTGTTACTTGATATCATAATATTTTTTTAAAGAAACAATTAATAAAGCGTCTTCACAGTTCCGTAACAATAATAACTGGATAATTTTTAGGGATATTTAATATTCTTATTTCGTTTATTTTCATAAAAAACAAGGTCAATGAACGTTTTAATAAAATAGAGAAAACACAGTATATTTTGAGGAAAAGTATTTCAATTTAGCAGACAAGTTGGCTGAACCGAAAAAATTAGGTTTAGGTAAATTTTTTTATATAGCATAGGAGGGCAAACGAGCAGTCGAAGCCTTTTGGCGACTATCGATGCCACATCGCACACATCCGCACAACTAGAGATTATGCAGATGCGTTGCCCTCCTTTTCCCTATCCCCCCCAACGGACCACCGGAAACTCACAAACCGCACGAAACGCGACAGCATAGCTGTCACTTGATCCCGGTGTTGTGGTTAGAGCGTGATGTGCCACCCTGATTGTGCAGATCTAATTCGGCTGCAAAGCAGCATGGTGACACCTATTACAATGTAGTAGTTTTGAACGATTTCACAAAGAAATTAATATTTAAGAACTTGCGATTAATATGTTATGCAAGAACGTATTTTAAAGTTTAACACTTAGTCGGTCTTATCTTACCTATTGTACATGGCACTTTTTGACATTTTAACTGCAGAACCCTAAAAACTCTTGAGAAACGAAAATTTTGTAGCATATTTAGTAATTCATAAAAAATACAATATAAAATTCTTAAAATAACTCAGATAGTTACAAAAATATTAAGTTATGCCGTATAAATCTTGTTAGTATCAAAACACATATAAAATTTTGTGAATGTGATACTTATCTATGCTGCATGAAAACAGTGTTTTATTATGACATTTATTTTTATTAAGTAAAAATCCCACGAGTTCGTTGCCCTGTAAATTTGACAATTGTCTTTATAATAGTAAAAACATTATTCAAAACGCTTCATTGTTGTGAGTGCGAAGGATTATAAAATCGGGAAAGAAAAGTTCCTACAAGTTTTTAAATCCAAGCAATTTTAAACCATTTGCTAAAAGCTTCACAAGTTTTGTTTTAAAGAAAAAAACCTCTTGGACACGAAGGACGTTAAAAGCAATAGACTTTAGGTTCCTTGAGACTAAAGTTAAATATCCATTTAAATCTTCGACGCTGGGAGGACGTCCCTCAGGAATAAAGCGCTGCAGCAATGGAAAATGCTTTTACCCTGATGTATATGTGATTTTAAATAGTACATTCCTGAATAGACTTCTAACTTTTTTACTTTGTTTTACGTATCACTTGCTATGTAAATGTGTATCACTAATACTTGTACATATTCTGTTGAATGTTATAAAATATATTTTTGGAAATTATTTTATTTTTTAAGGATATAATTTAAAGAGAAGAGCGGATATACACGTAACAAATGAAAGTTCACCGGAAAAACATTTTAAAGATGTATGTTCAATTAAGTATTTTATTATATAATATTTATGCTTCCTTTGTATATAATTTTGTATATTCAAAACTTTTCGACATCCTGTAGCTTTTACTCAGTTCCTTCCGTTACTCTACTTTTTGCAATTTACGATAGACTTCAGCGATTTATATTATCCGAATACAATTATAGATTATATATCATAATAAATTAACGTACATAATTAATATTACAATAAAAGTATTCGTACATTCGTTAAACAAAAGTGAAGCGCCCTAAAGGGCAGGTGGCGTAAAGAAAGCGCATCAAGCGACAATAGGCGATACTTTCTACCTACCAGTACATAGCTTCGTCGACGACGGCACTAAATCAATACGAACCATCACGCCCCACCCCATTTCCACCCTCGCCGCTTGAAGCCGCTTTCCCGCCGAAAGCCACCACCCTTGAAAAGCTCGTGAGCTGAGCTCCTACTTCTGTTCGGCTTTTGTGGAGGTGTAGCTCGGGCAAAACGTCTTGGGATTTGTATCCAACTCCTCAATTGACAGTTTACAATTTGGGAACGTAAACTTGAATCTGATTATGCTTTATTTTGTAAGATAATTTTCCGATAATGTATTCATTTAAAGTATTATTAATACTATACAGTACAGAGTAATTCTAATATAATTTTCTAAATATTTTTGTGGGACAATATACACTTGTTTTTATTACGATTTAGTTTTTATATAGTAACGCATTCTCTATTTTTATATAAAAAAAATGAAAGTTTATTGTAAAATAGTTTATTTTGTTCTCTTTTTATTTCTCAACTGTTACAATAAATATAAAAAATATGTATTTTTGCTTTTATCAAACTGTGTTTTGCTGTGTCTTGATCTTCCAAAATAAATTTTCAAACAGTTTTTCATAAAGTTTTTCATAGGTTTGGTAAAGCATCAAACGGTGTTGTTCCCGCTATAATTATCCGTAATGTTTCTACTAAGCGACTGTATAAATCAAACATGCGACGCTATTGTTCGATTCGTGTTAGATTGATAATGTCCTGGGTGTGAACGAGATAGATTCTTAGCTTTATATTCATGAGCTCACCCAAAAGGAGTAATTTTATTACAGCACGGAACGTCACAACAAACACTCTTTCAGTTGTTTACTGAAACACTGATTGTGGATGCGTAGATTTTATGTTCGTTTTTTATTAAAAGAAAAGTTAATCCCTAGTTATTCTTTTGTTTCCGAACGATATCAAAGCTAAACGTTGTGCTTGTTGCGTTTCTCGAAGAATTGTATATTTTTCAACGAGATTTTCTAACATCATTTTTCAAAGCGGCAAATTTTGTGTAGCCAGGATCTACACCGGTCAACAGAAACGAGTAAATCATCAGCTCATTTGATTTTAAGTATAAGTTACTTACATTGACTCACAATAGAAGGGTTTGCTCATAATTGCGACGCTGAGTATGCGAGTTAGATAGTTTGACAGATCACATTGACTTTGCTATCCTCTACCGAGATGGTTATAATCGACAACTACATCAGATGAATGGTCTTTGAACACCACTGGCAGAATACAATTTAACTACAGTTTAATCCTTTTGTCTTCAATTTTGTAGTATTTTTAGTTGAGTTTATACGTACATACTTATGGTAATTATCGACGGAGGTGTATACCAAACACATAATAATGTCCTCTATTATTTCAAACGGTTTCTAAAACGCGTCAAACAATAATAAAGTAAGCGTAGGACAAATACAATAAATCTCGCGAGAGACACGGGGGCGGTGGCTATTTCCTCCAACGATTTGAATTTAATTTAGCTCAAATTTCCTTCTTTTGTCGATTATTCAAATTGAAAAAAAAAAGTTTTTCATTTTCCAGAATGTAAATGATAATAAAATAATTAAATGGTGTGTTATTAAAATCAGTTATATGATTTTATACTAAGTAATAGTGAGACTGTGGGAGTATTTATTAATTTTGTATTAATAACTACATTACTGGAATTATTTATAACAAAAGACAAATAATTATCATTTTAATCAATAAGTATCTAATCCTAAAAAAAAGTTTAGGATCAGCAACAGATCTTGGATGTATAGAAGCTTATTTAGCAGTGTTGAAGATTATTATTTCATCATCATCATCGTCATCAGCTTTTACCCGTCTACTGCTGAACATAGGCCTCCTTCAATGAACGTCAAGACGACCGATTCCTTGCCACTCACAGCCCAGAGATTCTTAGCATTCCCTGTCCCACCGTAACCTATGGTGTTAGTAGGAGCCTCCTACCGTAGCCAGGATTAGTGGTGCGGCCGAGAACTCGGAGCCGTTTCTTGTATCTGTTCATTGTGGGGTATGCTCATAATTGTCACGCTGAGCAGGTGGATGGACGGCAATCGCAGAGGATGATCGATTTCGCACTCGATTTTCTATTGGCTAATACATAAATTGATTTAAATTAAACCAGTATTACTAATCTTTATTCTTTAAATCAAAAATAGCGTTTCAAAATTTATAGTAAATTATTTAATTATTCGGTACTAAGTAATAAATAACGTAATTTCCTATGTTTTAGTTTTGGAGAGTTTTTAAACATCGAGGGTAGGCGGCGTAGATCGTGTTTCGCGTGTTTACATCCAGGATTATCGACCATTTTAACTCACGGTTCGATGTTAGGTTGTTTCTACACCGGCTCCATTGGTAATATCCCATATAATATTATATTTATATACGTAACGCCATGACGTCATAGACATTTTTTTTTCTCTTACAGTAACACAATTATTTTACTAGATGTTATCTATATATCACATTATGAAATTACGTTTAGATTACTTTATTTTCACTATGTACATATTATATAGATATAACTGCATTATAACAACTGTCAGAGCTTTTAGTAAAATTCAAAACTGTTTTAGTATCCAATTCAAACATGAAGGTACAATATATAGTTCTTTACATATGAAGTATTTATTTACAACTTGCTGGTGCCTGCAGCTTCGCCCGCGTGCCATTTCCCTTTTATGAAATCTGTATAGTAAATATAATGTGGCTAAGTAATAACCTGATCGATCCATCAGGTTAAGCTAAGCTTGCCGGGGCTGGTCCGTGGATGGGTCATCATCTTTACATACAGAAAGTCCTCCTCCTCGGAACGTTAAACCGTTGGTTCCGGCTGTCATTCGTGGGTCTGACAGTCGTTACCGGTCGTCAGAGGGTTAGGAAAAGGCTAGGCAGAAGAAATGAAACGTATATACGTTTCATATAATATATTAATGTTTTATCCACAATAATTTCACTCCTTCTATACCCCATTGTGCAAGCACCTTTGCGATCATCATCTGATGCTCCTATCTACGTACAAGCCCATCTACGTACAACAAGAACTTTTTCTTTAAACCGCAGACCCCTAGATAGTTCAAATCGTGACTTACACTAGCGGAGGTATGTTATAATTACGTTAGATTACACCGGCCGATTACCTACATGAGCTACGCCGATAATAGCCGCGCGGGGCGTAAACGAAACGGTTTTAGGGTTCCGTATTGGTAAAGAAGAGACGGAACCCTTGTAGGATCTCTGTTGTCCTGTCTTTAGATCTACTGTGTCAAACCAAACTTTATAAAATACTATAGACAAAGAATGTGTCCTATATGTTTTTTGTACCTATGTTATTTCGCAAGAAGCTAGGACTCACTGCATAAATAAAGGAAAAGTTTGAAAATCGTTAATTTGTTACTTAAAATAAATACTTTTACTGGACCCTTAACAAGCGAGTAAAACTCACAATTGCCAATTTTAAAGAAATTATAATCGTTCTGTTATGTATTTTCCGATCGCTTAAACGTTACGTGATTAAGCGCAGTACATTAATAGCACATGTAGTTCGGTCGAGACAGCTTGTAAATGTACTTTTAAATTACTAAACTTATAGGTATTACTTGGGTGTGCAAAAGTTCATTTGTATTGTAAAATTACAGCTTACTGCCGAATACCTATAGCCGATATATATTTATACTACACTGAATTTATTATTATGATTAACGGTATAATAATGAGGGATTCGATTCTTTCGATTACGATTCGATTCGATTACGATTTTCGTTACTGATCGGCTATATTATATTCGCCAAACTATCGATACAAAGATCATTCATAAACACTCGAAAGAACTTGTGTTTTGATCTTAAGAAGTTTACTAAATGTATATAAATAAAATATACACGTCTAAATATTATGTCTGAGACTTTTATACTTATCCTACAAATTTTATCTGCCTTTAACGGGATTTGAATCTGCTACATGTTAGTCGTAACATTATTTACCTCCTGGGAACCTATTCCCGGATACGAAAACCCAGATATATATCTGTCATTAACAACGGAAATGCAGCGAAATACCAGCCTACATAATATTAATACCGGACACTTTGATAACGGATTTTTATTACCTTAAATTATGCATAATTTAATCTTGTAGGTACCACGACTTATTCCCGTCGACTCTAAGTAGAAATAAGAAGTAAGGGAATACATATCAATATATGTTAAGCAAAATGGCTTAACGTGGAAATTACGTTAAAATATAATTCAGATGAATGTTAGGGAAAATATTTTTGCGTAACCTAACAAAGACCATCTTCCGTGGTTGTTAAAAAGCGCTTATATCTTTGATTGATTTGAATTAATACTTAATTATATCAAACATCAAACATTTTACTAAGGTAAAAGATCTAAATCTGACCTCATAATTCATAAAACAACTCCTATCCTAAAACGCAGAAAGTATACTTACTTATCAAGATCGTTTGAGGTGTTATTCAAATCAGCGTTAGGAAACACGTAGATCAAACATGGCGAAGTTAGGTAGCGAAACAGCCGTGATGGGGTGACACACATTGTTATTATTAGTTTTTTGTTCCCACCCCACTTCCCCACTCCGTCCGCCATTCCTCGCGTCGTAAGCACTTTTTGTACATTTTCTCTGACGCTACATATACAAAAACGCTCTCCGTTTTTGTATCATTGACGGGGTTTTGATTAATGTATCATCATCATCAAGGTTTTTAATTAATTTTCTTGATTATAAAAATTATTGAGTGCTCATGCTATAGCTATTATATGTGGTGCTCGAGTATAAAGATAAAAGATGCTAATTTTTTAAATACACGTGACGTGGAAACATTGACCATAATGCGACTCACTAGACGATTAAATAAAATGTCTTAGCTTAATTAATAAAAATGATGAAATTAATATAAAGTGTTATTAATAAACAAACTAAATTGTCTACGAGGTCTTAGTGGTTGGGAGTGTAAACTTATCGTATTTGAGTGCTGGCAATTTTCAGACGTTGAAAACTTACCATAAGCTTATTTCCACGTTTGCATATCTAATAGAAAAATACCTTCAAATACTGATACTTCATGACCTCTATTCACTCACGTGACTTATATATTTGTACACAAACACTTATAACATTGTAGATTGTTATCAGACTTATTCTCATTCATCACAATAAAACGCACGGACAGCATCTAATGTGGCGTCGGATTTAGAATTTTAATAAGCCAATTAACACTTTTGTAAATTTGCATTCTGGACTTCCAACCTTCGTCCCACACGCGTTACCTGGTACTGGATCTTACAATTTTAAGGTAGCCCGAGTCCTTGAAAATTTTGATCATAAACAAAAGCCTGTTATGCAAGAGGCTATAAACGTTGTCGTGTAAAGAATCGGGTTTTACGGCCGCATTATATGGACAAGGCGAGATAAAGCGATTGTTTTGGGTCGTAAATAAGACTGCAACAGGTATGGTGCCAACGGGACTCCACAATCACGTGGCATATCCACTTTCCCTTTCGTTTGTTATCATTGCTTCGAAAATACGCTTTGGAATAATGAAATAAAACTATTTTGAATATTATTTTCGAATTTCGATTTTATTTTTTACTTTTAATTGCACTAAATAGTTTAGAACCTCTTTTTTAAATTCTGTTTTTTTTATATTTAGAATTCCATTGAATTTGTCTTATGAGTCCAGCCAGCCGTATTTATTCGGAGTGAATTTAATTTGGGCGTCGTCACGGGACTCGAAATCGATACGTAATTATAGAGTGAAAACGTACCCCTCATAAATATTATATCCGTGATAGTATAGGGCGCGGCCGGATTCGCCTGTGGCTGCTATTGTGTGGAGCCATCCACCATGGCAGTACTGAGTGACGTCATATCTACATAACCAAACACGCTCTCTTCTAACGTTTTTATTTTAAAAAGAATTCATGATTAACTTTAAATCTATGCTAATATTATGAAGAGTTAATATTTGTATGTTTGGATGATGGACATAGGCTATAAACGTAATCATCATCGGTGTAGTTACGCCTGTAAATCTACATAACAGTTGTATATGAAATTATTATTCAATAGGTTTTAAAATTATCCTCTACAGGTTTCGATTACTTATTCGATAGTATAACTTTAAGCTCGGCTGCAGACATTACGAAAACTAATTTATGGATCATTATTTGATTACTATTGTTAGATATAAGCCTCCTTTAATGATGTAACTTCTTCACGCTCTAAATATAAAATGTTCGGAGCAGCCCAGCCAAAAATTACCTAACCTTGAGATCTAATTTTGTCGCGTTGTAGCTGTGCCTAAACTAAATGATTTAACTCATTAAATACAAAATGTGTACTAACACAGAACATAGAAGGACTCAGAAGTGACAAATGACTATATAAGAAAAAGTACAATCATCATCATCATCCTCTGTCCATCCACTTCTGAACATAGGCCTAAATAAAAAAGTATAATAATACTTTAAAATGATGAACTTTTCAATCACCTAAACGAACCTGTATAACGACTAAAATTGAATATACCTAGGTATAGTGAACTTGAGTAAATCAAATCTTCCTCAGCTACAATATAATAAATGTGTTAACTAAATAAATCAAATTACTTAATATCCTACCTAATATAACAACGTCATCATTATTTTTCATAATTATCGTCGGCTATAATTTAAACGGGTACAAAAAATTAACAAAATTTTCTCAATTCTCGTTGTTTCCTTGTACGTAATCGAAATAACTTCCTTGTTTTATCTAATTTCAGTTCACGCAAGGATTGCATGTCAAGCGACAGTTACCAGCAGCTCAGATTAAAGCAGCACCAACCTCCACGGAACATAAAAATTGGCCGTGAAATTTCAAAACGAATCGTACTTTTAATGTTAACCAAAAAGTTCGTTATTTTTTTCCGACGTTCTTAATTGGACTCGGTGATTAGTATTGTTTACTGCGTATTTTACAGTCTATTAGAGATTTAAATACCAGTTATATTAAGATGGAATGAGCGACCTTTCGGAACTTTTGATAAACCCGTGATAAATCCCGATGATTGAAATTTGAAACTATACGTAAAACAACGGGACTCGATTCCATTAGTAAATTAATATTTTAACTTTTGTTTTATATATTTTTTAATTAATATTTAATTTTATTTTAAATTACCAGTGTATAAATAAAAAAAACTGTATTCAATAATCTCATATACATAATTATTTTTACATTTATTATTTCCTATTATTGTTACATCGAAAAAACCGGTCGTATTAAATAACAAACAATCGCAATGTTTTACAGAAAAATAAAATGATACTAATTATAAAATTATCTGACCCGCATATCGCTAAAGAGCTATATTGTTCAATAAGTTGGACAAAAACAAAAGAATTCAACTGTTTAATCTATGAGGGAGCATAAACATCTGCTTGGAGGAATCCGACATGTCGCATCTGTTGTGGCGGCAATTCCTTTTTTCAAAATTCGAATAAGACGGTTTCTCCACCGGCAGATGTTCGTTCGGGAACAGAGTCTTTTCAATGGAAAGTAGCTTATCGTTTACAAATTTGGTAGAACGTTGGAGTAGCGTTTGAAGTTTGAATATGGGGTCTGTGGTAGATGAGGCCAGATAACGGTAAACGGGGTCATTACGTGACCCTTCCCTAATTTAAACAATATCGACGTAACACGATGCATTTATCAAACGCTTGAAAGAGGGTTTTAAGTGTGTAGAATAGTTTATTGCCCCCATTTACTTAATAACTCTATTAATAAAACTCTTGATATGCTTGTATATATTATAAAAATGTTACGCAATATTATTCAATTGCTGACCCGTGAAGTATCCTTATATATTTTTAGTTTCATCGAAAGCGTTAAAGTATCTGTTGTCAATTCAATATACATATCGGAAAAGGCAGATTTTGACTTTTGTATGCCTATTTACAGCTGGATTATTTTCCTTACTCAAAAGCTAATTTTTTACAATTTAAAAAAAAAAAAAAAAAAAAAATTACACTAATCACTATCGTTACACACACATATGTAACATAGTTTGTACCTATCTATATAGTCTTCAATGAATATAGAGTTACTCGAAAAGCTTGTAAGCATAAATAACATTCGATGTATTTTATCGTACATACGATCTTTTGAAACAGATACCCGTTTCAATCGAACATTTTTAAATCAATCGGTTCAGCGCTGCGTATCCTATGTGTCTCCCAAAGACTTATTTCTTTGACCCTCAAATTCAGTAATTTAAGTTTTCCCCTCCGGATAGCATTTCATTTACCTCTTCAACCGATACGCTGTGTAGGACGGACTAATCTGGCACATAGAAATGCATGGAATTGCCTTCGTTAAAAATATTCAATCTACACCTTTCTTTTTCAATTTTATATAATGTTTGGCTTATGGGAATCAATATAATATAGGTACATTATTTAAGGAACATGTAAAAAATAAATAGATACTTAAGTTAAGGATAAAAATATTTTTATAAAAATACGACACGCGTAGGTAAGTAGGTAACGAACAAAATTTTATCGATCTCAATGTATTTTGTAACTTAATTTGACAAACTTATATATAAATGTATTTGAACAGTAACGGGACAGAAATAACTACCTAGATAAAGTTTATATCCTACTAATTTTATAAACGCGAAAGTTTATAAGATTTTATGGATGTATAATAGATGTATGTTTGTTACTTTGTCACGCACAAACTAGTACCTACATGGGTTTTGTAGAAACTTTACAATAACATAGCTTGCACATCAGAATAACGTATAGGCTATTTTATTTATCCCTGTACTCCCACGGGAATGGGCAGAACGCGAGTGAAGCCGCGGGGCGCTGCTAGTAAATACATATTATACATAGGTACATATAAATATTGTTTACCTATATAATTATTTATAGCCTCGATATTTTCAAATAATAAAGCAATCATGAATGATCAAAGGAAAGTGTGCCAAAATAAGCATTTAGGCTTGCTTTGGTCGGTGCTAAATCGGGCTTACTTGGCTCTACTCGACATAAAACGTTCTCGGATCGGGTTGAATCGTGAATACTCGGTCATCATCGTCGACCACGTCTATTCAACAAGGAGTATATCAAAATTCCAATTCTCCCATCCTAATCACACCTTTTTCGACTAAGTAAGCTCCATCGACAGCCATGTGCCGATAATTCCCTCCATTGATTCGTAACGCCTCCCGCGCCACGCTACAATGATCGCGAGTGAGCCCCGACATTTGCTATTGTGTTGTTGTCCGTACTCCGTACCCCGCTTTCCCTGCCCCGTTATTTATGTCATCTTCTACACATACCACGCTATTGAACCACTAAATTCAATTTGTTTTTTAAATTAAAATGTTATATATAAAATATATAAACAACATGATTTGCCGATGGGGAGGCGCTGTGTTGCGTTTCTGCATGGTGAACACCATCTTGCTTATTTCTTCACCAGATTTGCTGTGTTTTGCCTATCTAAGTACCTAACATAACAAGATAAAGACAAAAGTAAAGTTGTGGCCACGATCGGGAGGGGTCGACTTCTAGCCACCAATTCAGAAATTATTACATTCTGGTCGGATATGGAAGCAAAAATTACATTACTATTATCAAATTACTAGGTAGGGGTCCAAAATCTACGTTTGAAGTAAATAAATAACTAGCTTCCCGAAAAATGTTTTATGCAGTACAAGTTCTGAAAGCTATGTATGTATGCATGTTTATAAAAAAAAACTAACCCAAACAGTCACAGGGACTGCCGATAGAAGTGAAAACAAAACAAATAAATTCAAATACCTATAATACAGGCTGTAAAAGATTATCCCCACCATGGTTCAGGCCTTGTCGTGGCGGTGGGGCTCAGTAACCTAGGGTGAGCGGTGCACCTTGGGCGAAGCTAATTGGGCCGAGGGGGCTCTTTGTACCCCTCTTATAAGAAGAGGGGACAGAAGAGCAGGGGGCAAGGGGTGAGGATGGGAACCTCACCCGTCACAAGGTCGGGACAATGGCACTGTCCCGACGTTGGGAGGAGTTGCTGTGTAGTGTCCCTTGGGAACTGACTAGCCCACAAGGTGCCTGTTGCTCAACAGATCTGGGGCACCTCACCAAAGGTGGCATTAGTGGCACTCGCCAGTTTTTAGTGGATAGAGCTGCGACCACACATCACATACCCGGAGCCCCTCCCCGCCCCCGCGCGATGCCTAACAGCATTTCCCTGGGGTGACCCATTGTACTGTACTGACGTTGGGAGGGGTTGTTCTGTGGTGCGGGACAACCCCTCTGTGGAGGTGGCGTCTGTCCCTTGCGGGACTGACTAGCCGTCGAGATGCCCTGTTTGTTTTCTAGATCCGGGGCACCTCACCAAAGGCGGCATTGCTGGCACTCGCCGGGTTTTAGTGGGTAGAGCTGCGTCCATTTACCAGCTGTCGGACGCAGCGAGTCCCACATACCCTATATGATAATGATAATAATAATAGGATTTATTTATTTCCTCGCCACAAATTTTGTAGTATGACATTAATTTTGTACCAGTACATAATAATATAGAGCGCTAATATTATGGGTGACTGGTGCCTAAGCTAGGCTCGAGGTCTGTGCTTCGGGACACCAGGTCTCCTCTTTTAATAATGTACATTTCAATTATCATTAAAACGGGCAATAACAATTTTCTAGTAAATATATTAATTTTTCAATGTCCTTACTTAGATTAATTAAAAAACCTCCCAAAACGTTCTATATACTATTTATTTTCTGGTAAACCAAACATTTGATGATATATAGAAATTGATATTTTAGTTTTCTTCATATTTCAAAATAATTCTGATCATTATGTAAGAATGTAATCTTCGTCAGCTATTGGGATGCGAGGTCCTCACAGGGGTGGTATGTTTGCATTTGTATTATTATTGTAATTGTCAAAATGATAAAACTAACTATAATATATAAATAATTTAAATTGTTCATTGAATATTCAATTTAAGTAATTTTCATAACATAAGATCGTAGCAGTTTGGGGATCAACTGGGGAGTAATTAACACAAATAAATATAATTGATTATCTATGGCACACTTTTCTTAAGTTTATATAATATTCTCGATCTTCAAGTACAATTCACAGCTAATATATTGAAATTGGTGTTATTTTGAAAATCGTATGAATTATTGCGCTCATATAAAATGAAATTTATTTTTTGTCATGGTCACTATGAAAGCTAAGAATATATTAAAATCTAGATTTTATGCCCGTTATATGTAACCCGTTATTTGAAATAAAATAAATGTTAAAATAATATTCATGAGCTAGTTACGGTAATGTAAGCTGATATTGTTGAATTTTTGGAGAAACGTTTTCATACATTACATAATGTACTTAAACTGTGGACTTAAGTGCATGGTTGTCGAAAATAAACAATTATTTCCCGCGTGGGGTGCAGGCCACGAACAGGGTTGCGAAGTAGTTGGGGTGGAGGGTAACTAACCACAATGGTGCAACTGAAATCTTTATATACATATATGTGAATTTTTTTTCGTCATAAAAGTAGCTATTTAGAAGTTACTACTTACTATACGGAGACGGTATACTTCGACCATGCCTTTTATCCTACATCTTCCAAACATCTTTTAATCCTTCTTTTAATCTTTGGTGCATTAAACAAAATATCTAGGCCAGTGTAAAATGATACAAAGTTTTAGAGCAGACCAAAAGAATGAGAAGTCCAGGATAAAAATGTTAATGTTCTTTAAATTGATATCTTAACATAAATTTTTTTGTCTCTTAGTTACCTGCTTATAGAACTAAACTACATAAAAAAAACCACACAAAATTATCTATTTGTGTTAAAAATATTTAGTTTCGTGCATTTATTGCACTTGATAAATGATAAAAACACAGCGTGAGGACAAGTAACTTGCTCAACTTGCACTAAGACTTAAATATCCTCATGTAGAAGTATCTATATATTATTATGTAGTTTAACATTTGTATTTTATACAAAAATATTATTACGGTAGGGAAGCGTAAAATAATTTTAATGAGTTATTGTGAGCCTCTATCAAATATAGCTTTTGAACAAATTTACAAAATATACCAAAAAATATCATTATGTTTATTAATATCATTTTAATCTTGCATGAAATTATTTTCACTTACGTCATTCTGACATATACGCTGTAGTGGCAAGCGCCGACCGAATCTGATCACTGACCCATGAACCGAACAGAAAGGAAATTTTCTTCTAGCAAGGAAAATACGACAATATAAATAACTCCATTGGCCCCTACCTACTGACGTCACCCTATGACAAAAGAGTTATCGGTGCGTTGAAAACAAAAATGGCAACCTGATTTATTGGACCGAGGCCATTAGTTACAAGTGATTAGGTTGAGGTACCGGACCGCTTTGAAATAATTAGGAGGAAATGTTTAGGTATCTACCTTATGAGCGAGATGCGCTTACCGCATCACTATTTACATGAATGGGTGGCATCCTTTTTTTTCTTTAACACCGGGACACACTCGCTGCACCCGAAAGATGGTAAGGTGGACGCAGCCTTACAAACTAAAACCCGTCGAGTGCCACTAATGCCGCCTTTGGTGAGGTGCCCCGGATCTATTGAGCAAACAGGGCACCTCGACGGCTAGTCAGCCCCTCAGGGGACCGACGCCACCTACACAGAGGGGTTGTCCCGCACCACATAACAACCCCTCCCAACGTCGGGACAGTATAATGGGGTGAGGTTCCCATCCTCGCCCCTTTCCCCCTGCTCTTTAGACCCCTCTTCTTATAAGAGGGGTACAAAGAGCCCCCTAGCTCAATCAGCTTCGCCCAAGGTGTCGGGCACACGTTAGGCTACTGAGCCCTACCGCCACGTCAAGGCCTGATACCATGGTGGGGATAGGTAACATCCTGCCTATAATATCGACTATAGTAATATTTCTTAAAATAGTTTTACGAAGTTAGGTTATCTTAATAGACATTTTATAAAAGTCTTTACTACCTACTACTGGAAATACTTCCTACTCCTCCCGAATACTTCTGATTAAATTCTTTGCGGGTCTCAAGGCAGTTTTACGATGTCCATTGAGCTCCCTGAGATCATATCAAAGGGTTCGTGGTTACCGCTGTCGATTCTGGTTATACAGGAGTAGCAGCGGTGGGAACGAGTGGGGGGGGGGGTAAGCCTTTATTACTATGTATTCTCTATTAGGAAAAAAATACAGTGGTGGTTTCGGTAGCCTTGCTTGCGGGAAAAATATAATTATAATATCTCTATATCTTGGTTTTTTCAGTTCATTCAGTAGATGAAAATGCTGCAGGCATACAGCATGCTTCATGCATTGGTGTTAAAATGAATTTAGCTTTTTGCGATGCAAAAATTTCCTGACCATTTCACCAAAAAGAATACTATAAGGAAAGCATGATTTAAAATGTGTCTGGTTCTTCAAATAAAAACCTATAAACACGATTCCATAAATCCATACGCGACGAAGATTAGAAACAAGCAAGTAAAGCCAAAACTCGATATTGGGTGAATAATCGTCGCCACTACCGGCGCGGTAACAAACCGGATACGCCAGATTTATACCCGGGTGTACCCGGGCGTACCGTGCTGTGACCGGTACGTACCCGGTTATACCCGGGTCATATGTATCCGTAGTGTCGTCGAGTCTACGCTCTTCATACCCGATGTCCGTTCGCCTTGAGAGCTGGGATTTATGGTGTGGAAACGTCATAATACACCATGTTTTGGAATAAATCATATTATGTTTGTTCACGAGACGTCTAATTCTCGGATGTACGCTTGAATTATCATTATATTTACGATTGGGGTCCTCGCTTGTTTAAACTTTAAATTTGTATTTGTAATTAAAACGTTTACTCGTGTGATAACTTTGCAGACGTACAGACGACAACAAAATGCGTAGGTATTACATTTATTTGTTTTTTATTTTATATTATAATATTGGAATAACTATTTTTTTACTTAGCACCACAAATTACACGAAATATATAGTATGTTTGAACAGAATTTAAGAACTGACTGTCTAAACTGTAAATATTTATGCACAGTTTTACGAACGTAAAAATAATATTTAAAATTATTATAAAAAATACAATACACAGGTAAATCAAAAACAATTGTACAAATGACAATACAATAAAGGAATTGGGTCAACTCCCGTAGGTGCAGAATGTACAAACATCTTTGTGAATCTGATTATGCAAGTGAACAATGAACAAGTCAGGTGTTTACGCAAATTGAAATAAGCATGAAGTTCGACGCTTTCACTTTTATTGTTGGAATTAGAATAATGCGACCGTTTGAAAACGTTTTCGGTAGCCAGACATTCTTTATTGTAAGCCACTGTTCTATTGTAACGCGACAATTCATAGTATTTTGTTTGAAATTATAATTTACACCGATATTTGAATGTTGTATAACGTTCAATGACCGCCGTGGTAGTGACTGACTTCATACATAGGTTGTAATTGAATTTCGACTATGGCAGATAACGCCTGTACTACCTTTGATAGGCACCCCACCATGGTTCAAGCCTTGTCGTGGCGGTAGGGCTCAGTAGCCGAAGGTGAACCCAAAATCTTGGGTGAAGCACATTGAGCCGAGGGAGCTGCTCTTTGTACCCCTCTTTTAAGAAGAGGGGGACAAAAAAACAGGGGGACAAGGGTGAGGATGGGAACCTCACCCCATTGTACTGTCCCGACGTTGGGAGAGTTGTTCTGTGGTGCGGAACCACCCCTCTGTGGAGGTGGCTTGTTTGCTCAATCCGGGGCACCTCACTAAAGGCGGTATTGGTGGCACTCACCGGGTTTTAGTGGGTAGAGCTGCGTCCACTTTACTACCTTTCGGGCGCAGCGAGACCCACATACCCGCCTGGGGAGACCCATGAAACGAGTTCACCCGGAATTCATTTATACGTTGCCTATCCTGAGACGAAAAAAATAGTGATTCTGAATGCCAGTACCTGTCCTGTCTGTCCTGCCTGTAATGCCTGTTCTTCCTGTCCTGCCTGTCCTGCCTGTCCTGCCTATCTGCCTGTCCTGCCTATCCTGCCTGTCCTGCCTGTCCTGCCTGTCCTACCTGTCCTGCTTCCTGCCCGTCACTGTTCTTTCCAAGACACAACAATGTTGTTTCACAATAGTTTCTTTCAGACGAGGTCATCGCACGTTTGTTTGAGAGTGTTTCTACTAATGTGTATCTCTTGTATAGTAAAAGAGATAAAGTCACAACCAACATCATGTCAAAGTGCTAAAGCATTAATTTGCTAATTGCAACTGACTGCCTACAAGTTCGATGTATCATAGACAGCATCCATGATGAATGACAGAAAAAATTACCAAGTGCCTAAAATTTTCCATTTACAAAATTTTGAAAGTAAAAGATAAATTTAAAATTACATTCATAAAATGCATATGATCTATATTTGGAGTTAAAATTCAACAGAGGGACAACCCTAAAGTTGGATTCGTATTCTAATTAGAAAAGTACGGTGTCTAATACGACTTAATATATAAAAACATTACTTAATTATAATATGTATTAATAAAACGTTACTTTTATTCGCATTCTTTAAATACCCTGTGTGGATTTAACTCATAAATAACAATATTTTGTATTCAGAATATTATTATATACAAATCGTCTAACGTTCTAAATTAGAACTGTAATCAGTGACATCTTTCAAATTCCGATAGTAGCGCCATCTTTCGAACTCATCGTACAATTAGTATTAACCACCCCTACAACTCTGAAACGAACCACTTGCGTCACAAAGCACCCTTACTCACACACTTGAACTCAAACCATTTTTGCAATACGATTCAGCGCCATCTCTGGGATGGCTAACGAACCACCCAAAGCTTATATAGTTCCGGGTATCTCCGCACCACTAGCGCCACAGAGCTTTTGAATGAACACGAAAATCCTGTGAGAAATATAGTTTAAAATAATACAGATAGAGTTGTTTTTCGGATGTTGAGATTGCGGCAGTGTTGGGTAGAGTATGCAAATTAACAAAATTACATGGTAATTTATTTGAAACGAATGACCACTTTGTGGTGTAATGCATCGAGCACTGAGCGTTTATACGGGGACCCTGACCTTATACCGCGTCAATTTATAGCCCTGAGCCGTTAAACGCTCTTACATAACAGCTGTTGTGTCTCGCGTCATACCTAAATACAATAACCTTGATAACTTTCACCTGCTTAGAAATTTATTTAATTAAAGTAAAAGTATTCGCATTGTATTAGATTAAAATAAATAAAGCGATTTATAATGAAGCTTAGAAAAGAAAAACGTTAGGAAATATACACGCAAATTAGGAAACCTTATCATTATGTTAAACTATATCGGAAATCGTTATTGAATAACATATGACACATCACAAAGAGTTAATGTAAATATTTGCTTCAAAAGCTATTCTCCCACACAAAAGCCATATACAATTAGCAAATGAAATCTAAATCATAGTATAACTGGTTCCAACCTTATACCAAACCAACACCGCTCTGATTGAGCTTATACAGCTAGAATTGATTAAGACCATCATATCGAGACTTCGAATTAAGGCTTGTACTTGTTTTATGGGTTGTAACAATATATTTGCAAGTGGCAAGATTTATGAAGACTGGCCTTACGTACGCCCATACCTCGTTCGGATGGGATAAAAGAAACAAATAAAAGGTTCTGTTCAAACCGATGAATATTAAGAACCGATGTATTTACGATTACATTAGTATTAAATGTCGGGTAATTTTGATACTGCATCAATATTCATCGAGAGATACTTTGATTTATATTTGGAAAATGGATCTAGTTTTAAAATGTCATCGAAGTTTTTATTACATCCGCTGATCAACTTTCCCCCCGTAACTCTATATCCCTAATATTACGAGCTATTTAATGATCATTATTTATTTAATAGTGGTCTAGTGGGTATGGGCTCGGCCTTTTGAGTGAGAGGTCCGGGTTCGATCCTGACCCCTGTGATGCCTTGAAATGGGTTTTATAAATTTCTACGTGCACATGAACATGAGATCATCGCTTGCTCACCGATGAAGGAAACATGCATGCCTGATGAGATTAAAAGTTGTGGTGGACTAATCAGCGCCACATTATTGAAACACGCTATCAAAGTTCCACAGCTCGTCGCTATAAGTATATAGGACTGCTGAAATGATAACAAGTGGGATTCGGCTTGACTGAGCATACCATCTCGCTCGGTCGGAGATCTCCCTTTGCAGCTTCCGCCTACATTCCTACAAAGTCTTTAAAGGTGTGTGAAGTTCACCCACCCGCATTGGGCCAGCGCGTCGGTGAACTATGGCCACCTCCCTCGCCTGATTTCCAGGAAAAGACCTGTGCCCAGCAGTGGGACATATAAGGGTTGATATAATTACAATACTTATATATACTATACTATAATCACAGTCATGCAACCCTCTGTCCAATCCACCTCTATTTTACTTGCTACTGGAGATCATATAATCTGGATGTCAGAGCACGTCTCGTCGCTTCTCTTTAACCTTATTGGCTCATTGAATTTGTTTCTTACACCAAGTAAAAACAGTAAAGCACTAGAAGCAAACGTACCATTATGTATTTGGGTTATTAAATTAGGAAGGCAATTAACCTATTTATGCGGCCGGTCACGAACACCTTTCTTACTGTTCTCTTCGTTATCGGATGGAGTTACTTTTGTACCAAACTGAAACCTATGTTCGTGTAAGTAATTGAAATATATGAATTTTATGTATACATCATATATACTCAAATACACATGCTGTAATTACCTTTCCTTGAATAGATATCCTCTGAATGAACACTACAACCTAAGGCTACAACAATTATAATGAATCTACTTATACGGATTTAGGTTACAAAGCCATTCAAAATTACCCTATCATACATCAATCATTATAATGAGACAATTCGCGCAAACTTTAGAAATCAATACTAATAAGACTAATACTACTAACAAGCAACCTGCATATCCTGAGTTTGAACCCACTTTCATGATACTCGATAAAACTTACGCATACTCATTTAACATGCAATAAAGAAAAAAAATCGACGTTTAAATTAATAATATGATTCAGACAAATTGTTTATTTCATTATTAACCATTAAATACAGGTTAGCGGATCTGATGCCACAATATATTCATTAAAGCCGCATAACGGGTACATTTCAATGATCTTCCCGGTATAAAACATTAATGATACTTTTTGTAAGTCACCTGTCAGGTACGTGCTGAAGTGACATCGCTTTATTCGAAATTTCATGTAAGATGGGACCAATTAGATAACATAATTATCCCCACCACGGTTCAAGCCTTGTCGTGGCGGTGGGACTCAGTAGCCTAGGGTGAGCTCAGCACCTTGGGCGAAGCTAATTAAGCCGAGGGGGCTCTTTGTACCTCTCTTATAAGAAGAGGGGACAAAAGAGCAGGGGCAAGGGATGAGGATGGGAACCTCACCCCATTGTACCTACTGTCCCGACGTTGGCAGAGGTTGTTCTGTGGTGCAGGGCAACCCCTCTGTGGAGGTGGCGTCGGCCCCTTGCGGGACTGACTACTCGTCGAGGTGCAGGCGGGATGCCTCAGAGCATTTCCCGTAAAAAAAATATATGTCATAATTATCATAATTACATAAATAGGTATCATAAGAACATGTCATGAAAAGCAGTTTTTAATCAATTCAAGCTATGAATTAAGTCTGTTTAGCAATAGATTTTGGAATTTTAAATAAGTGGCAATACTGAAATTTACACACTTTAGGTTATATAACATTTTTAAGAACAGAATACAGGTTTTATAATTAACAAAATACTTACGTACATATGTGCGTAAGTTGTGAATTTTTTTTAACCGATCAATCGGAGCCTTATGTACCGACGTTCATACACATCCGCACAACCAAAAGTTATGCATAGATGCGTTGCCCTCCTTTTCCCTATCTCCCCAAAGGGCCACCGAATGGACACGCGACAGCATAGCTGCTGTCACTTGATGTTATGTGCGCGAGAGGTACCTCCCCGGTTGTGTCGCCCCAATTCGGCTGCAAAGCAGCATGGCACTACCTTTCACGAATCCGTAACAGTAGAGATTAAATAAAACTTACTTTTATTGATGGAGATTGTGGTAAATGTATTATAAATTGAACTATGTATACACTGGGTCCCCCGCGTCTTGTTATGACAAGTCATTATAGGGTGCTCACGTAAACCAGAAGCGCTTATTAAACGGTAAACATTAAACGTGGCTTTGCTTTACTTTCAGATTGGTAACTTCACTATTCGATAAAATCTACTAATGTTCTATCTAGAAATAGATGAAAGGTAAATGGCATTGTAGTTCTAATTCGATAATCTCTTGTCTGTTCTAATCGATAAATTCTATAAAGGAGAAATTAAAGAGCCATTGTCGAGTAATCGTAGTAACAAGGCGATGAAATGGAACAATAGTGCGAATGTTATACTTGAATATTACAATAATGGTATCGATTATAATTTGCGTGCGATGCGAGTAGATAGGGGCGAGAGGCGACACGTAAGCGACAGGCCTCCCCAATCGGCGACGCGATCGGCGCTTGCGCACGCCGCACAATGCTATCGTAGCTAGCATCGGGAACATGCACTCTCGCGCCATTACGATTGGTGCTATGCCTATGCCTGTGATTAGCTATTTTCGATACAATTCTTTCATATACTTGACAGCACCACCATATTGTTTTCTACCACCATATAGTTCGAAAAGCAAAACGAGAACTAAAGTTCGGTTCTTGCTTTTAATTTGTTCTATTTAGTTCATTAGTCTTATTGAAAGTAATAAGGTTTAAAAGTTATTGTTTTTGTAAGATAAGTTTGTTACCGTGCTGTAAATGTAGGTATGGGATAATATGTAATTTTTGTTCTAGGTACCATTTCGAGGTTTAGATTTCTTAAGAATCACTAATGAGTCACTTAATTCTATCACATTAGTGGGAAATTGCGAAAGGTATTTTGAATATTGTTGTCTAGATCCGATCATCATATCCAATTAATGTGTTCCACATAACTAAATATAGTTAAATTTAGGTAATATATCACCAGGAAATCTCGCTTTAAAGAACAGTTAAAGGTAGCAACAATAATGTTTACACTCTCCATACGATAACGTAAGTAAAACGTACAAGGCCGTACAACCTGTAAATTCAATAGCGCTGGCACGTAGAGAGGCAGCAAATGGAATCACAAGGAGTAGAAAGTGTTTGGCACCTACCGCGCTCTGAACACGCAAACAATCATATGAACATTAATCTCATACGTGATCTGGACTATACAGGGGCTGGGATTTCCTACAGTATACTAGCAATATTTTATCCTATCATGGCTTGAATTTAGAGAACGATCTCAGGTTATTTTTAAACAATAGGTAAATTATATGGTAGAGAATGTAAATAATAATCATTGTCAAATTTTCAAGTGAAAGCATAGAAATAACTTAATCTTCATATTATGAGTTAGGCTAGGTTATTTTGTCCCACCATGGTTCAGGCCTTGACGTGGCGGTGGGGCTCAGTAGCCTAGAGTGTGCCCAGCACCTTGGGCGAAGCTAATTGAGCCGAGGGGCTTTTTGTGCCCCTCTTATAAGAGGGGACTAAAGAGCAGGGGGCAAGGGGCTAGTGGAGGTAGCGTTGGTCCCCTGAGGGGCTGAATAGCCGTCGAGGTGCCCTGCTTGCTCATTAGATCCGGGGCATCTCACCAAATACGGCATTGGTGGCACTCGCCGGGTTTTAGTGGGTAGAGCTGCGTCCACTTACCAGCTTTCGGGCACAGCGAGTCCCACATACCCGCCCCACTCCCTACTCTCCAGCGGGATGCCTCAGAGCATTTCCCGGCGTTAAAGAAAAAAAAGGCTATCTTGCTATCGGAGGTAACAGGAAATTTTATTAAATATTTTTTAAGAAGCTATTATTTACCTAAAACGATTAAAATTTTCATAAAAAAATATGTGATAATATCTAATGAAAGAAAAAGCAAGCAAGGCATGAAAACGTGTACTCAATTTAAGTCTCTGAGATTTAATGTCAAATCGAGCCACTATCATACCAAATAAATTGTGTGAAGATCAATTAATTCTAATCTTAGAAAGGGATACTTACAAATCTTAGGAACATGGCCCAGTATAACGAAGAAAAAGCTTAGAGGAATAATTTCAAGCGCGTCAATAAAAGTCACTCCTTCTCCATACACATGTCTCTTAGCAGGTGCATTGTCAATAGATTTACCGATGGCGGCTGCTGATGGAGCGTAGGAATTAGATATTATTTGTTACGATGTTCTGCATACCGACCGAATCAGGTTTGGAACGTTAATGTGCTTCTGGGATTTTCTGTTATTCATTTATGTTTTTCAATTGGATGAGTTTTAGATCGACCATCTTGATGTTTGTTTAAATATTTTAGTAGGACATCTGATGATTACACATTAAAGAATATGTTAATTAAAAAAAACTAAAGATTTCAGCTTTAGTAACTCTACACAGTTCTATGTTCTCGGATGAAGAGTTTATCGATACAGCATTTTGATAAGATTTTGCTTAAATCACTTTTATCGGTTTTAATAAATGTTTTATGTACGTAAATTTTTGCAAGTAAACTAGTTAGTTAACTAATTGTCATCATACAAGTGTCATCCAAATCCCTAACCTGCTATTAAAAGAGCGGCTAACCACTATTGACTTCTTTGAATCTATTAAATAAACGAAATTCGAGAATTGGAGATGATAAAACTATTGATCATTTCACTTCCGGTTTTAGCGCGCAATGTATTGATATCAAACAAGAAAGCCAGCAATGTATCGCAACTTTACAATCTCCCACATAATACATTCAGCATCACCAGTCCCAATAAAACCTTGTTAACAATGAACGTGTTCGCGTTACAAATTTCCACGGTAACAAGTTTTCAAGTAAAATCACAAACTAGCGCCAATCAAATGTAACAAATAGTGGACAGCGACAGGACGGGCGACGGTGACACGAAAGCTCGGAGCAAGTGTTTAATTATGCAATCATTTGCATAGCGGAGCACGCAGGACTATTCTCACGTCCATCGCCCGTGATTCCCTTATATGGCAAAAAATCTTGTTACACTACGTGTGTACTCTCTATGTAAAATTAGATTTTACTAGACAGCCATTATATTTCATATTCTTTCATAGCATAAGTGCGTCCAATCAGGAACGAGTCTCTTATAAGGAATCGATGGTTTTAGTTCTGTACTAGCGGACCCAACAGACGTTGTCCTGTACAAAATATTTTGTAGACGAATTGTAGATCTAAACCATTCTCTCAAGTCCTCTTGAACATTCACATAAAATTTCATCAATATCGGTCTAGTCGTTTCGGAGCCCCACCACGGTTCAAGCCTTATCGTGGCGGTGAGGCTCAGTAGCCTAGGGTGAGCAAATTGATCCGAGGGAGCTGCTCTTTGTACCCCTCTTATAAGAAGAGGGAACAAAAGAGCAGGGGAACAAGGGGTGAGGGTGGGAACCTCACCCAATTGTACTGTCCCGACGTTGGGAAGGGTTGTTCTGTGGTCTGTTGTTGGACAATCCCTCTGTGGAGGTGGCGTCGGCCCTTGAGGGACTGACTAGCCGTCGAGGTGTTCTGTTTGCTCAATAGATCCGGGGCACCTCCCAAAGGCGGCATTGGTGGTACACGCCGGGTTTTAGTGGGTAGAGCTGCGTCCACCATACTATCTTTCGGGCGCAGCGAGTCCTACATACCCGCCTGGGGAGACCCACTCCCCCGCAGGATGCCTCAGAGCATGTCCCAGCGTAAAAAAGCCGTTTAGGAGGAGTTCAGTCACGCACACACGCAAAAGAATTACTTATAATATGTATACATATAAAGATATTTTATTTTCTTGCTCTATATGTACACATGTCACTCTACCTTTCTCTACTGGTGGTTAGTTGATTTAGTTTCTAGTTTAAGTTTAACACTTTTAGTTTAAGTTAGTTATATTAGTTAATTATTAGGTTTTTCTGATAATACGACATAAAGCTTTTTAAGGAAATAGCAAAAAGGTTAGTCGACATCACATGAGACCGAAGAGGTGGCAGCTACCTCGGACAAAGAATTAGTCTAGCTATTCAAAGGGGGAACGCTCAGTATCTTCGGAACCTTGCCTAAAGGGACTCCTTTTTATAATATATTTTAGTTATTATATTATATATTTTAAGGTTTTTAGCTTTAGGTTCTTTGTATATATATTTTTAGGTATTAATGTTGTCAATATTTATAATGATTAATATGTCTAAAATATAAAATGATATAAAAATAAACATTCTCTCTGTTGACACAAATGTACATACGACATTATGAATTGCTAAGTTAGCGGGCTAAGTAGACATCAATGCTATTAAAAACGTCCCGAAAAAAACTACACGGAAGCTATAAATGTAAAGGGTAAGGTAGGTCAAGGGTACAAAGATGTTTTATTATAATTAATGTAATATTGTGAAATTTATTTATACTTTATTTGCCGCCCAACTTTGCACGGATGCTATGTCAATAAGGATAAAGTATTGAATATGATAAAAACAAATATATCATTATAATGAAACAATTTTTTACGGATTTTATCGCGGTTTATTAAGATTTTTACAAGCCCGACGTTTCGGATACTTTACAGCAACCATGGTCACGGGAGGACTGAGGTGACAGATGTCCTAATGTTACAAAGTTATTCGCGCGATAAAATCCGTAAAAAATTGTTTCATTATAATGAGTGAAATTCGCGCAAACATTAGAAAACAATAAACAAATATATCTACATTTTTTAAAACTGCACGTAATTTGTGTCATTTTTTTAATACAAAACAATACATTGTTTCATATTAGCTGTTAAAACTTTTTGCCTATAAAAAAACAATCATTCCTTCATATGTAATTTTGCTACATTATCAAATAATAATAATCAAGCCTTTTCGATGAAAGCTATCAATCGACTTAATACTGACTTCAACTGTCATTATCGTCATGTGAACTATTCACATAAACCTTCCTATTGTATTATTCTATTTATTGGTGAAAACCGCATTCAAATACGCTGCGTAGTTTAAAATACCTAAGCGTACACACAGATGGACAGAAAGCGTCAATTGTCTTTTTATGTTAAGTAAAGATATTAAGGAAGTCGTATTGGTGGTGTCCTAAAATTAAATATGATCCAGATCAATTAGTCAACTATAAAACTTAATTCGTCATTTGCATTTTTATCGCCTATAAACTCGTAACTTAATACGCTCATTAAAAACCTTACCAATAATTGGCTTCAAAACACCAGCCCGTTGAAATTTACCTGAAAATAAAAATAAAAGCAGGTGTAATAAACGATATATGGACAACATAAACATCAGTAGAATGTAAACGAAATCATTAAAGAGCACAAATTGAAAAACGTGTGGAATCAATTACTGGGCGCCCCACAACGGTTCCGTACTCGGCCCGCTAAACCCCGCCATACAATCTGACGTTTATGAGTGCCATAAAAACGCTCAAGTAGTGACTTTTACTACTTGTTTAGTGAACATAAATGTCTTTGCCTTACCCGCGTTCAACGTCGTCCGTATTTAAAAGCGCGCAGTTTCGAGCAGTTTTGCTCCTTTTTATTTACTGTTACTGTACTGTTATGCAACTGTATAATGCTTTGGTTACTTTTCAGCGGCGATTTATCGGTGTCGTCTTTTGTCTTTATTTTACCGGGAACATGTTTTAGTTTGGTTATGTTTGTAAGCGTGATTAATGTATGGAATATATAGCTAAAGTTTCAATTCGTTTATTGATCTAAATTGTAAATACTATTACAGAATAACTGTCTATAAAAATTTATAAATTTTATTAGCATTTGAATATGTACCTACATAGAATTTAAGGCCACGTGTAATTTGAAAGTAATATGTAAATTAATTATGTTTTGACGTCCATTTGTATAAATTTGTAATATTATGTCCTATGACAATTTATACTACATAGGTACATATGTAGGAATGTAACATTTTTATGATATTTTTACCATTTCGACTAATAAACCTAATTTAAAGTAATATAATTACAAAGAAAAAAGTAGAGTAGTTTACATTGAAATTCACACCAAAAGAGAAACTTATTGATATTAAATTGAATTTATTCCTAGCAGCTAATGTTAGAAAGCTTTAGTAAGTCAGTAATATGTTAATTATTTACACACATTTATTGTATCTCATGATATATACTACGTATGTTGGCTCTATATGATTTCTGAGAGATGAATTACATTTTACAAAAGCGTTTCAAAGCGATAATATCTGGATTTATGTAATCTCTTACATTCGATTTGAAACATTTAATTTTTTTGGCTTCTTAATATAAAATAAATTATAGTAAAAAAAAAAACAAAAAACTAAGAAACACTCTTTAATAGCAAACTAAACTAAAATTATGCCTTATATATCCTTCCTTGGATTTGCTATGCTGCTTATCCTGGTCAGGATATTGGAACAAATTTATTAAATTATTGTTTGACATAGGTCCTTAAAAAGTATGCTAAGTGCTCAATGCAGGCCTCGTTCAGACACGGCGACAACCGTGTGAATTTCCGTTACATAGACGTTTCGGATATTTTATACTTTACAGCAGCCATAGTCACATGCTCCTCCCGTGACCATGGTTGCTGTAAAATATCCGAAACGATCATGTAAAAATCTTTAAAAACCGTGATAAAATCCGTAAAAGTTGTTTCATTCTAATTATTAAATGATGTTTATTTTTATATTGTTATTTTTTATTTAATTCTATTGATATATTGTTATCTAAATTAGATACTATTTTATTGTATTCAAATGCAAATGATGTGATGTTTTAAGAACACAAAAGTGATTGGTTTATGTGCCAAAAAAAAACGATTAGTCAGGCGAACACAATATGGTCTACGGAGTGAGTTTAAATCGTTGGACGAGTTAGTCAAAGTGACAGGCATAGATGGTATCCATTTATTATAGGAGAATAACATATTTATCTAAGCTAGATTTTTAGATAAATCTAGATGTAAATCCAGACAGAAATAATTTTGGATAATAAGATACTTTAGATGAATATAATCTTAAATATCATAAGAAAATCATAAAGTTTGTCTTTGCCTACAAAGAGCCACCCGTGGCTCAATTAGCTTCGCCCAAGGTGCAGCGGCTCACCTTAGGCTACTGAGCCCCACCGCCACGTCAAGGCCGTATAGATAGATATAATTTCACGAACAACTAATATGCACCAAAAATGATATAGCTGGTCACTTCTAGATTTCTAGACGTACATGATGTTACCAGTGTAAAAATATCCAGGGATAAAAAATTAACAAGCCCGTTATGATGTTTGTGTTAAAATCTCTGTTCGTTGTACCTGATGGTTAGATTACGTTATCACGGTGGGGTTGGTGTAACGTCTGACCTGAACATGATTTATCCTGGTTAGCTTAACCCCACCTTGGAAGGTGGGGGGAGGTCCTGGCGCATTTACCGTACGGCCAACGTACGGTCGAGGCACTAGGTGTCCGGTCCTGGAAGCGTGGATGCGTCGCCGGACGAAACCTTTCACCTTCCGCCTGACGCAGGTGTTCACCGGACACGTTATTTCGATGCGCACCTGTGTCGGGTGGCCAGCCTGCCACGAGTGCGGCGCTGTGGCCTCGGCCCAGCATATCCTAGAGCAGTGGTTTTAGTGTGATAAATCGGCGTGGAGGTTGCGGGGAACGCCGGGAATCCCACATATCCCCGGGGACGACCCATCCCGGTTGAATGCGCAAAGCATTTCTACTGCGACAGCAAAAAAAAAAAACGATAAGCTTTACGATTGAGTTACTTATCTCTGCGATTGCCAACCCTCTTACTCAGTATGCCATCTAATATTTTTCTAATACAATACTCGTATAAAATCTCACTCAGTTTATGTAAAGCACATGGTGACGAGATAATAATGATTAAGTATAACAAGATGTAACACGTCTTTAAAAATACAATCATTTTCGTAATCAGATTGACCACTCAATATCAATTAGTACTTGGGACATCCATAAACCAACAGCGTTACGTATTCATCGGCCGTTCGAGTTTTACGATATAAACTTTATTATCACTTTATAAGAGCCCACCCGCAACTGAAATACCAGCAGGTATATCATGCTTCTAAGGAATAACAATTTCGCAACGATCAAACAATGCTAACTTTTGATTACTTCTTACCCAAAACAGGCACAGCTTACGTTTGAGTCTAGAATGCTGCATCATCATCATCATCAGCCTTTATCCGTTCACTGCTGAACATAGGCCTCCCTCAATGAACGACAAGACGGCCGATCCCTTGCCACTCGCATCCAACACGGACGGCCACCGCACGGAGATCGTCTTAATGAAAGAATGCTTAGTGCAACTAAATATAATCCAAAGTGTTATAGCATAGAACTTGCATTATTAAACTTCTATTAACGTTAACTAGTCATTATATACAAATACTAGACAGCGTGTAGATTAGAAGTTATAATTTACACAAGAATTATTAATCTTCAGTTCTTGATTTTCATAAACAGAATAGCTTCACTTTGTCTTTACAGTGCCTACTTAAAATGTATAATGTTGATTTTTAATAATATATACGAAGTACGAATGTACCGACAACCTACGGTATATTTGTCTACGGATTTAAAATACTAATTTTGGTAGATATTGTACTACTTCGACTTAAGTTATTGGCACTAGACGAGGCCTCATGAGTAACCCTGTTTGCTATGCCATATAGGCCGCTGTTTATATACCGCTCCAAAAGAAAGTCCTTCTGCATACCATAGTAATTCATTCGACCGCCAAACCATGCCTTGTTTTCGCTACAAATTAGACAATTAAGAGTCTGGGTATGACGCTAAATCTATTCAATTAAAGCCGCGTATACCCCGGTCACCTACCGCGGCGATTTTTTAATCGTATGTATGCAACGCGCGAAACACGGCGGCATTTCGCATATCAATGTGTCCGACAAATTGATGGAAAAGGCTCGCGCGTGTCGATCACGGGCGTGGGTGTGAGCTGGGATTATTAAATAAACGGAATCATAACAAGCCAATCGGAATGTATTTTTATGAAAAATGACATGAAAAAAATTTGCAGTGGGCATTTTTATTTTTGTATCGTAATATCGGAGAATTTACATTTAATTTTGTGTTAACTAACGTAAAAATACAATCCTTTTTAAAATACTTTACCTAATAGAGTTAAAAAACCGTTTAAAAACAACAATTAACGAACACATTTTTAATTATTTTCTACTTTACTATCATTTGTAAGCCTTTAAAATGCCACAGCCAAGGTTTATGTGTTATTGTGACTTTTCACTCAGCCTTATAGTTATGTTTTACTTATAAAGGTTTTCTTTAATTACAGACAAAACGTACTTCCTAAAACGTTTTTTATCTGAGCCCCGTTAACGTTTTTTTCTCATTAGACCCTGATAGTTCCTTATACATTTAATAAGCATTTAATTTCTGAAGCGTGAGCGCTATGGATTATAAAGTAATGTACCGTGAAGCGTGAATTGACGATTGACTTTGATCTACAGTCTACAAACGAAACACAGAGACATGTTTATTGAATTTAGTTCACGTGAATTTACGCCGAACGGGTCATGGACTCGTGGCTTTTGTTGTAAAGTAACATATTTTATATTTTGTTGTATTCATACATGTATGTTTTGTTAATAGAAGAGTTGGTATGCATCCTAACCTCTCCGTAACTATCTGGCAGACAGCTTAGCGAAAAATATGAGCGATCAAGTTAGAAAGGGGACAACTAACTATTATAAACGGTAGAGAACTCATATAAAAAAATATATATTTCTA
The DNA here is from genome assembly GCA_963853865.1 of Helleia helle. NCBI lineage: Eukaryota > Metazoa > Arthropoda > Insecta > Lepidoptera > Lycaenidae > Helleia > Helleia helle. The sequence goes on along the minus strand of OY971416.1, from coordinate 13,770,307 downwards.
CTCAGCTACCTATATTGTATAATTTCGTATAATAGATTCTAATAGAATTTAAAACCTCTAAAACCATTTTTAAGCAGATATCACAGAGATTTATAACACTGATATCGTGACAAATAATTATGTAGGTAACAACAAATAATTTAGGTGACTCGGCTAGGACTCATTATCAATACTAAATTTAATATTCAACGTATGTATACACATCAGACACATAAATAACATCGTCATCGACAACAATGCTAGACTAAATTGTTACTGGTAATCGTAACCCATGAAAACAATAAGTTCCTGGTATTGCAGCAAAATATAACTAACGAGTAAATTTATCTAGATTACTAGATTTTTTTAAATTTACTTTAGAAGTATGCTATCGTTTAACGTTTTATAAAAAGATTTAGTTCTTACGTTTATTTATTTATTTCATTTAGGACAACAAACAATTGCACAATAAAATTTACATAACAGTACTTAACTATGTATACAAGACTAAATAACTGTACAACCAATGGCGTTATCCACAGGTTACTGTAATATCTTAAATACCTACAGAGAATTTAACAAAAGTTTAGAAGATATTTTACCAAAAATCATTTTACCAATATAATAATCAGTCTGTTTCCACCTGCTTATAAATCCTACCTGGACGTACTAGTAGCTTACACATCTAACATAGATGAACTTTTATCGATAAACTAGCTGTTGCTCGCAGCTTCGCCTGCGTTAACTTTCATTTACAGCCGTACGCGGATTGATGATAATTATTTTTATAGCCTAAGTTACTCCTTATAACATCAGCTATCTTCCAGTGAAAGTCCCGTCAAAATCGGCCCAGCCGTTTCAGAGATTAGCCGGAACAAACAGACAGACAGACAAGCTATTTTGGTATATGTACCGTGCATACATCCATATGCATTTAATAAAAAGCAGTTATTTTAATATTATAAACGTCTAGGCGCGAATAGCTACATGTCTTTGTACGTAAAATAGGCTTCGCATTGCAATCTTTAGCAACATGAAATTTCAAAGCTAATACATTAACAGAATACAGTTATAATTTATTTAATTAACGATTGTTTGCTTTTTATAAAATAATTCAATTATTTTTAATGAAATAAATACATGGCAAAAATACACACTATGAACCGGGTAAACTATTTCTTTGGGATCGCTTACAATTAAATACATTCCTGGGGAATATTAACAAGGGCATGATATGTCAAGTGTACTTTTTATGGTTTCGCCTGTAATACACAGTAATTCATTGCCCTATAATAGGATATAACCGTCGTGACATAATGACTAATAATAGCAAAAACAGCATTACTTCTGATATATGAAACTGGAGTTGAAACAGACATAACCCGGTCGTCAAACCTGTATTAACATAACAACAGGTGACGATGTTGCCAATTTTTCGTATTGCTAAACATACTTTTTCGAGACATTATCTGGCAACACTAGACAATAAATTGTACTATTGCCTGGGGACATTACAATCAGCATTTGGTTCGGGTACTAATATTGTTAGTTTTCATTTGTAATAAAAATGTTATATTATAACATAGAGTTTATTGTACAATTACTAGTTTTTTACTTTAGTAAATTTGAAGCAAATCTGTATCATCTATTGACTTACTTTATTTTTGACGTGACAACGTCTTAAATTAGGTTGCGGCTGGGAGTCACTTATGAAAAAGTGTAACGCTCGGTAACGTTACGATGAGTCACCGAAACGATGTCACGTAAAATCTTCGCCCGTAAAACCGACTTTACAGGCAACCATTTTTTATTTAACTATTGGTTAATCCCAGTTCGTTTTCATCTTTAACTCAAACCTAAACTCCTTCAAGAGCAATTCGCCAATTCACAACTACGCTTTAGTCTGTATAACTTACGACGACAATATTAAAGTGGACATTTACAATTATATAATTGGCTTATTAAGACGTGAAAAAAGCCTCATCAATTGTCCCCATCTCATTAGCAGGGTATTGCAGGTGTTTTTGTTAACATTAACATGTCATTTGCTGACTACTTTTTATACAATGGGTCAAACGGCCATACCGCTCACTTTGTAAATTCTGTAGCAATAACAAGAAACCCTTGGGTTCAATATAAGCCCTTAATCCCCTAAGGACTTATATTGAACCCAAGGGTTTAAATGACTTCAAGACCCATAAGGTCTTGTTTTTTTTCTTTTGATGAAGTTTAAATGGTTTAGTTATTTTACAGGCCTATATCAGATTCGGGACCCCCAAAAGCGGCTGAAGGCGCTCGCAGTGGTTTTAGTTTACGGGTAGGGCACTCCCAGGTGTGACTCCCACATAGTATCAAGATCTACCGGAGATCCTGGCTACATGCGTAAAAGGCATTTCCCTGCGATAAGCAAAAAAAGAAAGGTAGAGCCTCTACGGCCGTATCGTCAGTTCTGTGTACCTTCTTGAAACTATTTGAGTGCCGTATTTCAGGTAAGTGATGGAAACTGTAATTTTATGTTTTTCTAATTCTTTCCATCTGTGTTATTATAATGAAAACCAAACAAAATGTCATACCTATATAGTGTAGTAGCTTAACTTAAGTGAAAATGAGCATATCACAAAGCCGGTAAATGAGAATGATGATCCACAGCTCTATTAAAATGGACTATGAGAACATGAAAGTTGGCAGTTCCCAGATAAGATGGAAACATGAAAAAGATTGGATTTAGATAGTTGAAAATAGAACGAAGTAGAGGAGGTTGTAGGAGGTCTACACGAAATTGGTGGAAGAAGGCTTGTTATAATGATTCGTTTTTATAATGACCAACAATCGAAGAACGCAGACAAGTTGCATCGTAACCCCTAATTTCGTGGGATCAGGGTTGCCACAGGTTGCAGCGTTTGCTCGGACTAACGCAGATTTAAATGTTAATTACAGTGTGGAAATTATTAATGACATTGGCCCATCAGCGGGCGGACGTTACGCATGCAGATTGGTATGCTAACGAATGATTAACTATGCATGCCTGAATTGCAGCTTCTGATTTCGGGCGTAATTAAGTAGACGTGGCAAGCGAGTGCTTAAAAATATAAATATTCATGTTTCATGTTTTTAATATTTATGATTTTATATATTTTTATTATGATGATCTTGGATATCAGTTCCTTCTTCTTTGTCGTAACACTCTTGACATAGCGGTCGTGGTCGGTACTTCAGCAGCATCGGTGTTGGTGGCCCGCCTCACAATTCGACGCCATTTCTTTCTTCAAGCTGCTTTTTTGAGCACACATATAGAGGTGTTTTTGTGATGGTTTTTACTTGGTCGGTCCATTTTGTCGGAGCCCTGCCGCGTACTCGAGTAACCTCGACTCTATCCTCGACAATCAGGCGCTCGATGAAGGCTTCACTTCGGCGAGACACGTGTCCGAAGAAAGTGAGTATACGAGCACGAAGGAAGACAAACGGCCTGTAGCGCCGAGTTCCTGAAGTATCGAGACATTTGTTCGGTATTCAGTCCATGATACTTCAAGCATTCTTCTCCAGCACCACATTTCGAGTGCATCAGTTCCACTGCTGAATTTTTATTGTGATTATCTTGAAACGTAAGTTGGTAAGTCTGTTGGTCGTGGTATCGGTTATCGGTCATTAAGTACAATACTATACTGCTTTTTGTGCCTTTACACGAAATAAAACATCGCTACTACTCGAAATAAGTAATATACATAATAGTGGTATCTATACTGACGCACGTATTTACATACCTACCGTATCAAAAGTAACACCGTGCATTAATCTAAAGATTGCTAAATGCCAACAGCTCTATTAAGAATGCTGACAAATTCTACGACGTCCCCTCATTAATTTTATACTAATTATGTCCCATTAAACTTTTAGTACATAGATAACTTTTTAAAAGTCCACTTTTGCGACATAAATCGAGTATAACATCTGTATGAGTCATGTTAAAGTTGTACAAGTCGTTAAACTGTTTGCTAACATCAATATCAATATCTCAACAAGTCGGAACGTCACATAAAATTTCTGCACCATTTGCCAGGGTCGATGGCACGATGCTCTCCGGTGTCCGATGACTGCTCGATGCTTTTGCGCCCTTAATCTATCTCCTATTGTATTTTGTTATGAGATTGTACATACATTTTTCAATAAAACAAGCCGGACAATAATAGGCGTATATCAATGGTAAAATGTAGTGCCATGCTGTTTTGCAGCCGAATTGGGCCCGCACGAACGGATTAGTACCTCTCGCTCATATAACACCGACGTCAAGTGACAGCTATGCTGTCGCGTTTCGTGTGGCTTGTGAGTTTCTGGTGGCCCATTAGGGAGACAGGGGAAAAAAAGGCAACGCATTTGCATAAATTTTAGTTGTGCGGATGTCTTATGAGCGTCGGTAGTCACCATAAGGCTCCGACTGCTCGGTAGCCTCCTTGTGACCTAATAGAAATCAATATCATTATCAGCCTTTCCCCGTTATCTGCTGTATAGGCCTCTTTTGATGAACGCCAAGATGACCGATCTCCACTCGCATCCAACTAAGGTCAGTCACGGCAATCGTCTGGTTGGAAGTCGCCTTACGTCACTCCACAGGCGAATATATAGCTCGTTGATTGTGATAGTCAATCCGGTATCTGTCAGTTCATCCGAGCTATCGACTAGGTGACGTCGTCTACGATCATAACGAGCTTAGCCGGAACCAGTCCTTTTTTATGTGGTGACTGATCCATGCGTTGTGTATAATGCTAAATCTGAGCTAGTAACTAAAGAAAGGTAGGCCTATGTTATTTTTGGAATAATTTTGGAAGATGCTTTTGGATGAAAAACTTTCAGAATCCCGCAGCCACGTACGGCATTTCCGAACTCTCACCTACCACTTCAAGAAAATAACATAGTACCCACTCGTATTTGAAAGGCTGGCAACGTACCTGCTAATGATGTAGGGTGTCTATGGATGTCGCTTATCACTTACCACCAGGTGAAACGACTGTCCATTTGCCGCCTCTTATATAAAAAATAGCAAATTTATTTCGGATGGTGCACGTAAGCCACTTGCAGAAGCTGGCGTATTTTTTAGTATTCAATAAGTTTAAACATTCTAGATAGATAATATCAATTTAAATTCGATTCCTTATAATAAATAAAAAGTATAACAGGTTATAATGAATATAAATACCCGCGCTATAATACGCTATCTCCGATAACATCGGTAAACAGTACATTAATGAAATCGAAAAATGTAATAGCACGTGCGGCTTCGGCTGATTTATATTGGAGTCACGACTTCCTGACATGTCCCATATTGACGAAAATATATCCACCATCAACTTACTGTATCCTAATAATATTATACACCCGAAAGCTTGTAAGAATGTATGGATGTATGTTTGTTACTCTTTTACGCAAAAACTACAGCATGGATTTTAATGAAACTTTACAGTAACATAGCTTATACACCAGAATAACTTAATAATAATTATCCCTGTACTCTCACGGGAATGGGAAGTTCGCAGGTGAAACCGCAGGGCGCTACTAGTTCATTATAAACATCGTTAGTCCACTATTGCACTTCAGATCTACATGCAGATACTACTCTGTACATGTCATCCTTCCATCTAAACTGCCGCGCTTGACGCAGTTTTGTGTCTAGATAGATTTTAGGGATTTTATTTATTTATTTGGAGAGCGTTACAGAAACAATTATAAGAATAACAGCGACAGAAAAATAGATTCAAATTGTTCCCTCTGTGTTCCCACCAAGAACATCTAGTTTAGATTTTACAGCAAGGACAGAAAATATTATTAGTTATTACTATACATAATCTAACAACAATGGTAAGGTTACATTTACCGTTTATCTTTACCTTTAATCTATCTTTAATAATTTACCTTTCTTCTGGGTAACAATCTGAACTAGTTGACGATCTTCATCAGCTCATTTAGTTCGTGGATGGTTGGTACATTTTTATAAGACTTCTTTACATTTGTTAGACTTATTGGCCAAATTTGAATTTTCGTTATATGGTGGTTATGTCAATATGTCTGATTTAAAATTTATAGTCGTATACGAGCTTGATTATGATTTTGATTTTCAAGAAAGAATGTTAGAGAAGTTTTTTTTTACAAAAAGCATATGTAAAAGTTTTTTCTTTGAGTAGGTATAATCATCATCATCATCATCAGCCTCTATCCGTCCACTGCTGAACATAAGTCTCCCTCAAGGAACGCCAAGACGACCGACCTCGCTACTCGCATCCAACACGGACCGGTCACTGTACGGAGATCGTCTTCTCACCTGGTTAATGGCCGACCAACACTTCGTCTACCTAAACGTGGCCTCCACTGTTGAACCTTATCGGCCCATCAACCATCCGTTCTCCTGAGTGTGTGACCAGCCCACTGCCACGATATGAGTAGGTATACGGTTTATGAATAATGCTTATGAATGTATTAAGCTTTTTGCGTAAATATAATGATTTATTTATACAAAAAATTATAAACGAGTTTAAAAAATAAAATATGAATGATTATGTTGACATATTTATTGTATAACATTAAAATGATTATGAGTTTTTAAATGGTTACACTAATTGACTTCAGTATTGTTATTTAATTATGATTTGTGGCTGATTTTTATCTTTTAACACCCAGCAAGCCGTTAAACCTTTATTCCAAATATTTTGTAAAGTATTACGTGTATGTAATGACGTTATGTTAACAAAGAAGCTTATTGCAATATTGTTTTTAGTTATTTTCACTATGGCAACTCCTGTTTAGATTTACCACCGTATTCCAGTGTTGATAAAAATTATTTACCTACCCTTCTATACCTACCTTCTATGTGCAATGTGTTATCGCCAAATTTAAAGTGAGAATGTAATGAACAAACAGACTTTCGTATTTATAATTTTAAATTTATTTTAAAGCAACAAAACTTAACTTAAATTTCTAATGCAAGAACAGTACTTTTTAAGTAAAAATACGAATTAATAACCAGAAGTTTTGCAAAATTGTATGAACAAAAGAAGCTTAAAGCCCGCCCGCCCAGCGTAACGAGCAGTTCAGTTATTGCTCATCTCAACTTACATGTCCATACAACAACAATACACTATAATTATTAATGACACTAAACCATTATCGATTCTTCTTGAATTGTTATTCAAGTCAAGTCAAAATACTTTACTTATTTTTTTGTTTACTCCCAACCACGTGCAACATAGTTATCATGATCAGATCTTAACAACGGAACTTACAATAAACGTCAAGACGGCCGATCCCCCGCCACTAGATTTCACTTACCAAGTCATACCAATTGGCCGACCAAACCTTCGACTTTCCAAATACAGTCACAAGACCCTTATTGGCCCAGCGGCCGTAAATGTTTATATACATTTACCCCACAGTGTTTCTACCAGTGGGAGGGACGCGCTGTCGCTCTCCCGGCTGCATGGATGCCACTATCTTGCTTGTTTCTCCCGTGAAACAGCTTTGTCGTATATCGGAGAGAAGGGAAGGACAGGCCTGGTACAGAGACTTAACATCTTATTTCTCAGGATAGGCAATAATTAAGTTGCCTGAACTAGTTCCAAGTAAACTAGTTTATTTTCATAGACGACGTCGACCACGGTAGCACGTCTGCGAGTTTGCCTATCCAACTGACATAAAAATCTGTTTAAATACACTTGTCGTGTGAACTCGGCTAATGTCGTTTTTCATCGGTGATTGTTTGCGAATTATCCGTCAAGAGTTTTCAAGCTTAAATTTATATGTGTATTTATAAGTGCAGTCACTTACCCCCAAATACTCAAACGAATCTCAAATATAAGACGTACTTAAACGCATGAGTTCATTCAGTAAAAAAAACGTTTTTTTTTTCCCGCTTAAATCAACTTGCCTTTCGCCATGTCAACTTTATATGTTGGGCACTCGTCTATGCGCTTGGCTGGTGAGGCCTTTTCGTGACTTCCCGGAAGTAGATTTGTGTCGCACGGACACCACCAGCCCTACATTAAAATTCACTCAACACTTGCTCCAGGAGTATCACGTAGCGAATAGAATGGAGCAATAATGTTTTATGATCCCTTGTCCGCCTTACCGGTATCGCTGCGGTGTTCGAATTTTAATAAAACGATCCATAGAAAAAAATATCAATAAAATGACCGAAAAATTATAAATGTTGCGTACTTTTAATTATGAGATAATTATGGAACATTCATGAACAGTTCTACGAATGTATCTAATCAGCAATGTAGATTTTATAGATTATTAGTTTTATAATACCTTTTATAGGCAGCATTTTTTAAAAATCTTTATTGAAATTTTAAAAGGGGTTTTTATCCACATGCATACGCCAACCCCATCGTACCTTGTATATACAATGTACCTTATTACATAAACAACTTAACCTATATATAAATGTATAAAAAATAATAAAACAGAAACATTCATCAAGAGAATCACTGATTTGGCATAATATGTACCAAACTACACATCTTTTTTGCTAGTTCAGTTTTTGGCTGAGCTAGAATGCTCTGTATTAGACCTACATCAAAGCTATTTAAACGAAATTCTCTAATCAGTGATTCTCTTCTCTTTTGGTTCCTAGCACAATCCATCAGCAAATGCTGCACATCCTCAATTTTATTGCACACTTCACAGTAGGGTGAAGCAGCCTTTTTCATAAGATAAGCAAATTTTGCCGATGGATAGTGTCCGGACCGCAGTCTTTACGTAGCCATCACCTAAGTTACAATCGTCAAACCAGGGAGTGCGGAAAGGTATAGGTAGCTGTTGTGTAAACGTATTGAAGTTTTAGTTTAGTAGTTTAGGGAGTGCCCACTCTAACTAAAACCACTGCGAGCGCCTTCAGCCGCTTTTTGAGGGTCCCGGATATGCAGGCAACAGACAGGATCACGTCAGTGACAGGTTGGCCCCGGCGAAGGACCGACTACTACGCGTAAGGGGGGACTGTCCAGCCGCTACTAAGCAGTCCCCACGACGTCGTGCCATACAGACCCAGGTTCCCATCCTGAGCCCGACACGAAACAAGGGGTCGTTACTGGAGGCGCTACTTAATGCGCCTCCAGTAACTCCCCCTCTACGCTACCCCGTTCTTCGCCCACGGGAGGAGACCTCGTCGGCGGCCTCCTTCCGGACATTACTGCCTCGCAAAAGGAGACGCTCGGCAAAGACAAGTCCGCTCCGATGACTGCTGTCAGACTGTGACGCAGCGCCACCCATCTCGGGCACACCTCGAATGTGTGCTGGGCCGAGTCCACTGCCGCGCCACAATCGTGACATACAGTCAACGGCTCCCTGCGGGCCGTCCGGCACAGGTACTCACCAAAGCAACCATGCCCGGTGAGCACCTGTGTCGAGACGGAAAGTGAGGGGTTTGCGCTTACGGCGCATCCACCGCTCAAGGACCGGGCGCAGAGCAACCGTCAGGCTTTTTCCATACGGCTGCCGCGCCAGTTCCTCCCCCCACCTCCGCATTAACACCTCTTGCCCTAGTCGGCGAACCCGCAGGATCCCTCTCACCGCAAGACCTCCTATCCGAGACATAGGAGTGCGTCTCGGCAAGAACCTCCGCCACGAGCTCCCAGCGCGGGGTGGGGGGGGGGGATGGTGGTCACCGGCCAGGGCTGTGGGTATTAAAGTTTACTCTGAATTATCCTACTTATTTTGTTAAATATTAACTTTCTTTTTCACGTATAGTAGGACAGTAAGCCTATATAGGTATATAAAGTCGCTACGGAAAGCTAGACCGGATAACATTTGACAATTTGTATGCGCCCATGAATTTGTACGCCCCGCGCCGTATACCAAATACATCGACAAAATGTCTATTGCATACTTTAATGTAAGTCCTTTTATCTATTGCGTGGATGGAAAGAAGCGTCTTTGTATGACATTTTACCTACCTTACATAATAATCCTCATAGTATCTAGATAAATAGAAGAAACTATCCTATACCCGAAGATTATGTATTCAATTTGATATTAATTCTGTTGGCTCCTTCTACGGAGCGCGGAGGGAGGCACACTTGCATATGTTCTAGTGATTTTTCACGGCTACGGAACCCGTGTTCAAAGGGCAGGCTGCGGTGTTGCAATCACGAACCACGATCACGACCAGCTCAGCCATTTATTAAGCCATATATCTCAATTGTGATTATACAAAAATAATATCTACACTTTTACACTTAAGGTTCAAGGGAGATACATACGTAGAATCGCATTCCATATTTACTAGCCGTAATGTATTAAGCGAATGTGGACTTTATCCCGTTTACATAGTAATTTCATTAAGCGTATAATATAATTGGCGAGCTACTAAATGTCTTCAGACCGTGTCGCTACTAGCCGTAAATGCATTAAGTTTGTTTTAGAGATAATAATCGTTGCGAATGCGAGTGCTTTGTTGTTTCAAAGATAGAGTTGTCGTCGCTGATTTATTTTTGGTCAACTTTTGTTGGACTTAATAGACGCTTCGCCGATGTCTAGCATTAAAGAGATTAAAACAGATTTATTTGATTATCATTTGATATCGAGGAATCGTAAAATACTATAACATTTTATTCATTTCGTTTATTCGTCATTTAATTCGTAATTGCTGCTTTTAAAAAAAATACTTGAAGTAAATTAATATACTTGATTAATATACATTTTCAAATTAAAAGCATTATATACATATATACCTAATTCTAATCATATTAGTTGATAAAATTCCAAATTCACGGTGGGAAGATTTACTTTTGCCGTTGAGTATACGGTGTGCGTCCATTTCGTAAGTAGGTATGTCCCAGAAATCAGGATTATGGTTGTTCCCTCTGACTGAGCTAATGTTTCATGTGGAAGGGAATCCAATGTTTTTGAGGGAATCTCGAGTACGGATGTAGGTATATTTTATAGCAGAAGAAAGACTTAGCTATTCTTAATAAAATTTAGACTCTAGGTAACTCAGATCCCCACCATGGTTCAAGCCTTGTCGTGGCGGTGGGGATCAATAGCCTAAGGTGAACCCAGCATTGGACGAAGCCAATTGAGCCGATGGAGCTGCTTATTATACCCCTCTTATAAGAAGAAGGGACAAAAGAACAGAGAGGATAAGGGGCGAGGATTGGAAACTCACCCCTTTTTTGTTCTGTGGTGCATGATAACCCCTCTGTGTAGGTGTCATTGGTCCCTTGGGGGACTCACTAGCCGTCGAGGTGCCCTGTTGCTCAACAGATCCGGGGCACCTCGCCATGGGCGGCATTGGTGGCACACGGCGGGTTTTAGTGTGTAGAGCTGCGCCAAAGTGGATGCACCATTTTCCGGGCGCAGAGAGTTCCAAACACCCGCCTGGAAAATCCTCCCTCCCCCGCGGGATGCCTAAGAGCATTTCCCGGCGCAAAAAAAGGCTTTAACTCAGATAATATATAAGTAAATACACGTGAAATAGCGGACAACGGCTAGTAGGTATTAATATGCTTATATTCATTTTGTTTGTATAAAGTTTCTATGTGACATAATAGAGAAAATGTAAAACACGTTACGCAAAGGTCCCACCAATTTCAGTGGAAAATTCTCACGGTACGGTTGTCACGCAGTAATACTACGTGGTTATACTTGAAACGGGTCTCACATTGAGTAGAAGGGCCAAATGTTTTACGAAAGTTTATTTATAAATAACACACATTAAGTTTCTACGGGTTTGTGTCACTTATGAAAACCTTAAATGTGATTGGCGTGTTTAAGTCAATCACGATTTGTATATGATATAGGAACCATCTTGTCGTTCGTCGAAAGAGGATAATATTGAGGATGATATTTTTAGGATAGCATAAGATAGCTTAATAGCCTTAATACCATAGTTTAGGCTTTGTCACGACAAGGCCTAAACCATACCAACCTAGGGCGAGCCCAGCACTTTGGGCGAAGCGAATTGAGTCGAGGGGGCTCTTTGGACCCCTCTTATAATAATAGAGGGCAAAAGATCAGGTACCCCCATTGTACTGTCCCGACGTTGGGAGGGGTTGTGCGGGACAACCCCTCTGGAGGTGGCGTCAGTCACCTGAGGGACTAGCCTTCGAGCCTCAAGAAAGTCGGTATTACTGGCACTCGCCGGGTTTTAGTGGGTAGAGCTGCGTCCACTTACCAGCTTTCGGGCGCAGCGAGTCCCACATACCCGCGTGGAGAGACCCACTCCCCGGGGGATGCCTCAGAACATTTCCCGGCGTTAAAGAAACAAAAAGGCTACCTAGTATTAAATGTTGATAATGATATTTTAGTAGGTATAGCATAACATTCATATTCATTTAATTTCCCAGTCGTTGTTACATACGGTTGAATATAGGCCTCATGAATACGTAAATCATATTGCTCAATTCCCAAAATCCAGTGTGTACACGGATAGACAACTGATAACCTAGATCTTCCTTATCTTTATACATTTTCATCATCATCAGCGTGCTTTCACATGTTCACCCATCTTGTTAATAATAATAATCCATCCCACAAGTCTTTAGAATCGAATAATTAATTACATTCCAAAAAACTGTTACTCTAAATGGTATTAATCAAAAAGCTTAATAATACCATAACTTCCTACTTCACGTGAGAGGGAATCAAAACATGAATCTGAACTAGAAAAAAATAATTTTGTTAAAGTGCGTGCAGTGCGTACTAACATAGCCACGGAGCACGCAACCTTATCCTCACGACACCTACGTACGAAATGAGAAACGTTCGCGCTATTATAGAACTTATTCCCCAGGTAATAAAATCAAGTATGATGATTTCAATAAAAATCAGTTATCGCTACAGTTGCTGGATCACGGTAATCAACGGATCCCTCTGACTTACTGTATCTTTGGATTTGACATAAATTACCATTGCTTATGTACAGTGACGCGGAAAAGCTAATTAAATATAATTTACGATACCGCGTTATCACAGCGATAACACGAACATAACTTGGCAACAATATGTCAAATGAATGTCAATAAATTATGGAAATGTCAGTTGATTTATAAATTAACAAATTACGATTTGTCAACTTTTTGAGTGTATAAAATGTTAATAATAAAAACACATTTGTGAACATGCACATAAAAATTAAAACAAAAAAGTTTTCATGTTTTTATAAATTTTATAAAACTTTTTTACGGATTCTATCAGTCCTCTCGTCATGTTGCTGACGTTTTGGATAGCTCTACTTTTACCGTACCAAAATGCTGGACATGTAAAAATCACTGCAACATATTGTAACATTAATTACAATCTACATTCAAATCAATATAAAAATAATTATTTATGTAAATTGCTAAATATGATTCTATGTTAATATAGGTACATAGTTATTTTCATCACTAAAATTATTTAAAACTCTTTTTCTCGTGAACAGGATAATGTCGAAATATCCAGTTAATATCGAAGTATCGCTAAATAGTATTTCTAATCAAGAAAGTGATTGGAATGTTATTCATCATAAAAACTTCACAAAAGAATGCAATTAATGCCAAAAACTTATGTAAAACTTGATATCGAATTAGACCCTCTCCCTTACATCTTCTATTATAGATGCCCGAGATGGAGGGGGTTGACATAGACAAATGATGCACAGCCAGCGCCCCTGGCGGCGGCGGGATGAGTTATTGCCACCAATAGAGAGTGCTCGCTAGCGGCCATTTTTAATTTTTAGGGGTGCGTTACCCTTGCGTCTATTAATAAGATATTGTTGATGGATTAAAATATTAGGTATACATTACAATTAGCAATGCAAATTATAAGAAAGCGTTTTATTTTAAACGTGTGGAAAAAGAGGATTTACGTTTTACCTATACCTATTTATCTTTTAATGACGGTTTATGTATTGTTCATTTATAAACTGAAGTTATTCAAAATGTAAATGAAATAATTATTTATAATTTAAAGCATGATTTTGTTTGAAACTTATTAAATATAGAAGTAAATAAATTTGTACAAAAATCCACATTTCTCTACATTTTCACATTTCCGTTGAGTAATTAAATTTTATTCAGACTGTACCTACGCACGATTTACTATTTAACGACCTTCCTCAAATTCCTTTCATAATGACCTCACCTATTGATAGTAGGTAGGACCACAGAAATCTAAATAATATATTATTTAGATTCCTGTGGTAGGTCTCTGTACCTACCACAGAAATTAACTTACTAAAGCTTTTAAATAGGCATAACACAGGTATTAGTATTTTTTTCTCGTGTATAAAAATATCATTTAATTATAGTTTGCTAATTAAATTTAATTATGTTGTAAATTTTTTTATTCAATCATTGTTAAGATTTCCCATGTTGATTAAAATTTAAATTACATTTGAATATATTTTTTAGGGTTTGTCTTATTTACATATTACGGTTAATACTTAAAAGTAAAATTCCTTAATTCTAAATTATTTTTTGAACTGATAATGTCCTTTAATAAGGTTAAATAATAGAGGCCCGATATATGTAGGTACATAATTTTAATAAAATTATTATATAGTATTAAATTAAATTTAGGTACCTACATTGTGTAGGTACCTAGGTACTACGCGTTCATATTAAAAAAAAAGATTTGAAAATATAACAGACCAGTTTGTTGTTTGTTTAGATTAATTTGCATCTACACCGTAATACCTTTTTTTGTTATTGCAGGGAAATGCTTTTTACGCATGTAGCCAGGATCTCGGGTAGATCGTGATCCTATGTGGGACTCGCACCTGGGAGTGCCCTACCCGTAAACTAAAACCACTGCGAGCGCCTTCAGCCGCTTTAATTTGAGGGTCCCGGATAGGCATTCAACAGGATCACCTCAGCGACAGGTACAGCGTAATACCTACCTCAGGTATCTTATACGCCGTATGTACATCATATTCACTTCACCTAAGACGTTTGGAAATCACAGAACTGGGTAAGTGGACTATAATATAGTATACTTACATGCTTATGAAAATCGTTGATGGATCATACGGCGACGTTAGGCGGTAGGTATAGGCTTAGATATCTCATAAAAACTGTGTAACATATTATAAAATGTATGAATTTAAAATAAGCAATAAATTTAATATGAGATAACTTTGATTTTTAAATTGATATATTACCTATATTACAATAATTATTCATAATAATGATAAATATGTCAGAAACCTGAAATGAAATTGCGCCATCTAGTAGTATTAAATTGAACTAAAAAATAGTCTAAACAAATTTATGCGGTTTTCTTAATTTATTACTTTTTTACTAATAGTACCTATCCTATGTTATATTAGTACTGTCTAAACAAGATACATAAATTACAATTTATTAATTTAATTAAGTTAGACAATTATGCTTAGAAAGAGCGACATCTAACGGCGAATAGTGGAATATTCTAATGTTTTTAAACAAAATCGATTTATGAATTAAGCGTCACAGGAATGAGAAAGCTTCTTGCAATTATGAAATATCATAGATGTAATTATGTCAATTATAATTACAAGCCCACCTAGCCAGACACTAGAGTTATTTATTGAATTATTTATTATAACCCGTATAGGGTATAAAACGATAAATACATTCCTCACCTTTATCACAGATAAGGTTAAGCCGCGAGTGTAATTAAAGGTAAGCAAAACGGAACGATGACAATAGACTGCCGGCCTTGTTCAGATAGTGCGCGCGATAGTCTTTAAATAATCTCCCGTAGTCCGTGCTGAGCCTGTTAAAGCGTTTAAGATACAGAAAAGTCTTTTTAAAATAGACTCCAGAAAAAGGAGCATTATATATGACAGGTGTGAAAAAAGGTTTAAAAGTAACGACTTAAAAATAAGGACATTTATACATCAGATAATTTATATCAACCTCTAATTCGGCGAACGTAGATTCATCAACTACTTGATTAGTCCATTCTGAGTTTATAAATATAGGGAACTGCTAGACGGGGTAATGAAGATCACAGAAGAGTAGCTGGGGGCTGGGAGGTTTGTTAAAGAAAACCTATGTCCATCCATAGAGCTCATGATGATGATGATGATAAAGGAATCAATTTAGCGATGATAAAAAAGATATGATAATGACTAAAGTAAAGCTTATAATTTTCACAGCAAAAAAAATGTAAATTGTGCTTACATTACTTCAGCTTCATCCGGGTGAATTACAAAACAATTAGTTACTAGAATTCTTAGCAGTACACTGTGACCGCAAACAACCCATACGGCCCATAGTTAAATGCCCCACTCCAGGAATGTTCCCAATTAAATAAGGGTAAAAATTTATGAAGAAAGTTTCAATGAGATAAATTTTGATAACCACAATAAACTATCAACATTACAATATAGTGAAACATATATTGAGCCTTTAGCGAGTCAAGTCAAAATTGTTACCTTCGTTATTCATTATTTGTATAATATTCTAAACGTCATCTCATACACCGTTTACCGTCCGTGGTCCCATACCTAGTTCCTTCTTTAATAGCGCAGTCTATAGGCACGCCATAATATGGTCACCGCCGTCAGAGACAAATTTAAAGTTCTGGCTCGTGTCTCGTGTATGAGGGATTTGTTGATAATGTCGAAATATCGAGAAATAAAAATGAGGAACATCGTAAATATCTCGTTTTTAATATTTTTGGTAGTGAAACAACCATGTTAATTCAAAGGCTCTTTTTATGAAAATCCCTAAGTTTCGGTATAATAATAATAATAATAAATGCTTTATTTTGTACCAATACAATAATAATAATAATACAGTGCAATATTTTATCTAAGTACAAAAAAGGCGGTCTTATCGCTCCAAGCGGTCTCTTCCAGACGACCATTGATGAAGAGATAACATTGTAGGTGAGGTAGGACTTAGGTACGAGCATTTTTTTTTTAGATTATTGACTTTACTATAATTAAAAAAAAAAAAAAAAACATAATATTATATACTTAAATAATAAAAGATATACTTATACCTAATATATAAAAACATATATTATAATATATAATTATATCATAAATACACTCATACATACATATTCAAATACATAATGTTATAAATATATCTCATTGCCACAACGTAAGCAACGAAAATAGGCACTATGAGGCGAGTAGAGTCAGATAGTACTCCTTGAGACGTTTCTTAAATACAGTAATGGATTGTGATTTCTGCACTGATCGTATTGGTATCGTATTGGTTCGGAATTACCGTCATACAAGGTTGTGTTACATCTAAAAGCCTAATCTAATAGAAGTTTTCCCACCATGGTTCAAGCCTTGTCGTAGCGGTGGGGCTCAGTAGGCTAGAGTGTGCCCAGCACCTTTGGCGAAGCGAATTGAGCCGAGGGAGGTGCTCTTTGTACCCCTCTTATAAGAAGAGGGGACAAAAGAGCAAGGGGACAAGGGGCAAATATGGGCACTTCACCCTGTTGTAGGTACTGTCCCGACGTTGGGAGGGGTTGTTCTGTGCTGCGGGACAATCTGTGGAGGTGGCGTCGGTCCCTTGAGGGACTGACTAGCCGTCGAGGTGTCCTATTTGCTCCGGGGCACCTCACCAAAGGCGGCATTAGTGGCACGCGCCGGTTTTAGTAGATGGTGGAAGTGGATGAAAAAATAAAGATCTAATAGAAGTAATGTCCACTAAATGTAGAGGATCCCCTTTAAGTTAATCGTCTACGGTAGTATGAATGTCTGAAGACTTCAAATGAGAGAAATCCTACATATTTATTCCACACTATAGATATCCCACAAAATAATAAATAAAAATATGGATGATCCTACATTAGGGTTCTTTTTACCACCTCAAAATGAACCCTCACTCGAATTACCCCTTTAAGAGTTAAGCTCTCAAGTGCAACTTTCCACTTGATTAGTACGGCCCGGGTTGTCATGATTTAATGCGTGCATGACTTTTTGCATAATTGGTATTTTCTTTTAGATTGTAGTATTTTTATATAATAAGTCTATATTTATATTATATAAATGAGTTTCTATTCACGTAATGCGCAGTAACGGATTGGAACAAGTTACTGTCGAAAATGACAGTCAAGAGCTATGTAGTACGTACGTATATTTTGTCATTGCATAGTATAATATTTAATATTACTCCGTGCCATATATGTTCCTATGTAAAAGATAGCTGAATCACGTAACAATTTCTCATCTTAATTATTATAAGATCATCTATATACCTAGTCTATATTTTTCAATAACTAAACAATACTTTTTAAAAGCTTTTAAACTTATTTGGATGTTCAAACGGTCGGACTATTTAGTAGTAAAATTGACTTAAACCTGTCATTCAATTTTAATGTACGTTCTTCAGATACAACGATATTACCCTAATATTAAGTTTTACATTTTAGTTATTTCCGCTTATTTGATAAGTTGCTAGGTCAGATTTATTTAGTCTAAACACTACATTAATTATCCGGCCTAACGTTAAAGAGGTATCGTGCAGGCTGCGGTGTAAATAATTTTGGCGCGAACAAATGAGGCAGCTGATTAATGATTTACGTAGCCCACTCCACTAGGGTGCACACACGGTTCATGAACTAGTAAAAATCATTTAAAACCATTGAAAACGAGATATTTACCATGTTTTAGTAAGAGGTAGTCCATGCTGCATTGCAGCTGAACTTTGCCAGCACGACCGAGGTGGTACCAATCACTCATATAATACCGGCGTCAAATGACAGCTATGCTGTCGCGTTTTGTGCGCTTTGTGAGTTTAAGATGGCCCATTGAAAATTGGGAAAAGGAGGGCAACGCATCTACATAACCGATGGTTGGCGTCGGTACCATAAGATTCCGACTGCTCGTTTGCCCCCTTATGACATAAAAAGAAAGGATTTCGTACACAATGTCGAAATATAAATAAAAATAAAATGGTAAATATCTCGTTTTCAATAGCTTTAGATAGTAATAAAAACTAGTATTTAATTATTAGGTAATTATATTATGTAAGCTATTTAAACATAAAATTATTAATTATAGGTAGCTGTATTATAATAGTTTTGCATTCTTTTATAAGATTTACAACGACTTTAACAACCCTTGCTATAAAAAGGCATGTAAGAACTCTATAAACAGCGAAACAATTCGTAAAAGTTGTTTCATTAGGGTGAAGTTCGCGTAAAAATGTAAAGACAATTTAATAGTAATATCATAACATCTAGAGTGATATTTAAGTATAGTTTGATTGTGTATAAGTAAGACATTAATATTACTTCAGTCAGATAACTGATACTAAGAACACAAGAGAACACTTATTCAGATTGAATGGTTGTCTTTCTAACTAACCCAATTTTGTAATAAAATATGAAGCATTTAGAGCCTAAAAGAAAATGTAACAAACAGAATTACTTTCGAATTTGTATGATCACATATGTAATGACATTATATCACGTATTAAAATCAACAATGTATGTTACATAAATATGCATAAATTTAAAAGAATATTTCACTTAGTCGTAACAATTTTGTCATCATCATTATCATCATGCGCACCCGTAAATATCTACTTTTTAAAGATTCTTTTTTTTTTCGGATGGATCTATGCTAACGGCCCGAAGGCCCTAATGCTACATCGGATTAGTGTGAGCCCATTTGGCTCACTTTTTGTTTAAAGAGTGGGGGGTTGCCCCTCGCCAACCGTGCAGTCTGCGACCACACGGCCTCCTGACGTAGGTTGTGTTTTAAAGATTCTCATAGATTTATGTAATAGGTACTATTTTCTTATGCTTACGCAAACTGCACTTATAAGCACCTTTTCAGTCCTCCCGTGATCACGATTACTATAAAGTATCCGAAACATTGGGAATCACCATCATCAGCCCCTATCCGTCCATTGCTGAACATAGGTCCCTCAATGAACGCCAAGACGACGGATCCCTCGTCACTCGCAATCAACACGGACCGACCACTGCACAGAGGATCTTCATCCCACCACAATCCTAATTAAGTAGTCAAATTCATAAAAGTAATTTCATTATGTTTTATTTAAATCACTTCGAGTGTTGTCTGTCCGGGTGGAATTTTGCAATTGATTTTAAACTATCTTCCCGACGAGCTAGAAACTTGAAATTTGGACCACACTTCCGAAATAGATGAAAATATATGTACTATGTATGTTTTTACAGATTTTATCGCGGTTTCTTAAGGTTTTTACAAGTCCGACGTTTCGGATACTTTACAGCAACCATGGTCACGGGAGGACTGAGGTGACAGATGTCCTAACGTTACAAAGTTATTCGAAACTACCCTATGATACATCATTATTTTAAGTCCTCTCTACACTTCCCGTGACCATGGTTGCTGTAAAGTATCCGAAACGTCGGGCTTGTAAA